>CANTUT010001053.1:2500-622500 GCA_947687605.1 Reutealis trisperma | reverse complement strand
TAATAGAAGAAGGCATAGTGGATAGAGGGGAAGTGAAAGAAGGAAGAATGGAAGGTGATGAAAGTATAGGACCGGTGGATGAAGTAGTAGACATAGGAGGAGGAGAAGATAAAGGGATCTGTGTGGTGATGGTCAAAAGGGTGAATGTAGGTTGTATAGAAGGAGAGAAAGATGGTAAGAAAGAAATGATAGTGGGAAGATCATTAGTGGTAGTAGGCCCTCCTTGGGAGCAACATCATTTCCGAGATGTTAATGTATTGCTACTAGGAGTATCTCCAGGAGTCAGTACACATCTCAGATTCGACATCTATATATTTAGTAAAGTTTAATAAATTCATTCATTATTTAATGTTACATAAAAAGTACATCCACACAAATAAAAAATTGAAAATTGATATGGCGTAATCACAGAATAATAATGTAAATATAAAATAAAAAAATTACAACACAAGTTTAAAATGACTTCATTGAAATATAATGTAACATTGTAAATTATATGGTGAAAATATTCTTTTACTCAATTAGGAAAAATCCATACATAATCCCTGGGAAATAAGTACACAATACATTTATTCAGAATCTATTTCTTCGAGCTCATCTTCATCTATGTTTTCCTTAGATGTCTCGACATCCGAATCAAATTTGGATTCATCATTTATATCATTATCATCTTCGTCATCCATTTCAACTAATGGCTTGTCAAGATCATTTAAAGTTGCAGGAGGCTCATCAATATTAACTTTGAGTATAGGCTCATCAACTTCATCGTCTTGAAATGGTTCTTCAGATGTTGTATTTATTTCACTACTATCCTTAATCTCTATGACTAATCTAGCTTTAATCTTGCATACTACCCATCAATCCGCTTTATCTCATCGTAAACTCGAATAGGAAATATAATACACTTGACAAGCTTGCATTGCTAGTATAAATGGCTCGTATTTATTGAATTATTGCCTGTGGTTGACTTTAACAAGATTATATTACACATGAACTTTCATTCCCATATTTGGCATTGGATTAAACCATTCACACTTAAACAAAACAGTCCTCTTAATTGGAATTGCAGGGTATTCTAATTGCATTACATCGGTTAATCGACCATAATAGTCAAATGCATTCTCACTGTAATTGGAACCCTTTATACATACCCCGCTATTTATTAATGACCTACTCGAACTTCGCTCTTTAGAATGAAACTTGTAACCATTCACAAAGTAACTGGGATAGGTCATAAGATATCGTAGCGGACCTTTAGATAGATCAATAATGAATTGATTTGTTATTCTATTCATAGGATCAGTGGCCTATGACAAAAATAAACATATCAATTTAATTGTATAGGATAGAAATTGAAGATTAATTTTTTAAGTAATGGTACTACATTATACTTACATATGAATGAAACCAGTGCGTAAATTCTATCTCTAATTTTTTTGTCTATATCAATTGTTCGGCATAGTTTACTTCAACATATCAATGTATAAGCTTCATTCATAAGGAAAATAACAAGTAAAATGGAAAGGAAACTATGCAAAATGATGAAAAATGAGTTATTTTAATTAAGTTGTAACTTACTTGATGTATTTTGCAACTTCAGAGTAATTAAGAAGAATGTAGGATTGAGCCGCTTTATATTCTTCGTCGGTCATCAATCTTATTTTAGGTCGACCCAACGGTCTTCCTGGATGAGTGAATATTGATAAAATACTAGGCGTATTTGCTCTTTCAGACATTCCGCCATTATCATTTCGAGCTACTCTCCTATGTCTTGTATAGACATAGGGTATGAAATAATATAAGCAAAATGATGAAGCTTCCTCAACTAAGTATGCATTATAAATGGAGCATTCAACTCTTTTTTTTTTTTTAAATTTTTGACATTATGTTTAAAATATCTATTAAATCTATAGCAGGTAAATATCATAGATTACGATATTTGAGTATTAATGAATGGATGTGATTGTAAATATTAAAATAAGCAAATATTTTACCTCTTAAATGGATACATCCATCGGTACTGAACTGGATCTGCTATACGAGCTTTGTAAGCAACATGTATTGGTAGATACTCAATGGAGTTAAAGAAACTTGAAGGCACATTCCAGTTTATGCAAGATGAGTGAATGGTATTTTCAAGCCTCGCTATGTCCTCTTCCCTAAGAAGTGTTGAAGTGAGTTCTTTGAAAAATAAACTCAACTCTATTAGTGGTTGCCAAACATCCCTCGGCAAAATTTCATGGAATGCAATAGGAAGCAAGCATTGCACAAAAACATGACAATCATGGCTCTTCATCCCCAATAATCTTAGTTTTTGATATCAATGCATCGACCCATATTAGATACATACCCATCAGGAAATTTTAGATCTTTTAGTCATTCACATAAGACTTGTTTGACTTGCTTATGGAACACATATTTTGCCTTTGGATATTTTCCAGACACTTCATCCATCTCTAACTCCTTACGGAGATAGAATTGTTTCAAGTTCTATCTAGATTTAGTATTATCTTTGGTTTTCCTTGGGATATCTATTACCATGTTGAATATATTTTCAAACACATTCTTCTCAATATGCATGATATCCAAATTATGTCTAATTAGATTAGTCCTCCAATATGGTAAATCCCAAAATATACTTTGTTTCTTCCATCCACATTCGCTTCGCTTTGCAATTTGAGCATTCACATCATTAGCTCCTACTTTGGTCACCTTCATCAACTTCAAACTAGTTATTTCCTGCAACAATTCAATTCCCGAACATATAGGCAGAGCAAATGCCTGAATAGCTCTATTTTTTATAAAACTATTTTGTTCCATCTAAAAGATGATCAGGCAGTAAGAACCTGTGATGGCAATCAAACTACAGCTACTGTGCTTTGGTGGCATGGATCTGACATAGAGCAGCATCATATTTTGGCACAGCTGACCTTTTTATTTTTATTTTTTTATGGATTGGTTGGTTTGGAGTTTAGGAAATTTAGATGTTCAAATAGCAATGTAACTAAGGCTAAAAAAATTTCTTTCGGGGGTGCAGCCCCCAAACCCTCGCCCGCTAATAAGTTAGCGGGACCGTTGTAACGGTTCCACATAGCGTGTTAAACTTAGTAGGTGCTAAGGTATGGCTTGATGATGAGAGTGCAAAATTAAGGGTTCACAGCTACCCCTCATTAGAATTGGCTTTGAACTAAAGGTAATTTTGATGATGGTGAACGTTGAGAAGAGGTGCTATGCCAGTTTATAGGCTTGTGTGTTCTTGTCAGGTCCTTTGGTAAGAGGCCCTTTAGGATAAATGAGATTTTATCAATAGCTATCGGTTTGGCCTTGACATTAGATGCGAGAATGGTCTTGGCGAATTTCAATTAAGGCTATCTGTTCAACTGTAATGTTAGATGTAAAGATGATATAGGGTTAATCTCAATCAAAACTATCTGTATGGCCTTAATGTTGGATGCGAGAATAGTCTAAGTGAATTTCAATTAAGGCTATCTGTTCAGCCCTAATGTTAGAGGTAAAGATGATTTGGTGAATTTCAATCAAGACTATCTGTCTAGCCTTAATGTTGGCAGTAAAGATGATTTTAGGTAAATCTCAATCAAGGCTATCTGTTTGGCCTTAATATTAGAGAAAAAGATGATCTGGGTAAACCTCAATCAAGGCTATCTATCTAGCCTTAATGTTGGAGATAAAAAAGGTTTGTATAAATCTCAATCAAGGCTATCTATCTGGCCTTAATGTTCGAGGTAAAGATAATCTAGGTAAATCTCAATTAAGGCTACCTATCTAGTGTTAATGTTGGATGTAAAGATGATTTGGGTAAAAAAGGTAAAAAGTGAAACCACACAGATGTCTAAGTGATCATTTCTAGATATCTACAGGAGAAATTGATAGATTTTGATAAAAGAGATAGAAAAAGGAACCACATGGATGTCTAGGTGACTATTTCTAGACATTTATTGGTGGAAGAGAATTTTAGACAAGATATCTTAGTGAAATGAGAGCCTCAACCTTTGCTTAGTCAGTTTAAGAGATTCTGACAAGATTTTAGTAAAGGGAGAGCCTCGACTTATGGTGAGTCGGCTCAAGAGATTTTGGAAAGATTACGGTAGGAGAGCCTCAGCTTATGACGAGTTGGCTTGATAGATTCTGAAAATATTTTGATAAGAGAGCCTTGGCTTATAGTGAGTCCACTCGATAGATTATGACAAGATATTAGTAAAAAGAGAGCCTCGGCTTATGGCAAGTCAGCTCAAGCTCAAGAGATTCTGATAAGATTTTGGTTGTGCCAAAGAAACTTGGGCTTCTGAATGTGAGGGGTTGGGCCTTTTGGAAGGCTCAAAGGAACTTTTCTAGGAGTAAAGAGACTTTGGAAGTCATGTTTAGTTAATTAAATCTCGAAAGGTATCATTTATCTTCAAAGAGACATTGGTCAGAGGAGGTATCGATTAGCTTTAAGGAAGTAGTGGTTAGTTTTAGAAGATGTTGGTGAGGTTATTGGCTCAGCTTATGCATAATAGAGCATGATTGTAGATGAGAGATGCTAGTGCACTGATGATGCATGCATGTTTCAAAATTCACAGACCTTTTGACTTCTATGCCATGCATGATTTGTGATGATGCCTGTAATGGATGATTGCATGGATGTATGAGTTTGTATGTAATTTTCTTCATGTGACTTTTGCATCCATGGAGCTATGTATTTGTCACATCCCAACTTTGGAGGCATGAAGGTCCTAGAACATGGGAAGACATAAGGTCATCCATGCCTGTATAACCCATTCATACATATGTAAAAATTGCCTAGGATCGTATCGAACCTCATACATTAACTTAATAAAACCTTTTATAAAGGAAAAACCTTAAGTTGCGGAAGCTAAAAATATACTTTAATACAATCCATAAGAAAATAATAATAAGACTTCAAATAAGGTCACAAATGTGATATTCTAAAATAAAATTCCCCTAATAAGTCCTGGAGCATCTAATGACTCATCATAGCATGGTATTATTATAATTTTCATAAGGGAATTTCCCAAGTGGAGTAGGTAGCTTGACCGATCAGCTTGTCTCCTCATAATTCTCACTTGGAACCATACAAGGAAAAATGAGTGAGATAGATGATCTCAATGAGTAAACAATATGACTTATACAATAACATATATCCCTTAGAAGGTTTCATAGCTCATAGTTCAAAATTTAAGATTCACAATCCATGGCTTACAATTTAACAAGGTTTATATAAATCAACTTATAACTCATAACACATATAGAGTGGAGGCTACTGCCTTATCCACTTGTAACATAATATAGAGTGAAGGCTCCTGCCTTGTCCATTTATAACATAATTTAGAGTGAAGGTTGCTACCTTGTTTACATATAACTCATAACATGTAAAGTGAAAGCTGCTGCCATGTTCACACACAACTTATAACATAGTTTATAACATATAAAGGTAACAGTAGTATTGAAGGATACAATCACTCATAACATAATAGCAATAGGAGTTTAGTTTTTTTTTTTTTAAACAAAAGATGAACAACAGTGTAGTTCCAGAAAAATATAAGTTAGGACAATAATCACAAAGGCATTATCATTGGATAATAAAAAATGGTTTGGGATTAATTGTTCTTTGGCAACCCAAGCTTACAAAGAAATCATTAAGATAGAAAAGAACTTGGGTTTCAAGATATCAAAGGTTCACAAATCATGATAGCTTGCACTTGTAACTTGAAACATAATGTTTACTCATCTTTTAATTCCTTTGCTGTTAGTACCTGTAGCCCTTTTTGAACCTCTAAGACTTCTCAAGCTCTAACATAATATTTAATTCAATACTTAGTATTTATTTAATCATGATGCTATCATATCCTATAACTGCCCCATGCACATATAACATTCACATATACTTAGAGTTGCACATATAAGTGCACCTCATCGCTTGCACATACATATTGACTTTAAAAGTCTTGTACACTTAGCCTTTACAGGCTCATATGAAAACACATTATAATTCATGTCAATACCTTTCTAAGGTCAACACAATATCATTATCTCGATATCAATTCACTTTAACAATCATCTTAGTACACTTAACATTTCTATATATGTCAACTTAACAAATAACCTTTCAAGTATCATGCTTATCTCTTATGACCAATTCATTCAATCAATCTCTTCATCAATTCAAGATCATTAATTAATTATTAACTCATCATGAAACCTATTTCCATATTTCCCAATCACATTCATATTCTAATCACAATATAAAGTTAAGATACCTTAAGTATACAAAATTATCTCTAGCCTTGTCTAGAGTTATTCCTTTAACCAACAAGCAATTTAATTATTTATCATTCATTCATACATGTCAATAATCATTAAATACATCACACAAAAATTATAGACATTGGGATAAGAATTTCAGTGTAGGCTGAATGCCCTTTAAAAGAGAAAACTGAATTTTCTTACTTCTCGTACTTTTTGTCTATTACAGTAATATATAAAAATATGGTTTAAATCAAGATTTTTCATGTGACCATAACAAAAATCTTTTTAGAATGTAAACATGTAGGATTTAGCCCATATATAATTCTGTATGTATGAAAATTTCTAACTTTAGATTTCAAGATGAAAAACATGAGTTTTCTTATTTCCGGTATTTTTTGATCATTAGAGCAATATGTAAACATATAGTTTTAACCATCATTCTTCATTCAATCATAACAAAAATCATTTTAGAACATGAATATATACAAATTGACAGCCACAGACTAAGCTTATGAATAAAAATTCCAAGTTTAGGGTTTAGATAGAAAATCATGAGTTTTCAAGCTTTCTGCGCTTTTCGTTCATTACAGTAATATATAAACACATGATTTAAATCATTATTTTTCATCCAAACAAAACAAATATCAGTTTAGAACTCCATCATACACAATTTGGCAGTCAAATACAAATGAAATCATAGAATTTTCTAACTTTTAAGTTTTAGCACGAAAACCTTGAATTTCCTTTTTTTTTAAAACTTTTCAGTCATCACAATAACATGCATAAATATAATTTAATCCAATATTTTTCATCTAAACACTTCAAAAATCCATTTAGTAAATAATTATCTAGAAATTTCCCCCCTTCATAGTGTTTATGCATGAAACTTTAAATTTTAAGTTGTAGGAATCACCTTTGGAGAAATCGCGTAGAGAGGTTGGTGCTTTGGTAGAGAAATTAATTTTCTCTCAAGAAGTCATCTAGCCAAAATTTTATTAGTAAAATTCAACAAATATTCAGTTTAAAATAATTTTTCCATGATTAGTTTCATAAAAATTAAATAGCAAATTGAAAGGAAAGGAAAAACTTATGAAATGTTCGCGAAATCGTAAAGTTTAACAATATTTTATGAATTTCGATTGAAAGAATAATTTTAAGAGAATTTTTCTGCCAAAAAAATGAAATAATAGAATAGTGGCTACTAGAATGAATGGCTAGCCAAATTTTTGATATTTATTTGTAGGATTTTGGGTAATTTCTAAAATTACCCTTAATGAGCTAGGTTAGGAGTGTTTTAGTGTAGTGGGCTTTTGGGCTTTTTATTTAATTTTGAGGCTGATTATAGGTAATTAAAAATAAAATATTTTTCTTATTATTTCCATTAGAATTCCCCCTAAAATATTTGTTTAAAAATATTTTAAAAATACTCATAAAATTATTTTATGCTTAAAAAGTATCTTTTTGCATGAAAATTCTTTTTATGTAAAATAAATTATTTTATACTAATGCACTTCATATAAATAATCTATTTCACAATAATAACTCATATTATGCATACTGGAATTAATTTAATATGCCACATACTCATCAATCTCATAGCAAACAAATTCCCATAAAAGCACACACTTAGCTTTAATAATTCTAAGTCAAACAAATTGGTCATGAAAACTCCTAGGGTGGGTGTGGGTTGTTATATTCTCCCCCCCTAAAAAAAAATTTGTCCTCGAATTTTCAAATCTAGTAGCACAACACACTTTACTTAACTTCTCCGCCATACTTTTGATGTGCAATCAAACACAATATCTAACTACAATTAACATATCGAATACAGTAAGGCTCATACTCACAATCTATCAAAATCACATTGATAAACCTTTAGCTTGAGCTACACCTATATTAATCTCTTGTTCAAAGAAATCTTAAACTAATCCTTAATAATTTTGTATCTCTTACCTTGAACAAAAATAATAGAACCTTTAATTTCACCCTCAATCAAATATAATCCCCAAACATTTTTTTCCTTATATCTCTATTAATGTTAACTTATATAATAGCACCTTACTCATTACTTCCATTCATTATTTATCACATTAGTCCTATAAGAGTCTAACAAATAATTTCAAATTAATAACTCCAATTGATATTCGATAATTCTCTTTCCATATTAATAATTATTACTTAATTTATTATATCTTTAGTAAATATTTTCATGTTTAATACCTTGCTAACATTACGATTTCTACACTCTCATCATTCATCAATTAAAACATATTTAAACTTTACAAACATTCCTATATATATCATATCCCAAATGAAGTTGAATTCTATTAATTTACAATCCTAAATAAACTTCTTATAACTATTTCAGACTTACTCTATAATATATATATTGTTATCATGACCTAATTACCTAATGCCTCGTAATTTTTATACCTTTAGCTCATAATATTATCTCACTTTAGGTTTTCTATTTACATCTTGCAATACTTTACATTCCTAATCATTTAACTTATCCATATTAAAATAATAAACCTTCTAATACCATTGCTATTCAATAAAATCTTTATGCAACTCTTATATCTTTCCAGATCTATGCCATTCTAGGTTATCTCAATAAAAATTTTTTCCATACTAAAGATCACTACCAAATTTTCTAGTAACCTTAATTGAACATTATTGTGTCCAACACCTTAAAATATTTCTCAACCAAAGGACTCAAATCCCTTTTTAGTATATTCAAAACTATTAAATTTTTAAAACTGCATAGCATCATACTTATCATTTTATCATCATAACAAGTATGAGAATACTTATCCTTTTATGTCTCCCCCTCTTAAAAGAATTTTGTCCTCAAATTTTAATTACTTACTCATTTATTCCCAAAAGCTGGGGATGCTCCTGCCTTTAAGGTTTGAAAAGTCTAGGTGGTGGAGGTTCCGAGATCACATTTTCTAAATTTCCCTTTTGTATGCAGTCTTTCTGAAAGTGGCCCAGTTGACCACATCTCAAGCACACGCTAGAGACTTTCCAGCAAGTGGCAAGATGCTTCTTGCCACACTGGTCACAAGTGGGAAAGCCTTGCTTTAGTTGACCATTACACTGTCCAAGTGTTGAAGTTGTAGGTGACAATTCCTTCCCTGGACCTCTTCCTCCTCTATGCTAGCCTCCATGTCACTTGTTCTTATGCTTCCCTTTTTGCTCACATTCCATACATTCAGTCCTCTTGGCCTTATATCTCTTTTCCATTATCTTGGCCTTATCTATTTGCTTAGCCAAGGTCGAGAACTCAATTGCTGCTAAGGAGTTAAATAGGGGTGTAACCAGTCTTCTCAAGAAACGGTTGATGCGGCTAGTCTCAACAGGCATAATGTTGATGGCAAACCTGCTAAGTCTATGAAACTCCTTAGCATAATCTGATACTGACGTTCCAGTATTCTGCTTTAGTTGCTCGAACTATAGCACTCTATCTTGCCTTTAGCCTTCAGGCAAGAACTAGTCCATCACTTCTTGCTTAAACTCTGCCTATGTAGGTGGGTCAACTCCATAAAGTCGTTCCTTAATGTATCTCTCATACCAATACCATACCTCTTTCTTAAATTGGAGTCCTACCAACTCAATCACTCTAGCCCCAGAGCAAGACAGTTGATGAACTGGCTTGTCCATCTCATCCAAGAATTCATATGGGTCATCACCCTCCTCACCACATAAGGTAGGTGGTTGAAGCTTTTTGGACTCTGAAACAGTCATCCCCTCATCAAGTAGTCACTTCTTCTCCCTTTGAGCATGCCATGACCCACCTTTTAAGCCGTGATGGTCCTAGGGTAAAGGGAGACATAAAGTCACCTAAACCCAAGAATCTCGTTTAACATATAAATCTTTATCATTCATCATATAAGATCTTATCCCCAAGATCATAACCTCATTACCTTCCTTGTTGCCTATTGCTTACTTATCATCTCCTCGTTAACTCATGATATCATTTACACACATAACTTGTAAAACTTCTAAAATTGTACTTCATATCATTAACCCAATGTTCATTACTTTGTACATAATTACAATAACGACTATGATACAATTCACATTATATATATATATATATATATATATATATATATATATATATATATATATATATATATATATATATATATATATATATATATATATATATATATATATATATATATATATATATATATATATATATCCCATAACATATTAGTGCTAACCCTTTGATAACCATGGAGGTCTAAAAATGATCTTCATAATCTGGAATGACGACACTTGAATTTAGCAGAGCAACTTCCAAGCGGAAGAACATGGCTTGGAATTTACCTTGCTGACTCGTCGACTTTGCCTGAAAATTTTGAACAACTAAAATATGAGACGTGCTCAGTGAGTACATAATAATACAATATATATATATATGTGTGTGTGTGTGTGTGTGTATGTGTGTGTGTGTGTGTGTGCGTGTGTATAATATATATACACACACACACACACACATATATATGTGTGTTTGTGTGTGTGTGTGTGTATTATACACAAGCACACACACACACACACACACACACACACATATATATATATATGTGTGTGTGTGTATGTGTGTGTGTGTGTGTATGAGTATGGTGGGTACAAGGATTATTTTTAAGATGGGTTCTTTGTAGCAATGGAACAATTTTGATCAATATTATCATTATGGTTCAATTTCTCATTTAAAATGGAAATAATATCTTTAGCAAAAATGACATTCTCTTAGGAGCAAGATGCTTCCCGCATATATAAATTCATGAGTGGTGGCCTAAACCTTGCTCACTCATATGTATCACATCATGTAAGACTGATCAGGTCTTACGTTGAGGTATTCCCCTCTAACAAAGGTTGGGTACTCTCTTGCAGGCTTATACTAAGTGCACTAGGTCTGATGTATTACCTCACATCAGAAGGGGATTTCTGCTTATCAATAAGTAATGAATAAGAAAGTTCATACAAGGTTCATGTCAAGAAATTCAATGCTCACATTATTAATTCAATACGATAGGTTCATAATAGCCAATGATCATTAAGAAGCATCATATCAAATGTTTCAATTTTTCAATGAACAATTCAAGCTTATTGAAGAATCAAAATATTTCAACAATTAAGGTTCGAATAATAAAGGTTCAAGCATATGACACAAGGCATATTATATTATTAAGTACTCAGCTTGGACTCCTTTGCTCCTATTTACATTTAACTCTGATGCTAGTAGTGCTTCTCGCACTCTTGTACAATAGTCTTGTCCTTGTCTTTAGATTCTACACATTACATTTCAATGGCACATCAATCACTTTCTCATTATGACATTTGTTTAATTTAGCTTAACTTACTAACATTTCTATCTTGTTCATTAAAGCACAACCTATTACTTTTAAGGTCAAGATATACTATACATATACTTGTTACTAAATTTAACATTTTCCTTAGTTGTTGTCCAAATGGCCAAAGCTATTCATTTTAGGAAGAATAATTCCTTTCCTCTCAATTTCACCTTTCAACCTTGAGTAAGATCAACTTAAACAATTTCTAATGTTCAATAGAATTAATTCTACTTCCATGATCAAATTCCATAAATGAACCTAGTTCATTAATTTTGGGAAAAATCACTTCTATCAATTAAATTTCAAAATTAGCACTATACAAATCATCTAATTCTATTCTTAAGCTTAATTTTCCCTTCATTCTCATGAATTCAAATTCAATACTAAAAATCTCTAATTTTCCATAAACCTTAGACGTTGGGAAAAACTACTAATTCCTCATCCAATCTTCAAATTGATCATGGAACTATGTAATTAGCATAATATAAAACCTATATGATCATCCAATTGTCAATATCTACCATTAGCACATCAAGTTCCCCTTTCAAATTATATTATGCCTCTAAGATGTTCAAATTTTGAACCAAGCTTCAAAAGTTCATTTCAACACTTCCAAATCATTATTCTTCATCTATAGTAACCATAGTTGTATTTAACTAGAACTTAGAACATCTTTTTGATAAATTTCTAGCCTTGGCTAAAACTTACATTTAGTGTAGAAGAGATTTTGCATAAGCAAGATACTAGTTTCAATCTTAAAACATTGAAAAGGGAAGAGGAATAAGATTTCTCACCTTGGTTAGCTTAGATTTGCTAAAGTTCTTATTGCTTCTAATGTTGAGAGAGCTTCCTTTGTTATTGGGAAATTTTGGTGTAGAGATGGGAAAAATGGTGTTCACAACATTAAATTTTCATATATATATGATGAGTTGGATGGTGAAGATTTGATTAAGTTTAATCCAATGGCTAAGATTTAATCTTAGTGGATGGCTATGATTTAATCAAGTGGATAGTTAGAATTTTCTCTATAATTATGATCTTCATCATATGGTTTTAGAAATAGCAACAATACATGTAGACTTAGGTGTGGATGAAGAAAGAATTCAAGTTGGAAAATGAATTGACTTAGTAAAAAATGGTGACTAGCTTTTCTAACATTTAACTCAACTTTGGTTAACCATTCTTAACTCTAGTTAAAGCTTAGGTTTATCAATTTATGGGCCCTATGGGCCAGCCATTCAATGGGCTTGGGATTTTGAGTCTAAAAGCCCATTAACAAATCTGTATATGCACATTTCAAGTTCGGTAGCTTAATACATTTCCCATTTCATTTCTTTCACTATAATATACATAATTCTACCTTCCAATATCACTACACATTTTAGACATTGCTAGATAAATCTTGTTCACTCCATAGTACACATTTTCTAGCCTTTCATTAGCATTGCTCAAGTATATATATCATGTAAGCTCATTGGGTCAAATTAAGTTTGACCTCTATTATATCATTGTAATGGTTGAATTCAACTTCTCATATCACTTTGCAATCCCACATTGGAAATTTGTGTTTTCTATGCTTCAAATCTCCTCTTATATATAGAGGGCCTCCCCACACTTTAAAACACCAACTTCTAGAGCTTGAAAAGCAATAACTTCAAGCAAATGACTTTGCATTTTCTCCTTGCTTCACAAAGTGAGTTGGGGGGTTTCTCATTGATTCATACTCGACTAGTTTAAGGCTTTTTGCTACCCACCTATTCGAGGCAAGTCTTTTGCCTAAGGCTTATGTTCGCCGTTGAAGGCTAGTTGCCACCTGCTGTCCAAGGCTTGCCGCCGCCCGCCATCCAACGCTAGCTGCCGCCCACCGTCCAAGGCCAGCTGTTGCCTGCCATCCAACGCCAACCATCGCTTGCCATCCGAGGCCAGTCGCCTCCTGCCATTTGAGATAAGCTTCTTTTCCTTTAAATTTCTTTTGTCTAAATTTCCTTACTTTTTTTAGTTAGTTAATTGAATTGATTCATCTAGGTTGCTAGCTAATCAACTTGGTAATCAATTAAATTAATTAATTAACTCAACTCTCTTTTAATCAATCAATAAAAACATGATAAAGTGGCTAAGCTAAACTCACCCCTTCGTAAGAAGGGAGAACTGCGTGGGTTCTGATTCTTATTCAAAGGGATATATAGGCATGCTTAGTTCAGGCATCGAATCGAACTAAAATTAACCAACTCTCCTCCCTATCACCTTCTTCACTTACTTTTATTTTGCTTTCCTTTACTTAGTTATTAGGTTTAGTTTGGGGAATGTGTGACTTCTCTAGAACCCATAAGGGCTAGAGGAGGTATCCTTTAAGTTTGGATTTTAATGTAATATTAACTCTCTTTTATTTTGAATTCTAATTATGTATAAACTTTATGGATTGAATGATCATGCATACTATAAATTGTTAATGCATTTTAATTTATTCATGAAATATATTTTAAGTCACTTTTATATTACTTGGCTAAACTTATTTTGTTAAATTAAAACGAAAACCTAGTCCTCGAATCCTCTTTGGTTTTGAGGCTAGTGATCCTTTTTCTTTTGGGTAATAATTGGAGTCAAATAGGTTTTTTCCTTATATTTTCCCAAAAAAAATAAATAAATTAAGGTGGCCACTCCAAGAAATAATTTTCAAACCTATCAAAGATAAGTCTAAGGGCTTCCTCGTGAGTTCTTTCCCAAAAGAGCATTTCGATTCTCTATAGCGGATCGGATCGGTGCTCGGGCAAGGCCTTACAGAGATGTCAACACCCATTCACTAGCACTTTAGGTTCATATTTCAATTAAATTATTAACATAGTCATGTTAAGTCAAACTCAATTTGACTTTCACTTCATCATTAGTTTGCTTATCAAAATTGATTGCATTCTTTACTTATTGTCACATTATCAATTAAAATTACTTTTTATGTTATTCTTATGGTTCCTGTGGTACCAGAAATGCCTAGAATGGCACAATATATGGGCATTATAGTGCTTCCATTGCTAACTCTAATAGGTTAAGGAAACCTTGGGTATTATAAAGCAGGTGCCACTACCGCAGGTGGTGGAACTCCATTTCCTTCTTGTGTTGGTGACACTTCCCACCTTTAAGCTTGCAGCTCATCCAATTCTTTGCATAAGTCTCTCATTTTCTTGTGCATAGCGTGAACCTCTTATAAAGAGGCTTACTTGTTAGAGCCTATGGTCAGCACCCTTGAGTTGGATCTCTGTTTTGACCTTGTAGGTGTAGAGGCGACATTTAATGTAGTGTCTAAGATGGCATCCTCACTAGCCTCAACAAATTAAATAGCTATGTGAACTTTCTTCTTAGGAGGCATTCTACTATCATGATAAGGGAATTTAGTGCTAACTCCCTTCTAACCCATTTAACCCCATCATCATATCATACTTATCATGCATTTTATAGGAATACCCATCATATCATATCACATTCCAGATCACATATTGCACATCATATATCACATAGCATATATATCAAAATACATATCATGTGTCATAATCATATAACTTATAGCATCATAAATTTCCCTATCATATAGAAGTAAATCATGTCATAGGCAAAAAGAATCAATGCACACTAAGTCAATAAGCAATAAATTAACATCATTCGCATCTCATGAGTCTTATACCCCTAGGCCAATAGTTATTGTCACGATCCACCTTTTTAAGCTATGACGGTCTTAGGGCATGGGTGGCCATAAGGGCATTGAAAACCCCTTAGAACCCATTTCAATCATAATCTTATATCATACATTACATTAAACATATACCAAGATCGTAACCTAATTACATTTCCTTGTTGCCCATAATCTTAATTACAAACACAATATGCATAACCCTTTAAAATTGAATCTCATATCATTAATTAAATGTTCACTATATTATACATTCTTACAATAATAATTGTAAAGCCATTCATATTACATAGACACCTTATGACTTATAAATGTTAACCCCTCAATACCCATGGAGCTTTAACAATAGTCTTCATATTCAGTGATGATAATACTCAGACTTAACCAAAGTAACTTCCAAGCGGAGAATAGAGCTTGGAGTTTACCTTGCTAACTCATTGACTGTACCTAAAAAGTTTAAATCGCTACAATATGAGACAGAGCTCAGTGAGTACATAATAATACAATTCATAAGGTGAGCAAATGATTATTTTCAAGAAGGCTCTTTATAATAAGGAACTATTTTCAATCAATATCATCAATCAGGTTTAGATTCTCATTTAAAATGGGGGTACAATCTTTTTAGCAGAAATATCACATTTTTGGGAGTAGGATGCTTCCTACACATATCAATTTAAGAATGGCGGCCTAAGCCTTGCTCACTCACCCATATCACATTACGTAAGACTCATCGGGTCTTATGGTTAGGCGTTCCCCCCTAACAGAGGTTGGGTATTCTTGCCCTACTCGTAGGCATATACCAAGTGAACAAGGCCTGATGTATTACCCTACATCAAAAAGGGGATTTCTGCTTATCAATAGGTATTCAATAGAAAAGTTCATATAAGGTTTAGAATAGGCAATGATCATTAAGAAGTATTGTATCAATAGTTTAATAATCAATAAGCAAATTAAGCTTATCAAGGAATCAAGGATGTTCAATAAACAATTCAGGCTTATCAAGAATCAAGAATATGCAATATCAATAAGCCATTCAACTTATCAAGGCATAGAAACAATTCAACCATTATGGTTGGAACAATAAAGGTTAAAATATATGAAATATGGCATATTATATTATTAAGTACTCACCTTGGACTCCTTTGCTTGTAATTACATTTGACTCTGATATAAGTAGTGCTCCTTGCACTTTTAGCCAATATCCTTGCCCTTGTTATTAGACTCTGCACATTGCATTTCAATCACATATTAATCACTTCCTCATTATCACATTACTTAATTTAGCTTAACTTACTAACACTTCTATTTTATTCACAACTTATTACTAAACTTAATATTTCTCTAGTTGTTTCCCAATAGATCACTTAAAGAAAAAGAATAGTTCCCATTCTTCTGATTTCACATTTCAACCTTTATGGTAGTCAACTAGAGCTAATTAAGAAATTTCCAATATTCAAGAATACTAATTCCACTTTCACTAATAATTTCCTAAATTCAAATTATTCACAATGTCACACTTCAACGGTCCAACCTGGACCTTTAATTCACTAATCCCATCCGCCAATTTCATTTCTCATCATCACATTAATACTCAATCAATTCAATTAAATCAATTCCAATATCCACATCTCACTTCAATCTTTCAACTAATCATCAATAATACTTAATAATCATATAAATAACAATTTATTCAATTCAATTATCTCATTTAATCACTTAATTCCAATAAACTATTTACCTAAATTCTTGTAAATAAAATCATAATTCACTATCTATAAACAATTAGAAATTGAGATTTATACTGTAGGGCTCGGTTTAATGAGCTGGAGCTTCTGTCTAAATTTATCGGTTTTAGAGGTCGTCGGAATCCGGTCGCCGGAAAATTCCCACAGTAACCAAATCACTATCTAAAGATATCATCGGTTAGCTTGTGATGTGGGGAGTCTGAATATCACTTTTATTTTCTATAATTCACCAGAAAATGGCCGAAAATGGCGTGGCAACGTTAGGAATACCGGATTCCAGTAAAAAAAAATGATGTCTATAATTAACAAACGATATACTAAACCGAAGCTGGAATAAAGGGGAACTCATCCATACCAATATCGCCAGAAAAGGATGTCGAAAATGGCCAAAAATTGGCCTAGAAGGTTTTGACCAGCGATTCTTTAGAGGGGGCGTGCGTTGTTGTCTAGCGGTGGTTGGCGATGGGCGAGGTGGCGTTCAACTGGGTGGCGGGCGCCCTTCCTTCCTGACCGGCGCATGGTCCGGCGTGTAATCCCTTTCTCTCTCTCTCTCTCTCTCTCTCTCTCTCTCTCTTGGCTTCTCTGTCTGTCTATTTCTATTTCTTCTTCTTGCTTCTGCCCGTAAATGGGTTGTACCAACTTTACTTCTTTTTTTTTTATATATATATAATAATAATAATAATAATAATAATAATAATAATAATAATAATAATAATAATAATAATTGCCATATAATTTCTAAAATAATAAGTTTAACCAAAATATTAATTTCACCACATTATTCAACGATTATAATATAAAAATCATAACATATAACTTCAAATATTAATTACATAAATTTTTATATTTTACAATAAAATCTAAATTTCTTTAATTTAACATTTTATCAATTTAATAAATAAATAATAAATCAATAATTCATTTAGTAAAATATTCTCTGACAAATATTAACATGAAAATATAATAAATCAATATCCTTTCAAGTATCAATATAAAATAGAATCAATAAATTATTTTAAATATCAATATTAAATTTGAAATCATTTTCCACTATTTCAAATACTCATATAACAATATTTATAAACCTTATATAAAATTTCAAATATCAATATGAATTTAGCTTATCAATATCAATATAATAATGATATAAATAAATATCAATATCAATATTCAAATATAATTTCACAAATATCGATAATTTTGAATGTCAATACAAATATAACAATGAGGAAAATATTTCCGTATAAAATTATTATTTAAAACATTTATATTCAAATCATTTGAATATTTAAAGATATTCATTTTCAATTTGGCCACATATTACGATGCTAAACGGTATCTTCACTCATATACTGTACATATGTCCTTTATCGGGTTGGGATATTACAGTTATCCACTACTAATGCAAACCTCAACTATGCCCCTTGTCAGGATGAACATCAAGTGCATGGTCTCCTATTTGTTCAACATCTTTAGCTAAGTCCTCTTGCAGGTCATATAGGGTGCTATGGGTCGCAGTCCTTGAGTAAGGGTCATCTAGTAAAGGAATCGCGAGGCATGCATGCAAATAATAACAAAGAGTACTATAGCTTTTCAGGATTTTGTGGAACTAAACTAGTGATGGACTGCAAGTGACATGACAGGAAAATTCCTATACTTTAGGACTATACTTACTTAACCCAATACATAAACAAGTTTAAACTAGACTTTAAAAACCACGACTCTGATACGAACTTTATTACATTCTAACTTCGGAGACATGATGGTCCTCGAACATGGGGAGACATAAGGTCATCCATGCCTATAGAACCCACTCAGACATATGTAAAAATTGCCTAGGATCGTAATGAACCTTATACATTAACTTAATAAAATCTTTTATAAAGGAAAAACCTTAAGTTGCAGGAGCTAAAAATATACTTTATTATAATCCATAGGAAAATAATAATAAGACTTCAAATAAGGTCACCAACATGATATTCTAAAATAAAATACCCATAATAACTCCTGGAGGATCTAAGGACTCATCATAGCATGGTATTATTATAATTTTGACAAGGAAATTCCCAAGCAGAGTAGGTAGCTTGAGCGATCACCTTGCCTCCTCATAATACTCACTTAGAACCACACAAGGAAAAATGAGTGAGATAGATGATCTTAATGAGTAAACAATATGACTTATATAATAATATATATCCCTTAGAAGGTTTCATAGCTTATAGTTCATAATTTAAGATTCACAATTCATGGCTTGGAATTTAACAAGGTTTACAGAAATCAACTTATAACTCATAAAACATATAGAGGGGAGGCTGCTACCTTATTCACTCGTAACATAATATAGAGTGAAGGCTGCTGCCTTGTCCACTCGCAACATAATTTAGAGTGAAGGCTACTGCCTTATCCACCTATAACTCATAACATGTAAAGTGAAAACTATTGCTATATTCACACATAACTCATAACATGTAAAGTGAAGGCTGCTGCTATGTTCACACATAACTCATAACATGTAAAGTGAAGGCTGCTGCCATGTTCATACATAACTCATAACATAATTTATAACATATAAAGGTAACAATAGCATTGAAGGATACAATCACACGTAATATAATAGCAATAGGACTTTAGTTTTTTTTTTTTTTAAACAAAAGATGAAAAATAGTGTAGTTCCAGAAAAATATAAGTTAAGGCAATAATCACAAAGGCATTATCATTGGATAATAAAAAATGATTTTGGAACAATTGTCTTTTGGCAACCTAAGCTTATAAAGAAATCATTAAAATAGAAAAGAACTTGGATTTCAAGATATCAAAGGTTCACAAAATATGATAGCTTGCACTTGTGACTTGAAACATGATGTTTACTCACCTTATGATTCCTTCGCTCCTAGTACACATAGCCCTTTTTGAACCTCTAAGGCTCCTTAAGCTCTAACATAATATTTGGCCCATATATAATTCCATATGCATGAAAATTTTCAACTTTAGATTTCAAGATGAAAAACCATGAGTTTTCTTGTTTTCGGTACTTTCCGATCATTATAACAATATATAAACATGTAGTTTAAACCATCATTCTTCATTTAATCATAACAAAAATCATTTTAGAACATGAATATATACTAATCGGCAGCCATAGACCAAGCTTATGCATAAAAATTCCAAGTTTAGGGTTTAGATAGAAGATCATGAGTTTTCAAACTTTCTGTGCTTTCTGTTCATTATAGTAATGTGTAAACACGTGATTTTTATCATTATTTTTTATCCAAACAAAACAAATATCAATTTAGAACTCCATCATACACAATTTGACAGCCATATACACATGAAATCATAGAATTTTCCAACTTTTAAGTTCTAGCACGAAAACCTTGAATTTTCTTATTTTTTGAAACTTTTTAGTCATTACAGTATTATGCAGAAATATGATTTAATCTAATATTTTTCATCTAAATGCACCAAAAATCCATTTAGAAAACAATTATATAGAAATTTCCCCTCCTTCATAGTGTTTATGCATGAAATTTTAAATTTTGATTTGTAGAAATCACCTTTAGAGAAATTGCATAGAGAGGTTGGTGCTTTCGATAGAAAAATTAATTTTTCTCTTAAGAAGTCACCTAGACCAAATTTTAAAAGTCACCTAGCCCAATTTTTATTAGTAAAAATCAGTAAATATTCAGCTTAAAATAATTTTCCCATGATTAATTTCATAAAAATCAAATAGTAAATTAAAAGGAAAGGAAAAACTTGTGAAACAGTCGCGAAATTGTAAAGTTTGACAGTATTTTATGAATTTCAGTTGAGAGAATAATTTTGAGAGAATTTTTCTGCCAAAATAATGAAATAATAGAATGGTGGCTGCTATAATGAATGGCTGGCCAAAATTTTGATATTTATTTGTAGGATTTTGGGCAATTTCAAAGATTATCCTTAATGAGCTAGGTTAGGAGTGTTTTACTGTAATGGGCTTTTGGGTATTTAGGCTTTTTATTTAATTTTGGGGTTGATTATAGGTAATTAAAAATAAAATATTTTTCTTATTATTTCCATTAAAATTTCCCCTAAAATATTTGTTTAAAAATATTTTAAAAATACTCATACAATTATTTTATGCTTAAAAATTATCTTTCTGCATGAAAATTCATTTTATGTAAAAAAAATTAATTCATGCTAATGAATTTCATATAAGTCATCCATTTCATAATAATAATTCATATTATGCATATTAGAATTAATCTAACATGCTACATACTCATTAATCTCATAGCACACAAATTCCTATAAAGGCATACACTTAGGCCTTAATAATTCTAAGTCAAACAAATTGGTCATGAAAACTCCTAGAGTGGGTATGGGTTGTTACAATATTTGTGTATTGAGAAACCCTACAAAGTTTGAGAAACTCAAGTTGGATTGATATGAGATAGTTGCTATGGTGGCATTATAAGGAGTTCAAGGGGATTGTGATTTTTCTGAGGGCTTGAGTTTTGAGGTCTGGAGGCCCGAGGTTTCTGTTTTGGTGCTGCTGAGAAAGAGCTTTGCCCATTCTCGAGGGGTTTGGCATTTTCTATATTTTTTGGGAGTTTTGGACTTGCCTTAAGATGTTACAGGCCAGGTGGTGGTTAATGATGGTCAAGTGAATTTGACTGTTGTGATTGAGAAGTTCCATGATCCCGGTGACCAGGGAGATATGAGTGGGCGGAGACTCAAGATGAGGGCCTTAGTTTTCTATTTGATAGTCAAAAACAAGCCTAGTAATTAGGGTAATGCTAGTGGTAGATGAAGCAGAGGCATTTTTTGATTAAAACTGATGAGACTTGATTGCTTTGTTCGAGATTTAGAGAGATGAAATATCTTACTAGTTATTATCAGGTTAGAAAAATTTGTCTATTCTTACCCTTTTTGTTTTTGGTGCTTTGTGGGTATTTGTTTTTAGGTTTTGGATTAAGTGTGGCCAATGGATCATTTTCTAGTGACAGCCCCTGCTTTTCAGTCTATACATGCTTTATTAAGACTCGATTAGATATTAGATAAGATGGTTACTTATAGCTTACCCCTGAGAATACATTTTTAGCATTGCCAATGGTAAAGAATTACATCTCTTATGACTAGGGGCCATGGATGTCGAGTGGTTTGCCTGTTAGGCTTGGTTTAAATGACTTTCCACTACGGGATGATGGTCTTGAGGTAGACTTAGGATGTGCTCCTAATTTTTCTTTCTTCTTAGAGCTTGTGCATATCATAGCTCCTATTGCCAAAGCTATTAGGTGGTGGCTGGCCGAGGAGTTATAAGGCAGTTTATTTTAGGATTTCACTTGGGACCAGAGAGAGGTATGATAAGTGATTGGTAAAAGTGGTTTTTCTAGTTGAAAAAGAGTACCAGGCTACCCTGCTGAGGGGAATAGAAGATGACATAGATGAGGAAGAAGAGATTGCATAAGGAGTCACTGGTAGTGAGAGGACTGCAGCATAAACAAAATGGTGACTCGATCTTTGAAAGAGACTTGAGGATCTACTAGAAGTGCAACACCACATGTTGCAGTAGTGACTCAAACTATGATGGCAGTGATAAAGGAGATTGTGACTGCATTGAGGATAGGATGACACTACATTGGAGGTTCAGAGAAGGACTACTGCAGTTAAGGTAGAAAGAAGGACTGGTTGGATTATGACCTCCTTTTTTTTTTTTTCTTTTTGTTTGAAATAATTACAGGTTGACAGGACTACATGAAACATGATATAAAAAGGCTATCCTTTTGTTATGACGATGGGCTTGTATTTTGCAAAATTTGATCATCATTAAATAAGACATCTTTTATTTTATTTTATTTTTTATTTTTTTGCTCTAATTTCTACCTAAACTGCCCTTTCGGGTTTTCAGCTTAGCAAGCATTCTTTTCTTCTTATCTCTTTTTTTTTTTTAGGTAAAAGAATTAAGTGAATGATGTATTAGGTACAAAGAAAATGAGAATGCAATGCAAACAAAATATCTTATATTATGATCTGGACCGCACCCAAGTCGGGCTGCCTACATATCCCTTATAATTATCGTCATCATTTTTTGTTATTTTTCAGAGAGAATCAGGTCCACATAGTTCTGATTACATATGCATGAGAGACAGAAATGAAATGCAGATGTCATCTTTGGATGATGTATCATTTCAGCTGATTCGAGTTACCATGATGGGAGAATTTGATTCAATCCATGTCCATGAAGATGGTGTCTTTGTCAAATAAGATTTTCTTGAGCATATACTATTTAGCATAGTTCTATTTGAACTTCCTCTTAGATCATGAATAAGGGCTTGGATTTCTCTCAGAACTGGATTTCCTTCTTGCGAACCCTTGTCTTTTACCTTTTAGTTGAACTGCTCGGATAGTCTCTATTGATAATCTTGAATTTTGTATAGAGCATTGATTCTCTTTTCCTCGACGCCATCCAACTAGTCATGATACCTTTTGGTCTATTATGTCTTCATTCTCTATGGCTTCTCTTTGACAAGATTCTTGTATATGTAGGTAAGGATCTCGTGAACTGTGGTGCTTAGATCATCCCTATCTTGTCTTTATAGAATAGTCTATGAGCTTTTCCGCTACTACCATGCAAATACTATGTATGGGATTTTGGATTTTTTTTTGTGTTGCCTTTTTATTTTTTTTATTTTTTTAAGATGTCCTATTTAAAGATGAATGAGAAAAAAAATTAAAGCAAATCAAAAAGTTCACACTTTTTACTACTAATAAAAGTCCCATCATAAGTACATTAGAGGATAAGACTATAAGGTAAAATACAAACTCAGAAGGATAGATATGATAGACTTAAATTCAAAGAAAATTTTAATAGAAAATAGACTCAAAAGACCCAGACTCAAACTCAAGCTTACGTGACTCATACACAAACTCAAAAGACTTAGATAGGGGTACAGCAGCACTAGCACTCTTCTCAAAGTACTAAATATCAAGTGAAGCTTAAGATGGTCGGGTGAGCTTGGTGGTTTAGAAAAGGATTGGTGGTGGTGCTAGACTTTAGGTCTAGGAGCAATGATGTCTCTGTTATCAATAAGGTCTTGAATTTTGTGATTTAGAGCATTGATGCATCAATTTTGTGCCCTAGCCCTTAATGATAGTTGCAGTGCTCAGTAGCATTATAACCCTTAGGTAGGGGGTTTGGAGGAGGTCGTGGGTCTAAAGGCTTAACCAGATTAGCCTCTAAGGCTTTCCTGTAAATGATGCTAAGGGGCATGTCTAGTTTAGAAAAAGTCCTCCTTATTTCTAACCCACACCCACCCTAGGAATTTTCGTGATAAATTGCTTGATTTAGAACTAATAAGGCTAAATGTGTGCTTGTGTGAAAATTTGTGATCTAAGTAATTGATGAGTATGTGGCATATTAAATTAATAATATGCATAATATGTGTTGCCAATGTGAAATAAATGATTTACATGAAGTGCATTTGCATAAAAGAATTTATTTTAAATAAAATGAATTTTTATGCATAAGACAATTTTTAAGCATAAAATAATTTTATGGGTATTTTTAAAATATTTTTAAATAAATATTTTTGAGGGAAATGTTCTAGAATTAATAAGAAAAATATTATTTTTATTTTAAATCTTTTCAACTAAAAATTTTAAAGGGAAAGCCCAAATATCCAAAAGCCCACTACACAAAAATTCTCCTAACCTATTTCATTAAGGGTAAAAGTGGAAATTCCACTCCAACCCTAATATATATTCTAATTTTCGGCCAAACAAGGGTTTCCAGCAGCCATTCTCTTATTCTTTCTATATTTTGGTAGAAAAACCTCTCAAAATATTTCTCTCTACTGAAATATTGAAAACACTTTACCGTTTCGCGATTTCGTGACTGTAATCGTAAGTTTTTTATTCTCTTTCAATTTCTAAACTGATTTCTATGAAATAAATTATGGGAAAATTATTTTGAACTATTTGATTACTGATTTCTATAGATTCAATTCTGTTTGAGTGAATTTTTGGGAGACAAAATTTATTTTCTACCGAAAATACGATTCTTTTCGCAAGATTTCTCCAAAGGTGAATTCTATAACTTAAAATCACAATTTTATTGCATAAACATCATAAAAGGGGGGGGGGGGGGGGGCAAATTAATTTGTGCATGGATGTATTCTAAAATGATTTTGATCTGTTTTGATGAAAAATATTGGATTAAATAATATTTTTGCATATTTCTGCGATGACCGAAAAGTTTCAAAAAACAAAGGAATTCAAAGTTTTAGTGTTAGGACTTGGAAATTGGAAAATTTTATTCTTTCATGAATATATGGCTACTGATTTGTATGAATTGGTGTTCTAATATGATATTTGTTATGTTTAGATGAAAAATAATGATTTGAATCGTGTGTCTGTTTATCGTTGAAATGAATGAAATGCGCGGAAAGTGCGGAAACTCATGATTTTTCACCTAAGCCTTTGAACTTAGAATTTTTTTGTATAAACCCTATCTATGGCTGCTGATTTATGAAGGAATGTGTTCTAAACTGATATTTTCAATGATTGAATGAAAAATAATGGTTTAAACAACCTATTTGCATATTTCTGAAATGACCGAAAAATACTAAAAACAAGAAAACTTATGGTTTTGTGCACTATAAAGCAAAAGGTTGAATTTTTATATATTAATGACACCAATGGTGGCTGATTCTTATGAATTTATATTCTAGAATGATTTTTGTTATGTTTACATGAAAAATCTTGGTTCAAACCATGTTTTTACATACTTCTGAAATAGACGAAAAGCACGAAAAGAAGAAGAATTTGGTTTTTACCTTAATAATGCATTTGGCCTACATGCACAATTTTCTCCAAATGTTTATAAATTTTATGTGATGTGTGTTTGTGATTGCTGACATGTATGTATGTATAATAAATGATAAAATTGCATGTTAGTTGAAGGTATGATCCTAGATAAGCTTAAATACGTTTTGGTATACTTAAGGTATCTTAACCTTATATTGTGATTAGAATGCAAATATGATTGGGAAATATGGAACTAGATGTTATGATGAATTGATGATGAACATATGATTATGAGTTAATGAAATGAAAGGGATCATAAGAGTTAAACATGATGTTTGAAGGATTAATTGTTAAGTTGACATGTATGGAAGTGTAAAGTGAACTAAGATAAATGATAAGTGAATTAATATTGAGGTAATGATATTGTGATAACCTTAAAAAGGTGTGGATATGATTGCAATGTGTTTTCATATGAGCCTATAAGGCCTAAGTATACAAGACTATTAAGTCAACGTGATATGTGCAAGTGATGAGTACACTTATGAATGAACTCTAATTTGTATGCTATATGGACATGGGTAGTTATGGGATAGGAGCATCATGAGTAAATAAATACTAAGTATTAAATGAAATATTATGTTAGAGTTTGAGGAGCTTTAGAAGTGCAAAGGGGACTACGTGTACTAGGAGCAAAGGAAGCCCAAGGTGAGTAAACACTATGTTCATATTACAAGTGTGAGTAAACACTATATTCATATTACAAGTGTGAGTAAACACAATGTCCTTGTTACAAATGTGAACAACATCATGTTGTATTACAAGAATGTGATATATTATTATGTGAACCTTTATAATCTTTGAAACCCAAGTTCTTTTTATTTTAAATATTATTATATGATTTCTTTGTCAAGCTTGGGTTGCCAAGGGACATTTGGTCCAAAACTATTTTGTTATCCAATGAGAATTTTTTTGTGAATTAACACCCTAACTTGTATTCTTTTTGGAACTACACTTTCATTGTATCATTGTTAATAGCCAAACTACTATTGATATTAAATTACATGTTATTGTTATCTTATGTGATATTGTTAATTGTGTTTACCAATAGCTTTAGCTATGGTACCTTTACCCTTTATGCAGAATCCTCGTGCTGATGCAGGTAATCATTAGAACCTGTGCACATGGTCTTAACTCGATAGATAGGGGTAGTGTATCCACCTCAGCTAGAAGGGGCGGTTCTAGCCATGGGGCCTGATCAGCTTCACGCTTTCTACGTGATAGGAGTTGGAATTTGGCAAAGGCCACCTCTCCTCTATATGTTCGAGTGATAGAGCAATAGCCTTCACTCTCTATATGTTATAAGTGTGATTTCTGCAAACTTGCCAAATTGAACCCTTACTAAATTGCAACCTGATTCATGAGTTATAAACCATGAACTATGTGTATAAGCTATGTGTTTCCTTTCAAAGGAATATGTGATAATGTATGTATGTTTTTGTTTACTCATTGAGATCATCTATCTCTCCCCTTTTCCTTATGTGGTTCCAGGTGAGCAAATGTGAGGAGGCAAGGGGATGGCTCAAGCATTCTACTTCGCTTGGGGAATTCCTTGTCCGAGTTATCAATAATACTATGTTTATGAAGTTTGTCTTTAGATGCTCAGGGAATGTTGATTGATACTTATCGAGATTTATATTATTTTTCTTATGGATTTCTATATGTAATGATTTATTTTAAGTCTTTTGCAATTTATGGTATTTATCTAAATGGTTTAAATGAGTTAATGAAGAAGGTTCGGTAAGATCCTAGGCATGATTGTTATATGTTAATGGGTTCTATGGGCGTGGGTGGCATTATGTCTCCCCATGTTCTAGGACCATCGTATCTTATAAGGTTGGGATGTGACACTTGATCGGCTAATCACAAGAGGCAACATTTACCTCTCCCTCTCTTTAGGTGGTAGAATTGGTGGTATTGGTGGTGTAGTTAATGTTCTTATGATACTCGAACTAAAGGATTGATCTTTGACTTATCCCGATTGGATCAAATTCTCAATCTTGGTGGTAGTGATAATAAGAGCTTTAAAACTGGAGAGGTACTGAGTTTGTAGATAAGCCTGATATTGCAGGAGGAGGTTCTTAATGATGATATCAATTTGCTCTACTTTAGATGAACGGTTCACCATTTGAGCCATTTTTGCCCTCCACCTTACAAGGAATGCAGTGAAGGATTCTCTTAGCCTTTATTTGGTGGTTTCCAAATCTTGATGGGTGACATCCACCTTGATGTTTTAGTGGTATTGCTTGACAAATGCATTACATATGTCATCCTAAGTCTTCTTGTGATTCTAGTTAAGATCTAGTAACCACTTAACAGCAACTTTGGTCAATGACTATTGGAATAACTGAGCAAAGAGCTCATCATTCACACCAAAGGGTCTCATGGTGCCCATATGCATTTTGAGGTGAGTTTTGGAACATGTGGTGCCATTAAACTTGTCTATGACTGGCATTTTAAATTTTGGTGGAACCTGTGCATTTGGGAAGAGAGCTAAAGAGTTGACATCTATCATGTCTTCGTGCTTCTTGACATTCTTGAGTGTTCTCTCACAGCCTCAATTTTCTCCATCAATTTCTTAGTTTTGGGAGAGCTAGAGAAATCTCCACTTTGAAAAGGATTTATAGTGGGAGAAGGACTGGTTGTGTTTTAGTCCACGATAGGAGAGGTTGGAGTTTTAAGTGCTTTGCCTTTATCGATGAGATTGATAATAAGAGGAGTAGGAGTGGGGGCATGGCTAGTCTCGGCTTGGATAGATGCAGGCTCAACACAAGCAGGAGGGGGACTAACAGTGGCATTGGTCATTTTCTTGACCTCATTGATGATGGACTAGCATTGGGAGTTGAGGGCATTAGTAAAGATGGTGGACTGGGCATTAAGAGCATTGGTAAAAGTGTCAACTTGGGTCTTAAGGGTGGTGGTGAGTGCAACTTGAAAAGTTTCCTCTTATTTCTTGAGGAGATTGGTGTAAAAGGTGCTCATTACATCTTGGTCAAAGGGGCTAGAGGTGTTGGTCATTGGTATCTTTAAACAGAAAATAGACATAAAAAAGGGTAAGAATACAGAATTATAAAGGGAAAAGGTAGTATGAATGTGAAGGTGTGTTGGGAAAAAGATTCCCTCCATATGGTTGGTCACTGGGTTTACATGTTGACAGGGTGAGTGTGTGAGGTTGCTATGTTTTTAGGGTAACAAACCATCGATTTAGGGTTTTGCAGATTGACCTTGTTGAGTTTCTCATGTTATGTATGCATAGCAATGTTATGATGCATGTTGAAAAAAGGTTTCATAGGCATATGCACAAATATCTTTATTATTACGATACATAGAACCTAGCATCAATACTAAGGTGACTATATGTATAAGAGTGAAGGGTGGTTTGATTAAATTAAGGGTCCCCATCCCACTAGAGCATCAATATACCTAACCACATATGAGGCAAGAAGCCTCGCATGGGTCCAACGGTACTGATTGCTCATTATACCACCTAAATGATCAGGATTCTGTCATAGGGTGGTATGCTTTCGCTATATCCTTTAACATACTCAAAGAGACTTATCAGCCAATGCTACTCAGTATCTAAGAGTTTTCCTAAAGCTAAAGGTTAGGCAAGGAGACTTTATTATGCAAAGTGATGCATAAAAGTCAAATTATACTTAATAAGCCAAATGGAGATTATTTTGGAAAATTTTTCCTTAATCAAATAGTAATCCTCTTATTTTCCTTTTTATTTTAAAAAAGGTGGCAACCAATGCCCAATGCAGTCGCCAGCTTGGTGGTCCACTAGAGGGAATGCTCATTTAGATTTAGACTCACGATGGAACCCTTGAGTTTAGGTTTGATTGTGAAAAATGATTTTTGGGAGTCGCCACTCTAATTTATTTTTAAAAGGGAAAATTAAGGAAAAACCCAGTTGACTCCAATTCATTAATTTTCAATTAATTTACCCATGGATAAAAATCACTAACCTCAAACCAAGTTAAGTTAAGGGACTAGGTTTTTGGTTTTAAATAATCTAAATTTGGCTCTTAAGTTTAATTTGACTTTGAAAAATTGATTTCATGGATGACAAATATGATATGACAATTATAATGCATAAGCATAGCATGAGTGCAATAAGAAAATTAAAATGAAATATTCATTGATTACATTAAAAAAAAAGGTTAAAAGAGATTGATTGGGATTTGGATTCAAGGTTTAGATTTAGATTCCAAACGTGTCTACGTACCCCATTGAATGGGGATCAAAACCCACGTAGTTTATTCCATAATTAAGTGGAGGGGTTTAGAGGTTGTTTAGATAGATTTATTTGATTTGGGTTTAAGAGGAAAAGGTTGATACCTTGGCTTTTGGTGGGCAGAGAGTTTTACTATACCAAAGTTTCATTTTATCGGGACCAGGGATTGGATTGATTGGGAGATTAATTAATTAATTAAAATGATTAATTAAGTAATTAATATGATGAAAAGATTGGATGGATTAATTAATTAAAATGATTGATTAATTAACTTGGATGGAGGGTGGATTGAAAAAAAAGGTTAATTTGATTTTGAAAAAAAAAGTGATTAGTTAATTAATTAAAAAGAATAATTAATTAATTAATTGAGTGATTAATTTTAATTTAAAAAAAATAGTTAATTAAAAAGATTAATTAACTGATTAGGGTGAGCTAATTAATTAATTAAAAAGATTAATTAATTAATTAGAAAGTGGTTGGAGGGAGAAGAAGAGAGGAATTAGAGGATAGCTATCAACTCTAACTTAAGGTGTGTATGAAATGAAGAAATAGAAGGGCTATTTATAGAAAAAATGAGGAGATGGTGATATGCAAAGTGAAAATGTGAAAAGATGAAAAGGATAGGGCTAAAAAATATAAAAAAAAAAAAAGAAAAAGAGAGTCATTTTCAAAAATTGGATCCAGCAGCCAGTGTGAATCTGCGCCGCTCTAATGCGGCTACTGCGTGTGGGAAGTGCAACGAGCTGCATCAGACAAACACGGCTGCCACACTCCGCACCACCACTAACATGGAGCCGTGTAAGATTCTGATGCAACTAGCCTTTTTTGTTTTTTTTTTTAGAGATTGGTTGGTTTAGGGTTTAGGAAATTTAGATATTCGGATAGCAATGTAATTAAGGCTAAAAAAAATTTCTTTTGGGTGCGCTATCCCCGAATCCCCACCGCTAATCGGCTAGCGGGACCGTCGTAACGGCTCTGCATAGCATGTTAAATTTAGCAGGTGCTAAGGTGTGATTGGATGATGAGGGTGTAAAATTAAGGGTTCACAAGTTGATGATCATATAAGTAAAAACTATGAGATCTCAATTAATTTTGTAATATATGTGAAAGAATTAATAAAAATTCGATTATCGTCGATAATGAATTTTGCCTCAATAGTAGCTCTTACTATTTTAAGAGAAAATCTATATCCATAATCTATAAATATAGCTGAATATTAGCATAAACATGATTAATCATTATGGAAAGAGGCAATGAACGTAGAGCTAAACTCGCCTATCATTGACTATAAGAAAACTAATTCTCTTATTATGGAAAAGATCAAGTTTCATTATTTGATTAGTATGGCAGTTAAATAAAAGCTTGAGATGTGCATTATAAAAATATTATGTGAGTCCTAGAAGGACTAAAGATATAAGAGTGAATCCTTACTAAGAGAATAATATGTGAATGATTCACTATGTATTCATAAAAGACTACAAATTGGTTATTATTGCAGTATATGTTAATGATCTAAATATTATTAGGACTTTTGACAAATTCCAAAAAAAAAAAAAAATCTACTATTTGAAAAGTGAGTTCAAGCAAAAATTTGCATCGATATGTAGATTGATCATCAAGGAGTCCTAATACACTAGTTTGCTTATGTAAAAAGGATATTTTTGGGTGAATTGATGGATATGTGACAAAAGAACTAAAAGGACATCTAGATTTGACATTTTTTGGTGAAAAATTTAGACAGATTTGGGATAAAAGGTGTGGAGAAAGAAACTAGGTCAACATCTAAGTGAGAACTTATATTTTTTATGCGGAGGACATGATTCATTCAAAAATAAAGGGAGATGGAAAAGGAAACATAGGGATGTCTAGGTTATCATTTCTAGACATTTATGGGTGAATTGATGGATTTGGGTAAAAGAGGTGGAAAAAGAAATCATAGGGATGTCTAGGTGACTATTTCTATATACTTATAGGTGGAATTGATGGATTTGGATGAAAAGGTACTGGTCAACTTTGGAAAGATGTTAGTCAGCTTTGAGGAGGTATCAGTAAGGTTTAAATGGTGTTGGTCAACTTTAAGGAGGTATCAATTAGCTTCAGAAGGTGTCAGTTAACTTTAAGAAGGTACTAGTCAGTTTTGAAGGATTTCAGTTAGATTCAAGAAGGTATCAGTCAGTTTTGAAAGATGTCAGTTAGCTTCAAAGAGGTGTTGATTAGTTTCAAAAGATCTAGGTCAGCTTTGAAGAGGAGAGACCATTAGCTTAGCTTATGCATGATGGTGCATGACTGTGGATAATTGGATATGTATGTATGTTTGTGAATAGATGATACATGATTATGTGTGCATATTTTAGGATTTATGGGCCTTTAACTCCTATGCCATAGATGATGTGGATGGATGCAAGACAATTGATTCATGAGTTCATTCTATGTATGTTATGAAGGCAATTTCTCATGTGATTTTTGCATTCTTAATGCTGTATTTTAGTCACTACATGCATTTGTGGACCTAAAAACTTGAGAAGATGGAGAGAGTTAATTTGGGTAGATGTGATATTGTATCAATGGTGACGTTGCTTGAGAGATGGGTCAATTGAGATTTTTTGAGGGCTTGCTTTAGGTTTTTTATATCTGATGGCCCATGTTTTCTGTTTTGGTGCTGCTAAAGAGTTATGCCCCACTTTTGAAGAGTTCAATGCTATGCTTGGCTACTATTTTGTATTATTTTGTTATAGTTTTAGTAGGTTTAATTGTTTAATTTCAAGTTTAATTTAGTTATTTTAATGTTTGTTTTAATATTATTTTGTTAAATGTTTGCTGTGTGGTGTTGTAAGGCCCCACTCAAGCACTAGCTTGATCTGCTAGAGGGAATCGAGATGCTCATTCAAGTTTAGACTCATGATGGAACCCTCAGGTTTGGATTTGGGTGATTTTGAAAATGATTTTAGGAGTTGCCACCTTAATTTTATTTAGTTGGGAAAATATTAAGGAAAAAAACCAATTTGACTCCAATTCATTAATTTTCAATTAATTTATCCATGGATAAAATCACTAGTCTCGAACTAGGTTGAGTTCAGGGACTAGGTTTTTGGTTTAAATAATCTAAATTTGACTTTGAAAATTTAATTTCATGAATGACATTTATAAGATGATAATTGTAAATAAAATGCATGGACAATGGCATAACGTGAATGCATGGTACATGAGGGTTGATGAAACAATTGAAATAAACATATACAAATTAAGAAGAGTGTTCTCTCTAATCCTTGGGGATTTAGGAGAATCACATTTTCACTCATTAATTCCAATTAAGATAATTACATTGTTAAAAATTGGGATGCCTTCTCTAGCCCTTATGGGATTCTAGGAAGACCACAAATTTCTTTACAAATATCATAAGAAAGATAATTAATTAGATTGAAGAAAATGGAAAATAAATTTAATTTCAAAAATTGGATTTGAAGTTTGAATTTAAATTCCAAACGTGCCTACGCACCTTATTAAATAGGGATCAAAACCCATGTAGTTTATTCCATGATTAAGTGGAGAGGTTTATAGATTAAGTAAAATGATTTTTGGTTTAAGGACAGAGTGTATGAAAAATACCTTGGCTTTTGGTGAACGAGATGAAAAAAGTGTTTTACTGGATGAAAGTTTCATTTTATCAGATCAGGTGATTGGATTCATTAATGAAAAAAGTGATTGGGGAGTGGATTAATTAATTAATTAAAATAGTGGATGAGTAAAAAAAAGATTTTTGATTTAATTTAAAAAAAAGTAATTAATTAATTAAAAAGTTAATTAATTAATTAAATTGTGAAGTGATTAAAAAAAGATTTTAGTTAATTAAAATAATTAATTAACTTAGTTTGGGTGAGAAAATTAATTAATTAAAATGATTAATTAATTAATTGGAGAGTGGATGGAGAGAGAAGAAGAAGAAGAAAAGTTGATAGATAGTAATTAATATTAACTTTGGTGTGTTTTGGAACGAAAGATGGTGGGCCTATTTATAGGCAAAAGGAGATGATGGTAGTTTAAGTAGCGAAAATGTGAAAAGACAATGAGGGGTAGGGCTAGAAATGGTTGAAAATTAGGGATGAAGGGTAAAGGGGTCATTTTATGTGCAGAAGAGGTCCACTCACGTTAGAAAGATGTAATGCTGCAGCAGGCTTATGCAAGCTGCACCAGTGCCACATCAGACATTTGCGGCACACTGCAAGAATAGTCTATTGTGCCATATAGCTCTGACTTGGAGCCACAGGCCTGCCATGCGATAGCCAGGTGGCACGGCCTGGCAAGCTTTTTTAGATCATTTTCGGCTAGTTTTCGAAGGTTTTGGATCCGTTTTTGAGACTTTTGGGTCAGTTTTTGAGAGTTATGTAGTTCAAAGATTTTATCAGTTAGTGTCGATTGGCTCGAAATTAATTTTAGAACAATCTATAGCCAGTATGAGAGAAATCCTATCAGTTTTGGAGAAATAATGTCTGGTATAGAAGGTCTGATTAGGGTAGGAAAGGTGTCAGATTGTGCCAAGAATACTTCGATCAATTTTGAAAAGTTCAGAATTAATTTTGAAGGTACTGAAATAAAGGTTCATAACTGCTCCCTCATTAAAGTTGTCTATTAGTTAGACAGATTTGATGAGGGTGAACCTGAAATTTGGTATATCTTAGTTCAGAAAATGATTCTAGTTGTAATGAGATAATTTTCGTGAATTTTGAAACTTGATTCACCATTTTTGAAAGACTAGTGAATTTTTATGTTCATAATTTTTTGGTTTTTCCTGATGTAAAAGCTAAATTTTGGTTAGAAAATAGGCAAATGAGGTGTCTCTAGATAGGTAAAAATCTCACAAATACATAGAAACTTTCAGATTTTAGATTTTGAATTGATATGGGCTAGAAATATATTTTTATGCAACTTGATAATTATATGGCACTTTTTACTATGCGCTATTTCATCTTTTCTTAATTCTAAAACCTATAAATACCATTCATTATGCTGCACACACAACACAAACTTGCTCACTCAATGTGAGCTTCTTTCTCCTTTTCTTTTATCTCATTTTTTCATTTTTTTCTCTTTTTATAATAATAATAATAATAATAATAATAATAATAATAATAATAATAATAACATCAATAGTAAAATTTTTCCTCTTCTTTTTTTTTCTTTTTTTAATAATAATAATAGTTCTTCTTTTTTTTTTTTTCCTTCTCTTTTTTTTTGCAATAATAATAATAGTTCTTTTTTTTTTTTTTGCAATAATAATAATAATAGTTCTTCTCTTTTTTTTTTTGGCAATAATAATAATAGTTTTTTTTTTACTTACCTATTTTCATTGCCTATCAAGTCCAGCATTCAGTCAAGATGGCATCTACATCCCGTCACAGAGCTGCTTCTTCTAGGAGGACCTCTTCTTCTTCTGCAAGCGGTCTAGGGTGACAGTATAAAGCACCAATAGACAACCCACATCCAACTCTCCTCTTACAGGACCCAAAAGATCACGTATCCTACGATGGTCAAATAGCAGTAAGTGGTCTTGTTTACTCCTTTTGAAAGTCAATTTCATCCATTGCTTACATTTCATGTTTGTAAATCATTCTACACATTTACTAGTTTACTATAAGCACAGATGATTAGGAACATGAGTGGTCACAGTAACCTTAGGGAGGTGATTAAGTGTGCCTCCCCTGGTAGTGTTGTGAGGGCTATATTGGATCCTACCAGCTTTGTTGACTTTCTGGATGTGCAAACCCCAAATCGATTGAACCTCAACTTGATTAAGGCTCCAGTAGAGAGATGGTGGGATACCACTGACACCTTCCACTTTGCTTATAGGGAGCTGACCTGTATATTGCTTGATTTGCATCTGTTATATAGGATCCAGTTCAAGACTCAGACTCTTGACATATGCAATTATTGGAGATAGATATTCTCTACTGATGAGAAACAAGCTCTTCTTGGCTTCGACCTACCTCACGAGAATACTTAAGTGAGGTGCACCTTGCTAGCAGATAAATTGGAATGGGCAGCGGCTGCCAATGAGATTGTTTTAAATGCAGTGGTGGCCTGACTGTGTCTGTTGATCATTACAGGTTGCACTTTCTCCCATAGTTTGAGAGACACAGTGGATCTCAATATTTTGGCTAGCTTAGTTGATCTAAATACTTGGAGAGAGTATGACTAGGCTAGTGCAATGCTTAGCGCTATGTACCATGACATGGTGGAGTTATCTCGAAGGAATGTCTTTTCTGTTAGTGGTACAGCACCCATTTGGGAGGTTCGTTTCCATACTCTGACTTGTACTTTGATTTGCAACTTTGATGATTCTGATTGTCTAATGTATGCAGCTTTGGGCATATGAATACTTTGCTTTTATAGCTCATGGACTGATTAGACAAAGGTTGCAGGACTTTCATGCTAGAAGGAGATGGGTGGAGTCTAATTGGGGTCCTTACTCTAACAATCATGCCTTTTTTAACAATTTGATAGAGCCTAAGGTTTTTTCACTTATTACTTCACCTTCTTAATTATTTTACCATTTGGAGAGCCACGACGTCTCAGTCTTGATAGTGTGATTTACACCGAGCACATCTCTCGAAGGCACTTACCCTATCATCGCTTAATCTACTTGGGTGAGAGAGTGAACTTCCAAATTGTTTACTCTTAGTGCATCCCTAAGCCCCCACAAGTGTATATAAGATATAGGTCGACAACTCGTCCTTCCCCTATGCTCTATAATGGCAATGAAGGGTACATCCACCAATGCTCTAGCCAAAGCTACCACTACTTTTGTTTTGCTTTTTTGATGCGTGAGATCACACCGATAGGTCATTCCTCCATCAGATCTACCCTTCTAAAGGAGCTAACCATCTAGGCGACGTCTGAAATACCTGGAGGGAGTACTTCTGGGGGACCCATTCCTAATATCAGCGGGGCCGTTAGACTTGAGCAAATTTCATACTATGGGGCAGATGGCTCAATGAGGATGTGGTAGCATCCTGATGTTGCTCATCCAGATGTGTAAGAAATTCCTAACAACGTCGAGGTATGATTTTGTCCTACATTCAAAAAGGATCCTCATATGGAGGTAGTATTTATGCTCACTTGTACCCAAAGTTCTTAACTTCTCATTTGCAATAGGTATTTCGGGGTTTCATTCGCTAAACCTATAGTGTTTCCCATAGGATGGAGGCCGCCCTTAGTGGGATGCTGACACATTTAGATATTATTGATGCTCACGAGGCCAATAATAAGGATGCTCCCCGGAGACATAGGAGAGGAAGGTACCATTGATTTGACAACTGTGATGCAAGCTTTAACTTTTCTTATACTTTTCTTTCTATATAGCTTTTTCAGGTAGCTGTATTACTTATTCCCCTTGGTGGGAAGTAGTACTCTTTCACGATAATACTCTTTCACAGGTGACATCTATACTTTTATTGGTCATGTATGGATATGTTTATATGCTATGCTTATGTTATTTGTGTGATACATGAATGACTCTATATAATCTTCCGATGCTCCCTATCCTATCATGCATGTTTGTGTTATAGATGCATGTGGATGCTAGGCAAAAATGAATGAAATGTGCTGTATGCATGCTTTGACTTCTTGTCGATTAATGACTCCATTTTTTTTTATGGTTCTGAAAAGATATTAATCTTTTAGTTTTTTACTCCAATAAGGAAAGAAAGATTATTTATCTTTTGTATAAAGAGGTATAGAATCATAGTCTTAACGTCGAAGGATGTGGAATGAATGTCGGGGCATCGTTAGAGGGTCGTGCTGTATGGAGCTCATGTGCGGCTGGTGACAAAAATGAAATGCAGCACTACACCAGGCTTTTGTGGTAGATTCATGGGTTGTAGCCTTTTTGTACTTTCTAATGTTGACATCTTGTAGCTTATATATGGGCAGTTTTTCAAAGGCAAATTCCTCCATTTTTTTCAATTTGAGAGCTAAAACTCTACTCGTTTGTCGACTTTCTCTTCTTTTGCTTGGTTTTTCACTTTTACTTATCCTTTTTTCACTTTTTTTTCCCATGGAGCCATATTTCAGTCATTATATGCACTTGCGGACAAGAAAACTCGATAAAATAGATATGATAAATTTAGGTAGGTGCGGGATTATAGCTATGGTAGCTTTGAGAGGGGTTCAGATAGATTGGGATTTCCTATAAACGTGTTTTCAGTTTTGGGATCTAGTGGCTTAAGTTTTTCAGTTTGATGTGGGTATGAAGGAGCTATGCCCCACGTTTGAGGAGTTTTGTGCCTACTTGGTTGTGATCCAAAGGCAGCCCTAGTAGTGCCTGAGTTCAGAGTTGGGCACTATAGAGTTTTTTAAGAATTTTTAGCTCTCCCAAAAGACACAGCTAGTTGGATGGTGGTAGGGGGGCAGGTGAATCTTACTAACATCATCAAGGAGTTTCATGATTTCGATGACTAGGGTGACATAAGGAGACAGAGGCTCAAGATGCGAGCTTTGGTTTTCTTCCTAATGGCTAGATATTTATTTTCAAGGCCCGTTGATTGGGGAGATGCTAGAGTGGTGGCTTAGTACTACAAATGGAGCAGGGTCATTCTATGATTGGGGCTGTGCTGGCAGAGACACTGATGAATCTCAACTACTTTGTTGGGGGCTTGGAGAGGTGGACTGTATCTCTAGCAGTCCTTCAAGTGAGAAGAAAGAAGTTTGACTATTCTTACCCTTTCTGGGACTGGTATTTTATAGATGTCTAATTTTTCATTTCTGATTTATTTTGCAGGTATGGTTGATGGGCCAATTGAGGGTGGTTGTCGCTCTGGCTAGGAGTCTGTACATGACTATTTAGTATCGGATGTGGCCTATCTTAGTGAGGCAGGGATTAGTTCGAGAGTGGATTAGATGGCTCTTAGAGCTTGCTTAGAGGACATATTCTAGCATTGCCAATGGTACGGGATTAGGTCCTTTATGATGATGAGCCATGGGTATTGTGTGGTGTGTCTACTTGTTTTGGCATGGACATCATTCTACTGAGGTACAAGGGTCTTAAGGCAGATGGGTTAGACTTAGGATGTTCCCCTTATTGTGCCCTTTTTAAAGTCTGCACAGATTATAGCTCCTATTGCCAGGGCCATCAGAGGAGGGTGGATGAGGGGTTTCCATGCAGTGAGACCAGAGGTTGATTTTAGTACTACTGAGAGGTACTGTAGTTAGTTGATGAAGACTATCTGGCCAATCGAGAAAGAGCATTAGGCTGTGTTACTCAGGGACATAGAGAGTGACAAGACAGAAGAGGCAGTTGCTAGAGGTACTAGTGACTAGAGGATTGCTGCTAGGATAGATGAGGTGACCCAACCTAAAAGAGAGACTAGAGGTTTCATTGGAAGATTGACTCTACAAGTTGCAGTGGTGACTCAGAGTGTAGTGGCAGTGACTCAGAGGACTATCATTGCAGTTAGACTCTAGGATGACACTACTTTGGTCGCATAGAGGAGGACTACAGTAGTGAGTACACATAAAAGGATTGTTGTTGCCAGAGTACAGAAGAGGACTCCAGTTGTAGTGACTTTTACTCAGAGGAGGGCTATAGCGAGTAGTGTGGGGGCTATTGGCTCTTAGAGGAGAGTTTCAGGCATCACTGAGGGGAGCAGTTTTGGTACTAGGAGTGGTTCGACTATCAATGTTACAAAGAAGGACACATAAACTAGGATTAAAGGCTTGACACCTGAGGAGATAGTGGCAGGATATGATTATGAGGGAGATGTCCATCCTAGGAGGAGGAGGAGGAGATTTAACTAGGTAGAGATAGTTGTTTGCCTATTTTTGGTGGTTACTAGGATACTAGATGTTGGTTTCTATTTTGTACATTCCTATAAGCTGACATGACTACAGGATAAGCCATAGGTACAGATAGAGGTTGTCCTTTTTGTGATGATGGATTATATGCTCTTGTAAAATCTAATCATCATTATATAAGATACTTTTACTTTTACTCTGATTTTTGCCTAAGCCACCCTTTTGGGTTTTCAACTTAGCAAGCATTTTCTTTTCTTTATTTTATTATTTATTATTATTATTATTATTTTTTGTTTAGACAAAAGAACCAAATGATGTATTAGGCACAGAGGAGATAAAATTGTGATGCAAACAAAATATTTTTACATTATACTTTGGACCGCATCCAAATCGGGCTGCCTACGTATCCTTTACTATCATCATCATCAATTTTTTTGTTATTTTTCAGAGAGAATCAAGTCTATGTTGTTCTGATTATATTACTTTGAATAAAAAACAATTAGAAAGGATGCATATGTTGTTCTTATACAAAATATGTTTTCAATTGATCGAGATTGTAGGGATTAGACAACTCATTTCCATACACATCTGCGAGAATGGCACCTCCACTAGATAAAATCTTCTTAAACACATATGGTTTGGCCTAGTTTGGTCTAAACTTTCCCCTTGGGTCATGGATTGGGGCCCTAATCTCTTTTAAAATAAAATTCCCTTCCTCCAGGCCCCCTGTTCTTTACCTTCTTATTGAAATGTCAGGCTAGTCTTTATTGGTAGCCCTGGATTTTATACAAGGCATCCATTCTTTTCTCATCAATAGTATTAAGTTGCTTATGATATCCTTTGATCTAGTTTGCTTCACTCAACTAGCTTTCCCTCATTATCCGAGTAGATTGAATTTGCATCTCGATGGGAAGGACAATCTCCATTCCATAGACCAGGGCATATGGGGTTGCCCCCATCAGAGTATGAATGGTAGTTTTGTATCTTTATAAAGTAGCAAGCAGCCGTTTATGCTAGTTTGTATGCTTCTCAATAACTTTTTGCAAAATAGTCTTAATGGTCTTATTGGCTGCCTCAACTGCACCGTTAGTCTATGGTCCATAAAGAGAGGAGCGATGATGTTGAATCTTTTTCATCTAGAGTAGACGGGCTACCTCCTTTTGAAATTAGGAGTCATTATCTATAATTATTTCTAAGGGGGTTCCAAACTGATAAAGGATCTTGGTTTTGATGAAGTGTGCCACCTTATTTGCATTTAGGACTTGATACGGCATTGCTTCAATCCATTTTGTAAAGTAGTCTACAGCTACCAGAATGTACTCATCTCTACTAGAAGATTTTGGAGATATTCTCCTAATGACATCTATGCCGTAGGTAACAAAAAGCCATGGTGTTGCTATCAAATTAGGAGGATCAGGGGGCCGATGCTGGAGCTTGGCAATGATCTAACCTTTGTGACATTTTTACGCATACTTTGGGCAATCCTCATTCCATGGTTAGCCAAAAATAGCCCAGATTTGCTATCTTTCATGCTAAAGCTACACCATTCATATATGAGCCTTCCTCTTCACCATGGACCCACTCCATAATTTGCTGGGCTTCTTCTTCAGTCACACATCTAAATGGATGTTTTCCTAGGCTCTCTTATACAACACATCGCCATTAAATATGAAACCAGCAGATAACTGCCTTAAGGTTCTCCAATCTACTTTTAAGGCCCTTTCTAGGTACTTACCATTCTATATGTAATTAAGAATGTCCCAAAAACAAGGTTTGGCATAAGCCAACTGAAGATTCATACACATAGTGTAGTACCCAGGCTACTGCTTTACTTTAATGACAATAGACCTATGTATCTCATTATTACTCATGGCTATCATTAAGGCTAATGTGGCTAGAACATCAGCGAATTGGTTCTTTGCCCTTGGCAAATAGTGAAATGAAAGTCCATGAAAATTCTCAGTTAAGTCATTCAAGTGTTGATGGTAAGGAACCAAACACTCTTCTTTAATTTTCCACTTACCGAAAGCTTAGGAAATAATCAGATTAGAATTGTCATAGACCTCCAAGTAGTCTATTCTCATATTAATGGCCACCTCTAGACTAGCTATATAGGCCTCATATTTTGCTTCATTGTTAGTTACCTCCAATGCCAGCTTGATTGCCATAGGCAAATGATCTCCTTTAGGGGTAACCAGAACTATGCCAATTCTATAGCCTTTACTATTGAAGGCACCGTCAAAGAATAGCTTTCACACTTCAGGGTCTATAATCAAGATATCGTCATCAGGGAATTCATGCTCAAATACTTCACCTTCTACAGGGGCAACAGCGAGTTGATAATCAATTATGCTTCCTTTAACTGCTTTCCTGAGGATGTACTTTAGGTCAAATGCTGCAAGAACTGCCATCTATCATGCCATCTTGCTGTCAAGAACCAACCTCTCAATAAGGAATTTCAAGGGGCTCCTGTCAGCTAGCATATGGGTTGTATATGAACATAGTAGTGTTGAAGCTTATGGCATACCCAGACCAAGACTAGGCATAATTGCTCAATCTGGTTATACCTAAACTCATGAGCCAATATACATTTGCTTAAATAGTAAATGGCATTCTCTTTGCTTGAGTTTGGAGCATTTTGAGCAAGCATTACACCTAAAGCTTCTGAAGTTACTGATAAGTAGAGCAACAATGGCTGACTTAGCCTCAGTGGTTGCAATATTGGCGAGTTCAAGAGGTGTTGCTTGATTCTGTAAAAGGCTTTTTGGTATTCTTCATTCCACTGCTTAGAGGCTCCTTTTCTTAGTAGTTTGAAAATTGGCCCATAAGTATCTATCAGTTATGCAATGAAACGACTGATATATTATAGGCGACCTAGGAAACCTTCAATCTCTTTTTCAGTTTTAGGGGGAGGCATTTCTATAATTGCCTTTGACTTAGCTGGATTTACTTATAAATCTTTTTGGCTAACTAGGTGTCCTAGAAATACACCTGAAGAGGCTCCAAAAAGGCACTTAGTAGGGTTCAACTAGTGAAGAATTGGTCGAAAGCTTCGAAATGGCCTTCAAGAGTTTCAGACTTTATAACCATGTCATCCACATATACCTTGACATTTTTATGCATCATGTCATGGAATATGGTAGTGGCCATTCTTTGATAAGTTGCCCTAGAATTCCTCAAACCAAAAGGCATTACCTGATAATAATAGGTGCCCTACTCTATCACAAAGGATGTCCTTTCCTTATCAGGTGCTAGACTTGGATCTAGTTATAGCCCACATAGAGATTAGTTAAACAGACCACTGATGTACCAGCCATATGATCCACAAGCAAATCGATATGGTGTAGAGGGAAATCATCTTTTGGGTAGGCTTTATTGAGGTCCTTATAATCAATATACATCTGAACCTTTCCATCATTCTTAGGAACAAGCACTATGTTGGCCAACTATGAGGGGTAAGTGATGGGCTCAATGAATTCATTATCTACCAACTTGGTTACCTCCCCCTTGATCTTCAGAGACCATTCTGCCTTCATTCTTCTTAGCTTCCGCTTTACAGGCTTCATATGCTCGTAAGTCAGGATCTTGTGAACTGTTATGCTCGGATATACTCCTACTATATCCTAGGGCTCTTGAGTAAAGCATTCTAAGAACTCATAAATTTTCCCCGACCAATGCCTGTGGATCAAAATATAGAGATGCAATGTATATAATTTTGGGATTCTCCTCTGTGCCATAGTTGATTGGTTCTTTACCTTTTTCATTTTTATTTCTTTTTTATTTTCTTTTTCTTTTTTAAATTTCTCATTTAATGATGAGTCAGAGGAAGTACAGCATAGAGAGTCAGAAAAGTAAGCAGAAAACTTATTCATTACATTGAAGATAAAGGTCCCATCATCATGGGTTACATCAGTTTAGAAGGATAAGCCCGAGAGACGGGTTACAAAATCTAACAGGAACGACTGAAAAGACTAAGCAGACTCATACTCAAACTCAGGGGACTCAGACTCAAACTCAAAGGACTCGGATGAGGACATAATAGGGCTGGTGCTCTTCTCAAAATACCAGTTATTCAGTAATGCTTAGGATGGTTGAATAAGCATGGTAGGATCAAGTTTTTAGTAGTTAGTGATAATGTGGATGGTCTAAAAAGGAGAGGGCTCTATGCTTGCTTCTTAATCCTCCTTCAATTGATAAATGGGCACGCACTCCTCTAACTTGAGACTGATATCAAAGAAAATTTCAAAACTAGGGATTAATTTCTTAGAAATGGGACATAACTATGGTTCGTGAAAGCCACAGTAAGGGAAATCTTCTCCCTCTTTTATGAAATATCTATTAAGAGTTTTGAAGTAGGAGCGCATAGCCAATCATAACTCTCACCTTGTCTTTTGGCCTCAGCTCTCAGTTTGGCCTTTTCTCCAATTTTGCAATATCTTTGGGTTTGGATGCATAGCCAAGATCGAAAGAAGGAGTGGCAGTGGGATACTCAGGAAATTAGGTAATCCCTTGCTGGTTTCTTCTAAGTTCCAAACTTAGAAAATAATCCATTTTCTTCATCATATTAGCTACTGCCACATTACTATATGGATCAAAGTCGAAAAGAATAAACTCTTTACCTTTCTCTTAAATGAACTGGATAGTGTCAAATGAGAAGCCAAATAGAAGAATGGCAAAGGGTTCAGGCTTGATCTCCAAAATTGGCATAGAGCTCAGAATGTCACTCTTCCCATGTGCATCAGCTCAAATGGTAATGATATTTGTAACATGGGAAAATTTTAACTTCTAATGCAAGGAGGAAGAAATTGCTTTCACTTGGTGGATCCAAGGCCTACTATGTAGAAGGTTGAAATTGGCCGAGACATCAATCAATTAAAATGCAATTGGCATTGTCAATAGTCCAACTGTGACATCAAGATTTGCTACTCCCAAAACTTCCTTTTTGGTGTTGTTAGATGCTTTCACCACTTAGTCTGATGAATGAAATTTGAAGCCTCTAATCCTAGGTAGCTAGCCACCTTCAGTGGACATACGTTCAGAGCAGACCTATTATCTATTAACCCTATAGGCATAGTTTTACCTCGGGTCATCACTGTGATGTAGAGAGCATGGTTGTGGCCTTCTTCTCTGTAAGGGATATCCTTATCACCGAAAGAAATGGTTATGGATTTCGCAGTGTTAGTTAAAGATGCCATAAGGGTCTCAGATGAGATGTCAATAGGAGCTTGACATTAGTTCTAGGCCTTACAAAAAGCTTGGTGATGAGGGTAAGAGGACTGGATGAAGCTCTATATTGATATGTTTGCTTGGGTTTTCTTTAATTGCTTGAGAATGGGATCCTCCTTAGGTTCATTATAAGGTTTTAATTTTTCAATAGGAGGAGGGATAACATGACTTACTGGGTTTGAATCTATAGGTTATAGAGGTGGTGGGAGAACTCTTCCACTTTGAGTAATTGCATAGACTTTAGTGACAAAGTCATTCAGATCAAGTACGCAACAATAACCCGAAGTGGGGTAGATGAGGGAGAGAGGATCAAATCCCAATTCATCAGAAGAAATAAAATTGACATTTGCTTGGTGGTTAGGCAATGGATTTGTAGTGATGTTAAGTTTAGCTCTTGAAGCAATGATGTCTCCACCGTCTATTAGGACTTGAATCTACTTCCTTAGAGCTTTACAAGCATCCATTTTATGCCCAAGTCTTTAGTGATAATCACATCGCTTATTATCATTATAGTTCTTGGGCAAAAGGTTAGGGGGTGGTCTTGGCTCCAAGGGTTTAATGAGATGGGCTTCTAGGGCCTTCTTATAGACAGTGCTCAAAGGCATTCCAATTTAGAAAAACTTTTCTTTCAATCTCATGGGTTGATGGTAAGAGACAATATTAATTTCTCCTCCCTTTTAGAGGGCAAAATGAGTGGTGTTGGAGGTAAAATTAGTGTTTTTGCAGTATCTCAAACTCGAGGACTTATCCTTAATTTGATCAGACTGAATCAAATCCTCGATTTTAGAAGTTGCAGCAATGAGAGCCTTAAAATTTGAGAGATACTGGGTTTGCAAGTGAATTTGATATTAGGGAGAAGACTCTTCACTATAATGTCAATTTGCTCTTCCTCAGATGGACAGTTTACCATTTGGGCCACTTTTGCCCTCCACCTTATTAGTAACGCAGTGAAGGACTCTCTTTCACCTTGCTTTGTGGTCTCTAAATCCCAACGGGTGACATCCACTTTTATGTTGTAGTGGTGTTGTTTGACAAAAGCATTGCAGATGTCATCTTATGTCTTTTTGTGATTTTAGTCGAGATCCAAAAGCCACTTGACAGCAGCCCCAGTTAAAGATTATTGGAATAACTGAGCAAAGAGCTCGTCATCCACATTGAAAGGTCTCATTGCATGCACATACATCTTAAGATGGGTCTTGGGGCAAGTTGTGCCATTAATTTTGTCCATCGCGTGCATCTTGAATTTGGCAAAAACCTTAGTGTTTGGGAAGAGAGCAAGTGAATCGACATTTATCATGTCCTTATGCCATTTGATATTTTTGATGGATCATTCTATGGCTTTAAACTTTTCCATCAATCTTTTAGCTTCAAGAAAGCTAGAGAAATTTCCACTTTGAAAAGGATTCACAGTGGGAGTAGGAGTAGTGGCATTCATATCTAAAGGAGGCGAGGTAGGTGTTTTGGGTGCTTTCCCTTTATCGGTGAGATCGATAATAGGGGGAATGAAAGTGGGGGCATGGTTGGTTCTAGCTTGAGCCAAAGTAGGTTGAGCGAGAGGAGGACTAATGGTGGCATTGGGCATTTCCTTAACCTGATTGATGATGGATTAGTGTTGGGAATTGAGAGCACTAGTGAAAGTGGCAGATTGGGCATTGGGAGCATTGATGAAGGTGTCAGCTTGGGTTTTAAGAGCGTTGGTGATTGTGGCTTGAAAAGTTTCCTCTTTTTTCTTGAGGAGGTTGGCAAAAAAGGTACTCATCGCATCTTGGTCAAAAAAGCCAAATGTGTTGGCCGTTAGTGCCTGGAAATAGATAGAAAAAAGGGTAAGAATACAAAATTATGAAGGAAAAAATAGAATGAATGAGAAGGTGTGTCATGAAATGGATTCCCTCCACATAGTTGTTCACTAGATTTACATATTGATAGGGTAAGTGTGCGAGGTATTTGGGGTGATGGACCACTAGTTTGGATCTTTGAGGTGTTACTTTATCATGTTTCTCATGTCATGTATGCATGGCAATGTCATGATGCTTGTGAAAAAAGTTTAATGGATATATGCACAAATGTCTCTAGTATTACAGTACATGGAACCTATGGTCAAGGCTAGGGTGACTATATGCACAAGGGTGAAGGGTGGTTGGATTAAGGGTCCTTGTCCCACTAAAGTATCGATATACCTCCATATGTGAGGCAAAGAGCCTCGCGTAGGTCCAATGGTAATGATTGCTTGTTACACCATCAAAATGATTGGAGATTCGTCATGGGGTGGAATGCCTTCCTAAAGTTATGTATGAAAGTCAAATTATACTTAATGAGCCAAATGGAGATTATTATGGAAAAATTTTTCCTTAACCAAATAGTAATCCTCTTATTTTCCTTTTTATTGAAAAAAGTGGCAACTAGTCCCTAGTGGAGTCGCCGGTTATGAGGCTTGGCTTGAGCACTGACCCAATCCGCTAGAGGGAATTAGGATGCTCATTCAGACTTAGACTCACGATGGAACCCTCGGGTTTGGATTAGGGTGATTTTGAAAATGATTTTAGGAGTTGCCACCTTAATTTTATTTAGTTGGGAAAATATTAAGGAAAAAATCCAGTTTGACTCCAATTCATCAATTTTCAATTAATTTGCCCATGGATAAAATCATTAGTCTCGAACTAGGTTGAGTTCAAGGACTAGGTTTTTGATTTTAAATAATCTAAATTTGGCCCTTAAGTTTAATTTGACTTTGAAAATTTAATTTCATGAATGACATATATAAGATGATAATTGTAAATAAAATGCATGGACAATGTCATAACATGAATGCATGGTACATGAGAGTTGATGAAACAATTGAAATAAACATCCACAAATTAAGGAGAGTGTTCTCTCTAATCCTTAAGGATTTAGGAGAACCACATTTTCACTCATTAATTCCAATTAAGATAATTACATTGTCAAAAATTAGGATGCCTTCTCTAGGCCTTATGGGATTCTAGGAAGACTAAATTCCCTTAAAATATCATTAGAAAGATAATTAATTACATTTTAAGAAAATGGAAAATAAATTTAATTCGAAAAATTTGATTTGAAGTTTGGATTTAAATTCCAAACATGTTTACATACCTTGTTAAATAGGGATCAAACCCACATAGTTCATTCCATGATTAAGTGGAGGGGTTTACAGATTGATTAAAAGGATTTTTAGTTTGAGGACAAAGTTTATGAAAAATACCTTGGACTTTGGTAGATGAGATGAAAAAAGTGTTTTACCATACCAAAGTTCCGTTTTATCGGACTGGGCGACTGGATTGATTAACGAAAAAGGTGATTGGTGAGTGGATTAATTAATTAAAATGATTAATTATTTAATTAAAATAGTGAATGAGTAAAAAAAGATTTTTGATTTAATTTAAAAAAAGAGGTAATTAATTAATTAAAAAGATTAATTAATTAATTAACTTAGGAGTGATTAAAAAAAGATTTTAGTTAATTAAAATGATAAATTAACTTGGTTTGGGTGAGGAAAGTAATTAATTAATTAGAGAGTGGATGGAGGGAGAAGAAGAAGAAAAGTTGATAGATAGCAATCAATATCAACTTTGGTGTGTTTTAGAAAGAAAGATGGAGGGCCTATTTATAGACAAAGAGAGATGTGGGTAGTTTAGGTAGTGAAAATGTGAAAAGACAATGAGGGATAAGGCTAGAAAGGGCTAAAAATTGGGGCTGATGGGGTAAAAGGGTCATTTTCTGCACAGGAGGGGTCCACTCACATCAAAAAGATGTAGCTCCGTGACAAGCCTTTGTGGCGCCAAACCAATGCTTAAGTGGTGCCGCATTAGACATTTGCGGCATGCTGCAAGCATAGTCTGCAGTGCCATACAGTTTTGACTTAGCGCTATAGGCTTGCCATGCAGCAGCCACATGGCATGGCATGGCATGCTTTTTGAGATCTTTTTTCAGCCAGTTTTTTGTGGTTTCGGATAATTTTTTGAGATTTGTAGGTCAGTTTTTAGGAGTTATGTAGTTCAAAAATCTTATCAGTCAACATCAATAGGCTCGAAATTAATTTTAGAACAATCTAGTTGTCAGTCTGAGAGAACATCTGGTCAATTGCAGAGAAATACTGTCTAGTACAAAAGTTTCGGTCAGGGTAGGAAAGACATTAGATTGTGCCAAGAATACTTCAGTCAATTTTGAAAAGTTCAGAATTAATTTTAGAGGTACTGAGATAAGGGTTCACAGGTGTGATTGGTAGATTTTAGGTCAACTAGGATTAAAACAATGAAGAAATGATGCATTGCATGAGGAAGAATGAAACAAGGGTGTTTTAAAATGAAACAGGGATGTTTTATAGTGGAATAAGGGTGTTTTCAAGGCTTAAAAGACAAAATATTTTCTTTCGCTTAAAACGCCTATGTTAAGTTCAAACAAAGATGTTTTTCAATCTTTGTTATTTAAAAACTTTCGACCATCAAAAAATTGGAACACAGACTCTAAGACAAAAAATTAGGTTTTAGGATTCCTTTTCTTTGAAAATCACAAGAATAATTAGTTTTAGCTTAAAAAATTATCTATTTTGTATCCATCAACCAATTGTGGATTAGAGATTATTTCAGTTTGTAATTGATCTACTTTGAGGATTAATATCATAATTTAAAGAAACTGTGACGTATCAAATATACTATTTTCAATTTTTTTTTAATCTTAACCTTAATTCAATTATTTTATTGTTTTAATTATACAGCATGATGATATTTATGATTAGAATTGTTTATGTAATTTGAATTGGTTAATGCTAAATTAATTATGACCTAAATTTCTCTAGTTTATGGTTAGGATGATTCATTTTGAATGAGTATGAATGGGCTAACTATAGGTTTAATTAATTTGCATGTCTTATTTTTATTACTTAAATAGAAATCAACTGTCTGGCCAACCTTTGATTAATCTTAGGTAAAGAATAAGGTTGAGAAACAAATTCAATATCATAATTAAATTCAATTAAGAATTAAGTAGGAATCATAAATGTATTACCTAATTAAATATTGAGTAATAGATTAATTAATTTTATCGAGGTTATAACCTGTGAATACAAGAGTTATCAAACTCGCAACATGTATTAGTTTTGTTTAATTAATTATTCAATTTGGCAAAATAATTCATTCTAACAGTTAGCCATACATAAAAAATTTTATTGGATGAATTTGAACCATAAACCCTTAAATTGATTATTGAATTTAAAGATTTTTGCTTAGTTGAATTAGATTTTCAGCTATTTAATTTTCAATATGCTCCATTATGAATTGGATTAGAGTGTTTTGCTATTTTATTTTATTTGTTCTTAATCATGTAACGTTTGCATAGTCTTCCTTGAGAGATGACCTTAGAGTGTCTCACTAATTGCTGTAGTAGTCTCATATACTTATGAGTAATTGCTCGAGTCTAGATTAATTAGGAAACTTATAGGCACAATAAGTTTTTGGCACTATTGCCGAAGAAGGTTAAAAGTGTAGTGTGATTACTTTTGTTATTTGTTTTGTTATTATTTTTATTTATTTATTTTGTTTTTGTTGGTGTGTTCTGAACTTACGAAAATAAAAAATATTATTTTAAAATTTTGTTTTAGTCTTTTTCTTTTGTTCAAGTGAATAGGTGCTTCTAATTTTTTTTAGTGTTTTTCTTGATTTATGCAGGGTAGGAGATCTCAAGGAGGAAAGCTACTACTTATATTGATAATATCCACCAAGTAAACAAGAGGACTAGGGAAAAATTTGAGTACTATTTAGAAGATAGTAAGGAATTTTATGAGGAAGAAGAAATTCTTGAAACAGAAGAAGAAGAAGAATAAGACAAGAAATTTTGGTCAGAAGACAAAGAAGAGCAAAAAGAAGCCATGGCAAATAGACAACATGTTATGAAAGAGTTTGTTAGTCCTATCATTGGCACAGTAACTTCCTGTATTAGACTAGGAGAGGCAGTATGAAACTATGAGCTAAAGACCATCCATTTCAATCAACTACCATCCTTCTATTGAATGCCAAACAAAGTTCCTCTCAACTTCATCAGAGAGTTCTATTCCATTATTCATACATTCTCACTATAAGGTTTGACTGAAGATCAGCTGAGGCTGTGCTGCTTTTCATACACTTTGAAGGATCAAGCAAAGGCATGGCTGATCACTCTACCTCCTAATTATTTGAACACTTGGGAGGAGGTTTACAATATGCTTATGGGGAAGTTATATTCCCATCAGAAGACTACAAACCTTAAAATGAAGATTGCCACTTTTAGTCAAATGGAAGGAGAGCCTTTTCATGAGGCCTAAGAGAGGTTCAAATTGCTATTAATACAGTGTCGCCATCACCATTATCTTATCTAACTTTTAAACTAGCTTTTCTATGATGGGCTGACATAATAGTGTCAGAATATTGTTGATAATACAGTTAGTGGGGCTAAGGGGAGAAAATAATAGCAGAAACTCAAGACCTATTTGAGATGTTAAGAGCAAATTCCCAACAAAAACAAGAGTCTATGAGGTGAATTCCAATCAAGAGTTGACCATGCAGATTATAGAGTTAACCAAGCGTATGAAGTTGTTGGCAATAAAAGGAAATCAAACTACACCAATTTAAGAGGTTTGTGGTATCTATGGAGTCTATAGTCATAGAGATAACATTTGCAATGCTATAGTTGATTCTTTTGCAAATGAGGAAGTTAATGCATTGCAAGGATTCCAACTTGGAGGAAGAAATGACCTATTCTCCAACACTTACAATGTTGGGTGGAGGGACCATCCTAACTTTTCTTGGAAGGGTAATACTTAGCACCAACCTTAACAATAAGTCTAACTTTATCAAAGACCAAACCAATTCCAAGGGCAATCTTCTAACCAAGTGTAGAATCAACCCAATAAACCATCATTAGAGGATATCTTAGCTTTCTTTATTCAAATTAGTGCCCATAATTGGGAAGCTACCAATCAAAAGCTTGATTCTTTAGAAGCATAAATGAAGAGGGTGGAGATTCAAGTTGATTAGTTGGTAGAGCAAGTAAAAATCTAGAGTAAAGGGAAATTACCTAGCCAACTTAAGCAAGTAATGGCTATCACTGCATTTATCAAATATGAAGGTGAAGAGAAGAAAAAGGAAGTGACTATTCCTATGGAGAAGTAAGTCGAGCAAGTTAAGACAGTTAAACCTCAACTTCAAGAAAAAAATGAGGCTTATTCATCCAAGTACTTCCATAAGGCAGCTAAACCTTATAGACTATTGATTCCTTATCATAGACACCGTCAAAATGAGAGTGAGGATTGTGTCAAGAGGGTTAATGAATTACTTACTAAGATGGAGGCACTAAAAAGAGGTGACAAGGAGATAATTGCAATTCATGCAGATGTTTAGTAGTAGACACCACTAAAGAGGAAAGATCTAGGTAGTTTCATTCTTAATCTCTCTTTAGGAAAAGGTAGTAAGGTATATGGCATGTTAAATTTAGGGGCAGACATAAATCATATATCTTTTGCTTTATATGAAAAATTGGGACTTGATAAATTGAAACCTACTACCATATATGTTCAATTAGTAGATAAGACTATTAGTTATCCTAATAGGGTAGTAGAGGACATGCTAATTGAGGTAGAAGGCCTAAGAGTTTTAGTTGATTTTCTTTTCTTGGATGATGATGAGGGAGAGTTGAAAGAGAAGGTGCAAACTGTGCTCCTTGGTATGCCTTTCATGGCTACTACTACTATCCAAATTAATGTGAATAAAGATATCTTAACTATGTTAGTGGGTAGAACTGTGGAATTTTTTTATGTTTGATAGTACACTAGTAGCATCTATTATGGATTGTGTATTTATTGGAAATATTAATGTTATGGTCAATCCTAAGATATTGTAGGATAAAGAAGCATTAAAGGAAAAAATGATGGAAGGCATTATTTTTTATGATACCTAGTCAGAGAAAATGAATGAATGTCCAACTAAATGACATTAAAAAAGCGCTATTAGGAGGCAGCCCAATTTATTTTTCTCAAGATCAATTTTTCTTAATTTGAACTAAATTTCCTTAATTTTTATTTAATTAATTTTAGTTTGATTCTATTAGTATTTAATTAGTGTTATTTGATTATGAGTGTTAAATTTTTGGTTAGTATGGCTAGTTTTTAACGTTTTCTTATTTAGTTATTAGTAATTATCAAGTATTGTAGTAATCCAAACCTCACCTTGAGAAATGTGCATTGTCTTTAGTGTGGATTTCACTGTTCAAGAGTTGAAAATTTTGGAATTTAGCATACCCTAAAAATGCATGTGTCCAAAAGCGTTTGAGCTGCTTTGACTTTGAAGTATTCTGAGAAAGTTTTGGAAAACTAGTGTTTTTATTTTCAAAATGCCTATTTTAGGCTAAGTAAAATACCTAAAATATCCATTTTAAATTTTAAAACAAGTGTTTTTAAAACATTTGAAGAAAAAATGTAGCATTTTGGCTTAACAAAGTGTCCCAAATTCCCTTTGGTGTAAGAATCATCGACGAGAGTAAGCCCAGGCACCCACCATCCTACACTATTTCAGCACCACTGGCTCATCATCCTTGTACTGTTTTAGAAAAAATTGGTTCATTACTATTGATTACTAAGCTTAGTGCATAGTCGCTTCATCATTCATCAATTGAGCTTACTCAATCGTCTCGTTTCCTGCCGCCAATGATGAACCAATAGTAGGTAGAATTAATCATCATCATAAGCCCAGTTCATTAGCACATAGCTGCTTCCTTGCAATTTCTCACCACTCGTTGCAATTGACTAGCACCACAATTTCATTATTCCTTCACCAGGTACAATTCAAATTTCATTTTCCCATTAGAGAGATCAATAGCACAACCCATTGTTCTTCAATTTCATTAAGTTAATTTCAATCCTGGGAGGTCAGTGTTCTTATTTTCCATTTTAATTTTTCATCAACTACTTTTCATTTTCATTTTAGTTTGTAGTTTATTTTGTTTACACTTTAGTGTATGAATAGTTTTAGACAAAGTGATAATTATAATATTTCTTTACATTAGAATAGTTTTAATGCATACTCTGATTCTTAGTTTAATACAAGAATAGCTTTAATTAGATTATGTTAGAGTTAATTAGTTTCTTTCATTAGTTAATTCATGTTAAGTTAGATTAGTTTTCAGATATTATTTTCTCTTATTTTATGTGTGTTGGAACTTTGTTGGTGTGTTTTGTGCTATCGTATATTGCTAGTACCCCACTATACCTCCTGGTAAAAAGAACACTGTCAAAAGACCTAGAGTTCATAGTCGCGTGACTCATGAAATAGCGGTGGCCTTATTTGACCCTATTCCCAAGTTCTCAAATCACACACATGTAGCTAGGTATAATTTTCTTTCTACTCACCCTATGATTCTTAATTTTTATTTAGATGCTCACACTGTTGAAAAATTAGGAGTTTCTATTGAGGTAATTATGTACTTAGCTAATATTGGTGGGAAAAATTTGCTTTTTTGCAAAAACTGACATTTGAGTCATTAACTTTTAAGCACTTTGATTATTGAAAGTCAAACTACACCATCTAATATATGTGTGAATATATGCTTCAATCTATTTGGTAGTTCATATTTGTTAACGACTGAGCAACTCAATGTTATCTTTGGTTTTACAAATGATGGGGTAGTTGCATTACTTCCTAATTTTAAGGTACACTATGTGGTATGCTTACGTTTCTAGTACTGTATATATGATTCTAATTGTGCTAAAATGTCCCATCTAGATGATCCTGTCTTTAGGTATTTACACTGTTTAATGTCTTATTCCATTTATGGCAGGGGTGATAGTAATGGGAATATCACTAGAAATGAGTTGTTTTTCTTAGATTGTATGAAAAATGGAATTAAGGTAAATACTAGAGTATTCTTGAGTTTACATCTTGAGTAGGTTGCCTTAAGTAAGAAGGGTAAAATTTATGCTGGTGGCATTATTACTGCCATTGCAAAGTTGGTTTATAATTTTCATATAGATATTAACACCTTGAGACCAGTACCAAGTAAATGTTTGATGGATGAAAAGACTCTAATATTGATGGGGTTGTTGGCAGAGATAATCTTCCCACGCAAGAGCTAAACAGCAACTTGTGATTTTGAGAAGGATGATGACGATAGTTCTATGGAACAACTTAGTCAATTTGAGTAGATAGTGGCAATTTGCTTCAACAATGTTGATAAACACTAGGTAGATCTTTCAAAGAAGCAAGCAAAGCTTGAGAGGAGTTCCAAGCTAAGGTTAAAAAACAACACGAAGAGGTGATGTCTATTTTGGCATTGTTTCAACTATCATTTCTGAACTATTTTACCATCACTACTTCAGACATTGGACCACCACTATAACATTAGAGTATTTTTCTCCTTATTTCTTTATTTTTATTTTTATTTCTTTCTCTTTTGTTTCTTGTTTCTTTTATTTTATACTCATTTTTATTTTTGTTATTTTGTATAATTTTCTATTAGTTCATGTTAGCTTTCCACACTTAATTTATATGCAGGTTTTAGTTTATTAAGTATCTTTTCAGAGGATCTCTAATTTATTGTACAATGTCTTCTAGTCACAAGGAGTTTTTCTTTCCTTATCACTTTATTTTCACAAATTAAGGACAATGTGTGTTTTAAGTGTAGGGGAGACTTTAAATTTTGAAATTTGCGAACTTATTGAACTGTGACTTATTAATTTAACATCAATTTGATATAATGTTATAGAATAGAGCTAATTTTCTTAAAGTATGATTTTTGGTGTAAATTTTGACTTGATTAGCTTGGAAGATTTTGGGAGGTAAATGTGGATATTGACTGTAGTTGTTGGGTTTAAAGTACTGTGAATTTATGACTTTTGTTGCATTCTAAATTTCTAAAATTGATGCATTTTGTTCTTTTTGTTAGTTACAACAGGTTTGGTTGCTTTAAAAAATTTTAAAGAAAAATAATAATAAAAAATGGAGATAACTCCAAATAAAGTCATAACAACTCTCTACTCCTCTAGTTGGACTGCTTAGCAATTAGGAGCATCGATGAACCCCATAGTTATCTTTTATGTCAAGCAATAGTCTAGTTATGAGTATGCAAAACCACTGTAGGATTTTCTGTTGAATATTCTAGAATTGAAACCTAGGGATGAGTTGTATGCATTGACAAAAAAAAAAAAAAAGGAAGAGAGTAAAGAAAAAAGAAATTAAACCTATTCTAGCTAGCAAAATGAATGAATGTGTAAAAGTTGTTTATATTTATTATAGTTATGAATTCACAGTATGGATTTAGGATTTCACATAGATGACCACATATTTAGGTTGATGTTCTCTATTTTCTGACTGGGATTTGACATGTTAATTGTGAATAAGTTTGTAATAAAAATTATTTTAGATAGAAGATGAGTTGTAGTTCTATGATTGAACCTTAATTTTGATGTTGAAATTGTTTGTTTATGTGCTTTCAGCTCTTTTTGCTTGAGGATAAGCAAATGATTAAGTGTAAGGGAGTTATTTTGTATTATTTTTTTATAGTTTTAGTAGGTTTAATTGTTTAAATTCTAGTTTAATTTAGTTATTTTTATTTTTTTAATGTTATTTTGTTAAATGTTTGTTGTGTGGTGTGATTGGTAGATTTTAGGTCAACTAGGATCAAAATGATGAAGAAATAGTACGTTGCATGAGGAAGAATGAAACAATGGTGTTTTAAAATGAAACAAAGGTGTTTGAAAGTCGAACAAGGGTGTTTTCAAGGCTTAAAAGACTGGAGTATTTTCTGTTGCTTAAAATGCCTCTATTAAGTCCAAACAAGGATGTTTTTCAATCTTTGCTATTTAATCAAACTTTCAGCCATCAAAAAGGTGGAACACAGACTCCGAGACAAAAAATTAGGTTTTAGGATTCATTTTCTTTGAAAAATTACAAGAACAATTAGTTTTAGCTTAAAAATTCTTTAAAAAATTCTCTATTTTGGATCCATCAACTAGCAAGGCCTCATTTGAGCGTTGGTTCGATCTGCTGAGTGGGATTGAAATGCTCATTTGGGTTTAAACTCATAATGGAACCCTCGGGTTCATATTAATTAATTTTGAAAAGAGTTGCCAACTTAATTTTGTATTATTTGGGAAAATATTAAGGAAAAATCCCGAATTGACTCTAATTAATATCCCAAAAGAAAATAGCACTAGCCTCGAAATCAAAGAGAATTCAGGGACTAGGTTTTTGATTTATTTTGAGAAAATTAGTTTGGCAAATTTAATATAAAATGACTTAAAATAAATTTCATCAATATTTTACATAATGCATAAACAATTATATAATGCATGGATAAATAAATAGATAAACATTCATTCAAAGCAAAAAAGTAAAGCAGATAAAGTAAAGGAATTGGACTTACAATTCAAAACCAAAATAAGGGATACTTCCTCTAGCCCTTATAGATTATGGGAAGTCACACATTCTCCAAAATAATTCTAAAGCAACAAATAAAGAAAAAAGAGGAACAAAAGCAACATCACAATAAAGAAAACAAACTAAAAGCAAATAACACAAAGAAAAAGAACTAATTCATAAAAGAATATACAAAAGAAGGATTATTTATTTAAATTGGATTTGATGCTTTAAACAAGCAATCCTACATATTCTTTCGAATGAGAATCAAAATCCATGTAGTTCGCCCTTATTGTGAAGGGGTTAGTTTAGCCTAGTCATTTTATTATGTTTCAGTTCATTAATTAAAAGGTGGGTTGATTGATTAAATCAGATTGATTGATTACCAAGTTGTTAATTAGGTCAGGTTTTAATTAACAAGTGGATGCATCAATTCAAATCATTTACTAAGTTAACTAAATCATATTCAAATCAGCATGCCTCAAAATAATGAAAGAAAATGATAAAACATGCAAAGCAAAGAAATAACAAATGAAAAGAACAATCTAAGCAATCTTAAGGAAAAAAAACAAAACAAACAAACAAAACAATATAAAGCAAAAGGAAAACTAAAATAAAACAAAACAAGAAAATAATATAAAGAAAATAAATACCATACGAGGATGAGGCTTGGGGATGTAGGGCAGATGAAGCAGACAATTGGATTGCAATTCCACCTTCTCAGCTCGGCAGAATGACAACCTTCAAATGGTGACTTAAACGGTGTAGATGTTAATAAGGAGAGTAGTGCTCTTAAGAGGATACCTGTCGTAGAGGATTTTTTTGATGTTTTTCCTGAGGATTTGCTGGGAATGCCACTAGATAGGGAAGTTGAGTTTTCGATTGAACTCCTACCTAAAACTCAACCAATATCAATACCGCCTTATCGGATGGCACCTTCATAATTAAGGGAATTGAAGGTTCAACTACAAGATTTACTCGACAAGTGTTTTATTAGACTGAGTATTTCCCTGTGGGGTGCTCTAATTTTGTTTGTCAAAAAGAAAGATGCATCTCTTAGATTATGTATTGGTTATAGGTAGTTGAATAAGGCGACTATGAAGAATAGATATCCTCTGCCAAGGATAAATGATTTATTTGATCAGCTATAAGGAGCTAGTTACTTTTCAAAAATTGATTTGCGATTGAGATATCACCAGCTAAAGATTCAAGGTGGAGACATTTGTAAAACCGCATTCAGAATGAGATATGGCCATTATGAGTTCTGTGTGTTGCCATTTGGACTAACTAATGCACCAGCAATTTTTATAGACCTGATGAATTAGGTATTCAAACCTTTCTTGGATAGGTTTGTGATCATGTTTATTGATGATATTTTAATTTACTCAGAGTAAAGAGGACAATGAAGAACATTTAAGAATGGTGTTGCAGACTCTGAGGGAACATAAGCTTTTCTCCAAGCTGTCAAAGTGTGACTTTTGGTTAGAGCAAGTATGTTTCCTTGGACATGTGGTGAGTAAAGAAGGAATCAAAGTAGATCCTAAGAAAGTAGAAGCGGAAGTGAATTGGCCTCAACCCACTATAGTCATAGAGGTGAGGAGTTTCTTAGGGTTGGCAGGTTATTACTGCCGATTCATAAAAGACTTCTCCAAGATAGTTACATCATTAACAAAGCTTACTAGGAAGTAGGTTAAATATAAGTGGGATGAAGCTTGTAAGGAGAGTTTCCAAAAGCTTAAGATTTCTTGATTTTAGCTCCAATATTAACTTTACCTGATGGAGATGAAGGTTTTGGTATATAGTGTGATGCTTTAAGAGTTGGTTTAGGGTGTGTAATAATGCAGAATGGGAAGGTTATTGCCTATACATCTAGGCAATTGCAGAGACATGAAGTGAATTATCCTACTCATGGGAAGGTTATTGCCTATACATCTAGGCAATTGCAGAGACATGAAGTGAATTATCCTACTCATGATCTAAAAATGACAGCAGTTGTCTTTGCTTTAAAAATATGGAGACACTATTTGTATGGGGAGAAGTGTAAGATCTATATTGATCATAAGAGCCTTTAGTATATTTTAAAGCAAAGGGATTTAAATTTGAGACAACAACGATGGGTAGAGTTACTCAAAGACTATGATTGTCAGATCTTCTATCATCTTAGTAAAGCTAACGTTGTTGCAGATGCTCTTAGTAAAAAATCTATAGGTAGTCTTTCTCACATACCGGGACGAAGGAGACTTATAGTGAGGAAATTAAAGCAGATGTTTGATGAAGGCTTGCGATTGGAGGTAAGTGATTCACAAGTATTGTTAGTTTACTTCTAAGTGAAGCCGAAGCTTATCGATGAAATCAAGACTTTTCAGAAGGGCTGAGAGAGAGGTTAAGAAAGACTTAGAAAAGGGATAAGCTCCAAAGTTCAGGGTAGAAGAAGACATTCTGAAATATGGCGGTCAACTTTGTGTGCCAAATGTAGAAGGGCTAAGAAAGAGGTTTTTAAAGGAAGCACACTAAACTCCTTATAGTATTCATCCAGGTGCCACTAAAATGTACTATGATGTTAAAGGTTCGTATTAGTGGCCAAGGTTAAAGAAGGATATGGCGAAGTTTGTTGCTTCTTGTCTCACCTGTCAGCAGGTAAAATTTGAACATCAATGACCTTTTAGATTACTTCAGGAGATAAAATTGCCAAAGTGAAAATGGGAACGTGTTACTATAGATTTTGTACTAGGACTACCTAGGACAATAAAAGGTTATGACTCTATTTGGGTCATAGTAGACCAACTGACAAAATTGGCACGCTTCATTAAAGTGAAGACCACATATACAATGATTGACTATACTCGTATTTATGTTGATGATATGGTAAGATTGCATAGAGTTCCACTCTCGATTATTTCAGATTGAGGTACCCAGTTTACTTTAAGATTTTGGCAAAGATTGCAAAAGGCATTGGGAACACAACTTGACTTCAACACTGCTTTCCATTCGCAGACAGATGGATAGTCTGAAAGAACAATTCAGACACTAGAGGATATTCTTCGTAAGTGTGTTCTAGAATTTGGAGGTGGCTAGAATAAGCACCTTTCGCTTATTAAATTTGCATACAATAATAATTATCATTCTTCTATAGGAATGGCGCCGTATGAAGCATTGTACGATAGAAAGTGTCAATCTCTGATATGTTGGACAGAGGTTGGTGATAAATATCTTAAAGCCCCTAACATGGTAAAAGAAGCTACAGAAAAGGTGAAGGTTATCTAGGAGAGACTAAAAACTATTTTTAGTTGTCATAAGAGTTATGCTGATCTTCAGAGGAAGGATATTCAGTTAGTGGTAGGGGGCCATGTATTCTTGAAGGTTTTACCAATGAAGGGAGTGATAAGATTTGTCAAGAAGGGAAAGTTATCTCATTGATTTATCGGACCTTTTGAGATTCTCAGTAGGGTTGGAAAAGTTTCATATAAGTTAGCACTACCACCTGCACTGGAACATGTACATCTAGTTTTTCATGTGTCGATGTTGAGGACATATGTATCTGATCCGTCACACATATTGCAATCCCAGCATATTGAGATTGATAGAGACCTTTCCTATGAAGAATTTCTAATTGCCATTTTGGATTGCCAAGTAAATAAGCTAAGAAACAAAGAAGTACTAACAGTGAAAGTGCAATGGTGTAACCACAATGTAGAGGAATGCACATGGGAAAGCGAGAATGACATGCTAAATGGTACCTGCACTTGTTTCAGACAACGGGTAAGTTTTTAAAATTCATGGATGAATTCTTTTAAAGGAGGTAGAATGTAATACCCAATGTTTCCATAGCTCATTAGAGTTATAATAATACCATAAATTATAAAATTTTATGAGCATAGTACCAAGGATATAGTGATGGGATAAAGAAACCCTTTTTGATGCTAAGTGCTTGATTGTGTATCTTTATGAAGTGTGAATGTTCATGTGCATTTTATTGAGTTAATTTAAGGTAATATGTCTTATTTTGAGTTTATTATGACATGGGAAGGTAGGATTTGAAATGCCAAGTAAAAGGGAAAGGAAAAAGCTATAAAAAAATTTTAAGTTCGGAAAACATATTCAGATGGGCTTGTTAATAGGCCTTGGACTCAAGGCCCAAGCCTATGGAATGGCTAGCCCACTAAGATCCAAATTTGGTGGGACTTAACTCAAATAAGGTTAGAATAAGTTAACTAAGGGTTAGGGTAAGGTTAGGTTAGGTTAGTCACTATTTGGATGATGGCCATATTTGTTGACCTTTGTCAACTTTGACACCTAAGCTAATCCAGTATCCTATCACCTTGTCCACATGCATTTTGGTGATTATGAAAATCATCATTATGGTGCCAAGTCACCATACACCTAAGGGCAATCTTAACCATCCATCTTGATCAATCTTAACCATCCATTTTAGGCAAAATGTGACCATTGATCTTTTTAGATTAAATCACCACCATTGATTTCACTTACATATAAAGTGAAAATATGTAAATTCTTTCATTTGTAACCTAACATCAAAATCACATCCTCACCAAAAGCTAAAATCTCTCAACTTGTTCTTCAATATTGAACTAAATTTGAAGCATTTCAAGGTAAGATTTTATGTTTAAGTGTTTCTTTCCTTGTTCCTAACCTAAGAATGATGAGTTGTTAGCATATACATACTTTCTTTTGATTTCTATGGGTTGATGTTGATGGAGGGGATTAAGGGAGGACTAATTTTGCATGTTAGATGAGAGAATATGAGGATGGGAGAAATTTAGGGTTTAATAAGTAAGAGATAATAAAGAAAGCATGAGAAGATCAAGGGGAGTTGGGCAGACATGGGTGGCCCCACCATTAGGGTTCCAGCCGTGTGATAAGGAAGATTTAGAATTTCATCCAGAAGCCTCCTATGGGTGGAGGCACGGTTGAGGTTTCACCCATGGGCAGTTATGTTTTTGGCCATATTAGAATAGTTGGTCCTAGTGTTCATGACTTAATACTAGATTATTTTATTAACATTTTTATGAATTTCCTCATTTGTAATCTTATGATATAAGACATTGATGAATGATATGTTTATATGAAATATATAGAGTTTGGTTAGAAAGTTAAAGGAATAGAAATTGATGTACATTGTTTGGATGTATTTGTAGAATCAAAAGGCAAGGTTATTACTTGAGATACTGAGGAACCTCACTATAATTTGCGTTATGTTATCAATATAGGAGCTAAGGAGTAGGAGGTGAGTACTTAATAATATTTTTCAACTTGAGCTTTAAATATAAGCATAAATGTTGATTCATTTCCAATTTGGAATGCATTGCAATTCTTTAGCAAGCATTATTTACTTTCTTGATTATTGAGCCAAAGTAAATCAAACATTCCTTTATGGCACTTGGCTAAATGAGCCTATATTGTTTTGATCTCATAATGTGATCAATAACGAGAACCTAATTGTTATTGATATATTATCCATTGAATCATTTCATGGATAGAAAGGAAAAACGTTGTAATGATACTATGATAAGCAGAATACCCCTCTGATGTGGGCAGTACATCAAACATTATGCATAATAATAATGGACTTGTGGATAGGGTAAAGAATATCTGAACCCTAGCTGGCAAGGGTTTAATATCCCCAGTATATATGGCCTGATCAGTTGTACGTGTGATAAGGTGTATGGGAGTGAGCAAGGCGTATGCCGCCACTCGATTGATTATAGGGGAAACACACCATTTCCAAGAAAGGAATTGTTCTGCTAAAGATATAATATTTGATTCATACATATGGGAAAATTGTTTTATAAGAATAATTTTTGATCCATATTACTCTATTGCTATAAAGAATCACTTTTGAGCATACGCCATTGTTTAAACTTTTGATATTATTTTGTACTCACTGAGCTTTATCTCACCCTATAGTTGTTGTTTATTTTTAGGACTAGTTGATAGATCAGTAAGGTAAATTCCAAGTTCTGCATCTCCGCTTGGAAATTGCACTGCTATTTTGGTGTTATGTTTTATATACTATGTTATATTTTGAAAGTTTCAGTCTAGAGCTCCATGGATTGTTAAGGTCTGTAATAATGATGTAATTTAGGATATTCATAATATGTGTATGGGTTGGTATTATTTTATTTTAGTCTAAGCCCTTGAGCTATGTATGAATAGGTTATAACTAAAATAATGGTAAATGTTTACCTTACAAGGGAATGATATGGTAATCAATGATAAAGAATGGTTGTTTGGGTTCCGATCTTGGGATAAGGGTAACGTGGTTTTTCTTCAAAACTTAATAACTTATAAGAGGGTTATACGGGTTTAGGTGACCTTAAGTCTCCTTATGCCCTAGGATAGTCATGGCTCAAAGATAGGTTGTGACACTGGTGGTTCAGAGAAAGACTACTATAGTTTGGTTATAGAAGAGGTTGTAGTTTTTGAATTGCATAGGAGGATTTTTGGGAACAGCTTTAAAATCACTGGTACGTAGGAGAGGATTTTTGGTACTAATATGGTGAGCAGTGTTGATTCTACTAGTACTTCTACTAATGTAGTGGAAAGGGCTATAGAGACTAGGAGGAGAGGTGTGACCATTGAGGAGATTATGGCAGACTCTAATTCTGATAAGAGCATGAGAAATGTGAACCTTGTGATAAAAGGATTGGCTAGACTATGACTTTAGACATGACTTTTTATTTTTTGTTTAGGATTCTTATATGTTGATAGGGCTACATAATACAGGATAAGTTATAGATGACATTGAAAGGGCTATCCTTTTGTCATGATGACTATTGTATTTTATAAATTCTGACTAGCTCTTTTAAATTTTTCTTTTAGCTCTAATTTCTGCCCAAGCCACCTTTTTAGATTTTTGACTCAACTAGCTTGCTCTAACTTTTGCCTAAATTGTCCTTTCATCTTTTTAGCTTAGTGAGCATTTTTCTTTTTTTATATTATTTTTTTATTTAGGCAAGAAAGGATTAGTTAATGATGCATTAAGCACAAAGAAAATGAGAATGCGATGCTTTGCCATGTGAAGCAAGAATATGTTTGTATCATGACTTGAAATGTACCCGATTATGTCTGCCTACATTTGCTTACATCATTTTTCTGTCAGTGTCCTCTCTCTCTCCTCTCCTATTACATCTGAGGGTGTGGTCACCGCTTCTTCTATAGGTTTAGTTTGCTCCATTTCCATAAAAAGTTCTCCTGCCTCAAACGTCTTTTAGGGAGTATTAGGTCCAAGCAATTCTAATTACATACACATTAAAGGAAAACATAAATAAATTAAAGATATTATCTTTAGATGAAGTATCTCTTTAGTTGATTTAGGTTGGAGAATTCATTTTTGTTCACATCTATAAGGATGGTACCTTCACTGAATAGTATCTTCTTGAGCACATATAGTGTGACCTAATTTAGTCTGAATTTTTTTCTTAGATCATGAAAAGATGCTCGAATTTCTTTCAGAGCCAAGTTTCTTTCTTGTAAACATCTATCTTTCACATTCTTGTTAAAGTGTCTAGCTAGCTTCTGTTGATAGCCTTAAATCTTGCAGAAAGCATTTATTTTCTTTTAGTCAATGGCATTCAATTGATAATGATACCCTCTGATCTACTTTGATTTTATTCTTCGCAACTTCTGCTTGACATGCTTTGTGTGTAGGTTGAGGTCTTATGAACTGTGATGCTTGGATCTTTCCCTATCATATCCTTAGGTTCCCAAGCAGATCTGTTTATGAGTTTATGAGCCTTTCCAATTAATGATATGTAGATGTAATGTAATTTTTTATTTTTACTCTATGCCATAATTAATTAATTCTTTTGCCTTTTCATTTTCATTTCTTTATTTTTTTTTATTACTTCCTTCATTTTTTATTTTATTTGTTCTTTTTCTTTGCTTTAGATGTCCCATTCAAAGATGAACTAGAAGAATTAATGCAAAGCAAAAGGTTTAAAATTTTCATTGTTGAGAAAGGTCTCATGGTCATGGGTTACATGAAAGGATGAGCTAGGAAGGCATAATATGGACTCAGAAAGACTCAAAAGACTCAAACTCAAAGAAAGATTCAACATAAATAGACTCAAAAGACCTAGACTAAAACACAAACTTAGATGGCTCAAACACAGACTCAAAAGACTATGGCATAGTAGGTCGACATTCTTCTTAAAGTGCCAATTATTGGATAAAGCTTCAGATGGTTTGATGAAACTCTAGCTTAGTTCAAAAAAAAGATTGGTGGTGATGTTAGGCCTTAAGTTAGGGAGCAATAATGTCTGCACTGTTAATAAGGTCTTGAATTTTATACATTAGAGCCTTACACACATTAGTTTTATGCCTCAGTCCTTGATGATAGTCATAGTGCTTATTAGGAAGATGGTTTTTGGGCAAGGGATTGGGAGGTGCCCTTGATTCTAAAGGCTTGACAAAGTGAGCTTTCACAGCCTTCTTATAGATAGCACTTAGGGGCATACCTAATATAGAAAAATTCCTTCTTTCTAATCTTATTAGCCAATGATAGGAGACAACATTTACCTCTCTTTCTCTTTGGGTGGTGGAGTTGTTATTATTCTTCTTGTAATACCTTGAACTAAAGGATTCATCCTTGATTTGCCCCAATTGAATCAAATCTTAGATTTTGTTTGCAGTGGCGATAAGAGTTTTAAAACTAAGAAGTATTGTGTTTGCAAATGGGTCAAATGTTGAGGGAAGAGATTCTTGATAGTGATGTCAATATACTATTCTTTAGAGGAGTAGTTCACCACTTAGGCTGCTTTTGCCCTCCATCTTGTAAAGAACACAGTGATGAACTCCCTTTGGCCTTTTTAGTGGTTTCTAGATCTCATTAGGTGACATCTACCTCAATTTTGTAGTGGTCTTGTTTGACAATTGGGATGCATATATCGTGCTAAGTCTCATTATGATTCTAGTCTAAGATATAATAACAACTTAATGGTAGCTCTAATCAAGGATTATTGGAATGGTTGAACAGAGAACTCATCATCTACTCCAAAGGGTCTATGGTGCCCATATACATTTTGAGATGAATCTTGTGGCTTGTGGTGCCATTAAACTTATCCATAATCGACATTGTGAATTTTGGTGAAACACTTACATTTGGAAAAAGAGCTAAAGGAATTAACAACTATCATGTCTTCATGTTTCTTGATGTTTTTTAGAGTTCTCTCCAAAGCCTTAAATTTTTCCATCAATTTCTTATCTTCAGGAAAGCTAGAAAAATTTCCACTTTGAAAGGATTGACAGTGGAAGAGGGGGTAGAGGCATTCAAATCCATAGTAGGAGAGGTAGGAGTTTTAGGTGCTTTCCTTTTATTAGTCAAATCAATAATAAGAGGAGTGAAGGAAAGGCATGACTAGTCTTAACTTGAGTGCAAGCAAGCTCAACATAAGTAGAAGGAATGATGGTGGCATTAGTCATTTCCTTAACCTCATTCATGCTAGACCAACTTTGGAGGTCAAAAGCATTAGTGAAGGTAGTAGATTGAGCATTAAGGACATTGGTGAAAAAGTCTGCTTGAGTTTTAAGAGAGGTGGTGAGTGCATTTTGGAAAGCCTCATCTTATTTCTTAAAAAGGTTAGTGAGGAGGGTGTTCATGACATCCGAGTCAAATGGGTTGGAAGTATTGGCCATTAGTACATTCAAAAGAAAAAGAAACAAGAAAGGGTAAGAACTTGCACTTTGAAAAGGGAAGAAAGGTGTATAGACTCAATGGTGTACCAGGAAAAGGATTCCCTTTTATTTGGTTAGTCACCAGGTTAGGAAATTTGGTGAGTGTATGGTTATATATTTGGGGTGATGGACCACTAATTTTGGGTGTTTGAGGAGCTTGAGATTTTGTTATCGTATTTCTTATGTTATGTATGCATGACAATGCCATTATGCATATCGAAAAAGGTTTTATGGGCATATATGCATCAATTATTATAGTATATAGAACTAAGGTCAATGCAAGGGTGACTACATGCATAAGAGTGAAAGGTGGCTTGGTTTAGGATCTCTGTCCCACTAAAGCATTGATGTACCTAACCATATGTAAGTCATAGAGCCCTGCATTGGTCTAATAGTACTAATTGCTCGTTACACCTCCAAAATCATTGAGGATTCATCACAGGGTGGAATGCTTTCGCTGTCTCCCAACATACTCAGAGAGTTATCGAGCAAATGCTACTCACCATCCAAAAATTTTCCTAAAAATAAGGTTACACAATGCAAAGTGATGCATGAAAATCAAATTAAACTTAAGTGAGCCAAACAGAGATTATTTTGAAAAAGATCCCAACCAAAAAATAATCCTCTTATTTTGCTTTCCTTTTATTTTAAAAAGGTAGCAACTAGTCCCCAATGAAATTGCCAGTAGTGAAGCCTTGCTTGAGAAATTGTATGATCCACTAGAGGGGATTGGAATGCTCATTTAGGTTCAAACTCACAGTTGGAGCCCTGGAACTCAGATAGGTTGATTTTGAAAATATTTTAGGAGTTGCCACAATAATATATTTTTTAAATAGGAAAATTAAGGAAAAACTCAATTTTGACTCTAATATATTAATCTTTTGATTAATTTGTCCAAAGAAAAAGTGCACTAGTATTGAGATCAAAGAGGATTTGCAAACTAGATTTTTTATTTTTATGAGGTCTCACCTAAGCACTGGCCTAATCTGCTAGAGGGAATTGGAATGCTCATTCAAGTTTAGACTCATGATTGAACCCTCGAGTTTGGATTGGTTGATTTTGAAAATGATTTTAGGAGTAGCCACCTTAATTTTATTTTAGTTGCAAAAATATTAAGGAAAATACCCAAATTGACACCAATTCATTAATTTTGCAATTAATTTACCCAAGGATAAAAATCACTAGTTTTTGAACTAAGTTGAACTCGAGGACTAGGTTTTTTGATTTAAATAATCGAAAGTTAACTCTTAAGTTTACTTTAACTTTGAAAATTAATTTCATGGATGACAAACATTATATGACAATTATAATATCATAATTCATACATGAGCGTAGAGAAAAGTAGAACATTCATAAATTAAACTAATTCCATAAATTAATTAAAAAGGGACAATGAGATTGATTGAGATTTGGATTTAAATTTCAAACGTGCCTACATACCCAATTGAATGGGGATCAAAATCCACGTAGTTCATTCCATGATTAATTAGAGAATTTTTGGAGTTGATTAGATTGATTGATTTGATTTGGGTTTGTAAATGAGAGGAAAAGGCTGATACCTTTATTTTTAGTGGGCAAAGAATTTTACTAGACCAAAGTTCCGTTTTATTAGGACAAGGTGATTAGATTGATTGAGAAATTACTTAATTAATTAAAATGATTAATTAATTAATTTGGATGAAGGGTGGATTAAGAAAGAATTAATTTGATTTTGAAAAAAAGATTAATTAATTAATTAATTAAAAAGATTAATTAATTAATTAATTTTTATTAAAAAAGAGTTTTAGTTAATTAAAAAGATTAATTAACCTGGTTAATATGAGATAATTAATTAATTAAAAGGATTAATTAATTAATTGGAGTTGGTTGATGGGAGAAGAAGAGAGGAATTAGAGGATAGCTATCAATACTAACCTAATAAGTGTGGAGAAATGGAGGAATGAAGGGGGTATTTATAGAAAAATAGGGTCAGGGTAATTTGGAAAATAGAAAAGTAAAAAGATCAAAAGGATAAGGCTAAAAATGATTCAAGAAAATTAGGCTAGAGGGCAAAAGGGAGGCCTACCACCAAAGAGGCCAGTGGCACCACCAGGCCTCTAGGCGGCACCATTGGGCTTCCCAGCGACAATCCCTAGAGTGGTCGATAGCGCCGCCCAGATGGCCGATGATAGCGAAGGTGGTAATTTTTTTTTTTTTTTAGAGATTGGTTATTGGTTTGGGGTTTAAAAAATTTGGATGTTTGGATAGTAATGTAATTGAAGGCTAAAAAAAAAATGCTTTTAGAGAGCTCAGCTTAGTGCACTAAATTTAGTAGTTGTTAAGCTGCAGTCGGATGATGAGGGTGCAAAATTGAGAGTTCAAAGTTGCCCCCTCATCATATTTGGCTTTTCTGTAAGGTAATTTTGATGATAGTGAACCTGGAAGCAGGGATGGTATAAGGAACTATAGTGATGTCTAGGTCAATGCTTGGACATATTTGGGTGAGAGACATGGTTGAAAAAGAAAAATGTAAAAAGAACCATAAGAATTTTTAAGCAATCGTTCCTAAACAGTTATGGATGGAAAATGTGGCTAATAAAAGAAAGCTAGAAAATGGACCAAAGGGATATCTAGACTAGTGGCTAGTGTGAGGCCTCGCCTAAGCACCTGCCTAATCCGCTAGAGGGAATTGAGATGCTCATTCGGGTTTAGACTCATGATGGAACCCTCGAGTTTGAATTGGTTAATTTTGAAAAATGATCTTGGGAGTCACCACCTTAATTTTATTTAGTTAGAAAATATTAAGGAAAAAATTCAATTTGACTCTAATTTATTGATTTTTAATTTGATTTGCCCATGGATAAAACCACTAGAGTTCAAACTAGATTGAGTTTGCAGACTAGGTTTTTGGTTAAATAATCGAAATTTGGCTCTTAAGTTTAATTTGATTTAAAAAAATGATTTCATGAATGACATTTATAAGATGATAATTGTAAATAAAATGCATAAATATGGCATAATATGAATGCATGGTGTATGAGGATTGTTAAAACAATTAAAATAAACATTCACAAATTAAGAAGAGTGTTCTCTATAATCCTTCAGGATTTAAGAGAACCACATAATCACTTCTTAATTCCAATTAAGATAATTACATTAATAAAAATTGGGATGTCTTCTCTAGCCTTTATGGGATTCTAGGAAAACCATAGATTTCCTTACAAATATTATACGTACCTCATTGAATGAGGATTAAAACCCATGTAGTTCATTTTACAGTAGAGTGGAGGGGTTTATAGATTGATTAAAATGATTTTTTGGTTGGAGAATGAATTGATGAAAATACCTTGAATTTTAGAGGATGAGATGGAAAAAGTGTTTTGTTGGACCAAAGTTCCATTTTATCAGACAAGGCGATCGAATTGATTAAAAAATGATTGGTGAGCAAATTAATTAATTAAAATAGTGAATGAGTAAAAATATTTTTGATTTAATTTAAAAAGAAAGTAATTAATTAATTAAAAAGATTAATTAATTAATTAACTTTTGAGTATTTTTTAAAAAAGATTTTATTCAATTAAAATGATTAATTAACTTAGTTTGAGTGAAGAAATTAATTAATTAAAATGATTAATTAATTAATTTGAGAGTGGATGAAACCCTTCAAGCCTTCACCATGAAGCCCAAACCATAAAGCCTTCACTATGAAGCCCACTCTCAAAAATCCTTCACCATAAAGCCCAAGTCTAAAAGCCTTCAGGCCGTCACCCTAAAGTTTAAGTCCCAAAAGCCTTCACCATGAAGCCCAAAAAGCATTCACCATAAAAACCACTCCTAAAAAGCCTTCACTATAAAGCCCAAGCTAAAAGCCTTCACTATAAAGCCCAAGCCTAGAAGCCTTCACCATGAAGCCTAAGCCTAGAAGCCTTCACCATGAAACCTAAACCAAAAAGTATTTACCATGAAGCCCAAACCAAGAAGCCTTCACCATAAAGTCCAAGCCCAAAAGCCTTTACCATGAAGCCCAAACCAAGAAGCCTTCACCATCAAGTCTAAGCCTAGCTTTCACCATGAAGCCCATTCATAAAAACCCCTTCATTTATGAAAACCATAATCTCCTCTATGGCCAAATTTGACAAAGCCTTCCCTAACTAATTTCCTAGCCTAACCTTTCCTTTAAGTCAGACCTAACCAAACCTAAGGCAGAACTTGACCGAGTCTTCCAAATAAACTTCCCAAAGGTTATAACTTGACCAAGTTAAAGTACCAGACCTGACTAAGCCTTCCATATGAATTTCTCTAAGGATAAGCCCCATAAGCTAACTTTCCCTAAACCTTCCTTTGACCTGGCCCTCCTAATTAAGCTCTCAAACCAAATCTTCTCCAATGTCAGACCTATCTAAACTGAATAGCCTAATCTTTCTAAGACCACACCTTGCTTGACCTCTCAGATTACTTTTTCCTAGGTTGAACTGATAGCCATTAACCAACCAATCTCATACCTGACATGCCCATTTCACCTTTGAGCTCGTTAATCAACCAAAAACCAAATGACCAAATCACTTTCCTTTATCATTCTAAAGTGAGGGCACCTCCCTTCTAAATATTCACCTTTATGAAATAAAGGCATCTTTCTCCTAAAGATCAACACTTTTACATCAGAATTGACCCTTTATAAGTTTAAGGTATCAGATCATTGCACAATCATCTAGCATTTTTTCATTGAATAGGATCATGAGTTAAGGCAGATTGTCAAACTCTCGAAGAAAGACAAATCATCAACCCGGTCAATCTGAATCAATCTCTTTTCAAAAATGAATCTCGAGATCAGTTATCTTCATCATAGAAGGTCATCTTCAATCCTACCAAAAAGGATCGCCACTTTGTTAATTCCTACCAAATAGGGTCATCTTCTTTCCTATAAGATAAGATCATCATCATCATTCTTATTAGACAGGATCACCACTTCATCGATTCCTACCATACAGGTTCTTTTTCTTTCCTACTAGATAGGATCATCATCATCATTCCTACCAGACAGGATCACTATTTCATCAATTCCTATCAGACAGGATCACCACTTCATCGATTCCTACCAAATAAGGTCATCTTTTTTTCCTACCATATAGGATCACTACTTCGTTGAATCCTACTAGATAGGATCACCACTTCGTCGATTCCTACCAGATAGGATCATTGCCGTCTTTCCTACCACACAGGATTATCGCTTTTTTTCCTTCCAGACAAAGTTATCATTCCTACTAGATAGGAACATCACTTTTAACTTCTAATAGAATGGACAATTATCAAATACTACTAGCCGCTAGATCTCACAAATATGCTGGGGGCATCTTCCTTAAAATTCAGCCACACTTCTCACTCAAATATCTAAACTTTGACCTAGACCTTAATTTAATTCCTTTTATCATCTCCCATCCTCAAGTTCACTATCATCAGAATCACCTTTCAAACAAAGACAATTTTGATGAGGGGGCAGCTGTGAACCCCTTAATTTTGCACCTTTTAGTATGTGTTTGAACCTTAGAAGCATTTAGGCTCGGTGAACAAACTTTCTGAAGTAAAAAACTCTCAAAATGGGAAAATCAAAATATTTATTTTTGACATTTGAATCCTTCTAAATCATCTGAGACTAACTAACAAATACAACGCAACTGAAATTGTGTAAAACGGACGAGAAATGAGCGAGAACTGGCGAAAATAAGAAAAGCGAGTGAACTAGCATGGCTGCTGATAAGTGCTAAAAACACTATCTTTTGGCCCTTATTCTTAATGTATTTTATGCCTCCAATTGAGTTTAACTTTTTTGTTTAAGTGTTTTGATAATTCTTTTAGTTAATCTAGTGTCAAATGATGCCATGATCCGAATGTGGCCCAAAATGGTAAAGATCTAAGCCAAAAATGCTGACTTTTGGAAGAACATGGGCTACCATGACTAGTATTCCAGCTATATGATAAGAACAACAAATTATCCAATAGCCTCCCATGGGTGGAGGCACGGCTGAGGTTTCACCCATGGGAAGTTACGTTCTTTGGTTCTCCATTGCCACGGTTAGAACCCCAGTCATGGGTTCAGTGTTGTGAGTTAAAATTTTCAGAAATATAAAATTAGATATGACAACATTTTGTAAGTAGTTGCCTAAGGATTGGAGAGAGGATAACAAAGGGAAAAAGATATTTAAGATTAAAGATCAAAAGAATAGGATTCCTCTACACTTTATTTTATGAATTGTTTGGGATTTCTTACTTCTTTAATCATTTCTTTAGTTTCAATGTGTGACATGAACTAATTCTTTCCAATTTGGGTATTGATGAACCTTAGAATCTTTTGTATAGATTGAATTACCTTTTATTCAATTAAATCATTTCTTGAGTTGTTTTATCTTTATGATTATTATTGTTTAGTACCAATTGATAATTACATGCTTGTTAATTGGGGATTGTTTTCGTATAATTGAATAGAGATAGCTTTATGTGAATTGATCACTTATAGAGATTGAGGGTTGATTGGGGCACTAAAGATAGGCCTACAAGACTTCTTTGGTAGATAGTTTCATGAATCTAATGCATGACCTAATTGAGTTTGCTTGAGAAGAGATTCCTTGCAATCCTCTTGGGAAATAGGGATTTAATTACTCGAAAGAGATTTTTATTTAATTTAGTGAAATGCCAATTCAACTTATGGAATGAATTTGATTGATGTGTGATTCATGATATACAATTAGGGGCTGGGGGGATTAAATACCTAAATGGGCCTTTATCATTAATTTCTCTCCTTTTTCCTTATTATTTTACTTCAATTAGATTTTATTTTAGTTTTAATATAGCTGTAATCATTCTTATCAAACACCAATTTGATTAACTAGACATTAGTAGACATTTGAGCTAGTACTTACATAAAGTCTCTAGTGGAATGATATTCTACTCACTATTATATTACTTGTGCGATCTGTACATTTGCAGAATACACATCAAGTTTTTGGCAACGTTGCCGGAGGCTTTTTGAGTAATATTAGCAATAGAGTTGAAGCTAGTGAATTAGTTGTTATTTTTATTTGTTATTTAATTTTTCTTTGCGAATTTTTCTTTTCAGGTACTCTATTTTATGTATGACTAGAGCTAGTTGCTCAAATTTACTTGTTTTGGATCCAGAGTTAGAAAAGACGTTGAGGAAGAAGTGAAGAGAGGGAAGGGAACTAACTTTTGCCGAAGGGTGGAAAACACAGAGAATCTAGAGGTTGAACATCTAGAAGGGGTAGAGACAGAAGTAGAGGTACAGGAAGAGATGGCAGATCCACAAATTCCTCCTAAAACTATGCAAGAGTATGCATGACCTACACTCAATGAGGCTGCATCTAGCATTGTCAGGCCAATTGTTGCTGTGAATAATTTTGAGATAAAGCCCAAGATCATACAGATGGTGCAGAATTTTTGCCTATTTGATGGACTTCCAGATGAAGATCCCAATACTCATCTAGATAATTTCTTTGAGATTTGTGACACATTCAAGATAAATGGGGTCTCAACTGATGCAATCAGATTGAGGTTGTTTCCTTTCTCATTGAAGGATAAACTAAAGAAATGGTTGAAGTTATTTTCTCTAGGCACTTTCACCACTTGGAATCAACTTGTAGAGAAGTTCTTGAAGAAATATTTCCCACCATCCAAGACTGCAAAGTTAAGGAAAGACATCTCTTCCTTTCTTCAGCAAGATGGTGAGACTCTGTATGATTCTTGGGAAAGGTTTAAAGACCTACTTAGGAGTTGCCCACATCATGGTTTTCCTTTGTGGTTACAAATTCAATCATTCTACAATGGTTAAGTAGTCCATCAATGCAGCCGCATGTAGCTCAATTAACAATAAGACTCCAGAGGAAGCCATGGACCTTGTTGAAGATATGGCCTTGACAAATTATCAGTGGCAGTCTCCTAGAAATTAGGGGAGAGCAGGAGGAGGAAGTGGAGTACATCAAATGGATCCAATGGTTGCCTTGACTGCTTAATTAGAAGCTATGAATAAAAAAATGGATTCCTTGACTGCATCTTCATCTGGAAGACAAGCACAGGTTTTGTTTTGTGATTGGTGTGGGGGAGGACACCAAAGTCAAGATTGCCAAAGCGGCAATAATTTTGCCAAGCCGGAGCAGGTAGATTATATGGGAAATGCTCCGAGACAGTAAAACAACCCCTACAACAACACATATAATCTGGGGTGGAGGAACCATTCAAATTTCTCATGGAGTAATCAGTCTAACCTAAGACCTCTACCTGGATTTCAATAGGCCTCAATACCAGCAAGCCCCACCTAAGAAGACTTCTTTAGAGGAGATTATGGAGAAATTCATTGAGTCTTTTGACCAGAGGCATAAGGCAGCTAAGACAGCACTTAGGAATCAACAGGCCTCCATTCATAATTTAGAGAATTAGATGGGCCAAATTGGCAAAATGTTTAGTGATAGACCCCAAGGAAGTATTCCTAGCAATACTGAGGCAAATCCGAGGGAGCAGCTTAAGGCAATCACCTTGAGAAGTGGCAAGAGTTTAAAAGATGTTGAGAATCAGAAAGTGATGGTACAAATTAAGGATGAGGAGCCAAATGGAAACAAGAGTAAAGAAGAGGAAGCAGTCAAGCCTACACCTATGGCTCTAGAGTACAAGCCTTGTATTCCTTATCCGGCAAGGTTGAGACAAAATCAAATGGATGCTCAATATGGTAAGTTCTTAGAACTCTTGAAGCAATTACATATCAATATTCCTTTGGTAGATGCTCTTTTGCAGATGCCAAAGTATGCAAAATTTTTGAAAGAATTGCTGACCAAAAAGAGAAAGCTAGAGGAAGTATCCATGGTCCAATTGTCAGAGGAAAGCTCAGCAATTATCCAAAAACTATAAAAAAAAAAAACTCAAGGATCTAGGGAGTTTTACTATCCCTTGCTTATTAGGTAGTTTACAAACTGATAGAGCTTTAGCAGACCTTGGGGCTAGTGTCAGCATTATGCCCTATAAGGTTTTCTAAAATTGGATTTGGGAGAACCAAAACCAATACATCTGAGTATTCAGTTAGTGAACAAGTCTGTTATATAACCTAAGGGTATCATTGAGGATGTGTTGGTCAAGGTTGGTCATTTTATTTTTCTTATGGATTTTATAGTGTTGGATATGGATGACAATTTTGAGAACTCACTTATTTTAGGTATACCTTTCCTAGCCACAGCTAGGGCCATCATTGATGTCAATGATAGTAGGTTGACACTTCAAATGGGTGAGGAATAGGTCGTCTTTCAAATTCCTAAAATATCTCATCACACACTCATACCAGATAATGTTTATTCTTTTGAAAACTGATGCGGGTCAAATTGTAACCCTAATCCTCAGGATTAAATATAGAATAAGTAGGGTGTCGAACTTGGGGAATTTGAGGAATCTTATATTAACCAAACAAATACTAAGATGGATAGGCACACAATATTAAAAAGGTATTTATATCTAAACTAAATTCTATTATCATTATCCTAAATTATGAATAAAGAATGTTAGTTATTAGAATTACAAATCCAGATTGATTTTAGTTATAAGAGTTATATGCATGCCAAGATTGAAAACATGACCTAAAGTTTTTGAAAGCAATTCTCATTGTCAATTAAAAGTATTTTGATCTAGAGTCTATAAGCATTCTCATGTCATTATAGAGATAGAACGAAACTATTAAATTTCATGCCATTTCCTTTTATCCCCTTAGAGTGGATTGCTTGTCCCCAGGTACTATACTAACCCGTAAGTAACTTCAATTGCTTTTCCACCAAGTTATCCTAACTCTGGTTGTGAATAAATTGATTAACAAGTTATATATGGTGATCAAGCATACACAACATAATTAAGCACTCAATTGAAATTAAATCTTTCAATACATATAGAAAATAAAGTAGTAAAAATCAAAACTTCATTGCAATTCAAATAACTTAAACTTAGTGTAATTCCATAGCGTCAATGACAAAGCAGTGACAAGAAGACAAGTAGAACATCAAAGCAACAAGTCAAAAAGACAAGGGAAAGGAAACTTGATGATGTTTTCTTCACTCCTTCTTTAGAAAATTACTTTGTAGAAAGTAGCCTTTGAATTCTTCCTTGAACCTCTTGAAAATTCTTCAATCTTAGACTAATTATATCACTTGAGTTTGCACTAAGTATTTGTAATTAAAAACTATCAAATACTAACTTAACATAACCCAAAGTGAGGCCAAACACATGTATTTATAAGCCTCAAGGTGTCCCAAGTGATGCCCTTTACAAAAAGGAGTGTTTATGAAGAGATGTCATGAAAGGGTGCTGTAACTACTCAGTACAAAGGGAGCATGACTCGGCACCACAGGTTGCTATCACTAGTCGGCACACTCTATCACTAGTTGGCACAGAAGGCCACTATCATGACTCATGATAGCTTGGGATGAGTCGGCACCATCTTGTCTCTTTGCTCTAGCCTTGCAAAAGCCTCCTTCTTCAAGCATTACACCTTTTAAACTTGATATTTGCTAAGAAACACTTCAAAACTTAAAAACAAAGTTAAATGCACCAATTTATATAATGAAATGAATGCATCACACACAAAACAAATTATTATTTCATTAGTTTAGTTATACCAATTTGCATCATATCAAATTCCCCCATACTTAAACCTTGCTTGCCCTCATGCAAGAATAAAAGGGAAAAGAGAAATAAAGAAAGTACTTAGTTTCTTCAAAACAAAATGTAGCAATCTTGACTAAGTTAACTTTAAGTTGTTTAAGGAGTATAGTACTAATGTATCAATGAAACAATTTTAAATGCCCAACAATGGTAAAGGTGACAATCTTATAGTATAAGCTCTATGTTTGTCTAATTATCTCACCCCTATCAAGAACAAAGTCATAATAATAGAATCAAGGTCCTAACCATACTTTTTCTGGTCAAAACATCCATTCATTAAGTTAAGAAGTCTAAAGATATAAATAGCCTTTAGGACATAAGTTTCGCATAAACATATCTAGTCTCATGGCATTTTTGAACACTTTTTTATTTTTACTTTACTTCTTCTTCTTCTTTTCTTTTTTTTTTCTTTTTTTTTTATACTAGTATTACCATGTATGTTTTTCAAATTGAATGCAACTAAGTAGCATACTCATTTGCACACAACTTACTCAACATACATATATTCACTAGTGAAGATTGTTCATACTTTTCTTTTTATTTTTTTTTATTTTCTTATGTGTGTCCTCATCCATTATTGATTAGATGCATTACTTGTATTATGGCTATAGTTACCCCTAGGCAACTTAAATCCCTAAAAATCAAAACTTAAATCCTTACAATTTTAGCATTTCAGCATAGTTAGGAAGTTGACTAAATAATTTTTTAACTTTGAAATTAATAAAAGTGAGATAAAAAGACAAACTCAAAACAAATGCTACAAAAGACTTAAAAAATTTTACCAATTAGGCATAAAATTATTCATTAAATTATTATAAAGTAACTCCTTAACAAAACTTAAAATGACTAAGTAAGATCCTACTAAAGAATGTGGAGAAAAGTTAAGTTTGAAAGTTAAAATTTAAAAATTTTGATGCAAAAGGCAAAGACTAAACTAAGAAAATAAACATGCAAAACAAACAAACATTTGATGCAAAGCAATAAAAAAATCCTAATTCTATCCCTCCCCCATACTTAAACTTCACATTGCCCTCAATGTGAATCCTAAATATAAAGGAAAGGAAAGAAGCACTCCCTTAATCTGCCGATGGAGATGGAGGAGATTGGATGTTATAGCCGGATTGGTCAAAGAATTTTTTCATCTTATACTCCATCTTATATTAGTGGTGATCAATTTGTCGGTTCCCAGTCTTCATATCATTGAATTGGCATTGCATTATCCTTTGATTCTCTAAAAGTTGCTCTAAAAGTTGTGTCTCCCTATTTGATGAGCTACTTGCACCACTTGGTTCATTCAAAGATAGAGGAAGATTGTGAGAAGGTTGCTCCTCATGGTGAGGTTCTTCTTTATTAGATTGCTCCTCCCCAACATTTTCTTTATCTAATTGGTCATTTTCATCTTGTGCCAACCCTCTCCAACACGATCAAGACCTTGTTGGAATCAAGTTAAAAAGAAGCATCCACTACTTCACCTCTTACAAAAGCTTGCTTAGTAAAATAAGAACACTTAACAATACGGTGAAAATCATTAAGGTTAAAATTAAGAGATTTAGCAATGATTGTAACAACATGACCATGAGTAAGTGGAGCATCTTTATGGGCTACATAAGTTAAAAGTTGATTAAAAATTCAATAAGTCCAACACACTTGCTGTCATATCCCAACCTTAGAGATATGACGGTCCTAGAACATGGGGAGACATAAGGTCACCCATGCCTGTAGAACCCATTTACTCATAAACAAATCATGCCTAGGATTGTACCAAACCTCTTACAATAACTCACTTAAAACCTTTAGATAAATACCTTTAATTGCGGAAGTCTATAATTAAACATTACACATAAAATCCATAAGGAAAATAACATATCTCATATGAGTATCAATCAACATTCCCGGAGCATCTAATGACAAGACTTCAGAAAATAGTATTATTGATAACTTGGATAAGGAATTCCCTAAGCGAAGTAGAATGCCTGAGCCATCACCTTGTCTCCTCACATTTGCTCACCTAGAACCACACAAGGAAAAAGGCACGAGATAGATGATCTCAATGAGTGAACGATAAGGCACATACATATCACATATTCCTTTGAAGAAGGAAAAACATAACTTATACACATAGTTCATGATTTATATTCATGAATCAAGTTACAATTTAGCAAGGGTTCAATTTGGCAAGTTTGCAGAAATCACACTTATAACTTATAAAGAGTGAAGGCTATTGCTCTATCACTTGAACTTATAAAGAAGAGGTGGTCTTATACCAAATTCGAACTCTAATCACTTATAAGGCATGAAGTTGATCAAGCTCCATGGCTAGAACCACCCCTTCTAGTTGAGGTGGATACACTACCCCTATCCATCAGGTTAAGACCATGTGCACAAGTTCCGATGATTACCCATATCAGCATGAGGATTCTGCATAAAGGGTAAAAGGTACCATAGCTAGGGTTAATGGTAATCACAATTAACAATACCATATAAGGCAACAATAACATATATCTCAATAACAATAGTGGCTTAACTTTTAAACAAAAGATACAATGATAGTGCAGTTCCAGAAGAAATAACTTAGAGTGATAATCACAAGAATTTCTCATTTGGATAAACAAAATAGTTTTGGACCAAATGTCCCTGGCAACCCAAGCTTGTCAAAGAATTCATATAATAATATTTTAGAATAGAAAAAAATTGGGTTTCAAAGATCACAAGGGCTTACATAACAATATATCACATTCTTATAACACAACATAATGTTGTTCACACTTATAACATGAACATGGCGTTTACTCACCTTGGGCTTCCTTTGCACCTAGTATACGTAGTTCCTTTGCACTTCTAAAGCTCCTCAAACTCTAACATAATATTTGATTTAATGCTTAATATTTATTTACTCATGATGCTCCTATCCCATAACTACCCATGCACATATAGCATACAGATACACTTAGAGTTCACATAAAGGTGTACTCGTCAATTGCACATAACACGTTGACTTTAAAAGTCTTGCATACTTAGGCCTTATAAGCTCACATGAGAATACATTACAATCATATCAATACCTTTCTAAGGTCATCACAATATTATTACCTCAATATCATCTCACTTTAACAATTATCTTAATTCACTTTACACTTCCATATATGTCAACTTAATAATTAACCTTTCAAGTGTCATGCTTTACTCTTATGATCCTTTTTATTAAATTGTCACTTCATCAACTCATAACATGTGTTCATCACCAAGTCATCATAACATCTAGTTTCATATTTCTCAACCACATTTGCATTCTAATCATAATATAACATTAAGATATCTTAAGTATGCCAAAATGCCTTTAAGCTTATCTAAGGTCATACCTTCAACTAACATGAAATTTTATCATTTCTTATACATACGTACATGTCAATAATCATCAATACACAACACATAAAAATTATAAACATTGGAACAAAAATATTTATATAGGCCGAATTCATCACCAAGGTAAAAACTAAATTCTTTTTCTTTTCGTACTTTTTGTCTATTTTAGAAATATGTAAAAACATGGTTTGAATCAAGATTTTTCATGTAAACACAACAAAAATCATTCTAAGATTTTAATTCCTATGAATCAGCCACACTTGGTGTTTTTTATCCATAAAAATTCAACTTTTGAATTATAGAGTACAAAACCATGAGTTTTCTTATTTTTGATATTTTTTCGGTCATTTCAGAAATATATAAACAAGTTATTTAAACTATTATTTTTCATTCAATCATAGAAAATATCAGTTTAGAACACATCCAAGCATGATTCGGCAGCCATATATAGTATTTATGCAAAAAAAATTCTAAGTTTTAAGGCTTAGGTGAAAAATCATGAGTTTTCACGCTTTCCGCGCTTTTCATTCATTACAGCAATATACAGACACATGATTCAAACCATTATTTTTCATCAAAGCAAAACAAATATCACATTAGAGTACTTCCTCACACAAATCAGCAACCACATATCAATTTAACAATAGAATTTTCTAACTTCTAAGTTCTAACACAAAAACCTTGAACTCTTTTGTTTTTTGAAACTTTCCGGTCGTCACAAAAATATGCAGAAATATTATTTAATCCAATATTTTTCATCAAAACAAATCAAAAATCAGTTTATAAAACAACAATGCACAAATTGCCCCCCTAGTGATGTTTATGCGTAAAAATTATGATTTTAAGTTATAGAATTCACCTTTGGAGAAATCTCGTGGAAAGAATTGTGCTTTCGGTAGAAAACAGATTTTCTCTCCTAAAAACTCACCCAAACAAAATTAAATCTATGAAAATCAATAATCAACCAGTTCAAAAAAAATTTTCCATAATTCATTTTATAGAAATTAGTTTAGAAATCAAAAGAGAAGAAAAACTTACGATTATGGTCATGAATTCGCGAAACGGAAAGGTGTTTTCTTAATTTCAGTAAATAGAAATATTTTGAGAGGATTTTTCTGCCAAGATACAGAAAAAATAAAGTGACGGCTGCTAGAAATCTAGTCTGGCCAAATTTTAGAATATATATTAGGGTTTGGGTACAATTTCCACTAATACCCTTAATGAACTATATTAGGAAGATTTTAGTGCAGTGGGCTTTTGGGCTTTTGGGCTTTTTATTTAAATTTTGGCTGATTAAAATAAAAAATAAAAAGAATTTTTCTTATTATTTCTATAATATTTCCCCTAAATATTTATTTTAAAAATTATTTTAAAATATTCATAAAATCATTTTATGCTTAAAAATTGTCTTTATGCATGAAAATTCATTTTATCTAAAATAAATTCTTTTATGCAAATGCACTTCATGTAAATGATTTATTTCACAATAGCAACTCATATTATGCATATTAAAATTAATTTAATATGCCACATGCTCATCAATCACTTAGATTACTAATTTTCACAAAAGCACACACTTAACCTTAATAGTTCTAAATCAAGCAATTTATTACGAAAATTCCTAGAGTGGGTGTGGGTTGTTACATTCTCCCCCCTTAAGAGAAATTTGTCCTCGAATTTAAATCCTTACATAGCTGCTCTTGAAAAACTGAGGATGCTTTGCCGTATCTCTTCCTCTGCTTTCCAAGTGCACTCATCTATCCTATGATTTTGTCACTAGACCTTAATAATGGGTATCTCCTTATTTCTTATCTTCTTCACTTGTTGATCCACTATAGCTATTGGTGACTCCTCATAGGATAGTTGCTCATCTAACATAATGTCTAGAGGTAATAGAATGTGAGATGGGTCTGACACATATTTCCTTAACATTGAGAAGTGGAATACCGGATGTACATGCGCCATAGTTTGAGGTAGGGCAAGTCTATAAGACACTTCTCTAACCTTATCTAAGATTTCGAAAGGACCAATGAAATGAGGTGATAATTTCCCTTTCTTGCCAAATCTCATAACTCCTTTCATTGGAGAGACCTTTAAGAACACGTGATCTGCCACGGCTAATTGGATTTCCTTTTGCTTAGGGTTTGCATGACTCTTTTACTTATTGAAGGCCATCTTCAGCCGATCTTGAATTAATGGTACTTTCTCAATAGTCTCCTTAAGCAATTCGGGCATTTGTACATGCTTGTCTCTAGGTTCAATCCAACAAATCGGAGAACGACATCTTCTCCCATACAATGCTTCGTATGGTGCCATGTTAATGGACAAATGATAGCTATTGTTGTAGGTGAATTCAATCAAGGGTAAATACTTATCCCAGCTACCGCCAAAGTCCAAGACACACATCCTTAGCATATCCTCGAGTGTCTGAATTATTCTTTTAGACTGGCCATCCATTTGAGGATGAAAGGCCATACTAAAATCTAGTTGTGTTCCTAACGCTTCTTGTAACTTCTGCCAGAACCTTGAGGTGAATTGAGTTCCTCGATATGAGATGATAGAAATTGGCACTCCATGTAGTTTCACGATCTCATCTACATACAACTGTGCATACTGAGCTATAGAATATGTGGTCTTAACTTCTAGAAAATGAGCAGACTTTGTCAATCGATCCACTATGACCCATATAGAGTCATATCCTTTAGAGGTTCTAGGCAAGCCGACAATGAAGTCCATAGTGATGGCCTCCTACTTCCATTAAGGTATTCGAATCTCTTGTAGCAATCCAGAGGGTCACTGATGTTCATACTTGACTTGCTAGCAAGTTAGGTAGGATGCTACAAACTTAGCCACATCTTTCTTCAGTCCAGGCCACCAGTAGTTAGCTTTCACATCATGGTACATCTTGGTAATTCCAGGATGAGCACAGTAAGGTGTCTGATGTGCCTCCTTCAATATCCTTTCCCTTAATCCATCCACATCAAGCATGCATACTCTATTCTTGCACTTAAAAATTCTGTTAACCACTTCAAACTCAGAGTTCTTTCCTTCTCTTGTCTCATCCTTCAACTTCATCATGTGTGGATCCCTATCTTGTGAATCCCTTATCTCTTCCATTAACTTAGACCTTACTTGAAAATGAGCCAATAAAACTCTTGATCCTCTAATCTCCAGTTTCAATCCTTGATTAAGCAATTCCTTTAATTCCTTCACGATCGGCCTCTTTCTCACATCTATATGAGCTAAGCTTCCTATTGATTTTTGACTTAAGGTATCTACCACTACATTCGCCTTCCCGGGATGGTAGAGAATCTAACAGTCATAATCCTTTAGTAGTTCAATCCATCTCCTTTGTCTCATGTTGAGGTCTTTTTGGCTCAAGATATACTGAAGACTCTTATGATTCGTGTAGATTTCGCACTTTGTACTATACATGTATATGAGGCCTCGCCCGAGCATCAGTCCGATCCGCCGAGGGATCAAAATGCTTGTCGAGAGAAACTCCATGATTGGAACTTGCTGTGAGTTCAGAAAATTGATTTTTGTAATGTGACAATTGTAAAGTGAGTCGCCACTTTAATTTATTTATTTTAATTGGGAAAATTAAAGAAAACCTAACATGATTGACTCCAAATTTAATTTATCCCAATGGAAAAGTGCACCAATCTGCGAGTGACTAAGGAGGGTTCGGGGATCAGGTTTTGGTAATTACACAGTTAAGAAAATGTATTTTCTTTAGTTTGGCTAAAAATGCAAAATAACTCTTGAAAAATGAATTTTTGTGTATGCATGAACAGGAATATAATGATGAATGAATAGATATATAATATGATGGAATGACAATGATAAATAAATAGGAAAAATAAATCCTACTTAATTATTACAATATCAAAACAAATGAAATAAAGGGGATCTTTCCTCCAGCCCTTATGGGTACTAGGAAAAGCACACATTCCCCAAAATAAACTAAAATAGAAATCATAAACAAAAGATTAATATGAATAAATCAAAATAAAAAGGAAAACAATATTGATAAAAAGATTTTTAGAGTTGATGCCTTTCAGAATGGCAGCCTGCATATCCTATTGAATAGGAATCAAACCCCACTCAATTCTCCCTTCTTGCGAAGGAGGGGTTTTAAAAATGTATTGGTTTGCTTATTAACTTAATTTTGATTCTTAAATTAATAAGTTTTAGATCTTTTCAGTTTTAGACCTAAAGAGAATTCAAGATCTGAATTTAGAATTTTAAAATAGGAAAGGGATTATACCTTTGTTTTTCGTGGCTTTCGAACGAATGGAACTAGTTTTGCTCCGGATCTCAACTCCACCTTGAATTCAAAGGAAGCTTGGAATCTGGATCTAGAAGCAGCAAATGTGTGAGTATAAGAATGAAAATATGCTTTGAAATATGCCTCAATCGCTTTGAAATGCTCTAGAATGCTTTAGAATCTGTTGGAAATCATGCCAAATGAGGCTGGAGGAGGCTCCTATTTATAGAGCTGCCAGAGGAGGAGCTGGCGGTACGGACGGTGGCGTTGGCATGGCACCGGCTGCAAGGGCGGTATGGCCGACGCGCCGGCCGTCTAGGCGGCACGCCCATAATTCCAGCATCCCTTTGATGCCACGCATGACTACACGGCTAGCATTCAGAGGCACGAGATGCGTGCCGCATCCTGGCCGGCATGGAAAATGTGCCTCCCAGCGCCACTTGCGCAACTAAATCCGTTTCTGTCCGTTTCGGGCCCATTTCAGCTCCGATTCAAGCTCTGTTTGATTATGTGGGTTTGTAACTGAAAGATGGTCCACTGGAGGTGCATTTTTAAGGGTTCACAATTGCCCCCTTATATGATTTGGCTAGACAGAGGCTGAATATGATAAGTGTGAACCAGAGGGCTAAGGATGCTATTCCGAGAATTCTGAACGTCCCTTTTAGTGTTGGGATTTATGAAAGATCTTCATGTCTGATTTCTGGCTATTTTGATTCGGTTTGGACTATTTTCCAATTTTCAGGCTATTTTTGAATTTTCAATTTTTTTGCAATTTTGGGATATTCTGAACTCCGATCGAGACCCTGTCTATTTCAGGAGATGGATAAAAATCCCACGGATTCACTGCTTCAGACGGCACTGAATTTCAATTCAAAATGTGCTTGTTATGGCAAAACCACGTGAATTAGACCTGCGAATCAAAAAAGTGAAAAAGATGTTATGATGGGGGGCCCACCTCCACTTCTATATAAAGCTTAACTTCCTTCACTTTTTCTCATAACTTCATTTTCTCTCTCTCTCTCTTCTTCTCTCTCTCTCTCTCTAGCTTTTACTTTTCTTCTCTCAAATTTTACTCTCTCTTTTTTTACTTTCTCCTGATGGATATCTTCAATCAGCCAGCAGCGGGTGCTGAAAATTCAAAGATATTGCTAAAGGAGCCAGAGCAGTACATCAGCTTCACTGGAACTCTTCAAGTATGCTTTCCTTTTCCTGCACAGTCAATAAAAATTCTAATAATAATATATATTTAAAATATTAATTAATTTTTTTTTTTACAAAAATTACAGAGGACAAATTTAAGGCCTCGGGGTGGCCGTAGTGTCATGGAGCTGGTCTGCATTTATTTGACTAATCAGGAGGCTGTCCGTCTGTGACTTGAGCCATCTGGACTGCTTGGGTGGCTGAAGCTGGATGTCAAGTAGCCAGTCAATACCATTATACTCCGGGCATTAGTAGAGCGTTGGTGGGATACTACAAACACATTCCACCTTGGCTATGGTGAGATGACAGTCACTCCCTTTGAGTGGAGCATGCTTACTGGTATGCATTTCAGATCTCGTCCTCTCGAGTTTTATTCTTCATAGATTGAGTGCTCTTCTGTAGAGATGACCGCTCTGATTGGGGCTGATCCCCCTCGTGGGAGCCTGAATGTCCCACTTTCTTGGCTTCATTAGACTTTGATGACTATGGGTCAGGCTCCTAGTCAGTATAATGTCGATCAGGGTGCTAGACTTTGCGCTTTGATTATCTTGAGCTGTACTTTTCTTTGTGCCATGTATCATGAGCTGTGCAGCATATCCCGTGGCATGCTTTGCGGTCATGGTGGTACCTCCATTGTGCTTGAGGTGAGTATTACACTATGGTATTTTATTGTCTGATCTTTGCCCAGTGATTTGACAAAATTTCATTTCCTGTAGTACTAGGTTTATGAGCATTTTCTGACGCTGGCTCCATCACTGAGAAAGCCTAATGCCATTGATCCCCCTTACGGACGCATTTGGAGGGCATCCAACAGACCTGACTTCATGACGAGACAATTTGATCAGTGCAGACGGTTCTTTGCTACTGTGACTGCAGACCAGGTATTTCTTCGTTGATCTTAACCCAAATCTTACTGTCTCATCTTCTATTACTGCATATTGCAATCTATTTGCAGGTGAGATGGTCAGCATTTATCAGGTTCATGGAGTGGATCCCTGACCAAATCAGGCCTAGTATGGCCTTGGCCTCTTGTCGACTCTTACTCCGCTGTGAGTCATTAAGGATGTTCTATTTAGGAGAGAGGGTAAGGGCACAAGTTACAAGAGAGAGAGTTGTGCCACTGCCCCCTCCGACAGACATGAGGTTTGGGCTAGCTATCCTGGGAGAGGATGAGTGGGTTACCGGAGTTTTCTGTCTGGATTTTCTATTGTCGGATGCGGATTATGATGAGTTCTGTGAGACATCCTTGTTGCGGGGGACACCTCCCCTGGATAGATTGCGAGAACCGTCACATAGGAGATCTAGTTCAGCATCCTCCCGAAGTCCTCCCTCCAGAGTTAGGAGCTTCTCACGGGCTGGCGGTACTGTTCCAGTTGGCAGCATGGGTCCTAGGGTTGGACCTTCAGGTGTTATGGCTGGCCATTCAGGTTTTGCAGCTGATCCTTCTGGGGTTGGCCCTTCAGGGGCTAGTGGCTCTGCCCCAGCTCCAGCTCCAGATGTTTCAGTGGGAGGTCCGACTGATTTAGTTCCCTTGCCTACTGGTCTTATCCGCTTGCCAGCTTATCTGGATTATTTCTCTGGTGACGACCGATTACGTCGTTACCATCTTCCCAATAAGCGTCCAGCCTTCTTTCCTACTATCCCCGAGACTGTGACAGAGGTAATGACTTTGCTCAGCTGGAACTTTTAACCTTTTGACAGTTCTGCCTTGTATTGATTCTGATATGTCTTTCTTTCTCAGGTTCCCATGGATTTTGTTCGCTATCACTATGACCTCTTGGGCCGATATACATTTGCTTTGACCACCTTTCTGCATGAGAGGGATTTGTCAAAGGATAGTCAAGAATAGGATGTGCCCAGGCGAGGGCGCCGCAGACCTAGGCGCGGTTGTTAGAGACCTGTTTTGTCAGTTTTTACTTTTTCATACATACATGTACTAGGATGATGGATGTATGCATGATATTTTGAATGTATGCACTTTTATGCTTATGTGACATTTTGGAAATGTATGACATGTTATGACTTTATGTATGTTTTGAATGACATGGGTGCATGGTATGAATGCAGATATTTGGCTGAAATAAGAATTCCATTGTGCTATACCTTACGCTTTTCTCTCATTTTTTTGATTTTGAGAAAAATGAACGATTTTAAACCCGAAATCATGTAAAAACTTATTTTGAGGGAAGGAGGCATGAGGAGGCAAGGAGTGATTTGGGCGACACAGTAGGCATGCCGCCGGTACGGGCGGCATAGTTGCCGTGCCGCCGCCTCAGGCGGCATGTCTGTCATGCCATCGCCGTAGCAGCATGGTTGGCATGCCACCGTACAGGGCGGCACATTTACTGTGCTGTCGGCAGCAATAAAGGCAGGTCAGAATTCTGTCTATTTAAATGGCTTTTTGTCCATTCTCAGTCCTTACCATCAATCCCTGTGCCTCAAAAAGTCATTTTCAATCACTTTTTGCTTTCTATCAATTTTATTTATTTTTTATCTCTTACAATGGAGCCCTATTTTAGCCATGCGATGTTTTTATGGTGTAAGAACCTCACAAAGGTGGAGAGAATTAATCTGGGAAAATACGAGATAAATGCTATGCCCACCCTAAGAGGAATAAAGGTGGATTGGGAATTTTTGCGTCTGCTTGCGCTTTTGGGATCCAACTGCCCATGTCTTCAGGTTTGGGGCATCTATGGAAGAGATGTGTCCTACATTTGAGGAATTTTCTATGCTGCTAGGATCTGATCCAGAAGCTATGTTGGCTACTCCTATAGAGAAGGTAGGGTATTTCAACTCCTTCAAAGGACTTTTTGATTTGAGCACTGAGGCTGCTAATCCCATGATGGTGGATGACTGCATAGATCTGAATGTTGTGATAGCAGAATTCCATGATCCTAAAGATTTTGAGGATGATGTGTGGTTCCATTTGAGGATGCGAGCTTTATCTTACTGTCTGACTGCCGGATACATCTTTGTGAGCCCTACTGGTTAGGGCGATGCTAGAGTTACTGAGCTGATTCCACAAATAAAAGAGGGGAGATCTATTGCAGCCATAGTGTTGGCTGAGACCATTATGAGCTTGGATAGATCTTGCACTTCGGGTGGGCCATGGTCAATTAGCCCTATTATTCTTCATGTCAGTTGAATTCTAACTCCTGTATTTCAGTTTAACTACTTTCTGCGTTTATGCTTATCTCTTCTGTACTTTTTTAGATTTGGCTAAGAGATCATCTCTGGATAGTCGGACCTCCTACCAAGGTGGATTATTCTGCTTCTTGGTATAGAACTCGGACCATTGTGATAAAATGGGATTCCGAGAAAGAATGAACAAAATGGTTGATGGAGCTGGACTTTGATGACCTGCTGTGGAGATGTGAATGGTACAAAATCAGAAGATTCATGACCATGAGTTTTGGCTACAAAATGGTCTATCTGCTGGGATTGAGGATGGTGACCTTTTACTAGGCTACTAGGGTTATGCGTCAAATGGGACACAGTCAGGGTGAGCCCCCAGATGGCGCTCTGTTTGAGTCTATTTTAATTACCGAGACTGTTGCCCGAGCTGTAAGAAATGGATGGGTAAGGGGTTTTCATGCTATTCACCCTGCTGACCAAGGCGCTAAATCCATGCAGTATATTGATTGGTGGATAAACAACTCCTGGAAATCAGAAAAGGCTAAAAGAGCTGCTATTCTTGAGGAGACAGAAGAAGAGACATGATTATTGTTTTAGGATAAATTTTTTGACCATGTCTGTATTTTCTTTCAATGTTCCAAAGTTTAAATGAGACTAAATAAGACATTATTTCATTTCATTTTATCTCTTTTAGCTCTAATTTTTGCCTAAGCCGCCCTTTCGGGTTTTCAACTTAGTGAGCTTTTTATTTTTCATTTCTTTTTTCAATGACACAATTAAGAGCCGAATGATTGTGAAAATGAAAATTTTATTGATGAGTTGTACCAAACCCACATGGGCTGCCTACGTATCTCCTTAAAATGATTTATGATTTTTATTCCTTTTTTCCTCTTTATGGAGAATCAGGTCCACATAGTTTTGACATTGAGGAAAAGAATGTGAATGCTGATCATGGTTTTACAATATTTGCAAAATGCTATGCATGAGTTACAAGGATGCTTTATGCAAAGTATCTCTTGAGTTGATCCAGGTTGCATGGGCTAGCAAATTCTATGCCATCCAAGTCTGTCAAGATTGCAGCTCCTCCGGATAAGATCTTCTTAATTAGAAATGGACCACTTCAGTTTGGTCTGAATTTTCCCCTTGGATCATGAATAGGTGCCCTTATTTCTTTCAAAACAAGGTGACCCTCTTGCAATCCTCTGTCCCTGACTATCTTATCGAAATGCCGAGCCAGTTTCTGTTGATAACCTTGCATTTGATATAAGGCATCCATTCTGTTTTCGTCCATGGCTAGAAGTTGGTTATGGTAACCTTTTGCCCATTCCACTTCATCCAACTGGCTCTCCTCAGAATGCGAGCTGATTTGATTTCTACCTCGATTGGTAGGACGGCTTCCATCCTATACACCAAAGAGTAAGGTGTAGCACCGGTTGGAGTACATACTGTTGTTCTGTATCCCCATAAGGCATATGGAAAATGCAGGTGCCAATCCTTATGGTTGTCAGCCATCTTTTGCAATATACTTTTCAAAGTCTTGTTTGCGGCTTCAACTATGCCGTTTGTCTGAGGTCTGTATGGAGAAGACTTGTGGTGTTGAATTTTCTCCTTCTGTAATAACAAAGCAACCTCCTTTTGGAAGTGAGGTCCATTATCAGTAATGATCTCAAAAGGGACCCTGTACCTGCAAAGGATATTGGTACGAATAAATTGGGCTACTCGTTTGGAGTCCAATACCTGGTAAGGTGCGGCTTCAACCCATTTAGAGAAATAGTCAATAACCACTAGAATGAACTCGTGTTTACTAGAAGACTTTGGGCTTATCTTGCCGATGACGTTTAGGCCCTAAGTTGCAAATGGCCAAGGCGTGGTGATAGGAGATAGAGGTACAGGAGGTTTCTTCTGAAGTTTTGCATAGATTTGGCACTTATGGCACCTCTGAACATAACTTGCGCAATCTTGATTCATGGTAAGCTAGAAGTAACCCTGATTTATGATCTTGCAGGCTAAAGCAATTCTGTTCATGTGTGGACCTTCATTGCCACCATGTATCTGTTCTATGATTTGTTGGGCTTCTACTTCAGTGACACATCTCAGATGGATGTTATCCCAAGTCCGCTTGTAGAGTACTTCCCCATTTGGAATGAAACTCTTGGACAACTGTCTTAAAGTCCTCTTTTCTGTCTTAGAGGCTCCTTCAGGATAAAGTCCATTCTTGATATAGTTAAAGATATCCCAAAACCATGGTTTGCTATCAGCCGCTTGGACATTCAGACAATGAGCTATATAGCCTGACTCGTGCTTAACTTCAATTGTAACTGGTCTGATTATAAAGCCGTCGCTTATATCAAGCATTAAGGTGAGTGTTGCCAAAGCATCAGCAAATCTGTTCTTTGTCCTTGGAAGATAATGGAAAGATAGCTCATGAAAACTAGCTGCTAGTTCATTTAGGCGCTTATGGTAAGGAACCAAACGCTCTTCTCTGATCTTCCACTTTCCCAAGGCTTGGGAGACTATCATATTCGAATCCCCATAAATCTCAAGGCATTTGATTCTGAGCTTTATTGTTGTCTCAAGACCACAAATGCATGCCTCATACTCTACTTCATTATTTGTCACCTCGAAGTTCAACTTGATGGCAATGGGTAAGTTTTCCCCACTTGGTGTAATGAATATAATACCGGCACCATATCCTTTGTTGTTAGATGCCCCATCAAAGTAGAGCTTCCATACTTCAGTGTCAATTGTCAGGATGTCTTCATAAGGAAATTCAGGTTCAACCCAATGATCATCTACTAGAGCTGCAGCTAATTGATCAGCCACTATGCTACCTTTTAATACTTTTTGCTACACATATTTCAGATCATATGCAGCTAATACAGCCATCCTCCTTGCCATCTTACTGTCAAGAACTGGCCTCTCCATAAAGAATTTCAAAGGGCTCTTATCAGCAAGAACATGAGTTATGGAGGAGCACAGGTAGTGTTGTAGCTTGTGGTAGACCCACACCAAGGCAAGACACAGTTTTTCTGTAAAACTGTACTTGAGCTCATAAGATAGCATCCTCTTGCTCAAGTAATAGATTGCATTCTCCTTGCTGGAGTCTGAAGCATTTTGGGCAAGCATTGCCCCCATTACTTCATCGGTTACTGATAGGTAAAGTAACAAGGGCTTTCCAAACCTTGGTGGCTGTAGCACTGGTGGGTTTAGTAAGTACTGCTTGATCTGGTCAAAAGCTCTTTGACAATCATCATTCCACTATTTAGAGGCTCCTTTTCTGAGTAGCTTGAAAATGGGACCACATACATCAGCCAACTGATTCATGAATCGACTAATGTATTGTAGCCGTCCAAGAAAACCTCTGATCTCCTTTTCTATTTTCAGAGGTGGCATTTTCAGAATTGCTTTTAATTTAGCAGGGTCTATTTCTATACCCTTCTTGCTGACCATATGACCTAGGAACACTCCAGATGAGGCTCTGAAGACACATTTTGAGGGATTGAGTTTGAGATTGTACTAGCAAAGTCTAAGGAAGAATCACCTTAATGCCTCTGAATGATTTTCAACAGTGGTGCCTTTGATTACCATGTCATCTACATAAACTTCAATTTCTTTATGCATCATGTCATGGAAAATGGTAGTTGCCATCCTCTGGTAGGTTGCTCCAGCATTTTTAAGCCCAAATGGCATGACCTGATAGCAATAGGTGCCCCATTCAGTAATGAATGTTGTCTTCTCTTTATCCGGAGGATGAACCATGATATGATTATATCCTTCAGCCAGGTCGGTTAAGGAAACCAATTCAGAACCTGCCATGTGGTCTACCAACAAATCAATGTGAGGCAAGGGAAAATCATCCTTGGGACAGGCTTTATTTAGATCCCTGTAATCCACATACATTCTGACTTTGCCATCCTTCTTGGGAACTGGCACAATGTTAGCCAGCCAGGATGGATAACTGATGGGCTCAATGAAATTGTGATCCAGTAACTTGGTAATTTCTTCTTTGATTAGAATAGACCATTATGTCTTGAGTCTTCTTAATTTCTGCTTGACAGGCTTAACACCTGGATAAACTGAGATTTTATGGACTGCGATGCTTGGATCCAACCCTGTCATGTCTTTCGGTTGCCATGCAAAATAGTCTTGAAATTCTCTAATCATCCTTTCAAAGTGATCCCTGTTTATGCATGCAAATGCAATGTATGTAATTTTTTGTATTTCATGAGTGCCAGCATTGATGGGCTCTTTAATTGTGTCATCTTTTATTTCATTTATTTCATTTTTACTTGATGTCTCATTTAGGTCAGATTTAAAAGTTGGAACATAAAAGAAAAATGGAGACACAGAGTCGTAAGAGAAATGAGTTTGACTTTTATTAATTTCAAGTGGGGATATGTCCCAATTTACATCAAAACAAAAGGTGAGACCCTTAACGTCAATTACATCATCAACAGAAGAAATAAAAGAGATAGAATTAGATTCAGAAAATGAGTCTATCTCGGACTGGGACTCTGACTCAGGTATGTATTCTGGTTCAGACTCTAGTTCGGATGGATAGAAGGGGCTATCCTCAAAGGACTAATTTTACAGCTCGATTTTGGTGGGCTGGATTAAGGTGGAAGGGTCAGTTTTCTCCTCCTCAACAGTGAGCATGGATACTTCATCAAAGAGACTAGCCTCCATGTTCTCTTCCCAATCTTGACTGAGCATGTAGATTGGTTCATAATCTTCTATCTCAAGCTTGACATCAGAAAAAATTTCAAATTCGAGAATCAGTTTTTCGGTAATAGGGCAGACCCGAAGCTCAGGAAAGTTACAGTAAGGAACTGTGTCATCTTCCTTTACAAAATAGCCATTTAGGGTTTTGAAGTAAGGGTGCATGGGCCAGTCATAAACCTCAACTCTCTTAAGGGTAGCTATTATGTCTTTGGCTCGATTTTCCATTTCTTCCATATCTTTATCAGTGGGCTTGTACCCTAGCCCAAATGGTGGTGTTGCCACTGGATAATCCAGGAAAGATTTCAAGCCCTGTTGGCTTCTTCCCAAACCTAGACCAGGAAAGTAATTCATTTTGTGGAGCATGTTAGCAACAACAATATTTCCAAAGGGGTCAAAATCAAAAGGAACGAATTCTTTACCCTCATCACCCTCAATGTACTATATGAAGGAGAAACTCGAAAGTGGATAAGAGGATAGCTCAGGCTGAATCTCGAGAATAGGAATAGAGCTTGGAATGTTTGGTCTTCCATGCATGTCCCCTTTTACAGTCACGATCCCATTTTTGAAAGGGAACTTGACCTTCTGGTGTAGGGAAGAAGGGATAGCCTTTGCTTGGTGGATCCAGGGCCTCCCCAGTAATAGGTTAAAACAAGACGGTACATCAATCACTTGGAATGGTATGGTGAAAGATGTTGGCCCAATAGTTACATCAATGATGGCTACTCCAAAGACCTCCCTCTTGGTGTTATCATACGCCCTTACAATTTATCTGAAGGGGTAAAATCAGTAACCTCCAATCCTAAGCAGCTTGCCACTTTCAGAGGGCACACATTCAGAGCTGAACCATTATCAATAAGAACCATTGGCACAGTCTTTCCCCATGTAACCACTGTGATTTAAAGGGCATTGTTGTGGTTAGGATCTCCTTCTGGAATGTCAGTTTCTCCAAAAGTAATAGATACCCCTTTAGCGGCAGAGGTAATAGAAGCCACAAGGTTTTCTGGTGTAATGTCAATTGGAGCTTGGCATTGATTCAACGCCTTGCAAAGAGCTTGGCGGTGAGGATATGAAGATTGGATCAAACTCCAAATTGAGATGTTGGCTTGTGTCTTTTTGAGTTGTTTAAGAATGGGATCTTCGTCTGGTTCAAGAATCCCTTTCAATTTATCGGTAGGTGCAGAAATGGGTTGGGTAGGTTGTGTATTTGGGGTTGGTTGGTTCTGGATAATTCTACCACTTTTGGTGATGGCATCAATCTCCTCAACTAGGTTAGAGAGGTCCAGGACACAGCAATAACTGGGATTTGACTCTATCAAGGAGATGGGGTCAACTCCCTCATGATTGTTTATGACATTGACTATGTGGTTAGGCAAAGGGTTGGTGTTGATGTTGGGTCGGCCTTTTGGGGGAATCAGGTCATTGGAGTCAATGAGGTCCTAAATTCTATGTCTAAGGGCCTTGCATGCATCTATTTTGTGCCCAGGTCCTTAATGATAATCACACCTCTCGTGTGGGTTGTAATTTTTGGGAAGTGGATTGGGGACTGGTTTTGGATCTAGAAGTTTTACCATGTTTCCCTCAAGCAGCTTCTTTAGGATGATACTCATGGGCACACCCCCAAGATTGGAAAACTGACTCCTTTCAATCTGGATAGGCTTCTTAATTGTCATAGTATTAACTTCCCCCCCTTTCTGATTCATTGAGGAAGTGACATTACCCTGATGAGTGGGTCTCTTATACCTTGACCTCGATGTAGTGTCTTCTTTGATCTGACCACTCTGGATCAAATCTTTGATTTTTGAAGCAGTGGCAATTAGGGCTTTGAAGGAAGGCAAGTACTAAGTCTGTAGCCTTTCTTGGTAAACTGGCAAGAGGTTCTTGATAATTATGTCAATTTGCTCATTTTTAGGAGGTCGGTTTACCATTTGAGAAGCCTTTTTCCTCCACCTCGTAAGGAACGAGGAGAAGGATTCCTTAGCATTTTGTTTGGTGGTCTTGAGGTCTCTTCTGGTTACATCGACCTCGATATTGTAGTGATACTGTTGAACAAAAATATTGCAGATGTCCTCCCAGGTCCGTTTCTTGGTTACATCAAAATCCACAAACCACTTCACAACTGTTCCGGTCAGTGATTGTTGGAATAATTGGGCTAGAAGTTGATTATCCACACCCAATGGCTGCATAGCTCCCACATAGACTATGAGGTGGGTCTTGGGACAGGTAGTCCCATTAAATTTGTCAAACTCAGGCATCCTGAATCTGGAAGGAACCCTTGTATCAGGGAACAAGCTTAAGGATTCTGTATCAATCAAATCCTCTTTCTTCTTCATCCCTAACAGCATCTTCTCCACACGCTCCATCTTTTCCATGCAGGCTTTTATCTCAGGGTTAACCTCCTTCCGATCCGCGGGTTGGGAGGTGGAGGCAGAAGTGATGTTTGTTGTTGGTGAGTTATTCTTGAGGAACTCTGATGATGGGATTGGTAGTGGTGGGATGGTATCAGTGTTTGCAGTTTCTTTGTCTTTGGATTCAACTTTGGAAGTAGATCCATAGACAGGATAATAGGTGGGCTTCGGGTCAAGTTTGAATGACTTTGGCTCAGTGGGGTTTTGGGCTACAGAGGTCTATTCCAGCATGGTATGGACATCCTCCATGATAGACCTCCTTTGGGCCCTCAGCATGTCTTAGAAAAGGGCTTCCTACCTTTTCATAATGGTCTCTTGATGGTCAGAGAGTTTGGAAAGCAGCTCATCAAAAATCTCATCGGCCCTAGTAGTAGTGGTCTCTTTTCCAGCAATAGACATCTTTTCAACCTTTAGGATAGAGAAATAAAGCTAGGTTAGTTTCTAGCTTAGGTATGGAATAAAGATCATGGAATATATCAATATTTGGGACCATGGGTTGACATGGGTTTTAGGAACTAGCAGTGTTTGAGTGGAATTAAGACTCTCCAACTTTGTAAGGTATTATGCATGCATGCATGTATGCATGAATGAAAAAGGTTTCATGATAATGTCATACCAAGTTTCAATATTACGGTACATACAACTCTAAAGGAAGGTTATATGAGTCATTACATGAAAGGGTTAAGGTGGTTTGAAGGGAACCCATCACACTAGAGATATGATATACCTAACCACATGTGAGACAAGGAGCCTCGCGTGGGTCCAATGGTACATGCATACTCATTACACCTCTAAAAGGATTAGAGGATACATCGTGGGCTAGATGATTTCACTATCGGCAAGCAGACCTAAGGAAGGTTGCCCACTTGATGTTACTTTCTATCTTTTGTTTTCCTAGGAAACTAGGGTTTTTTGGATAAGGAGTCTGATGTAGTGATGCATGAAAGAGTTATTTTGTATTTAAAGCCAAACTCGACACTTTACCAAAAGTAATCCACTTTATCTTTTATTTGAAAAAGATTTACGAGTCCCCAGTGGAGTCGCCAACTGTGAGGCCTTGCCTAAGCACCGGTTCGATCCGCCGAGGGATCGAAATGCTCTTCGGGATAAACTCCACAATTGGAACTCGCTGTGAGTTTGGAAAATTGATTTTTGTAATGTGACAATTGTAAAGTGAGTCACCACTTTAATTTATTTATTTTAATTGGGAAAATTAAAGAAAACCCAACATGATTGACTCTAAATTTGATTTATCCCAATGGAAAAGTGCACCAATCCGTGAGTGACCAAGGAGGGCTCGGGGATCAAGTTTTGGTAATTACACAGTTAAGAAAATGTATTTTCTTTAGTTTGGCTAAAAATGCAAAATAACTCTTGAAAAATGAATTTTTATGTATGCATAAACAGGAATATAATGATGAATGAATAGATATATAATATGATGGAATGACAATGATAAATAAATAGGCAAAATAAATCCTACTTAATTATTACAATATCAAAACAAATGAAATAAAGGGGATCTTTCCTCCAGCCCTTATGGGTACAGGAAAAGCATACATTCCCCAAAATAAACTAAAATAGAAATCATAAACAAAAGATTAATATGAATAAATCAAAATAAAAAGGAAAACAATATTGATAAAAAGATTTTTGGAGTTGATGCCTTTCAGAATGGCAGCCTGCGTATCCTATTGAATAAGAATCAAACCCCACTCAGTTCTCCCTTCTTGCGAAGGAGGGGTTTTAAAAATGTATTGGTTTGCTTATTAACTTAATTTTAATTCTTAAATTAATAAGTTTTAGATCTTTTCAGTTTTAGACCTAAAAAGAATTCTAGATCTGAATTTAGAATTTTAAAATAGGAAAGGGATTATACCTTTGTTTTTCATGGCTTTCGAACGAATGGAACTAGTTTTGCTTCGGATCTCAACTCCACCTTGAATTCAAAGGAAGCTTGGAATCTGGATCTAGAAGCAGCAAATGTGTGAGTATAAGAATGAAAATATGCTTTGAAATATGCCTCAATTGCTTTAAAATGCTCTAGAATGCTTTAGAATCTTTTGGAAATCATGCCAAATAAGGCTGGAGGAGGCTCCTATTTATAGAGCTGCAAGAGGAGGAGCTGGCAATATGGATGGCGGCGTCGAAGCGGCGACAGCGGCAGGGGCGGCACGACCGACGGGCCGGCTGTATAGCGTGCCGCTATAATTTCGGCATCCCTTTGATGCTGGGCACAGTGGCATAGCTAGCATTCGAAGGCACGAGATGCGTGCCGCATCCTGGGCGGCACAAAAAACGTGCCTCCCAGCGCCACTCGTGCAATTCAATCTGTTTCTATCCGTTTCAGGCCCGTTTCAACTCTAATTCAAGCTCTATTTGATTCTGTGGGTTCGTAACTGAAAGATGATCCACTGGAGTGTATTTTTGAGGGTTCACAATGTAATGTCTCCAGATCTTCAGAGCGAACACTACTGCGGTTAATTCCAAATCGTGAGTAGGGTAATTCACTTCATATCGTTTTAGTTATAGTGATGCATAGGCGATAACGTTACCATTTTGCATCAAGACACACCCAAGTCCTACTCTCGAAGCATTGCAATAGACAGTGAACCCTTCTTCTCCTTCTAGTAATGTCAAAACTGGAGCCGATATCAAACACTTCTTGAGCTTTTGAAAACTCTTCTCACAGGGCTCTTCCCAATTGTACATAACTTACTTTCTAGTCAACTTGGTCAACGGAGCTGCTATCTTAGAAAAGTCCTGTACGAATCTACGATAATATCCCGCTATGCCCAAGAAACTCCGTACTTCCAAAACTGTTGTGGGCATTGGCCAATTTGCTATAGCTTTAACTTTCTTAGGATCAATTTAAATCCCTTCTTTACTTACTACATGTCCAAGAAAGTTGACAGACTCCATCCAAACCTCACACTTGGATAACTTAGCGTAGAGTTGGTGATCACGTAACATTTGAAGCATGATCCTCAGATGTTCTTTATGTTCTTCTTTATTCTTTGAGTAAATCAGGATGTCGTCAATAAACACGATCACAAACTTGTCAAGGAATGGTTTGAACACTCGATTCATCAAGTCCATGAAAGCAACAGGAGCATTCGTCAAACCGAATGGCAAAACTGTGAACTCGTAGTGTCCATATCTAGTACAGAAAGCAGTCTTGCAGATATCTTCTCCTTAAATCTTTAGTTGATGATAGCCAAACCTTAAGTCAATCTTGGAGAAGTGACTAGCTCCTTGTAATTAATCAAAAAGATCATCAATCCTCGGTAATGGGTATATATTCTTCATAGTGACTTTGTTAAGTTGGCGATAGTCAATGCACATTCGGAATGAGCCATCCTTCTTCTTCAAGAACAACACTAGAGTGCTCCATGGCGAACTGCTTGGTCGAATAAAACCCTTATTAAGTAGATCATACAATTGCGTCTTTAACTCCTTCAGCTCCATTGGTGCCATACGATATGGCAGTATCGATATAAGTTGCGTACTAGATAGCATTTCAATGTTAAACTTGATCTCATGATCAGGGGGTAATCCAGGTAAATCTTCTGAAAAGACATTTATAAACTCATCCACCACTGGAATGCTCATGTCTTGAATGGCGGCCTCCTTGTTAGAGTCTATTATATGAGCTAGATATGCTTGGTATCCTTTCCTTAACATCCATCTCGCTCGTAAGGCTGATATCAAGTTTAGGGGATTCCTATTCCTATCTCCTTGGTACACAAACTCCTTCCCATTTTTAGTTCAAAATGCGACAAGTTTCTTTCTACAGTCAATATGAGCTTCATGCTCAAATAACCAGTCCATCCCTAATATCACATCAAATTCTAATACATCCAATTCTAGCAATACTACTAGGAGTTTTTGTCCATTAATATCTACATCACAACCCTTATACTTATACCTTACTTCCATCACTTCCCCTAAAGGAGTTGATATTACTAATGGTTCACTCATCAATTCCTTATCTATACCCAGGTACTTAGCAAAACAAGGTGACACAAAAGAATGGGTAGCACCAGAATCAATTAAGCATTTTGCGCTACAACTTTGGATGGGGATGATACCTATGATGGCTGTGTGCGAATTACAAGCCTCTTGCTGATTTAAAGCGAAGACTCAACCTTTGCCCTTAGTCTCTGTCGTCGGTGCATTTCCAACCGCTAGTCCTTTGTACTTGACTCATTGTCCTTGCATTTGGAATGGTCTAGATTATGGTCGTACTATGGTCCTATTCCCTTAACTCCTTGTTTGAGGGCAATGCTTTATGAAGTGCCCCATTTGCCCACACTTAAGGTAAGCACAGTATCTCTTCGGCAAATTCCAGGATGCTTCTTTCCACATTTGCTATAAGCAGGGAATTCTTGCTTAGTTTGATTATTCCGTGGTCTAGAGGATGAAAATTCCTTCTTTGAACCTCCTCTATTTCCATGCTGTCCCCCATGACTTTTATTCTTATGCCTTCCCTTATAGTCTTGTTCAGCTCGTTCAGCTCTCTCCTCCTTGTACCTTTTCTCCATTATCTTGGCCTTATCTATAAGCTTGGCAATGGTTGGAAACTTTGTTGATGCCAACAAATTGAATAGAGGTGTGATCAGTCCTCTAAGGAAACGATTGATGCGACTTGCTTCAGTAGGAATGATGTTGACCGCAAATTGACTAAGTCGATTAAACTTCTTAGCATAATCCAACATGGACATTCCTGGCCTTTGCTTCAATTGCTCGAACTACAATGCTCTATCTTGCTTTTCTCCTTCTGGTAAGAATTGATCCATTACTTCTTGCTTAAATTCTGCCCACATAGGTGGGTCTACCCCGTAAAGTCGTTCTTCAATACTTCTCTCGTACCAATGTCAAGCTTCTTTTTTGAGTTGGAGTCCTACCAACTCGATCACTCAAGCATCTAAGCAAGATAACTAATGGACTAGCTTATCCATCTCATCCAAAAATTCATGCGGATCATCTCTTTCCTCACCACAAAAAGTAGGCGGTTGCAGCTTCTTAAACTCCGCTACGATCATCCCTTCATCAAGTAGCTACTTCCTTTCTCTCCGAGCAGGTGCCACTACCCCAGGTGGCATAACTCTATTCCTTTCTTGAGTTGGCGGTGCTTCCAGCCTTTAAGCTCGTAGCTCATCCAGTTTCTTGCGTAAGTCTCTTATTTCCTCGCATATGGCGTGCACTTCTTACAAAGATGCTTTTTCACAAGAGCCCATAATTGGTGCCCTTAAGTTGGATCTTTCTCTTGACTGTATAGGCGCAAAGGCAGCATTTGATGCAGTGCAGAGGCAGCATTTGATGTAGTGTCTGATATAACATCATCATTAGCCCTAACGGATTGGGCAACTGTGTGAACCTTCTTCTTAGGAGGCATTCTATCTATCATGATAAGGGAATTTAGTACTAATCCCCTAACCTAACCCATTTAATCCCACCTTATACTAGCACACATCATCATGCATTTATCATGTCACATTCCTAAGCACATGTCATGTATATATCGCATATCACATAGTTTTGCACATATCACATATCATAATCAAGTAGCATATATCTCATAATATCACACCATATCATAATAATGAACAAAACCATCTCATATTAGGTAACTAGGCAATCAAGGGAAAATCATTTATATCATATGAAGTGCTATGCCATTATGTCAATTATCATCATCTACTCGACCTAGTTCTCATGTCCGCCTCTAGGGCAATCAAGAGCGACATGGCCACTGTTGCCACATCAATAGCAAAGAAGATCTCTATCTTAATGGCGATTCGTTGAAGACGCAGACCTCAATTGTGGGTAGTCTCCTCCATGCTCAACAATCCCTGACCTAAGTTGTTCCATATCCTCCCTTAGTGCATGAATCATAACCTTAAGGCGTCGGTTTTCCTCCTTCAAGTTTGAATAGTTATCCTCTAATTTTTGGATCTTATTATAAACCCAATCAGGATCTAAGCACTCTTCAGGTCCTCCACTTCGTCAGGGGTCTCCTCCTTCGTGGGGTGAATCACAGATACGACTTTCTCAAACATTTCCGGCCAAGTCCTCTTATAGGTCACATAGGGTGCTTTGGGTCACAGTCCTTGAGCAGATATAATCTTCTTGGTCATCTGTCAGCAAAATCGTAAAGCAAGCAAACAATAACAAGGATTACTAAAATCTACTAGGATTTCACGAAACTATGCTACCGATAGATAGCAAGTGACAAGATAGGAAAATTCCTATGCTCCAGGATTTTACTTAAGCAATTCATATAGGACAAGCCCAAACTAGACTTTTAAAAACTACGGCTCTGATACCACCTTTGTCACATCCCAACCTTAGAGATATGACGGTCCTAGAACATGGGGAGACATAAGGTCACCCACGCCCGTAGAACCCATTTACTCATAAACAGATCATGCCTAGGATCATACCAAACCTCTTACAATAACTCATTTAAAATCTTTAGATGAATACCTTTAATTGCAGAAGTCTATAATTAAACACTACACATAAAATCCATAAGGAAAATAACATATCTCATATGAGTATCAATCAACATTCCCGGAGCATCTAATGACAAGACTTCATAAAATAGTATTATTGATAACTTGGACAAGGAATTCCCTAAGTGAAGTAGAATGCCTGAGCCATCACCTTGTCTCCTCACATTTGCTCACCTGGAACCACACAAGGAAAAAGGGGTTAGATAGATGATCTCAATGAGTAAACGATAAGGCACATACATATCACATATTCCTTTGAAGAAGGAAAAACCTAGCTTATACACATAGTTCATGATTTATAATTCATGAATCAAGTTACAAGTTATAATTAATTGATTAAAAAGATTAATTAATTAATTCGATTGATTGATAAAAAAGAGTGATTAATTAATTAATTAATTTTATAATGTGATTTAAAAAAGATTAATTAATTAATTAACTAAGAATATGATTAATTGGAAGAAGAGAAAGAAAGAAGCAAGTAGATAGCTATCAACACAAGTTCAAGGAGTGGTTTGTAATAAAAATAGGTATTTATAAGCTAAGGGTGAGAGGGGCAGCTTGAAAAGTGGAAAAGTAAAAAGAGCAAATGGCTAAGGGCTGAAAAAGGGATTTGTGATTGAAAAATAAAGCTAGGAAGGGCATCTTCAAAAGAGGTAAAAGGGTAAGAGGGAGGACTAGCCACCGAAGAGGCTAATGCCACCGTCGAGCCTCTAGGTAGCACTATCGGCACCCTTCGTGGATGCCACTAAAGAGACTGAAGGTGTCGCTTAGAAAGCCAATGGCACCGCCAACTATCCCAATGGCCAATCCTCTTTTTCCTTTTTCCTTTGGGGGACACTGCCCCAAAACCTCTCCTTTTAATTAGCTAGTTGGACCACCGTGTTGGCTCTGCATAGCACATTAAACTTAGTAGGTATCATGCTGTGATTTATCATGAGGGTGCAAAATTAAGGATTCACATACATTCTCCTGAGCACCGATGTAGTTTGCTTAAAAAGAATTGAAAATGCTCATTCAAACTTAGTCTCACAAAAGATGAAAGAGAAGAGAGAGAATAAAAGAAATAATATAAAAGGCACATAAAAGAAGTTTTGGTTTATTTTAAATAGATTTGATACTTGATGTCAAAATTCAAGTATGCTTGCATAATCCCTTCAATTAGGAATCAAAATCTATGTAGTTCTTTCCATTTTGCAATAGAAGGATGATTTTTTATTCTTTATTTTTTCATATTTTGATGATTTTAATCAAAGAGAAGAGGGAAGGTGTTATAACTTTGATTTTCTTAGCTTAAGAGGAGGAGGAATGAGTACCTTACCTGATTGAAGTTCCACTTTTCCTAAATATCAAAGTGAGAAAATAAGTTCAAGTTATTAAACCAAGTCAAATCAAGGAGAAATTATTTGGTCCATGCAAAAAAGTGAATATAAGTCCAAAACATCAAACTTAGTTAGCTCAAGGAGAGCTAAATAGGAGCCTTTTCTCTAATATCAAAATAACCTTTGAGCCTTTAATATATAGAAAGAAAGAAAGAAAAAGAGAATGCAAGATATGTGACAATTGTCAACCAAAAGTAGAGAGTGAATAAAAAAAGGGGAGGCTTCTATTTATATTAAAAAAAAAAAAAAAAAAAAAAAAAGAGGGGAAGAAGACTTAAAAAGGTAAGAAGAGTGACTTTTGGGGGCTTAAAATGAAAAAAAAAATTTGATTATGGCACATAAGTCAAGCTCAAAGAGTTCAACTACAACTCTAATGTAACAACACATACCAGGGCTAGGAGTTTCATAATAAATTGCTTAATTTTGGAGCTTTTGTAACAAAATGTATGTTTTCATGAAATTTCATGTGTTATGTGATTTATGAGCAAGTGGCATGCTAGATTAGTTCTAATATGCATCATATGAATTTTGGATATGAAATAGGTGATTTATGCGAAGTGCAAAAGCATAAAATGATTTATTGCATACAAAGTGAATTTTTATGCACAAAACAATTTTTAAGGATAAAATAATTTTTATGAGCATTTTTATCTTAAATTAAATATTTTAGAGGGATTTTAATGAAAATAAGAAGAAAAATATTTTATTTTAATTATTTATAAACAACCCATAAATTAGATTAAAAGTCCAACTCACCAAAAGTGCAATATACCAAAACATTCCTAACATAGCTCATTAATGGCAAACTTATAATTTTGCACCAAAATCCTAAACCTAAGCTAAATTTCGGGCTCTCTTGATGTGGCAACCTCTATTATGTTTTCCCATCAAATTTTTATAGAATTTTCTCTCAAAAAATTCTCTCTCGATCGAAAAACATTAGGTGCCTCCAAACTTTGCGAATTTGTGATCTTCTCCATAAGTTTTTCTCTTCTTTCAAGGTACTATTTGATTTTTATGAAACTAATCATGAGTAATCCATATGGCACTATATACAATCCTATATTGTATAGCTGTACCACTGGACCTCGAAAGCCCAAGATAGTTTAATAAGATTTTCCTTGCTCGTGCACTAAATAGTATTGTACATGAAATTTTTAACATTTTGCATGCGTTTGAGTGCGTAAAAAAATTATTTCTCTAATAGTTTTTTAAGCATTAATATCAAATTGAAATGAAGTACTAGGAAATGTAAAAATTAAATCAAATTTAGAATAAAACTGAATTTCGTTGGTCTTCTTTTTCATTTTCTAATTGACTATTTCTCTCGCTCAATAATTACACTCAAGAATATCGGTACCTTTGATGACCTAATGTTTGTGATGTTGTATAGGATTCAAAAATTGCATATTGAAATCCTAAACTTATAAAATCATGAACTTAACTTGTAAGTTATGATTCTCCAACTATTTTGCTAGCATAACTCTAAATTTCTTTGTATATTAAAATTTTAAATGTGATTAGGCATTAAGAATTGAAGTCTCACAAATTGCACTACAATATAAACTGGTAAGAGATAAAATTATGGTCACTGTTGATCTACGGTGAAATGGCACCATGTATAATAGATTTTGGAATGAATACGGAGACAAAAGGTCGGAGGCTGCAATTGAGACATATATAAGAAGCATGATTTTCTATGATTTTGGTTCTCATATAAATATTTATAATCTAAATTGGGGCAATTTTTTTCATTGCACAAATGTGCAAAATATAAATTTTTGGAATCGCCCAAATTTAGGACAGATGTGATGAATTTATTTAAAATTCTGCAAGGCATATCCAAGATGTTTAATTGCTCCCTGAGCCAATAATAAATATTAAATGACAACATTATGCATTTTATGCTTTCATAATAAATACATCTTTTTATAACATCAGAGGAGGAAGAATCCATTTGGAACCCCCAATATGGCTGAGAGAGAGAAAGGGTTTTGCTTGTGCATCTGTTAGTTGCTTGCTGTATTTAACACGCCTACTAGGAATAAAGCCCGGCCTCGAACATTTGTACTCTCTTAATAATACTTTTCTGCAATTTTGCATAGCTAGTATTACGTTCTTGAAGTTTAGAAGCTATCTTAAATGATTCATATAAATATAATTTGTTTTTTATTAAGCACAAGTAATAGATTAAATTGTGTACATTCACGTTTAGGATGGAAATTATTCGACCATCCAACAGGGTTGACAACTACAACCATATTAGTAAAAGCAAATACCACCCTAGGCATTTCCATCCATGGTCGCCCCAAGTATGCACCTGTCACATTTCCAGTTATAGTGCAATGTATAAATGAAAATCTAGTGTCCTCTAAAGGATGATTTCTTCCATGTGCCATTATCACTGTCATTCCCCCACTTTCTTTCACATGTAACTGAGTATTCTGCAACATTTAATCAAACATATAGTTAAGATAACTTGTGGATAACTTCATTTAATTCATTATATTATTGAACAAGAAAAAAATTCTACGTAGTACTTTAGGTCATGTTAAGTACCAAAAAAATAGACTTTCCACTCCCAAAAACAAAATCAACCATGCCTTCAACGTAACAATCCTTGAAGAAATAGCTACCCCAGTAATCACACAACGTGTCTTGAAATCTAAAAAATCTATAATTATAAAAGGCTGCCTTATTGCCACCAATTCTTAATGCAATAGCTTGACCTCTAGTTTTTTTACTGTCCATCCTCAGTGCAGTGTTCTAGATCGAAAAAGTAAAGAAAAACAAAGAACCAAACATATTTAAAGAAAGGAAATTGTAGTAAAATGAAATGTGACTCAGGAATAAATGCGTGTGCGCACCATAACAATGATATTAGCTACTATAAAAAAATCAGAATCCGCAGTCAACGTGGCACTATAAACAGTCCCATATTGTCTGACCGTACCACCAAATTCCAAGGTTGGCATAGCCTTAGGAGATCTATAAAATGTAACAAAAGGTTTATTTCTATCTACTGTGATTTTCTCAATATAAACTCCAGGACCAATATCCACAATTACTCGTTGTCTATTGTGTGATGGTATACTTTTAACAGCATCTGTCACAGTTTTGAAATATCCGCTTCCGTCTTTTCTTACCTAATGATTTTAGGGCTAGCCTCAGCTGCTTCAAGGGTGGCATTCAAGGTGCCTTTACGGTTTGTGTACGGCTTAATGATTACATGAAACCAATTGCTTATGGCAGATTTATCTATTGGTACTAGTGTTGTATCATCAGGGATAGCCACAGCCACGGCTAAAATCAATGAAATAATCACACACTAAATGGGGAGAAGGCAAGTCATTCCTTTTGGCATTTTAATTAGTTTAATTGTGTTTCTTCAATGTGCTACTTGTTCTATTTTATTGTGAAGGAAGGATGCCAATATATACCCCTAAATTGTTACTAAAAGCCTTAAAATAGGTGGATTTACAAAACTCCTTGCATTATCTCGTTGTAGTTTATAAATTATCTTATGTTAATTAACTAACTCTTAGTTATACCAAATTGCTCCTCTTTGGTTAATTCAACAATAAAAGTTATTAAGTCGTTCTAGGTATGGCAATTTAGTCCATGCAAATTAGAACAACTGATAACTTCATATGAGGTTGATATTATCACTGGCATGGATATAAATCGAGGTTATAAATTAATGCCAGGATTAAATGTAGAAATTGTATGGTGCTGCTAAACTTTTTTAGGACAAAGAAGCAAGAATATTATTATATGTACTAAAACGCAAAAGCTTTTCGTTGTTATTGTAGCAGTATTTTGACTATCTTGACCCAAAAAAACAAACTAAAAATATTAATCCCTCTATTGTCTCGCACGTTAACACGCATCTCACCACATATGCATTGCCATTATCGTACGTAACAAGAAATAGCTTGCACTCTCTATTTTGATTCTTGCTCCTCACTAAATCTCATTAACCAATCTTGAATAAAGACTCATATGTAAATATTAGAATAAAGCTATATCGTTAAATTATTTTCCATATATAAAAGTGGTAAGTTATTTTTAACTCTCACTTTATTAATTTTCTTTAGTACTGTAAACACTAGAAAATATTTTCCTTCCTGTAATTTTCGCAAACGTTCAAACAATATAAACTATGAAAAAGGCATTTGTGAAAAATATTTTAATTCTAGCAAATAAATGGATCCTAAGTTTGTCAAAGGTTGTCCTACTAAAATGAAGCCAAATTAAACAAAGAAAACTTGTTGATTTATGTTGTGAAAAGGAGTAGCACTCCAAAAAATAGAACAAAGATCCCACTGGCATTGGAATTTATGAGGGCATCTAATTAGAAAGGGCTAGTCTTGATTAATGAAATTTCCATAACTTAAAAGATGCTGGCTATCCACTGTAGTAAAGATGAGTAATGATTTAGCAGCCTTGGCAAACAACGAAGAAGGAGACTTAAGAAATTACTAAGAATGATGTCTACCGGTCCTCGAAAGCCCAAGATAGTTTAATAAGTTTTTCGTTGCCCGTGCACTAAATAGTACTGTACCTGAAATTTTTAACATTTTTTATGCGTTTGAGTGCATAAAAAAATTATTTCTCTGATAGTTTTTTAAGCATTAAAATTAAATTGAATCAAAGTATTAGGAAACGTAAAAATTAAATCAAATTTAGAATAAAACTGAATTTCGTTGGTCTTCTTTTTCATTTTCTAATTGAATATTCCTCTCGCACGCTCGTTAATTACACTCAAGAATATTGGTACCTTTGATGACTTAATGTTTGTGATGTCGTATGGGATTCGAAAATTGCAAATTGAAATCCTAAACTTATAAAATCATGAGCTTAACTCATCAGTTATGATTCTCCAACTATTTTGCTAATGTAATTCTAAATTTCTTTGTATATTAAAATTATAAATGTGATTAGACATTAAGGATTGAAGTCTCACAAATTGCACTACAATATAAACTGGTAAGAGATAAAATTATGGTCACTATTGATCTGCGGTGAAATGACACCATGTACAATAAATTTTGGATTGAATACGGAGACAAAGGGTCGGAGGCTGCAATTGAGACATATATAGGGAGCATGATTTTCTATGATTTTGGTTCTCATATAAATATTTATAATCTAAATTGGGGCAATTTTTTTCATTGCACTAATGTGGAAATATAAATTTTTGGAATCACCCAAATTTAGGATAGATGTGATGAATTTATTTAAAATTCTGCAAGGCATATCCAAGATGTTTAATTGCTCCCTAAGCCAATAATAAATATTAAATGACAACATTATGCATTTTATGCTTTCATAATAAATACATCTTTTTATAACATCGGAGGAGGAAGAATCCATTTGGAACCCCCAATATGGCTGAGAGAGAGAAAGGGTTTTGCTTGTGCATTTGTTAGTTGCTTGCTGTATTTAACACGCCTACTGGGAATAGAGCCTGGCCCCGAACATTTGTACTCTCCAAATAATACTTTTCTGCAATTTCGCATAGCTAGTATTATGTTCTTGAAGTTTAGAAGCTATCTTAAATGAATCATATAAATATAATTTGTTTTTTATTAAGCACAAGTCATAGATTAAATTGTGTACATTCACGTTCAGGATGGAAATTATTCGACCATCCAACAGGGTTGACAACTGCACCCATATTAGTATAAGCAAATACCACCCTAGGCATTTCCATCCATGGTCGCCCCAAGTATGCACCTGTCACATTTCCAGTTATAGTGCAATGTATAAACGAAAATCCAGTGTCCTCTAAAGGATGATTTCTACCTTGTGCCGTTATCACTGTCATTCCCTCACTTTCTTTCACATGTAACTCAGTATTCTGCAACATTTAATTAAACATATAGATAAGATAACTTGTGGATAACTTCATTTAATTCATTATATTATTGAACAAGAAAAAAAATTCTACGTAGTACTTTAGGTCATGTTAAGTACCAAAAAAATAGACTTTCCACTCCCAAAAACAAAATCAACCGTGCCTTCAACGTAACAATCCTTGAAGAAATGGCTACCCCAGTAATCGCACAACGTGTCTTGAAATCCAAGAAATCTACAATTATAAAAGGCTGCCTTATTGCCACCAATTCTTAATGCAACAGCTTGACCTCCAGCTTTTTTACTGTCCGGCCTCGGTGCAGTGTTCTAGACCGAAAAAGTAAAGAAAAACAAAGAACCGAACATATTTAAAGAAAGGAAATTGTTGTAAAATGAAATGTGACTTAGGAATAAATGCATGTGTGCACCTTAACAATGATATTAGCTGCTATAAAAAAATCAGAATCCGCAGTCAATGTGGCACTATAAAAAGTCCCATATTGTCTAGCCGTACCACCAAATTCCAAGGTCGGCATAGCATTAGGAGATCCATAAAATGTAACAAAAGGTTTATTTCTATCTACTGTGATTTTCTCAGTATAAACTCCAGGACCAATATCCACAATTACTCGTTGTCTATTGTCTGATGGTATACTTTTAACAGCATCTGTCACAGTTTTGAAATTTCCGCTTCCGTCTTTTCTTACCCTAATGATTTTAGGGTTAGCCTCAGCCGCTTCAAGGGTGGCATTCAAGGTGCCTTTACGGTTTGTGTATGGCTTAATGATTGCACGAAACCAATTGTTTATGGCAGATTTATCTATTGGAACTAGTGTTGTATCATCAGAGATAGCCACAGCCACGGCTAAAATCCATGAAATAATCACACACTGAATGGGGAGAAGGCAAGTCATTCCTCTTGGCATTTTAATTAGCTTAATTGTGTTTCTTCAATGTGTTACTTGTTCTACTTTATTGTGAAGGAAGGATGCCAATATATACCCCTAATTTGTTACTAAAAGCCTTAAAATAGGTGGATTTACAAAACTCCTTACATTATCTCGTTGTAGCTTATAAATTATGTTATGTTAATTAACTAACTCTTAGTTATACCAAATTGCTCATCTTTGGTTAATTCAACAATAAAAGTTATTAAGTCGTTCTAGGTATGGCAATTTAGTCCATGCAAATTAGAACAACTGATAACTTCATATGAGGTTGATATTATCACTGGCATGGATATAAATTGAGGTTATAAATTGATGTCAGGATTAAATATAGAAATTGTATGGTGCTGCTAAACTTTTTTAGGACAAAGAAGCAAGAATATTATTATATGTACAAAAAGGCAAAAGCTTTTCGTTGTTATTGTAGCAGTATTTTGACTATCTTGACCCAAAAAACAAACTAAAAATATTAATCCCTCTATTGTTTCCCACTTTAACACGCTTCACACCACATATGCATTGCCACTATCGTACATAACAAGAAATAGCTTGCACTCTCTATTTTGATTCTTGCTCCTCACTAAATCTCATTAACCAATCTTGAATAAAGACTCATATGTAAATATTATAATAAAGCTATATCATTAAATTATTTTCCATATATAAAAGTGGTAAGTTATTTTTAACTCTCACTTGATTAATTTTCTTTAGTACTATAAACACTAGAAAATATTTTCCTTCCTATAATTTTGCAAATGTTCAAATAATATAAACTATGAAAAAGGCATTTGTGAAAAATATTTTAATTCTAGCAAATAAATGGATCCTAAGTTTGCCAAAGGTTGTCCTACTAAAATGAAGCCAAATTAGACAAAGAAAACTTGTTGATTTATGTTGCGAAAAAGGATTAGCACTCCAAAAAATAGAACAAAGATCCCACTTGCATTGGAATTTATGAGGGCATCTAATTAGAAAGAGCTAGTCTTGATTAATGAAATTTTCATAACTTAAAAGATGCTGGCTATCCACTGTAGTAAAGATGAGTAATGATTTAGCAGCCTTGGCAAACAACGAAGAAGGAGACTTAAGAAATTACTAAGAATGATGTCTACCGATCTTCGAAAGCCCAAGATAGTTTAATAAGTTTTTCGTTGCTCGTGCACTAAATAGTACTGTACATGAAATTTTTAACATTTTGCATGCCTTTGAGTGCATAAAAAAATTATTTCTCTGATAGTTTTTTAAGCATTAAAATCAAATTGAATCAAAGTATTAGGAAACGTAAAAATTAAATCAAATTTAGAAAAAAACTGAATTTCGTTGGTCTTCTTTTTCATTTTCTAATTGAATATTTCTCTCGCACACTCATTAATTACACTCAAGAATATCGGTACCTTTGATGACTTAATGTTTGTGATGTCGTATGGGATTTGAAAATTGCAAATTGGAATCTTGAACTTATAAAATCATGAACTTAACTCATCAGTTATGATTCTCCAACTATTTTGCTAATGTAATTCTAAATTTCTTTGTATATTAAAATTATAAATGTGATTAGACATTAAGGATTGAAGTCTCACAAATTGCACTACAGTATGAACTGGTAAGAGATAAAATTGAGGTCACTGTTGATCTACGGTGAAATGGCACAATGTACAATAGATTTTGGATTAAATACAAAGACAATGTGTTGGAGGCTACAATTAAGACATATATAGGGAGCATGATTTTCTATGATTTTGGTTCTCATATAAATATTTATAATCTAAATTTAGTGGAAATATAAATTTTTCGAATAGTGTAAATTTATGACAGATTTGATGAATTTATTTAAAATTCTGCAAGGCATATCCAAGATGTTTAATTTCTCCCTGAGCCAATAATAAATATTAAATGACAACATTATGCATTTTATGCTTTCATAATAAATACATCTTTTTTTAACATCGGAGGAGGAAGAATCCATTTGGAACCCCCAATATGGCCAAGAGAGAGAAAGGGTTTTGCTTGTGCATCTGTTAGTTGCTTGTTGTATTTAACACGCCTACTGGGAATAGAGCCCGGCCCCAAACATTTGTATGCTTCAAATAATACTTTTCTGCAATTTCGCATAACTAGTATTATGCTCTTGAAGTTTAGAATCTATCTTAAATGAATCATATAAATATAATTTGTTTTTTATTAAGTATAAGTCATAGATTAAATTGTGTATCGTTCACGTTCAGGATAGAAATTATTCGACAATCCAACAGGGTTGACAACTACACCCATATTAGTATAAGCAAATACCACCCTAGGCATTTCCATCCATGGTCACCCTAAGTATGCACTGTCACATTTCCAGTTATAGTGCAATGTGTTAATGAAAATCCAATGTCCTCTGATGGATGATTTCTTCCTTGTGCTTTTTTCACTATCATTCCCCCACTTTCTTTCACATATAACTCAATATTCTGCAACATTTAATCAAACATATAGTTAAGATAACTTGTGGATAACTTCATTTAATTCATTATATTATTGAACAAGAAAAAAAAAATCTACGTAGTACTTTAGGTCATGTTAAGTACCAAAAAAATAGACTTTCCACTCCCGAAAGCAAAATCAACCGTGCCTTTAATATAGTAATCCTTGAAGAAATGGCTACCTAGTAATCGCACATGTCTTGAAATCCAAGAAATCTACAATTATAAAAGGCTGCCTTATTGCCACCAATTCTTAATGCAATAGTTTGACCTCTATTTTTTTACTGTCGGGCCTTAGTGCAGTGTTCTAGACCGACAAAGTAAAGAAAAACAAAGAATCAAACATATTTAAAGAAAGGAAATTGTTGTAAAATGAAATGTGACTTGGGAATAAATGTGTGTGTGCACCTTAACAATGATATTGGCTGCTACAAAAAATTAAAATCTGCTGTCAATGTGGCACTATTAACAGTCCCATATTGTTTAGCCATACCGCCAAATTCCTAGGTCGGCATAGCATTAGGGGATCCATAAAATGTAACAAAAGGTTTATTTCTATCTTCTATGATTTTCTTAGTGTAAACTCTAGGGCCAATATCCATAATTACTCATTCTCTATTATATGATGGTATACTTTTAACAGCGGTATCTTGACTATCTTGACCCAAAAAGCAAACTAAAAATATTAATCCCTCTATTGTTTCACACTTTAACACGCTTTTCACCACATATGCATTGCCACTATCGTATGTAACCAGAAATAGCTTGCACTCTCTATTTTGATTCTTGCTCCTCACTAAATCTCATTAACCAATCCTGAATAAAAACTCATATGTAAATATTAGAATAAAGCTATATCATCAAATTGTTTTCCATATATAAAAGTGGTAAGTTATTTTTAACTCTCACTTGATTAATTTTCTTTAGTAGTATAAACACTAGAAAATATTTTCCTTCCAGTAATTTTCACAAACATTCAAATAATATAAACTATCAAAAATGCATTTGTGAAAATATTTTAATTCTAGTATATAAATGGACCCTAAGTTTTTCAAATGTAGTCCTATGAAAATGAAGCCAAATTAAACAAAGAAAACTGGTTGATTTATGTTGCGAAAGGAATTAGTACTCAAAAAAATTGAACAAAGATCCCATTTAAATTGGAATTTCTAAGGGCATCTAATGAAAAAGAGCTAGTTATTATTATTGAAAGTTTCAAAACTGAAAAGCTTTCCACAATAGTAAAATGAGTAATGATTTAATAGCCTTGGCAAATAACGAAACCAAGCATCAGTTCGATCTGTAAAGGCAATCGAAATGCTCATTTGGAAAAGAACTCATGGGAAAGCCCTTGGACTTATCTTTGATGAATTTGAAATTTATTTTTTAGCATCGCCACCTTAATTTATTTTTATTTGAAAAAATATAAGGAAAAAACCCATTTGACTCCAATTCTTACCTAATGGAAAAAGATCACTAGCCTCAAAACCAAAGAGGATCCGGAGATTAGGTTTTCAGTTTACTTTAACAAAAATAAGTTTGGCTAGTTAACATAAGAGTAATTTAAAACATATTTCATGAACAATTTAATATGCATGATCATTCAAATCATTCATTCAACAATAAAGTGAATATACAAGTAAATTTCAAAAGAAAGTTAACTTTACAACAAAAATCCCAAACTTAGGGGATGCCTTCTTTAGCCCTTATAGGTTCTAAGGAAGTCACACATTCCCCAAAACTAAGCCTAATAACAAAGCAAAAATAAAATAAAATAAAAGCTAGTGAAGAAGGTGATAGGGAGAGAATTGGCTAGTTTTAATTCGATTCTATGCTTGAACTAAGCATGCCTGCATATCCCTTTGAATAGGAATCAAAACCCATGTAGTTTTCCCTTCTTACGAAGGGGTAAGTTTAGTCTAACCATTTTATCATGTTTTGATTGATTGATTAAAAGAGGGTTGAGTTGATAATTTTAACCAATTAATAGACAAGTGGAGTTAATTAAGTTAGATTCTAATTAACTATTTTAATGAATCAAGAATTAGGCAAGGAGTCTTAGAACACAAATCCTAAAGAGGGAAACAATAAAGAAAAAGGAAAAGAAACTTACCTCGGACGGTGGGCGATGACTAGCTTTGGATGGCTTGGCAGCTTGTCTCGAATGGCGAGTAGCAACTTACTAAGGATGGAGGGCAGCGACTGGCCATGAATGCCATGGTGACTTGCCTTGGATGGTGGGCGCCAGGTAGCATCGAACAACGGAATAAGCCTTGGGCAATAGACTTGCCTTGAACAGGCAGGCAGAAAGCCTTTGACTTGCTAGGTAGGAATCAAGGAGAAACCCCCTAACTTGCTTTACGAAGCAAGGAGCAAATGCAAAGTGAAAGAAAAGAAAAGCTTTCTTCTTTAGAATTAGCATGGTTTGCTTGATGCAAAGACTTTCAAGCTTCTAAAGTTGATGATTTGAAGTGTGGAAAGGTCCTCTATATATAGGGGGAAGATTGGAGGAGGCGAACACTAAAGTTCCAATGTGGGATTGCCAAAATAGGAGAATTCACCAGAGTTGCCATAGAGCCCTCTACGACAACAAGCCCATTTTCACCTGTTTCTCTTATTTTCGCCCATTCTTGCTAGTTTCTCATTTTTTTTCATGATTTTAGTTATGTTGTATTCATTGCTCAATCCCAAAGGATTTAAAGGTGTTTAAGTGTTCAAAAGACATACTTTTATTTTTAGATTTTTCCGTTTTGAGAGTTTTTAGCTTTTGGAGGTGTATTTACCAAGCCCAAGTGCTTCTAAGGTTCAACCACATACTAGAGGGTGCAAAATTAAGGGATCATAGCTGTCCCTTCATCAGAATTGTCTTTGTCTGAAAGGCAATTCTAATGATAATGAACTCGAGGATGAGAGATGGTAGTAAGAACTAAATTAATGTCTAGGTCAGAGTTTAGACATTTAGATGAAAGGTATGGTTAAATTTTAAGGAAGATGCTCCTAGTATATTTGGGAGATCTGTCAGCTGGTAGCATTTTGTTGTTGTCCTTTTTGGTAAGAGCTAAAAGCAATGTTCTTGTCTAGTAGGAATGGTAATCTAGGAAGGAAGGCAACCCTATCTAGTATGAATCAACAAAATATTGATCCTATATGGTAGAAATGATAATCTTATTAGGAAAAAAGGTGATGTTGTCTAGTATGAATTGATAAAGTGGTGATCGTATATACTAAGAATCAGCAAAGAGGTGATCCTGTCTAGTAGTAATGAAAAGTGATGATCCCATCTGATACGGTAAAAGAGATGACAATCCTATATGGTAGGAATGGTAAAGATAACTGTCCTATCTTATTGGAATAATAAAAGTTATGGTCCTTTCTAGTAGGAATGAAAAGTGATGATCCTGTCTAGTAAGATTAAAAAGATGACCATCTTATCTAGTAGGAATGATAAAGATAACTATCCTTATCTAGTAGGAATAGTAAAGTAGTGATCTTATCTGGTAGGAATGAAAAATGATGATCCTATATGGTAGGATCAAAACGATGACCATCTTGTCTAGTAAGAATGGTAAAGATAACTGTCATGTCTGATAGGAACAGTAAAAGTAGTGGTCCTTTCTAGTAGGAATAAAAAGTGATGATCTTATCTAGGGGATAAAAAAGATGGCCATCCTTTCAGGTATGAATGGTAAAGATAATTGTCATGTCTAGTAGGAACAATAAAAGTAATGTTTCTTTCTGATAGGAATGAAAAATGATGATTATGTCTTGTAGGATCAAAACGATGATCATCCTATCTGGTAGGAATGGTAAAGATAGTGATCCTAAGATTGGGAATAACAAAGTATTGATCCTATTTGGTAGGAATGAAAAGTGATATTCTATCTAGGAGGATCAAAAAGATGACTATCCTATCAAGTAGGAATGGTAAAGATAGCAGTATTTTCTAGTAGGAATGGTATAAATAAGTAATGATTCTTTCTAGTAGGAGTGAAAAGTGATAATCCTGTCTAGTATAATAAAAAAAAAATGACCATCCTATGAGGTAGGAATGGTAAATATAATTGTCCTATCTTGTATTGATTTAGATTGATCAGATTGTAAGCCACTGACACTTGCATAAATATTTAATAAGTAATTAACAAAAATTATACAATAAGTTAAACTTAGTTTAGTGGTTAGAAATTAACAAAATATTCATTTAGGTCATGTGTTCAATATAAACATTTTCTTTTTTTTTTTCCACTTATATATATATATATATATATATATATATATATATATATATATATATATATATATATATATATATATATATATATATATATATATATATATATATATATATATTAAATCAATAGTTAGTGTAGACTCCATATTTTATCTAGGTATTTTTGTTCAAATTCAAAATGAAAACCAAAATTTATTGTTAATTATAAATATTTGACCACAAACTTTAGTTTTAGTGCCAGTTTGGTAAAAAAGAATTAAAAGCTAGCAGTTGTATTTCTAACATATAGCTTTTTGTGAACCTTCAAATTTGCACATCCAGACAACTGGCATTTGATTACGAATCTATGGAATCAAACCAGGAGTAAATCGAATTTGAAACAGGCAAGAACAAAGTCAAAAATGGCGTGCGGTTATACGGGGACTGCACAGGGTAGCACGTAATTGCACAGAATTTGTACGAAACCACATAAATACTATGCAAAATTACAAAGGCTCTGTGGAGAACCATACAGGTCCAATGCAATCAAAGTTAGCTCTGTGCATTTTGTACAATTCAGAAGTTTTTATGTGCGATTCCTGAAGCTTTTTGTGTGGTTTTGTACCTTAGAAAGTGAATCCAAAAAGCAAATCCCACATCGAAAGTTCATTATTTTTGCTCGTAGCTCTCTCCCTATAAAAGCAACACCCTTTACCTCATTTGGACAGTAAGAATTGCTTAATCAAACTAATTGATTAAAAAGCAATCAATATTTTTAAAGATTAATATGAAAGGAATGAACTTTTTAGTTTAAAATATTATTTTATCTAGTTGGTCATTTTGAGGTAGCTCTCCTCAAATCAGGCCGAGGGAGCCCCAATAACATCATCCGTGTTGTCGTTCAAAGATTGTCATTCCGCAGAGCCGATAAGGTGGAATTGCAATCCGGCCGTTTGCTTCATCCACCCTACGTCCCCAAGCCTCATCCTCATAAGGTATTTATTTCCTTTTTTATTATTTTGTTGTTTTCTTATTTTGTTTTATTTTAATTTTTCTTTTGCTTTATATTGTTTTGTTTGTCTGTTTTGTTATTTTTCCTTAGGATTGCGTAAATTGTTCTCTTCATTTGTTATTTCTTTGCTTTGCATGTTTTATCATTTTCTTTTATTATTTTGAGGCATGTTAATTAGAATACGATTTAGTTAACTAGGTAAGTAATTTGAATTGATGTATCCACTTGTTAATTAAAACCTAACCTAATTAACAACTTGGTAATAGAAAAGTCTGATCAGAAAGCTGCTTTTATTGATCATATATCATACTATTTATACACTTTGGCAACCACTTGCGTAACCACTTTCGTAACTACACCAGCTAGAAGTTAACAACAATACAACTACCTGTAACAACTTATCTCAACTATCACATATACACTTATCAACTATTCAAAATATTCTGTACAAGATAAACTACAACTAACCCATATCAAAGCATATCTAGCTGCTCTAGCTATGTCGTATCTAATACCCTCCCTCAAGTTGGAGCATGAGGATTTCGAATGCCCAATTTGTGAAGTAAGGAAATAAACCTTTCTCGTCCCAAAGCCTTGGTAAAGATATCAGCTAATTGTACATTGCTGCGGATATAGGCTGTCAAGATATCTCCATTTTTTATCGCATCTCACACAAAACGACAATCGACTTCTATGTGCTTCGTGCGTTCGTGAAAAACCAGATTGGTTGTAATGTGCATTGCTGCCTGACTGTCACAGAACAAAGGGATTGCACCGCAAATAGATACTCCTAATGATAACAGTAGACATTTAAGCCATTTAAGTTCACAAACCGTTGCAGCCATAGCACGGTATTCTACTTCAGCTGATGAGCGAGACACCATTTATTGCTTCTTAGTCTTCCAAGAGATAGGTGAGATGCCAAGAAAAACTACATATCCTGTAAGCGAATGCCTTGTCAATGGGCATCCCCCCAATCTGAGTCACAAAACGCCTAAAGTTTGAGATCACATTGAGCCTTAAGAACAATGCCTTGTCCAGGACTCCCTTTTAAGTATCTCACAACCCGTAAGGCAGCTTCCCAATGCTCTTTCCGTGGCTATTGCATGAACTGAGACAAAATGTGAACAGCATATGTTAAATTAGGCCGAGTGAGACTTAAGTAAATCAGAGGCCCTACCAAACGCCTATATTTGTCAGGATCATCAAGTAAGTCCCCTTTGGCTAATGCGAGATGGTGGTGCTGTTCCATAGGAAAGGACGAGGGCTTAGCTCCTAACAAACCAGTTTCATTTATAATATCCAAAGTGTACTTACGCTGGCACAAGAAAATTCCTTCAGCATTCCTAGCCACTTTAACGCCTAAGAAATATTTCAACACACCCAAGTCTTTCATATGAAAACAACGACTCAAATATGCTTTAAAATGGATAATCAATTGCGCTGTACTGCCCGCAATGATGTGATCATCAACATATATTATGACAAGCAAATGCGTCTCACCACGATAAAGAGTGAACAATGAATAATCGAAGTGAGATTGAGTAAAGCCATACTAAAGAAGCACAGCAGCAAGCTTTGCAAACCAGCAACGAGGTGCCTGTCTCAATCCATAAAGAGATTTCTGTAAATGATAGACTTTGTTGATGTTGGTGGTGCGATATCTAGGTGGCACTTTCATGTATACTTCCTCAGTTAAGTCTCTATGAAGAAATGCATTATGCACATCCATTTGATGAAGTTCTCACCCTTTAGCTGCTGCTATAGAGAGAAAAGTGCGCACCATCACCATCTTTGCCACTGGAGCAAATGTCTCATTATAATCGATGCCCTCTACTTGATTATTGCCAAGGATCACAAGTCGTGCCTTGTATCTTTCGACTGTACCATTAGAGTTATATTTGATTTTATAGACCCATTTGCTACCGATTGCTTTCTTTCCTTTAGGCAAATCAACAAAAGTCCATGTGCCATTCTTCTCAAGAGCATCAATTTCTTTGCGCATCGCTTCACGCCATCTAACATCTTTTACTGCTTGGTGATAAAATCTGGGTTCAACATTCTTTGTGATAGCTGCTAAGAAAGCCTGATGAAGTGGTGAAAAATTTGCATAATTTACATAACAAGCTAAGTCGTAAGGCGTACCTGAGGGTGGGATTGATTTGGATGAATACGTAGAGGGGGTCACTCTTTGTGCTGCATAAGTTACATAATCTTTCAGTCTAGTTGACACTTGCTTTGTGTGTAAACCACACCTAAGTTCCTGCACTTCTTATGCTGATTCCAAGGTAGGTTCCATCACGACTTCTCCCTCCCTTACTTCAGCATTCTCCATTGGAGCAAATGACAATGGTTCATGACCCTCATCACCGTGATCATGATTAGAACTGATGGTCTGACATGTGGCCCGTGGAACTACGTCCTCTGATTCATAGAATTTAGTCTGCTGTATCTGTTTGTGGCCTGGTGAATCATGTTGAACAGCACTGATAGCATATGGAAACTCTGCTTCACAAAACACTACATCCTTTGATACAAAATATGTTTTTGTGTCCAGATCATATACTTTCCATCCCTTTTGACCAAATGGATATCCCATAAAGACACATCTATGGCTTCGACTAGCAAACTTATCTTTGCCACAATTCAGATTTTTAACATAGCACAAGCATCCAAACACACGAATGCAATCATAAGTAGGAGGCTTACCAAACAGAACCTCATAAGGCATTTTGCCCTTAAGGACCTGTGATGGAGTGCGATTAATCAAATACCCAGCTGCCAACACACACTCACCCCAAAAATCAATAGGAAGAGCAGCTTGAAATCTCAACGCCCGAGCCACATTGAGGATATGTCGATGCTTTCATTCTACTCATCCGTTTTGCTGTGGTGTTCCTATATATGATGTTTGATAAAGTATTTTGTTTTCTTGAAAGTAGCTTCTCAAACACATGAACTCAGTTCCATTGTCACTCCGAACCATTTTCACCTTTCGATTGAATTATCTATCAACCATGGCAAAGAAAGTCTGCAAAACCTGTCCTACTTCTGTTTTATTAACCAACAAATATATCCATACACATCGTGAGAAATCATCAATAATCGTAAGGAAATAAGAGGCATTAAATGAACTAGGGACTCTATAAGGCCCCCAAAAATCACAATGAATAAGGTCAAAAATTTCATTGGTTTTATTAGCACTTGAATAGAATACTTCTCTAGTTTGTTTAGCTTTAAAGCAAACATCACAACTCTTATTCGAATTAAAATTCCTAACTCTAGAAATCAATTCCACTATTTTCGAAGACGGATGCCCTATTCTCCTATGCCACAAGTTATGCACATCTTCTGTTCCTACTTTGAGTGCTCGAGTCGGTGATCCAGTCTTCAAATAATAGAGCCCCTTGCATCGTTCACCCATTCCAATCACCATCCTCGAAGTGAGGTCTTATATCAAACAGAGCTTATCAGTAAATAATACATTACATTTTAATTCATCAATCAATTGTGATACGAAAATCAAATTAAATTTCAATCTGGAGCAGCAAGAACATTCTCCAGCCGAACATTTTCACTCAAGGCAGTTGAACCCTTCTTTGACGCCATCACTTGATTGCCATTAGGCAGTCCAATTAGGCAACCAAGGATCTATTGTGTCTTAGACAGGATTTCACATCGTGCTGTCATGTGTTGTGTGGCCCCTGAGTCTATTATCCAATGTAAATTGTCCTTACCGGTCATCTTCTCAACATTTCTTGAGCTGTGCGTGTTCAATAAACTCATAATGGCTGCCCACTGTTCATTTGTCAGTTCAGCTGGAATCTGGTTTGCATTTGCTTCAACTTCTTCTTCAGGCTTCCCACCTATTTGAGCAGAGTTAGCTCGTGCTGAAACACGACCGCATCCCATACTCTTTCCTCGTCCTCTTCCTCCTTGCTGTCTTCCCTTACCTCGGCTTGACGTCCTAGGTCGATCGCCCCACCATTCAGGATACCCAATTAGTTGGAAGCATCCTTCGACATCATGCCCCTCTCTATTACAGTGTTTGCACACAACGCTCTTATCAGCAGTTTGAACAGCAAAGCTTAAGGTTTCTGCCTTTATTTCTTTACCCTTTAAAGTATTTTGCACCCGTTCTTCTTGGCAAATCAATGAGTATGCTTTGCTCACATTTGGCAATAGAGATGTGCTTAAGATATTTGATCTCACAGCTCTATATGCATCGTCCAATCCCATCAGGAACTGGTGTAGTTTTTCTTCTTCTCGTTTCTTTGTCAACTGTGCTGCAATATTGCACTCACATTCTCCACACTGGCACCCAAAAATCACATCATAATTGGCTAGTTCCTCCCATAACTGTTTCAGCTTCGAGTAGTAGCTCATTAGAGAAGCTCCTTGTTGCTTACAATTTGCAAGTTTCGATTTCAGCTGATGCACTCGTGCTCCATCAGTAACTAAAAAACAGTCTTTGATGTCATCCCACAAATCCTTGGCGATCTCCATGTGTGTCAGGGTAGATCTTATGGTGGGCTCGATCGTGTTCATTATCCATGACACAATCATAGAGTTCACTGTCCACCAATCCTCCATCTCATTCGAGTCTTCTTCTGGTTTTATCACTGTTCCATCAATAAAACCAAATTTCTTCTTAGCTCGTAGCGCCGTCCTGATAGCACGAGTCCATTCATCATAATTGTTTTCTCTCAATTGCACCTGGGTAATCAAATTTCCAGGATTATCATTTGAAGACAAAGTGTAAGGTGATTTCTTGCTTTCTCCTTCCATGATATACTTTTAAAGAGGCAGACCGATAATCCCGCTCTGATACCAAGAAAAGTCTGATCAGAAAGCTGCTTTTATTGATCATATATCAAACTATTTATACACTTTGGCAACCACTTGCGTAACCACTTCCGTAACTACACCAGCTAGAAGTTAACAACAATACAACTACCTGTAACAACTTATCTCAACTATCACATATACACTTATCAACTATTCAAAATATTTTGTACAAGATAAACTACAACTAACCCATATCAAAGCATATCTAGCTGCTCCAGCTGTGTCGTATCTAATAGTAATCAATCAATCTGAATTAATCAATTAACCCACCTTTCAATCAATGAATTGAAACATGATAAAATGGCTAGGCTAAACTAGCCCCCTTCGCAAGAAAGGCGAACTGCGTGAATTTTTATTCCCATTCAAAGGCATACATAGGCTTGGTTTTTTAAATCATCAAATCAAATTTAAATAAACAATAATCCTTCTCTTGTATGAATTAGTTCTTTTCTTTGCGATATCTTCTTTTAGTTTATCTCTTTTGTTATAATGTTGGTTTTGTCTCTCTTTTTATTTATTTATTGCTTTAGAATTATTTTGAAAAATGTGTGATTTTCTTAGAACCCATAAGGGTTTGAGGAAGTAACTCCTATTGTGGTTTTGAATTATAAAGTTAATTCCTTTACTTTATTGCTTTTTTGCTTTGAATGAATGTTTATCTATTTATTTATTCATGCATATATAATTGTCCATGCATTATGTAAACTATTCATAAAATTTATTTTAAGTCATTTATATTAAATTTGCCAAACTAATTTTGTTAAAATCTAGTCCTCGAATCCTCTTTGGTTTCAAGATTAGTGATCTTTTCTTTTGGGATATTATTTGGAGTCAATCAAGGTTTTTTTTCCTTAATCTTTTTCCCAAATAAAATAAAATTAAGGTGGCAACACTTTTCAAAATCAACCAATACGAACTCAATGATTACACCGTAAGTTTAAACCCAAATGAGCATTTCGATCCCACTTAGTGGATCGGACTGGTGCTTGGGCAAGGCCTCACACTTTCATACAACTATTAGCTTTTAAAATTATAATTAAAAGCTAACTTTTGGATTAAAAACTAGAATTTATAGCTTTTAAACTCAAATACTGTTAAAATTTAAGATAATATCAAAAAATAATTTTTTTGCGAAAATATTAAAAATTAATTATTACTGATATTAAATATATACATCATTATTTTAATTTTTTTGAATATTTTACTATCTATATACATTTTTATAATCAAATACAAATTAATTAAAACATGTTGTTAGTTTTATTAATATATTTTATGTGTAATTTAATTGCATATATTTAAAATTCATCATAATGTATAAAATAATGACCTTATTCGTCATTTTACATTCCAACTTTAATTTCAACTACTTAATTATCAAATACTATATAATTATTTATAACCACTGACTGTGAACCGCTCACCGCTCGTTGCTAGTCACTTATAGCTAACCATCAATCAAACATATCATTAATTTCAAATTTTAATTTTTGAATTGCTAAATTTTAGTTCTGATTATGAATATTTAAATAAATTTTAGTTATATTTTGATTATATTTTCGATTGGTTTTCCTGAATTTCAGTAGTTTTGAAATTAAAAACTAAATATTAATGTTATTATTTAGAGCTAAATCTCAATTTTAATTGTAAATTTGAGTAATCGTAGTTTCAATTTTTATTTTTATGTTCAATTTTAATTTTGAAAACATTGGTTAAAATTTAACATTATTTTAAAATATATAGTAAAAGAAAAGAGGAAAAAGGTTTTAAGCTTTATTCTTAGTTTTTATTATTTTTTTATTTAAGCTTTATTCTTAGTTTTTAATAATTTTTTATCTCTATTTTCATTTTAAATTTTGTAATGTATTTAATTTTATTTTGATTTTTAAATGTCAATGAAAAAAGATTTTATGCTTTATTCTTGGTTTCAATAAATTTTCGATTTTCATTTTTAATTTTTTAATGAATTTATTTTTATTTTGACTTTTAAATATCAATTTTAATTTGAAAATGCAGATTTAGTTAATTTCAATACAGCATCATCTTAAAAAATATATATATAGTAAAAGAAAGAAATGAAAGTTTTAATTTTGTAATGCATTTTATTTTAGTTTGAGTTAAATTTAATTTTGACAGATTTTAGTTATTCATTTTCCATTATAAAAGAAGAAGAAGAATAAATGATAAATGTAAATATAAATACTTTGAAAAATAAATTTTATTTCATCAAATCTAGACTGTCAATTTAGCTTTACTTTATTCAAGAATTTAATCTCAATCCTCAATTGTCCTTGTTACTTTCTAACCATTTGATTTATAGTGTTGTCCAAATTTTTGTCGTGGATATAAGTCAGACTAAATCTCAGCCATCAGTGCTTTTTGAATAAAATATGCCTAGAAGAAATCATATGTGCGCCAAGTAATCCCAACTAAGCTGGCAGCACAATAGCACCCAAAATCATACTCTCCGAGGCTAATAATATTACTAAGCAAAAGAAAAGGAGTACAAACAAACAAGGAACTACAACCCAAAAAGGCAAAACATAAAAATCAAAGAACTAATAAACAAAATGAAAGCTCTCCTTCCTAACATGATCATGGAACAATGTATTGGATTAGAATTTTTAAAGACTTTGAGGGATTTAAAAAGTTATGGTGTATTAAATAAAAATTTTTAAAGACTTTATGGAAATGAGGGAGTATTAAAAAATGACTTTTAAATACTTTAAAAAAGGTCTTCAAAATTCAATAGGTATTCAATTACAACTTTGACAGAATCTATTAAAGTAAGGTGGTATTCAAAAAGTCATAGACTTTTATAGACAATGGACTTTTTTCAATGACTTTTTGTGTGATAGGATTGGATAGCTACAGAGCCTTAACCGACAAGCAATCAACAATAGTGATTCTTTGAGATTTTTCATGATTTTTGGAAGAGGCAAGGAGAGCAATTCAACCTTGGATTTTCCAACTTTGTGGATTATTTTAGAGTTTCTTTCTAAACTTATTTCTTTTAATTTTTCTTGAATTGAACATGTTACTTCATTTGATTTATTCAATTAATTTTTCATTTCTTTAATTATGAGTAGCTAGATCTATTTTTCTAGGGTTTAGATGGTACTGGTTGATTCTATTGGAATTCATATATACTTTGTTTTTGTTTTTATTGATTGGAATAAAATTATTTTCTTTGGGCTTAATGAATGTGAATGATTGGCCACCATTTTTATTATCTAATATACTATACGATAGATCAAAAGCGGAAGTATAGTGTTAGTTCATAGAGGGAATAAACTTAAGAGATGTTACTTTATATACATATGGGTATACCTAGGTTGTGTTAATTTTATATTTTCCATTGAACTTAATGAACTTGATCTAATCTCTTGCAACAATGACAATAGGTATAAGATTAGGATTGGGTATTAATAATTTATCTCAACAAAGGACTTTGTTTGGGAAAGGGAAAATCACCTTTTAATTCCAATTAGTTTGATAGTTACATAAGTATATATGAGCCAATAGGTTGAAAATCAATTGAAGTCTAAACCCTAGGTTATTTTCCATTGAATTTAATTATTTATTGAATTTTCCATTTGATTAATTTCTATCATTTTTGTCATTTATATTAAATTGAATTGATCAACTTTATCTAAATTTCTATTTGATTAAATATTAGGAAGATTATAAATTTGGTACTCAAAAATTGTTTCCTTGTGGAATCGACAAATCCATTTTACTCATTAAAACTATCTGCTACAATTTACTCATATACCTATCTGCTACAATTTACTCATATACTTGCAGTGCAAAAAGAGCGAACACTCATAAGGAAAGCTTAATAAAGAAGGTGTCCTAAAATGAACTATAAGTTAATAGATAGACTTAAAATATATAGCTGCCATCTCTCATCTTCATCTTCATCTTCTTTTCTTTCTTTTTTCTTCCATGTGCTTTTCTTTCTTCTTCTTCTTCTTCCTTCTTTTCTTTCCACACATGTTTATGGGTCTCCACGTTAAATGTACTTGTACCCATACCATGGCAATTCAGATCTCCAAATTACTACAAATTGGAATGCTCATCCCATTTTGTAGTACCATGGGGGTTTGAGCTAATTACTTAACTATAGGCAATAGCTTAGGCATGTACTTAAAGAGTACGTGTAAAACATATGCCTTTCCTAGAGAGGGCAGTACTCTAGGAGTGTATTTATAGAAATACATGTCAAATATGATATGCATGCTTATATTGATTGTGAGTAATTGATGGGTTAATTAACTGCTCTACTACTACATAGTATGCTTTGATACTTTCTTTTATGACTCATATATTTATTACTTTTTACTTATTAACACTTGATATATTTGATATGAATATGTTCTTATGACCCATTGATTGATTTGTTTCTATAAACCATTATACTTATATTTGTTAACCATTTGGATACCTCATTCTTCATATGCATTCATAAACTTGCTATATTGACGGCTCATGACATCATTAGTGGATCTAAGTTATAGTTTGAAGAGCATAGAAGATGGAGGTTGATCGGGGATGAGCTAGAAGCTTCTCAATCATCCTTCTACATCAAGAAGTACATATATATATATATATATATATATATATATATATATATATATATATATATATATATATATATATATATATATATATATATATATATATATATATGTTCTATTAAGATTTAATTTGGTATATGTGGATATTAAATTAATTGATTTATAATCTTTAGTTACTCTGCAGACATAAATTGGGTAATGATTAATAAATTATATTGACATAAGAAAAAAAATTTTATGATAAGAAATATGTATGCATTAATCGATAAATGTGATTGATAAATTTTACTGATGGTTAATAGTTAATATGATTTGGATTCTGATCTCATACAATAATTGTATGAGATTTTATGTTTTAGATTGCTTGACACAATATTGAACTTTAGTAGAAATGGGTTCTACAAGTTGTTGTCAGCCTTATGCCTAGTCATACCTTAGGACCATTGCGACTCCTAAAGCAGGTTGTGAGAGTTCATAAAAATGGTTTTCAATTAATTTTTCATTTCTAGAAATAGTTCATGTTTATGGATTGAAATGGAGGAGATCTTAATTTTGGGCTTAATAGGTTGCAAAATAAAACTTGAAATAGAAATTTGATGGTCAAAATTTGAGTAAGATTTTTTTTATTATCACTATACTTTCTAATGAGTTTGGTCAAAATAAAATAACAATTTTTTTAAAAAAGTGAATTTGTGATTGAATTCTGATTTACGCTAAGACTTTGATATTTTAGCTTTCACATCTGTGCTCATTTTACTACTCAAATTGAGTTTTTTTGTTCTATACTAGACTTGAGATTATTAATCAATGTGAGAAATAGTCCTTGATTTAAATAGAAAATATGATGGGGATTACGTGGCCTTAACTTTAAATTATGCAAAATTTGGTATGTTTTTGTGCCTCAACTGGTGGTTGCTATGACCATAGCCTAATCTATTATATGTTTGGTTAAAAATGAAACAAGTGGTCTCAATGCAATGCCTTTGATTGTTTGAGTTAGGATATAATGATATAATTCGCCAGTTTCTATAGTTTTTAAAAGGATGTTATTATGATTTATGGTTAACTATGAAGGGGATTCAAGTGCTTAAAAGATATGGCTATACGAGTTGCCCTAATAAAATTACTAAAAAAATCTATTGAGTTTTGTTTTTATTGAAACATTTTTACTTGTGCGTATGTAATTAATTTATGATTCCAATTGTACTAGCAAAAGGGGAATTTCATTGATAAATGTTTGATGATATTGATCTAGACTTTGTCTAGGATATATAAATAAGTAGGCCGACATGAGTCGGTAGATATTAATTAATAATGTATAGTGCCAATTTAAAGGTTAATATTGTCCATTTGTTTCAAATCTTGAGGGCAAATGCCATGACCTAACTTTTAAGCTGTGATAGTCCTAAGGCATGATAGGTATAAGGCCATCGAAAATCTATAAAACCCATGTTTGCTATAATTCCACTTGGCATCATACAACTAAACCATACATATCACATCACATCCCATCCCATATCTTAAGATCAAAATATGATATCTTATAATCCTCACATATGCATAAGTACATACATATACACTTACTCGTAATTCTCACACATATTCTCCTTATACATACAACACTTACTAATTATATATCATTTACAATGCTCCTTTAACACCCATTGAGCTACTAAAATAACTTTAACAAATACATCTACACATATCAAATTGAACTTTAATTTAATAAAGAATCCTTAAGTGAAGTATATGATGCTTGAGGAAAAACTTGCTCACTATGTTGTTACTTGCATTTACTAATAACTAATGAAAAATGTCAATAAGTAAAGAATATACTACGATACTTGTGAGGCTAGGTATGTCAAGGCTAGCTCATAATGATGGCTTATACTTTCTTACAACTTGATACATATACTTATATTCATCGAATGAAGAATATAAAATCCATATTAGCAAATAAACATTGGGATTTAGACTCATTGATTTTGGAGGTACTCACTTTGAGTACACATACTTCCTCATAACTATTAACTTATAGATAATTAAGTCTCATAATTACTTGTACATATTTGTGGTACTTTGGATTAGGAATCTTATAAAATGATTGTAGAATAGTAGTTCATATCAATTGTTTTGATATATATATATATATATATATATATATATATATATATATATATATATATATATATATATATATATATATATATATATATATATATATATAAAGATTCAAAATGAAAAGTAGTATACATTACATTTAAGATTTGAAGTTTGTGGAAAACTTATACATTTGGATATACATATATAAATAGAAATTTTAATAATCACATACTCATTTTCAAATAGCTTGTAAAATCAATTATTCATAAATCATGAAAGAATATTAGATTTATAAATATTAGATACCATAGGTTTAGTCTCAAAGAATTACTATCCATGAAAACATACTCACTCACATATGAAATTTACAAATGAAGTTTAATACTTCTAGGATCACATAACTTTTGAATATCAAAAATTATTTAGCATATACAAATTATTGTCATTTGGATAACACATACATATATAATCTTATGGTTTAACTAACTTGTAAGTCAAGATGGTTCTCATATTAATTAGACTCTTGGTTACTCATAAATCATGAAATCAATTGTCTTAATAATAATGGAAAAAGTTCTCGGCTCACAACATTTTATCAAAAGATTTTAATAGAGATCATTACTCGTAATGGGGTAGAGGCTTTAATTAGCATATCTGAAGTAGAGGTTGATGAAGGAACATGCTTCTATGTCTTATAGTGGGGCAAAGGCATTTATGGTATACTCGAAGTATAAAGCTCCCGTAAGTTTTGGGGCAGAGGCATTAATTCTAAAGTACCCAAAGCGAAGGCTCTCATGCCAGCATACTTCTATACCTGTGCACACAGTCCCATGAATAAAAAATGAAAGATCTTTGCCACATGTCTCTTGGTTTTTATAAAAAGGATTAATAGTGACTTATGGTTCATATGGTTTCATTGAAGGAATATAAATACTCTTAGGGTTCACATTTCACATGGTTTTCATTTTAAGCTTTTCAACTTAGAGCAAAATCACATAGTTATGGTTCTTTTAGCAATGAACATATACCTATATATATACATATACATATACATAGACACATGTATAAACATTTACTCTTAAAATATATGCATAGGTTTGATCATATGCTTATCTTTTTTTTTGGGAACTTATACATATAAACTTTAACATATGTTCATGCTCATAACTTTAGAAAGTACACAAATGGACTTTGTAAACCTTTAAGGATTTTTTAATAATTCTTATGGGGGCATTGTTAATGATTTGATAGAAAACATTATGAGTCTTACACATATGAATTTCAATTACATATAACAAATGTCAAATGGACACATTATTCTTATGTTCACATATGGCTCAATGACTTTGAAATAAGCACATGGCTTCACATAAATAAATACAATATCAATGTAATCCATGAATTAAAATGGAATTACTTTGCAACATAGTAAATCATACTGATGATAGCACATTCAAAGAAAAAAGGCATTATAAGCCTTTAGGATTCAAATACAAAAATGATAGTATATTTTCTACTCACGTTATGCTAATTCCTTCCACTTGAGCTCATATCACCTTTCACTAAGCATAAAAATTATCATCACTTTAATTCACTTAGCTACACATAAAATCCCAAATCACATGTTAACTATACTTCATGTAACCTTAGCCATGTAACTTATTTTCTTCAAATCTAATTATTGGTTATCATATCTTAACTCTTATTAACAATTTTCTCTTAGCCATTAAAGTGATTATGGGGTTTACATACACTAGGATTTCCATGAACAAACTCATCTTTTGCATTTAACTCCATAAATATCACCCATTAAACTCATAGCTTACTATTAAATGCTAATCAAACAAAACACATAATGAAAATCAAGGATTAGAATTCTTACCTCAAAGATCTCCTTTAGGTCTCCAACCTAAACTCTTCCAAATCAAGAAGGAATAGAGGATTTACACATAAATGTAGCATGAAATTTGTATGTACACAGATCATGAAGAAGTAATATAGTAGTGAAAAAAAACTATTAATCCCATGAGGAAGGGTTCATAAGTACCAAAATTAGGGTTTCCTTCATTACTTATAAAATCAAATAAGCTAGAGGAAAACAAATGAAATTAGACTAATATAATAAATGATAAATTCAATATGTATATAAGGTTTAAAATTTAGACTTCATCAACTGACTATCTATGACTTCTCTATGTTATCTAGATTGATTTTTAGCTTATTAGAATTAATGATCATATTTCCCTAAAGTATATGATTTTCTCTTAATATTAAATACAAGTATTCATGTTAACCTTATTCTACTCTCGTCATCATAAGCAATTAACACAAACTTGTTAAGTTTTATGAAAATCCTTAAAACAATCATAAGGAAGTATTCTTATCTCTAAGTAACACACACCCTAAGTCTAATGTCTTAATGAATTAGTATTATGCTTCCATTCTCACTACTTCACATAATACCTATTATTCATGCAATCAATAGCCAATTAATCACAAGCTTTAAGCTATAAGATAAAAGATTAATTCCAATAAAAATAAATCATTCAATTAAACAAAGATAATCATAGGCAAATCAAGAGATTACATCAAAATTATTGAAAAGAATTAATTACTCAAAATTAAGGAAGAAGAAATTAATGTACAAAGAGTTTAAGAGAAAAGAAAACTTGATGGAAATAGTGATAGAATAGGGTTCTTCCCCAAACTATTGAGAATCTTACACTATTTATAAACAATAAATTTTAAGTTTAGAAGGCTTAGGAAGTCCTTAGAATTTAAGAAAAATCAGAATACTAATCAGTCCTTAAAGTGGATTCAAATTAGGAATAAAGTCTTCTTTTTCATATGAAACTTTAATTGGTATTTTTTTTTATAACATATGGTTGAATTAGTATTTAAAGTCTCTAATAAAATTTTTAGCTCTATCTCTTAACTTTCCGACACATTTTGAATCTCCTCAATCCAACATTTATAGCTCAAGTTATGATCAAAATACCCAAAGGTGTTTAAGTTGTCAAAATCAACAAAAGGCACACGCCATTTAGTTTTATCTCTTAGCTTTCTAACACATTTTGAATCACCTCAATCCAACATCTGTAGCTTAAGTTATAATCAAAATACCGAAAGGTGTCTGAGTTGTCAAAATCATCAAAAGGCACATGCCCGTGCACTTCTATTTTGCATGCCCATGCATACTTTTCACCTCTTATGTTCTTTTGAAAAATGCTGGATAGACTCAAAGTTTTGTCCATGGCTATGCACCATTAATCATACATGCCTATGCATGTCTAAAACCCTCTTTTTTCACTTCTTTTGCTTCTAATTTGCTTTGAATTTCATTCCAATTCATCTCCAAACCTCTAAATTCCTTGAATTTGAAATAGAAACCTTCAAAATATCCTAGAAAAATTTGAAACAAATAAGGGAAACAAAGATTCACAAATAAAAAAAAATAAAACACAAACAATAGATTTGTTGAATAGACTTAATAAGTACTCTTCTTAATTAAGAACATAATTTGAACTTATCATTAGATACTTGTAATTGCTTGCAATCTAGTGGAATAGTGGAACTTCTAGGCTTACAAGACAAATGGAGAGGAATTAGGGCTCTCATAATAGACCAAAAATAAGAGAGATGAGTAAATGATCTGTTTGAGCTAAGCTGCAATATTTATAAAAGTCGACATATAATTAGTGTTACCATAAGTCATGAATGTGACTTATTACCTGCTATTACTCATGCTAGTTTTCGTGCTGCTTCTTTCCTTTGAGTTCCAAGTTCAATAATAGTAGTGATTATTAGTCATGATATTTACTAGAAGCAGATAAGTGACGTTACTAATAGTCACTACCGTGTATTTTTGCTTCCATGTCTTGATTCCTAAAATCCAAAGTTAAGCCACGTGTAGTTACTTTAAGTAATGGTAATGACCTACCTCTCATCAGCAAACTCTTGAAAATTCAAGTCTAGTCTAAGTGTGAGGCCTCACCTGAGCACTGGTATGATATGCTAAAGGGAATCAAAATGCTCATTTAGGAAAGAACTCACAAAGAAGCCCTCAAGCTTATCTTTGATAGATTTTAAAATTGTTTCTTAGAGTTGCCACCTTAATTTATTTTTATTTGGGAAAATATAAGGAAAAAAGCCATTTGACCTCCAATTATTACCCAAAGAAAAATATCACTAGCATCAAAACCAAAAAGAATTTAGGGACTAGGTTTTTGATTTATCTTAACAAAATAAGTTTGGCCAATAAATATAAGAGAGACTTAAAATATATTTCATGAACAAATTAAAATGCATGAATAATTTATAATATGCATGATCATTCAACTCATTTATTTCAACAATAAAGTAAAAACACAATTAGGGTTCAAAATAAGGGAAAGTCAATATTACAATAAAATTCCAAACTTAGGGGATAGCTCCTCTACCCCTTATGGGTTCTAAGAAAGTCATACATTCCCTAAACTAAGCCTAATAACAAAGCAAAAATAAAATAAAAGCAAGTAAAGAAGGTGATAAGGAAGAAAGTTGGTTAGTTTTAATTGGATTTGATACTTGAACCAAGCATGCCTACGTATCCCTCTAAATAGGAATTAGAACTCATATAGTTCTTTCTTCTCGCAAAGGGGTTAGTTTAGCCTAGCCACTTTATCATATTTTGATTGATTGATTAAAAGAGAGTTGGGTGAATTAATTAACTTAATTGACTATTGGGTTGATTAGCTAGCAACCTAGATGAATCAATTTAATTAACTAACCAAAAGAGGCAAGAAAATTTAGAAAAAAGAAAATTGAAGAAAAAGAAGCTTACCTCAGACAGTGGGTGATGACTGGCCTTGGATAATATGGAAACTCGCCTCGAATGGTAAGTGGCGGCTAGCCTCAGATGGCATGGTAGCTCGCCTTGGATGGTAAGCAGCGGCTAGCCTCAGATGGCATGGCAGCTCGCTTTGGATGGTGGGCAGTAGCTAGCCTGAGACTGGAGAAACGAGCCTTAGGCAATAGACTTGCCTCGAACAGGTGAGTAGAAAGTCTTTAACTAGTTAGGTAAGAATCAAGGAGAAATCTCCCAATATGACCCTTGGGCAACTTGCCTCGAACAAGCGAGTGGAAAGCCTTTAACTCATTGAGTAAAAATCAAGGAGAAACCCCCCAACTTGCTTTGCAAAGCTAAAAGCAAATATAAAGTGGTTTGCTTGAAGTTAATGCTTTTCAAGCTCTGAAAGTTAGTCATTTAAAGTGAGGAGAGGCCCTCTATATATAAGGAGAAGATGGAAGAAGGAAAACACTGAAATTTTGATGTGGGATTGCAAAAAATAAGAGAATTCACTGAAGTTGCCATAAAGGGCTTTATGGCATTGTAGAGCTCTTTATGGCAATGCCATATAGCTTTATGTGGTTCTATAGATGGCTTTGCAACAATGCCACAGAGCTTTGCTGCAACTAGCCCCTTTTTGCCTATTTTTGCACATTCTTGCTAATTTCTCATCCATTTTTCATGAGTCCAATTGCGTTGTATTCATTACTCAGTCATGGATTATTTAAAGGGGTTCAAATGTCAAAAAGTCATATTCTGATTTTTTTGATTTTCCCATTTTGAGAATTTTTGGCTTCTGGAGGTTTGTTTACTAAGCGTAAGTGCTTCTAAGGTTCAAATGCATACTAGAGGATGCAAAATTAAAGGTTCAAAATTGCCCCCTCATCAAAATTGTCTTTATCAAAAAGGTAATTCTTATAACAGTAAACGTGAAGATGATAGATGGTAAAAGACACCAAATTAATGTCTAGGTTAGAGTTTAGACATTTGGGTGAAAGGTGTAATTGAATATGCCCCCGGTATATTTGGGACATCTGTCAGCTAGTAGCATTTAGTTGTTGTCCTTCCTAGTAGGAGCTAAAGTGATGTTCCTGTATGGTAAGAATGATAATATTGTCTGGTAGGAAAAAATGCGACCTTGTCTAGTAGGAATCGACAAAAAGGTGATCCTATCTAGTAGGAGCAACAAATTATTAATCCTACCTAGTAAGAATGGAAAATAATGATCTTGTCTAGTAGGATAAAAAAGATGACCATCTTGTCTAGTAGGAATAGTAAAGATAACCGTCCTGTCTGGTAGGAATAGTAAAAGTAATAGCCCTTTTGTGGTAGGAATGAAAAGTGATGATCCTATCTAGTAGGATCAAAAAAAGATGACCAGCCTTTCTAGTAGGAATGGTAAAGATGACTATCCTGTCTAATAGAAATAATAAATATAACTGCCTTGTCTGGTAGAAGTAGTAAAAGTAGTGTTGATCCTGTCTGGTAGGATAAAAAAGATGATCACCCTATCTGGCAGGAATGGTATGATCTTGAGATTGAGATTGATTTTTTGAAAAAAGATTGATTTAGATTGATCAAGTTGTTAATATGTCTTACTTTGAGAGTTTTGACGATTTGTCATGGTTCACAAGCTTGTTTAATGCAAATGCTAGATAATTATGCAATGATCAGATACCTTGAATCTATAAAGGGTCAGCCTAATATAAAAGTGTTGATCTTTGAGAGAAAGATGCCCCTATTTAAGAAAAGTGAATATTTGGAAGGGAGGTGCCCCCACTAAAGAAAAGTGGTTTAGTCATTTGGTTTTTGGTTGATTGGCTAGCTCAAAGGTGAAATGGGCATATTAAGTATAAGGTTGGTTAGTCAATGGCTATTAGTTTAGCCTAAGAAGAAGTCATTTTGGGAGGTCAAGCAAGGTGTGGTCTTAGAAAAGGTCAGGCTAGTCAGTTTAAAAGACTTAGATGGTCTGATTTTGGAAAAGATTTGGTGTGAGGTTGGATTAGAGAGCCTGATCAGAAGGCTCAAGTCTTTAGAGATGACTAGGTTGAAAGATTTAGGGAAGACCAGTTTGTAAGGCATATCCTCAGAGAAGTTCATATGGAAGGCTTAGTTAGGTCTAACACTTCGACTCAGTCAGGTTATGACCTTTTGAGAGTTCATTTGGAAGGCTCGGTCAAGCTCTACCTTAGGCTCGATCATATTTAGAAGACTCAGTCAGGTTATGGCCTTTGGGAAGTTCATTTGGAAGGCTTAGTTAGATTTTTCCTTAAGACTAGGCTGGGATACTAGACTTTATAAGAGGTCATACTGAGAGGCTAAGTTTGGCTTAGAGGAAAAGTCAAGCTAGGAAACAATCTTAGGAAGGCTCAGTCAGATTTAGCCTTGGAGGAGATTATGATCTTCATAAATGAAGGCTTTTTGGGAGTGGGCTTTATGGTAAAAACTTTAAGGCTTCGGCTTCATGGTGAAGGCTTCTTTGTTTGGACTTTATGGTGAAAGCTTTTTTATTTGGGCTTCATGGTGAACGCTTCTTAGTTTAGGTTTCAAGAAGAAGGCTTCTTAGTTTAGGCTTCATAGTGAAAGTTTTTGGTTTGGACTTTATGATGAAGGCTTCTTGGTTCGAGCTTCATGATGAAGGCTTTTGAGAGTGGGCTTCATAGTGAAGGCTGTATAGGGAAAGCTTGAAGGTTTTTGGTTAAAAGGCTTTTAGGCTTTTAGGATAGTTTGTCAACTTACGTATTTCTATAAGGGTGCTTTGGATCGCTTTGAAAGATGGTTGGCTTTATCTCAGGTATGGTGCTCCAGGTTTTGGTCATAAAGATATACTAGGCTTACGAATAGGGGCTTGCCCTTTGTCATGTTTGCATAAGATTTTCAATGCCCATCGATGATTGGTAGGCCTTAACTCAGTTGGACTTTACAATTGATGTAATTTGCCTAAGAGGCTCTATCTTTTCAAGGATAATGAGATTTTGCTAAAGAGATATGGAATGACTTGATTTTAAGTGGTTTAAGCCATTCTTAAGCTTTGCAAGACATAATTTGATTTTGGTTGTGCTAAAGAAAAGTGGCTTTAAGGATGATGAGTTCTTATAGACTTAGGATTTTTGGTTCTAAACATAGGCTTGGCCTTTAGAAGATGATGAGACTTTGCTAAGGAAAAGATGGTAAGAGGCTTGAGCTTCAAGGATGGTAGAAGGCTTAAGCTTGAAAGGATGGTATGGTACATTTTGAAGCTTGGGAATGGTTCAAAGGGGGGTTGGAAATTCTGAAAAAGATCAGGGAAATTGTATGATTTTGCTATTTGTAGCATGATTCATGGAAAAGAATAAGTGAAGCTAATATTGTTGTTTTGAGACTAAAGAGACATTTTGGGTGACACTTTATTGACTTGAACATACATAACATATTGGCTGAAAAGAAGTGCCCTAAATAATAATTAAAGGACTAGTGAGAAAAGACAACTTGGTAATCTTGTTCCCAATAAGAAATAGGGATGTGATGGGCAAGTAAGCAATGTGAGAGATTATGCATTAACTCTTTGACAAAGCAGATTGACAAAAAATGACGACGACCAAGAAGGATATGCCTCCACTATGATTAAGGCATAGAAGGTAATATCACCTTAGAGAATGAGCCTCTAATGAGGAAGGATGACTTCAAAATATATCAGATGAGATAGATTGATTGAAGACAACTTTGGACATAAAGAAAGATGACTGGCATGAGCTTTTTCTCTCTATTTCTCTCTCCCTCTCTCTCTTTTTTCTTTTTCTCCTTTTTCTTAGCTCTAACTTTTGCCTAAGTCGCCCTTTTAGCTTTTCAACTTATGGAGCTTGGATCAATGAAATTTGGAAGAAAAAATTTCACCATGATTTCCTACTTTTCTTCACTTTAAGGGATTCTAACCTTTGAATTTTGGATTTGACAAACTTGTTGCCCATTGTTCAAGTGTATTATTTGATTTTGTGCTTCAACTATTTTGATGAGAAGTCTATTTCTTAACCTTCTTAAAGTGATTGTTAATGGCACCTAATATGCTAGCTGTGGTGGATTTAATTAACTGTTCGTTTCTCTTTTCCTCTTTCTCTTTTTTTTTTCATTCTTTCTTTTTCTGTTCTTTTTTTCTCTTTCTTTTTTTTCTTTTCTCCTTTCTCTCTCTCTCTCTCTCTCTCTCTCTCTCTCCCTCTCTCTTTTTTCAAAGTTCATCCATATTTGAAGCAATAAAGACAAATGCACAAATAACTAAAAAAATATAGATATTCTATTATAATGGAAAATTTTAACAAAAAGAGACCGACATAATTGATGAAAAATACACATGAAAAAAAAAAAGAAAATAAGGTGACAGACTTATACTCGAATTTAGACTCAGACTTTGAGATTTAAATGTAGATTCGAACTCAGACATAGAATTCAATCTTAGACAGGTCAAATTAGCTGAATTTAAACTCTTCCATGTCATGCCATTTAAGGCTAAGGTAAGGTGGTCACTGTTTGAGTTAGTGGTGAGGAATTCAGGTTGAAATAATGCACTTTGGATGCAATCTTCAACTTTTGATGCAGTTGCAATCAAATCTTTGAAAATGGGTAGGTATTAGGTTAACAAGTGGACTCGGTAGGTCAGAAGTAGGTTTTTGACAAAGATGTCCACTTGCTCTTATTCTGTTGGTCTGGTTACCATTTGAGTAGCTTTAGCCCTCCACCTTATCAAAAACATTGAGAAGGACTCCTTTGGAAGCTGCTTGGTAGTTTTCAAGTCACACCTAGTGACATCCATTTCACTATTATAATGTTACTACTTGACAAAGGCACGACAGATATCATCGCATGTCCTTTTCTGGTACTTGTCTAGTGAAAGAAACCATCTCTTGGTAACATCGGTTAGTGATTATTAAAACAGTTAAGCAAAGAGTTCATTGCTAAGTCCTAAATGTTTCATTGCCCCCTACATATATCTTTAGATGGGTCTTAGGGTACGTGGTTCTATCAAATCTTTCTAGTTTAGGCATTTTGAATTTAGGATGAAACTTGGCATCAAGGAACAAGGTTAAACTACCCACATCAATTAGGTCACTATTGTGCTTTAGGGATTTAATGGTTTTCTCCATAGCTTCAAGTTTCTCTATGAGCATTCTAATATCTGGATAATAGAAAACTTTCCCACCTTGGTTTAGATATGGGTTGGTTTAGCTCAAATTTGGGCTAGGATTGTTCTAGTTCAAGATAAGGTTTAGGTTAGGATGGTTAAGGCTGCTTGGTTAATCATAGCCTAAACTTCCTCAATGATGAATTGCTTTTGTTCCTCAAATTGGGCTTGTTAAGTGTCTAAGATAGTTTGGAACTGCTCTTCTTGCTTCTTAAGGAGTCTGGTCATAAGTGTGGTCAGGAAAGCCATGTCAAATAGGTTGGCCATTGGTACCTTAGATCAAAGCAACATGGTAAGTGACGATTATAGAATAGAAAAGGTGATGAAGGTATTGGCATACAGATCCTAAGAGAAAAGGCTTCCCTATTGTGTCATAAACCAACCATTTTTTTAGGCTTAAGGTATGATGAGGCAAATGTTTTGGGCTTAAGGTAGTAGACTAGACCAAGCGTATTAGGTTTAAGGTAGTTTGTTGGGTCAAAGTTGTTGGCTTAAAGGTAACAGGCTAGTTTTGAAGGTAATGAGCCATGGATATTGGGCTTAAGGATAGTGGGTTTGATTTTGAACAAGGGGTGGCATCAAGATAATAGTTTTGGTATGGAGAACCTAAGGTGTCATTTTTTTTTTTTTTTTGGGATAAGGATAGGGGTGGTGGGTTAGGCTTATGCTCAAGTAGCATGGTTTTAAGGATCAAACATAGGTTTTAGGGTTGTTAGTTTATGGCTTAGGGTCTAAAGGTTTAAGGATGTCTAGGTTTACATTTGAGGTATGAGGTTCGAGTGTTTAAGGGTATGCCTAAAGTAGAGTATTTAATGTATGTGCTTAAGGTGATGGTGTTTAAGATAACAACTAGAATGAGGGATTTAGGATTGAAGGTCAGAGTGATGGTTTTAGGTTTGTGGGGGCGAAAGTGATTAGGATAAAAGTGAGTGTGCTTAAGGTTTAGGAGTGAAAGTGTTTGGGTGGAGGTGAGAATGTCTAGGGTTTTGGGTTAAAGGCTAGAGTAAAGGGATAATAGTGTTTAGGTTAAAGATTTAGGGTAATGGTTTAAAGGTTATTGGTTAAGGTGATGGGGTTATAGGTGAGAGTGTTTATGAGGAAGGTATTTGAATGGAAGTAAGAATATTTGACCCTTCTTCGATTTAAGGTTTGACCTAGACTTGAGATGAATGCATGTTTTGTTATACAATATGGATGCATGATATGCATCAGGAAAACAATTCATGAGAATGCAAAGATGCAAGGTTTTAATTATGGTATATAAACCTAAGGCTAAGATCTAAGTTCATTATACGAAGGGGTAAGGTTGGCTCAGTCTGGGTACCAGTCGGATTAGAGCAACGATATAGCTAACCACATATGAGTTAAAGAGCCTCACATGGGTCCAATAGTTTGTGCATACTCATTAAACTTTTGAAAGGATCAAAGAATTCATTGCAGGGTGGATGATTTTACTATTGGCGAATATATCCAAGGAGGGTTATCTACTCGATGCTACTTACTATCCATTGTTTTCCTAAAACTAAGTTGAACAGCAAAAAGCCTATGTAAGTGATGCATGGAAAGTCACAATTATATTAGAGGGCTAATCTCTTTTCAAACTAATTAGTAGTTCACTTATTTTTCTTTTATTAAAAGAAAGTTAGTCCCTAGTGGAGTCAGCAACTGTGAGGCCTCGTCCAACACTAGTCCGATTCGCTAAAGGGAATCAAAATGCTCATTTGGTAAAAAACTCAAGTGGAAGCCCTCAAGCTTATCTTTGATAGATTTGAAAATTATTTCTTAGAGTCGCCACCTTAATTTATTTTTATTTGGGAAAATATAAGGAAAAAATCCATTTGACTTCCAATTATTACCCAAAGGAAAAAGATCACTAGCCTTGAAACCAAAGAGGATTCGAGGACTAGGGTTTTAGTTTATTTTAACAAAATAAGTTTGGCCAATGAATATAAGAGTGACTTAAAATATATTTCATAAACAAATTAAAATGTATGAATAACTTATAATATGCATGATTATTCAACTCATCTATTTTAATAATAATGTAAAAACATAGTAAAGGTTTGAAATAAGAGAAAGTTAATATTACAATAAAATCTCAAACTTAGAAGATACCTCCTCTAGCCCTTATGGGTTCTAAGAAAGTCACTCACTCCCCAAACTAAGCCTAACAACAAAGCAAAAATAAAATAAAATAAAAGCAAGTGAAGAAGGTGATAGGGGAGAGAGTTGGTTAGTTTTAATTGGATTCGATGCTAGAACAAAGCATGCATGCATATCCCTTTAAATTGTCACATCCTAATTTTAGAGATATGATAGTCCTAGAATATGGGGAGATATAAGGTCACCCACGTGCATAGAACCCACTCATGAACATATAAACACTGCCTAAGATCATACCAAACCTCATGCATTGACTTGAATAACCAATAATAAAGGAAAACCTTAGTTGTGAAAGATCAGTTTAAAAATACTTTAAATACAATCCATAAAAAAAAAAAAAAAAAAAAAAAAAAAAAAAACCTTTTAAGACTCCAAATAAATCATCAAATGAATAATATTCTAAAAAGAAACTCTCTAACAAGGACTTTTAGAGCATCTAAAGAAAAGACTCTTCATATCACAACAAGCTAATAAACTTGGACAAGGAAATCTCATAAGCAAAATAGATTGCTTGAGCTATCATCTTGCCTCCTCATAATGCTCACTTGGAACCATACAAGAAAAAAGGGGTGAGATATATTATCTCAATGAGTAAACAATAGGGCTTATATAATAACACATATTCCTTAGAAAGGGCTAATAACTCATAACTCATAGTTCATGATTCAAAATTTACGATTCATAGTTCATGGTTCATAGTTTTCAATTTAGAAAAGTTCACAAAAATCTCACTTATAACACACAACACATAGATGAGGGTTGTTGCCATATTCACTTGAACACATAGAGAAGAGGTAGGATCAAACCAAATTTCAACTCCTATCATATAGAAAAGTGTGAAACTGATCAAGCTCTATGGCTAGAACTACCCCTTATAGTCGAGGTGGATACTATGCCCCTCTCCATCGAGTTAAGACCATGTGTATAGGTTTCGATGATTTCTCACATCGATATAAGGATTTCTGCATAAAAGGGTTCATAGGTACCATAGCTAGAGCTAATGGCAATCACTTATGACAATAGCATTGAAGAATGCAATCACATGTAATACAATAACAATAGATGTTTGGTTTAATGAACAAAGATAAATAATAGTCTAGTTCTAAAAAGAATATAAGTTAGTGCAACAATCACAAAGGTTCTTTATTATCATTAGATAATCAAAATGGTTTTAGACCAATTGTCCCTTGGCAACCCAAGCTTAGCAAAAAAAAAAAAAAAATCATATAATTGTATTTGAAAATATAAAAGAACTTGGGTTTCAAGAATTTCAAAGGTTCATATATCATGATAACTTGTACTTGTAACATGAATATATTATTTACTCACCTTGTGGTTCCTTAGCTCCTAATTGCCTTTAGCCCTTGAACTTCTAATAAACCCTCAAGCTTTAACATATTATAATTCAGTACTTAGCATTTGCTTAACATCATGTTATCCTATCCCATAACTATCCCATGCACATATAACATTCACATATATTTGGAGTTGTACTTAGAAGTGCACTCATCATTTGCACATAACATGTTGACTTTAAGTCTTACATACTTTGCCTTCATAGGCTCACACGGAATAACATTATAACTCATACTATGAATTTTCTAAAGTCAATCATGATCTTAATATCAATTCAATTTAACATTCAACTTAGTACACTTAACACTTTACATATATATCAACTTAACACGTAACCTTAAAGAGTCATGCTTATCTCTTTTGACAAAATCATACAATCAATCCCATAGTCAATTTAAGGTCATTAATCTATAATTAACACATCATAAGACCTAATTCACATGCTACTTAATTATATACACATGTTAATCACAACATAGTAGTAGGGCTAAGAAACTTTAGATAGGCAGAATTGTCTCTAGGCCTTGTTTAGAGTTATTCCTTCAACCATCATGCAATTAAATCATATATCATTCATATACATATGAAAAAAATCATTAAAATATATCATAAAAATTTATAGAATGGAATCAAAATGCCATCATAGGCTGAATCATACAACCCATGGAAAACATAGTTTTTTCTTGCTTTCTGCACTTTTCGATCATTACAGTAATATGTAAATACATGTTTTAAATCAATACTTTTCATATAAACATAACTAAAATCATTTTAGAATACAGTTCCATAAGAATTTCCACCCTTTTAAAAACACATGCATGAAAAATTCCAATTTTAAGTTTTTGGGTGGAAATCATTGATTTTCTTGCTTTTCATACTTTCCAATCATTATAGTAATATGCAAAAACATTATTCAAACCAATATTTTTCATCTAAACATTAAAAAAAAATCAGTTTATAACACATCAATAAGCAAATTGGCAGCCCCCCTTTATACAATTGCATGAAAATTCCAACTTTTAGGTTTTAGGGTTCACCTTTGGTAGATGTGTGAAGAAAGATTGTGTTTATGGTTGAAAATCGATTTTTCCTTCAAATAATTCACCTAGGTCAAATTAAAAATCAATAAAACAGTAAAAATATAGCCCCAACTAAAATTTTCATGGTTAGTTTCATAAAAATCAAATAGTAAATTGAAAGAAATTAAAAACCTACAAAATCGATCACAAAATCGCATGGTTTGAAGGTATCTTGTGAATTTCAGTTGAGAGAGAGTTTTTGAGAGAATATTTCTATAAAATCTGAAAGAAAATAGAATGGAGGCTGCCAAAAGGATGGGGTGGCGAAATTTAGCTTTATATTTAGGGTTTGGGAAAAATTTATAAGTTTGCCACTAATGAGCTAGGGTAGGAGTGTTTTGGTGTATTGAGCTTTGGTGAGTTAGACCTTTTAATTTTATTTTTGGAATGTTTATAGGTAATTAAAAATAAAATATTTTTCTTATTATTTTCATTAAAATCCCCCAGAAATATTTATTTTAAAAATATTTTAAAATCCTCATAAAAATTATTTCATGCTTAAAAATCACTTTGTGCATGAAAATTTACTTTATGTGTAATAAATCATTTTTATGCTTATGCACTATATATAAATCACTTATTTCACAATAATAATTCATATTATGCATATTAGAACTCATCTAAAATGTCACATACTCATCAATCACATAACACATGAATTTTCATAAAAGCACACTTTTCGTCATAATAACTCTAAATTCAAGTAAGTTATCAAAAAACTCTTAGGGTAGGTGTGGGTTGTTACATTCTCCCCGCTTAAAAGAAATTCCTCTTTGAATTTAGATACTTACTCCTATGTTCTCGAAAAACTAGGGATGAATTTAGATACTTACTCCTATGTTCTCGAAAAACTAGGGATGCTTCTACCGTATCCCTTCCTCGTCTTCCTAAGTACAATCATCTATTCCATGATTATACTAGTGGACCTTAATCATATGTATCTCCTTGATACAAAAATTTCTCCCCATCCTTGGTTTGAAATTCTACTTTCTTCTCTCTATAGTCAATATGAGCTTCATGCTCATATAGCCAATCCATTCCTAAGATCACATCAAATTCTAATACATCATTTTCTAACAACTCCATAGGAAGTTTCCATCCATCAATGTCTACCTCATAGTCCTTAAACACATACTTTACTTTCATCATTTCTCCTAAAAGAGTTGACCCTACTAAGGGTTTATTAATTAATTCCTTATCTCTACCCAAACTCTTAACAAAATACGAAGACACAAATGAGTGCGTAACACTAGAATCTATCAAGCATCTTGCACTGGAGGTTTGAATAGGAATGATACCTTCTTCTTTTAAATCACACTAGATTAATATTTTTCCTTTGACTACACTTTATATTTACATAAGTGATAGAGAAATCCCTACCTTTCTTATTATTCTATTCTATATGGTAACATTTAATCCACAAATTTCTTAATTTCATATCATATGCTTATGTATATATACCATGTAACTGATTTATTTCATTCTCATATTAATCATTACTAAACATCATTTCTCTTCCTATGGCACCAATCACAATTATCATTTAATAATTCCATATAATTCACATATCAAACAATTGTCACATGTAAGCATTTCATATAGCATAGCATTATACATATCAATCATTAATCTAAGTTGGATCAAAACTTAGTCAACTTCTCTTTCTAATCCACTTAACCCCACTATCAAATCCTACTAACCCTGCATTTAACATAAGTACACATTACATAATATCACATCACAGCATACATATCATATAGCATATATCACTGTGAACCCTTAATTTTGCACCTCTCAGAATTATAGACCATTCAATCAGGAAAAGAATCAATCAAGACTCTTTAATCTCATCATGTCATCCAAGGCTCAGTAATGAGTGCAATGCAATTGGAATCATGGAAAACATATGAGAAATGAGCGAGAACGGGCAAAAACAGGCAGAATGGGTGAATCATAGCCCATTGCTGCATAGCCGCAGAGACCTATGAGGTGCTGCAGAGGCTTGTGTGGCATTGGCGGCATGTTTTTACTCCCATATTAGAAATTTTAGCCTCTATGCTTCATTCTTCCCCTTATATATGGAGGTGGTCTTTTTACTCTTAAGACACACAAACTTGGAGGCTCAAAAAGCACTAACTTCTAGTAAATTGCTTTGCTTCTGCTCCTTGCTTTGCAAAGCACATTAGTTGGTTTCTCCTTGATTCCTACTCAACTATTTTAAGGCTTTTCGCCCGCCTATTCAAGGCAAGTCTCTTGCCTAAGGCTCGTGTCCATCATGTCGAGAGGGTGTAATTGCATTTCGGTGGTCCGAGACTCATGTCTCTTGCGTGGAGAAGGTGGAATTATGATTTGGTCATCCATTTCATCCATCCTATGTCCCCAAGCCGCGAAAGCATATGGTAATCTTCTTTTCCTTCTATTTGGTTATTATCTATTTTAATTAGTTGATTAAATTGATTCATCTAGGTTGCTAGTTAATCAACTAAGTAACCAATTAAATTAATTAATTAACTCAACCCTTTTTTAATCAATCAATCAAAACATGATAAAGTGGCTAGGCTAAACTAACCTCTTCGCAAGAAGGGAAAACTGCATGGGTTCTGATTCCTATTCAAAAGGATATGTAGGCAGGCTTGGTTCAGGCATTGAATCTAATTAAAATTAATCAACTATCCCCCTATCACCTTCTTCACTTATTTTTATGTTTATTTCTTTACTTTATTATTAAGATTAGTTTGGGGAATGTGTGATTTCCTTAGAACCCATAAGGGCTAGAAGAGGTATCTCCTATGTTTGGGATTTTATTTGTAATGATTAATTTTATTTTGGATTATTACTTGTATTTATCATTGGAATTAATGATCATACATATTATAAATTGTTCATGCATTTTAATTGTTCATGAAATATATTTTAAGTTACTTTTATATTACTTGGCCAAACATGTTTTGTTAAACTGAAAACCTGGTCTTTGAATCCTCTTTGGTTTCAAGGCTAGTGATCCTTTTCCTTTGGGTAATGATGAGGGTCAAATGGGTTTTTTCCTTATATTTTCCCAAATAAAAATAAATTAAGGTGGCGACTCTAAAACAATTTTCAAAGATAAGCTCGAGGGCTTCCTTGTGAGTTCTTTCCCAAATGAGCATTTCGATTCCCTTTAGCGGATTGGACTGGTGCTCGGGCAAGGCCTCACAATCACATATCATAACATCTATCATATATCCTAATCATGTAACACATAACTTATAGCAAAATGAGCTCTTCTATCATTTGAAGTCAATAATCTCATAGGCAATAAAAGAAATCAAACCCAAGCCAAGTAACCAGGTAGTTATATAATGTCATTCATATTGTATAAGTCCTATACCACTAGGCTAATAGTTACCAACTACTAGCTCATGTCTCAATTGTGCCCTTATCAGGGCGAAAGTTAGGTAGCCTCTAGGGTCGCTCAGGTGAATAATTGATAAGAGGATAATCGATCGTAATGTGACCAAAGCCACTACATCTATAGTAAAGGAAATCCTTATCCAGTGTACAACCTATTGAAGACAAAGTCCTAGATGGCGAGTAGCTAGAATCTCCAGATGTATGATCTTCCATCTGCTCAACATCCCTAGTCTTAAGTTTCTTCACATCTTTATTCAAAGTATGCACTAAGGACCTAAGACATCAATTTTCTTTCATCAAGTTTGAGTAGTCTCTTTCGAACCTCTGTATCTCACTCTGAATCCATGTATAACCTAGACACTCCATAGGGTCCTCTTTGTCAAGAGTCTTCTTTCTCTTAAGGTGGATCACAAGCATGGCCTTCTCGAACATCTCTAGCCAATCCTCTTACGTGTCATGTGAGGTGCTTTAGGTCAGGTTTCTCTAGCAGGGGTAATCTTCTTGGTCATCTAATAAAAGAATCCTAAGGCACATAAATAATAATAAGGAGTACTATAGCTTATTAGGATTTCTTAAAACTATACTAGTGATAGACTGCAAGTGGCATGACAAGAAACTTTCTATGCTCTAGGATTATACTTAATCAACCCAAAAAAAGAGACAAGTCTAACTAGACTTAAAAACTACATCTCTGATACCATCTTTATCATTGGTATAATGGCAATAAAGGGTACCTATCAGAGCACTTATGAGTGAGACTATACCATTATCCCCATAAGCCCCTAAGCAGAGAGTCAAACTTCGCCACTATCCACGTGCGAGAGTTCTAAGGGATTGGAATATATGAGTGAGACTTGGGCCTGACCTTGTAAGTCCTTCACTCTGATACTAACTTTGTCACATCCTAATTTTGGAGATATGATAGTCTTAGAACATGGGGAGACATAAGGTCACCCATGCCCATAGAATCCGCTCATGAACATATAGACACTGCTTTGGATCATACCAAACCTCATGCATTAACTTGAACAACCAATAATAAAGGAAAACTTTAGTTGTAAAAGATCAGTTTAAAAATACTTTAAATACAATCCATAAAAAAAAATAAAAAAAACCTTTAAAACTCCAAATAAATCATCAAATGAATAATATTCCAAAAAGAAACTCTCTAACAAGGACTCCCAGAGCATCTAAAGAAAAGACTCTTCATATCACAATATGCTAATAAACTTGGTTAAGGAAATCCCCCTAGCATAGTAGATTGCTTAAGCTATCACCTTCCCTCCTTATAATGCTCACCTAGAACCATACAAGGAAAAAGGGGTGAGATACATGATCTTAATGAGTAAACAATGGGGCTTATACAATAACACATATCCCTTAGAAAGGGCTCATAGCTCATAACTCATAGTCCATGAATGAAAATTTATGATTCATTATTGATGGATTATAGTTTATAATTTAGAAAGGTTCGTAGAAATCTCACTTGTAACACACAACACATAAAGTGAGGGTTATTGCCAAATTCAATCAAACACAAAGAGGAGAGGTGGGATCAAACCAAATTTCAACTCCTATCATATAAAAAAGCATGAAACTAATCAAGCTCCATGGCTAGAATTGCCCCTTTTAGCTGAGGTGGATGTTGTGCTTCTATCCATCGGGTTAAGACCATGTGCATAGGTTCTAATGATTTCCTACATCAACATAAGGATTTATGCATAAAAGGGTTCATGGGTACCATAGCTAGAGCTAATAGCAATCACATATAACAATAACATTGAAGAATGCAATCATACATAATACAATAACAATAGATGTTTAGTTTAATGAACAAAAGATAAATAATAGTGTAGTTCCAAAAAAAATACAAGTTAGGGCAATAATCACAAAGGTTCTTTATCATCATCGGATAATAAAAATGGTTTTGGACTAATTATCCCTTGGCAACCCAAGTTTAGCATAGAAATCTTATAATTGTATTTGAAAATAGAAAAGAACTTGGGTTTCAAGAATTTTAAAGGTTCACATATCATGGTAACTTGTAACATGAACATAATATTTACTCACCTTATGGTTCCTTAGCTCCTAATTGCCTTTGGCCTTTGAACTTCAAATACCCCTCAAGCTCTAACATAACCTTATAATTTAGCACTTAGAATTTGCTTAACATCATGCTATCCTATCCCATAACTATTCCATGCAATATAACATTCACATATACTTGGAGTTGCACTTAGAAGTGCATTAATCAATTGCACATAACATATTGACTTTAAGTCTTACATACTTGGCCTTTATAAGCTCACATGCAATCACATTATAATTCATACTATGAATTTTCTAAAGTCAAACACAATGTATTATGAACTTAATATCAATTTAATTTAACATTCAACTTAGTACACTGAACACTTTCTATATTTATCAACTTAACATATAACCTTAAAGAGTCATGCTTATCTCTTTTGACGAAATCATACAATCAATCCCATAGTAAATTTAAGGTCATTAATCCATGATTAACACATCATAAAGCCTAATTCACATACCACTTAATCATATACACATGTTAATCACAATATAGTAGTATGGTTAGGAAACCCTACGTAGGCCAAATTGTCTCTAGGCTTTGTCTAGATTTATTCCTTCAACCAACATACAATTAAATAATATATCATTCATATACACATGACAAAAATCTTTAAAATATATCATACAAAAATTATAGATTTTGGGATCAAAATCCCATCATAGGCCTAATCATACAACCCATGGAAACCATAGATTTTTCTTGCTTTTTGCACTTTTCGATCATTACAGTAACATGCAAACACATATTTTAAATAAATATTTTTCATATAAACATAACTAAAATCATTTTAGAGTACATATACATAGGATCAGCACCCTTTGAAAACATGTGCATGAAAATTTCCAATTTTAGGTTTTTGGATGGAAATCATGGATTTTCTTGCTTTTCGCACTTTTCGGTCATTACAGTAATATGCAAAAACATTGTTCAAAGTAATATTTTTTGTCTAAACATAACAAAAATCAGTTTAGAATACATCAATAAGCAAATCAGCAGCCCCCTTTATACAATTGCATGAAAATTCCAACTTTTAAGTTTTAGGGTTCACCTTTGGTGGATATGCAAAGAAAGGGTTGTGTTACAGTTGAAAATCAGTTTCTCCTTCAAATAATTCACCTAGGCTGAGTTAAACATCACTAAAATAGTAAATATAAAGCCCCAACTAAATTTCTTTTGTTAGTTTTATAAAAAATCAAATAATAGATTGAAATAAATGAAAAACTTATGAAAATGATCACAAAATCATAAGATTTAAAGGTATCTTGTGAATTTCAATTGAGAGAGAGTTTTGGAGAGAATTTTGCTATAAAAATCTGAAGGAAAATAGAATGAAGTCTGCCAAAAGGATGGGGTGGCCAAATTTTAGCCTTATATTTTGGGCTTGGGGCAAAATTACAAGTTTGCCATTAATGAGCTAGTTTAGGAGTGTTTTGGTGTGTTGGCCATTGGTGAGTTAAGCCTTTTAATTTTATTTATGGGATGTTTATAAGTAATTAAAAATAAAAAATTTTTCTTACTTTTTTCTTTAAAATGCCCCCAAAAATAATTATTTATAAGTATTTGAAAATATTCATAAAAATTATTTTATGCTTAAAAATCACTTTGTGCATGAAAATTCACCTTATGTGCAATAAATTTTTTTATGCTTATGCACTTCATATAAATTAGTTATTTTACAATAATAATTCATATTATGCATATTGGAACTCATCTAACATGCCTCATACTCATCAATCATATAACACATGAATTTTCATAAAAGTAAACTTTTCGTCATAATAACTCTAAATTCAAGTAAGTTGTCATAAAATTCCTAGGGTAAGTGTGGGTTGTTATATAAATGAGAATCAAAACCCATGCAATTCTCCCTTCTCGTGGGTAGTGCCCCCAAAAGAAAAATTTTTTAGCCTTAGTTACATTGCTATCCAGACATTTAAATTTCCTAAACCCTAAACCAACCAATCCTTTAAAAAAAACAAAAAAAAAAAAAAAAAGAGCTACGTTAGAAACTAATGCAGATCCACTTCTGTGGCATGGACTCTTTGGCACGGCTAATCGCATCGTCTTAACAAAGATACGAATCCACACCACCTGTGGCATGTATCCGAGCCGCCCACTAGGTTCAAATTCCTGAAATACCCTTCTTTTCCATTTTTTTTACTATTTTTTAGCCCTATTCTTCTCGTATTTTCACATTTTCACTTTCCATATCACCCTCACCTCATTTTTCCTATAAATAACCCTTCCATTTTCCTCATTTAAAACACACCTTAAGTTAGAGTTGATAGCTATCCTCTAATTCCCCTCTTCTTCTCCCTCCAACTACTCTCTAATTAATTAATTAATTAATCTTTTTAATTAATTAATTATCTTACCCTAATCATGTTAATTAATCTTTTTAATTAACTAAAATTCTCTTTTTTTAATCACTCAATTAATTAATTAATTAATCTTTTTAATTAATTAATCAAAATTTTCCCAAATCAAATTAATCTTTTTTTTAATCCACCCTTCATCCAAATTAATTAATTAATCATTTTAATTAATTAATCCATCCATCCATTTCATCATGATGATTAGTTACTTAATCATTTTAATTAATTAATTAATCTCCCAATCAAATCCAATCATCTGATTCTAATAAAGCGAAACTTTGATATGGTAAAACCCTCTGCCCACTAAAAGTTAAGGTATCAGTCTTTTCCTCTCATCCACAAACTTAAATCAAATCAATCAATCTGAATAACTCCTAAACCCCTCCACTTAATAGTGGAATGCACTATGTCAGTTTTGATCCTCATTCAATGGGATACATAGGCACGTTTGGAATCTAAATCCAAACTTCAAATTCAAATCTCAATCAATCTCATTTCCTTTTTTTGTAATGTAATTTGTGAATTTTTTATTTTAATTTTCTCATTGCACTCATACTATACTCATGTATTAATCATGATATTGTCATATAACATTTGTCATCTATGAAATTAATTTTTCAAAGTCAAATTAAACTTAACAGCCAAATTTTGATTATTTAAAACTAAAAACCTAGTCTCCAAGCTCAACCTAGTTTGAGGCTAGTGATTTTATCCATGGGTAAATTAAAGTAAAAATTAATAAATTGGAGTCAATTTTGATTTTTTCCTTACTATTTTCCCAACTAAATAAAATTAAGTTGGCAAATCTTAAAATCATTTTCAAAATTAACCAAATTTGAACCCAAGGGTTCCATCGTGAGTCTAAACCTGAAGGAGCATATCGATTCCCTCTATCAGACTGAGCCAGTGCTCGAACGAGATGTCACATCCCAACCTTAGAGATACGACGGTCCTAGAACATGGGGAAACATAAGGTCACCTACGCCCATAGAACCCACTTACATATAAACAAATCATGCCTAGGATCTTACCAAGCCTCTTTCATTAACTCATTTAAAACATTTAGATGAATACCATAAATTGCGGAAGACTTAAAATAAATCATTACATATAAAATCCATGAGGAAAAATAATGTATATCAATAAGTATCAATCAACATTCTTGAAGCATCTAATGACAAGACTTCATAAAATAGTATTATTGATAACTTGGACAAGGAATTCCCCAAGCGAAGTAGAATGCTTGAGCCATCACCTTGCCTCCTCACATTTGCTCACTTAGAACCACACAAGGAAAAAGGAGTGAGATAGATGATCTCAATAAGTAAATGAAAAGGCACATACATTATCACATATTCCTTTGAAAAGGAAACACATAGCTTATACACATAGTTCATGATTTATAATTCATTAAATCAGGTTGCAATTTAGCAAGGGTTCAATTTGGCAAGTTTTGTAGAAATCACACTTATCACTTATAATGAGTGAAGACTATTGCTCTATCACTCGAACACATTGAGGAGAGGTGGCCTTATACCAAATTCCAACTCCTATCACTTATAAGGCATGAAGCTGATCAGGCTCCACGGCTAGAACCGCCCTTTCTAGCTGAGGTGGATACACTACCCCTATCCATTGGGTTAAGACCATATGCATAGGTTTCAATAATTACCCGCATCGGCACGAGGATTCTGCATAAAGGGTAAAAGGTACCATAGCTAGAGATAATGGTAATCACAATTAACAATACCACATAAGGCAACAATAACATGTATTTCAATAACAATAGTGGTTTAGCTTTCAAACAATGATACAATGATAGTGTAGTTCCAGAAAGAATACAAGTTAGGCTGTTAATCACAAGAATTTCTCATTGGATAACAAAATATTTTTGGACCAAATGTCCCTTGGCAACCCAAGCTTGACAAAGAAATCATATAATAATATTTAAAATGGAAAGAACTTGGGTTTCAAAGATCACAAAGGTTCATATAACAATATATCACATTCTTGTACCATAACAAAATGTTGTTCACACTTATAACATGAATGTGGAATTTGCCCACACTTGAAGAATGAATACGATGTTTACTCACCTTGGGGTTCCTTTGCTCCTAATACACGTAGTCCCTTTTGCACTTCTAATGCTCCTCAAACTCTAGCATAATATTTGATTTAATACTTAGTATTTATTTACTCATGATGCTCCTATCCCATAACTACCCATGTACATATAGCATATACATACACTTAGAGTCCACACATAGGTGTACTCGTCACTTGCACATAACATGTTGACTTTGAAAGTCTTGCATACTTTGGCCTTATTGGCTCTCATGACAACACATTACAATCATATCAATACCTTTTTAGGGTCATTACAATATTATTACTTCAATATCAATTCACTTTAACAATTATCTTAGTTCACTTTACACTTCTATACATGTCAACTTAACAATTAACCTTTCAAGCGTCATGCTTAACTCTTATGATCCCTTTCACTTCATTAACTCATAACCACATGTTCATCATCAAGTCATCATAACCTTTAGTTCCAAATTCCCCAATCACATTTGCATTCTAATCACAATATAAGGTTAAGATACCTTAAGTTTACCAAAATGCATTTAAGCTTATCTAGGATCATACCTTCAAAGTCATCCTTCCTTATTAGAGGCTCATTCTTTAAAGTGATATTGTCTTGTATGCCCTTATCTCACAGTAGGGGCATGTCATTCTAGGTCATCATCATCTTTTATTAATCCATCTCATCACTTAGCTCAAAGAGTTTTGGCACAATCTCTCACATTGCTAGTCTGTCATGTTCCTATCTCTCATTGGGAGCATGATCCCTAAGTTGTCTCTTTTCATTAGTCCTTTAGCTGCTCCTTAGGGCACTTCCTTTCATCCAATCTGTCATCTACATTCAAGCCAATAAAGTGTCACTTTAAATGCCTCTTCAATCTCAAAATAACAAGGTTAGCTTGGCTTGTTTTTTTCCATAAATCATGCTATAGATAGCAAAATCATACAACCTCCTGATCCTTTTTAAAATTTCCAACCCTCCTTTGAACTGTTCCCCAACTTCAAAATGTACCATTCCATCTTTTCAAGTTCAAGCCTCATATAATCATTTCCTGGGCAAAGTCTCGTCATCTTCTAAAAGCCAAGCCCATGAGCAGAGCAGAAGATTCTAAGTCTTTTAAGACTCATCATCCTTAAAAGCAGCTTTCTCTAGCACAACCAAAACCAAGTCATGTCTTGCAAAGCTTAAAAAAGGCTTGAACCACTCAAAGCCTAGTCATTCCATGTCTCATTGAAAAATCTCATCATCCTTGAAAAGACCAAGCCTCTTTGGCAAATTACATCACCCATAAAGTCTAATCGAGTTAAGGCCTGCCAATTGTATGATAAGCAAGAAAATCTAATGCATCCATATCAAAAGGCAAACCCTTATCCATAAAGCCTGCAACCAAAACCTTTAACACCATACCTAAGATAAAGCCAACCATCATCTAAAAAGGTCCAAAGCACCCTTAACCAAAGCCTTTAAGCCTTTAAGCCTTCTCCATGAAGCCCAAAAGCCTTTACCATGAAGCCCAAACCAAAAAGCCTTGACTATGAAGCGCAAACCAAAAAGCCCTCACCATGAAATCCAAGCCCAAAAGCCTTTGCCATAAAGCCCAAACTAAAAAGCCTTCACATTGAAGCCAAAAAAAAAAAAAAAAAGCCTTCACCATGAAGCCCAAGCCCAAAAGCTTTTACCATGAAGCCCAAATCAAAAAGCCTCACCATGAAGCTTGAGCCTAGCTTTCACCATGAAGCCCATTCACAAAAAGCCTTCATCTCCTCCAAGGCCAAATATGACTAAGCCTTCCCCAACTAATTTCCTAGCCTGACTTTTCCTCTAAGCCAAACCTGACCGAGCTAAGGCAGAACTTGACTGAGCCTTCCAAATGAACTCTCTAAAGGATGTAACTTGACTGTGTTGAAATACCAAACTTGACTAAGCCTTCCACATGAACTTCTTTAAGGATAAGCCCTACAAGTTGAACTTCCCCAAACCTTCCAATCTCTCCAAAAGCCTGACTCTCCTTATCAAACTCTCCAATCCAGCCTCAAACTAAATCTTCCCCAAAGTCATACCTATCTAAGCCTTTTAAACTAAACCGCCTGATCTTTTCTAAGACCACACCTTGCTTCTGCCTAGGCCAAACTAATAGCCATTAACCAACCAATCTCATACATAACATACCCATATTCACCTTTAAGCTAGCTAATCAACCAAAAACCAAATGACCAAACCATTTTCCTCTATCATTTTAAAGTAAGGGCACATCCCTTCCAAATATTCACCTTTCTGAACTGACACTTCACAGGATCAAGGTATCAAATCATTGCATAATTATCTAGCATTTTTTGCATTAAAAAATATATGAATCAAAGCAAATTGTCAAACTCTCGAAGAAAGACATATCATCAACTCGGTCAATCTAAATCAATCTCTTTTCAAAAATCAATCTTAATCTTAGGATCACTACTTCATTAATTCCTACCAAACAAGGTCGTCTTCTTTCGTACCAGATAGGATCACCACTTTGTCGAATCCTACTAGATAGGATCATCATCATCATTCCTACCAGACAGGATCACCACTTCGTTGATTCTTACCAAACAGGGTCATCTTTTTTTCCTACCAGATAAGATCATCATCATCATTCCTACCAAAAAAATCACCACTTCGTCGATTCCTACCAGATAGGGTCATCTTCTTTCCTACCAAATATGATCATCATCATCATTCCTACCAGATAGGATCACCACTTCATTAATTCCTATTAGACAGGGTCATCTTCTTTCCTACCAGACAGGATCATCATCACCATTCCTACCAGACAAAATCACTACTTCATCGATTCCTACCAAACAGGGCCATCTTCTTTCCTACCAGATAAGATCATCATCATCATTCCTACTAGACAAGACCATCACTTTGTCAATTCCTACCAGACAAGGTTGTCATCACCACCACTTCATCGATTCCTACCTGATAGGGTCATCATCACCACCACTTCGTCGATTCCTACCTGACAGGGTCGTCATCACTACCACTTTGTCGATTCCTACTAGACAAGGTCGTCATCACCACCACTTCGTCGATTCCTACCAAATAGGACATCACTTTTAGCTCTTACCAATTATCGAATACTACCAGCAACTAGATCTCCCAAATATACCGGAGGCATCTTCCCTAAAATTTAACCACACCTCTCACCTAAATGTCTAAACTCTAACCCATATATTAATTTGGCTCCTTTTACCATCTCCCATCCTCAGGTTCACTGTCATTAAAATTGCCTTTTTGACAAAAGATAATTCTGATGAGAGGGCAATTGTGAACCCTTAATTTTGCACCTTTCAGTATGCATTTGAACCTTATAAGCACTTAGGCTCAGTGAACAAACCTTTAAAAGTCAAAAACTCTCAAAATAGAAAAATCAAAATATTTCTTTTTGACATTTAAACCTTTTTCAAATCAGCCAGGACTGAATAACGAGTACAACACAACTAGAATCGTGTAAAACAAATGAGAAATTAGTAAGAACAAGCGAAAATGACAAAACAGTACAAAATAGGGCTGTTGCTGCAAAGGCCTCTGCAGAACCGCAAAGGCCTATACAGCATTGCCGCAAAGCACTCTACCGTGCCACAAAGGTCTTTGCGGCAACTCTGGCAAAAATCTAATTTTTTACAATCCCATATTAGAAATTTATGTTTTCTATTCTTCAAACATCCTCTTATATATAAAGGGCCTCTCCATACTTCAAAACACCAACTTTTAGTGCTTGACAAGCAATAACTTCAAGTAAAATGCTTTGCATTTGCTCTTTGCTTAACAAAGCGAGTTAGGGGTTTCTCCTGGATTCCTACCTGACTAGTTTAAGGCTTTCTGCCACCCATCTATCTGAGGCTATCAGCTGCCTACTGAGGCTAGCTACTTGCCATCTAAAGCCATTAATAGCCCATCGAGGCCAGCTACTGCCTACCGTCCAAGGCCAGCAGCTGCCTACCATCCAACGCAACCTGCCGCCTGCCATCCCAGGTAAGTTTCTTTTCCTTTAAATTTCTTTTGTTTGAATTTCCTTGCTTTTTTCAGTTAGTTAATTAAATTGATTTGTCTATGTTGCTAGCTAATCAACTCAGTAATCAATTAAATTAATTAATTAACTTAACCATCTTTTAATCAATCAATCAAAACATGATAAAGTGACTAGGCTAAACTAACCCCTTTGCAAAAAGGGAGAACTGTGTGGATTCTAATTCCCATTCAAAGGGATACGTAGGCATGCTTGGTTCAGGCATCAAATCCAATTAAAATTAATCACCTATCCCTCTATCACCTTGTTCACTTACTTCTTTGCTTTATTATTAGGATTAGTTTGGGGAATATGTGACTTCCCTAGAACCCATAAGGGTTAGAGGAGGTATTCCCTATGTTTGGGATTTTATTTGTAATGTTAACTTTCTTTTGGACTATTACTTGTATTTTTATGTGAAGTCAATGATCATGCATATTATAAATTGTCCATGCATTTTAAATTATTTATGAAATATATTTTAAGTCACTTTTATATTATTTGGCCAACCTTATTTTATTAAATTAAACTCAAAACCTAGTCCCTGAATCCTTTTTGATTTCGAGGCTAGTGATCTTTTTCTTTTGGGTAATAATTGGAGCGAAATGGATTTTTTCCTTATATTTTCCCAAATAAAAATAAATTAAGGTGGCGACTCTAAGAAATAATTCTTAAACCTATCAAAGATAAGCCCAAAGACTTCCTTGTGAGTTCTTTCCTAAATGAACATTTTGATTCCCTTTAGCAAATCGGACCAATGCTCGGGCGAGGTCTCACAGAGGCCAATGATAGAAGATTTGACGCTTTAGAAGTAGCAGTGTGAAATGTAGAGATTCAAGTTGGTCAAATTGCAAGCCACATGTAATCAAATCAAAAAGGGAAACTTCCTAGCCAACCAGAGTAAGCTAAGTCTATCTCAGTTCTTTGGAGTGGCAAGCCAATAAATGATAATGTTGGTGAAGTTTCTAATTATGCAGTGGAGGAAGAGAAAGAGATGGAGACACCCTCTCCATTTAAGTTACGCAAAGCGAACAATCCTTATTGACCTCCTATTCCAGTTTTAGGCAGCTTAAAAAATGGTAAGCAAAACAAGCAATTTGATGAGCTTTTCACAATGCCATCTAAAATAAATATCAATTTGCCCTTGCTTGATGTGATTAAGAATAAACCTGTGTATGGAAAAATTTTTAAGGAGCTAAATTTTAAGAAAAGGAGGCTAGAGATGGAGGAGAAAGTAATAGTGTCCGAGGTGATTAATGCAGTACTCCAGAAAAAATTACCTCCAAAAGCTAAGGATCCTGGTAGTTTTGTCATTAACCTTAGTATGGGCAATGGTGAAAAGGCTAAAGGTATGTTAGATTTAGGTGCTAGTGTTAATGTGATGCCATATGCCTTATTTAAGCAGTTGAATATAGGAGAGCTGAAACCCACCAAAATGAGCTTGCAATTAGCTGATAAGTTATTGAGATTTCGTAGGGGGATTATAGAAGTTGTGCTATAGGGTTTATAGTGCCTGTTGATTTTGTAATGTTGGATATGGAAGATGAGATGTCTAATAGGTTAGAATTGCATATCTTGTTGGATAGACCTTTTATGACAACTACTAATAGTTTGATTGATGTTAAAAATAAGAAATTGACTATGATTGTTTTGGGCCAAACTATTGAATTTTCCATTTTTAATAGATTATCTGTTCCTACCACATCACTTATTGAGGAATGCTCCTCTATTGAATCCTTTAATTCTACTGTGAAAGATGTTTTCTTGTAGGGATCCTATGATAAAAAAAATGCTGTAGGTGCTTAAATTGGTTGAGCCCCAGAAATAAGTGTATGGGAGCTCTTAAATGTTCAAGAAGCAGGCCAAACCTCTTCATGATAAAAGCCAAGTCCAAAAGTCCCTTGAACCAGGTATGAAAGTACTACTCTATAACTCATGGTGTCATCATGATCAAGGTAAATCTAAACCCCACTAGAATGGTCCTTTTATTGTGAATATGGTACATCCCTCTAGAGCAGTAGATTTGTTTAACTTTTGTAGAGATAAAATTTTTAGAGTCAGTGGTTAGAAAGTTAAACCACATTTTGAAAGAGTGGGAAAATTTAAGGAATTTAAGGTTCGATGGGAGGCAACCCATCATTGTCTTTAAAATTCTATTTTTAAAATTCTAATTTTGTGTTTTATCTAGTCTTATCTATGAAAGTTGTTTTGTATTTTAAGTTGATGATATGGCATAATTGATGGATTAAATAAATTGTCTTATGATTTGAGGAAAATTTTGCTAGCAATCTCAAGTTTGAATGTTTCAAAGGTTTTTCACTTGTTATGATCTTAAAATGTTTTAGCTTGCCTCTATTTTATTGCAAAGCATGATAGACTTTACCTTACCATGGTAAGAATATTTTAGCCTAAACACATTTTCTTTGTTGCAATATTGTGTGTACCATGTTGATTGTGCATCTCTAGAGCTTGCTTAGATATACCTTTTGAGACCACATGTTAATTTCAATTCAGGCATTAAAATGATTAAGGCATTAGGCTTTACCCTTTATCTTTAATGGCCAACCTTGAATGTTTATTTCCTTTAGTGGGCCACTTTGAGCCTTGACCTTTTCTTTGGAAACACATAATTTAACTCATCCTTCCACTGTAATTTTCATCTATTTTGTCCCTCATTGAGGTTTTTGAGCATCTGAAAATCATTTTCTTGAAAGTTGAGTGTGTTGATATTGCTTGAAGTCAAGCAAAGTTTTTAAGTGTGGGGTGAGAGAACATATTGCCTTGGGGAACATGTTCTTGTGTATATCATAATATTATAGACTTCATTTTGCAAAAATAAATAAATAAATAAATAAAAATAAAAATAAAAAAAGGGATCCCAATAAAAAAAAAAAAAAAAAAAAGAAAGTTTGTAATGAAGTCTATTATTTTTTGAACATGTGAATTGCATTGCAAATGTGGTTATATAGAGTATGGAAAGATTTTGCAATGAGTTTGTGAAGAAATTGGGAAATAATGTGTCTTTGAGTGTTTCAAGTTGTTATTTGGTCTTTGAATGCTCAATAACTCAATGATAAACTTATTTTTCCCTTTTTCCTACCATTACCCTAGCCCTATTGCAACAAAATGAAAGACCTTTTGATTGATGCCTTGAATTAAATTAGTGGTGGAGATTAGATTAATAAGCAGGTTTATGGTAGTTTGCCTTCAATTTTGGTTTTGAGCAATCATTCTTTGCAACTTGAGAGAAACACTTAGTTGAGTGTGTGGTCTACCATGTTATCTTTGTTTAGAGATAACTAATTCCTTAGAAGAGGAAAGTTGTGCATACATTTGAAGTATTTTTTCTAAAGTTGCTATGTTATGAGTACTTAGATTGCTTGATGATTATCGAGTTCTTATTTTATGCCATAATTATTGCTTGAGGACAAGCAAATTTCTAAGTGTGGAGTAGTTGTTTTGTCATAATTTTATCTTATTTTTGATTCTTTTAATTGTTAATTTATAGTTTATTTTATGATGCTTTTAATGTATTTGTTAAGTTATTTTTAGTTGCAATAATAATTGAAAAAATGGAAGAGACTTGGGCTAAATCGAAAAATTCGGTGAAATATTGCATGACATGGTAGGAGGAATGTCATTGCGGCAGAAATAAAGCCCCAGCACCACACAGCAAATCCCAGCACCACACAACAGCTTGCCACCTATAGCCCATAAGCTCCCCAGCAACTGTAGCAGCTCCTCAGCTGCCACATCCCTACCTTAGAGATACGACGGTCCTAGAACATGGGGAGATATAAGGTCACCCACGCCCATAGAACCCACTTACATATAAACAAATCATGCCTAGGATCTTACCAAACCTCTTTCATTAACTCATTTAAAACATTTAGATGAATACCATAAATTGTAGAAGACTTAAAATAAATCATTACATATAAAATCCATTAGGAAAAATAATATATATCAATAAGTATCAATCAACATTCCCAGAGCATCTAATGACAAGACTTCATAAAAATAGTATTATTGATAAATTGGACAAGAAATTCCCTAAGCGAAGTAGAATGCTTGAGCCATCACCTTGCCTCCTCACATTTGCTCACCTGGAACCACACAAGGAAAAAGGGGTGAGATAGATGATCTCAATGAGTAAACAAAAAGGCACATACATTATCACATATTCCTTTGAAAAGGAAACACATAGCTTATACACATAGTTCATGATTTATAATTCATGAAATCAGGTTGCAATTTAGCAAGGGTTCAATTTGGCAAGTTTTGCAGAAATCACACTTATCACTTATAATGAGTGAAGGCTATTGCTCTATCACTCAAACACATTGAGGAGAGGTGGCCTTATACCAAATTCCAAATCCTATCACTTATAAGGCATGAAGCTAATCAGGCTCCATGGCTAGAATAGCCCCTTCTAGCTAAGGTGGATACACTACCCCTATCCATTGGGTTAAGACCATGTGCACACGTTCCGATGATTACCCACATCAGCACGAGGATTTTGCATAAGGGTAATAGGTACCATAGCTAGAGTTATTGGTAAACACAATTAACAATATCACATAAGGCAACAATAACATGTATTTCAATAATAATAGTGGTTTAGCTTTCAAACAATGATACAATGATAGTGTAGTTCCAAAAAGAATACAAGTTAGGGTGTTAATCACAAGAATTTCTCATTGGATAACAAAATATTTTTGGACAACATGTCCCTTGGCAACCTAAGCTTGACAAAGAAATCATATAATAATATTTAAAATGGAAAGAACTTGGGTTTCAAAGATCACAAAGGCTCTCATAACAATATATCACATTCTTATAACACAATATGATGTTGTTCACACTTATAACATGAATGTGGCATTTGCCCACAGTTGAAGAATGAATACGATGTTTACTCACCTTAGGGTTCCTTTGCTCCTAGTACATGTAGTCCCTTTTGCACTTTTAAAGCTCCTCAAACTCTAGCATAATATTTGATTTAATACTTAGTATTTATTTACTCATGATGCTTTTATCCCATAACTACCCATGTATATATAGCATACACATACACTTAGAGTCCACACATAAGTGTACTCGTCACTTGCACATAACACGTTGACTTTGAAAGTCTTGCATACTTAGGCCTTATAGGCTCTCATGACAACACATTACCATCATATCAATACCTTTTTAGGGTCATTACAATATTATTACCTCAATATCAATTCACTTTAACAATTATCTTAGTTCACTTTACACTTCCATACATGTCAACTTAACAATTAACCTTTCAAGTGTCATGCTTAACTCTTATGATCCCTTTCACTTCATTAACTCATAACCATATGTTCATCGTTAAGTCATTATAACATCTAGTTCCAAATTCCCCAATCACATTTGCATTCTAATCACAATATAAGGTTAAGATACCTTAAGTATACCTTAAGTATACCAAAATGCATTTAAGCTTATCTAAGATCATACCTTCAACTAACATGCAATTTTATTATTTATTATATATACATACATGTCAATAATCATCAAAACACATCACATAAAATTTATAAGCATTGGGACAAAAATGTTCATGTAGGCCGAATGCATCATCAAGGTAAAAACCAAATTCTTCTTCTTTTCGTACTTTCTGTCTATTTCAGAAATATGTAAAAACATGATTTGAATCAATATTTTTCTTATAAACAAGACAAAAATCATTTTAGAATTTAAATTCATAGGAATCAGCCACTATTGGTGTTATTTATACACAAAAAATTCAACTTTTGGCTTATAGAGCACAAAACCATGAGTTTTCTTGTTTTTGGTATTTTTTGGTCATTTCATAAATACGTAAACAAGTTGTTTAAACTATTATTTTCATTCAATCTTAGAAAATATCAGTTTAGAACACATGCACACATAATTTGGCAGCCAATGATAGGGTTTATACAAAAAGATTCCAAGTTTAAAGGCTTAGGTGAAAAATCTTGAGTTTCCGCGCTTTCCATGCATTTCGTTCATTTCAGCGATAAACAGACACATGATTCAAATCATTATTTTTCATCTAAACAAAACAAATATCATATTAGAACACTTCTTCATACAAATCAACAGCCATACGTCCATGCGAGAATAAAATTTTCCAACTTCCAAGTTCTAACATGAAAACCTTGAACTCATTTGTTTTTCGAAACTTTTCGATCATCACAAAAATATGCAGAAATATTATTTAATCTAGTATTTTCCATCAAAACAAATCAAAAATCAGTTTAGAATACAACCATGCACAAATTGCCCCGCCCCCCCCCCCCCCCCCCCCCCATGATGTTTATGCATAAAAATTGTGATTTTAAGTTATAGAATTCACCTTTGGAGGAATCTTGCGGAAAGAATCGTGTTTTCGGTAGAAAATATATTTTCTCTCCCAAAAACTCATCCAAACCTAATTAAATCTATAAAAATCAGTAATCAAATAGTTCAAAATAATTTTCTCATAATTTATTTCATAAAAATTAGTTTAGAAATCGAAAGAGAATAAAAACTTATGATTACGGTCAAGAAATCGCGAAACGGAAAGGTGTTTTCAATATTTCGATGGAGAGAAATATTTTGGGAGAATTTTCTGCCAAGAGATAGAAAGAATAAGAGGATGGCTGCTGGAAACCGTGGTTTGGCCAAAATTTAGAACATATATTAGGGTTTGGGTGAAATTTCCACTAATACCCTTAATGAATTAGGTTAGGAGGATTTTTGTGTAGTGGGCTTTTGGGTGTTTGGGCTTTTCCTTTAAATTTTCAGTGGAATAAGAATTAAAATAAAAAGAATATTTTTCTTATTAATTCTGGAACATTTCCCTCAAAAATATTTATTTTAAAATATTTTTAAAATACCCATAAAATTATTTTATGCTTAAAAATTGTCTAATGCATGAAAATTCATTTTTTTTTAAATAAATTCTTTTATGGAAATGCACTTCATGTAATCATTTATTTCACAATAGCAACACATATTATGCATATTAAAATTAATTTAATATGCCACATACTCATCAATCACTTAAATCACAAATTTTCACACAAGCACATACTTAAGCTTAATAATTTTAATTCAAGCAATTTATCACGAAGATTCCTAGGGTGAGTGTGGGTTGTTACATTCTCCCGCCTTAAAGAAATTCATCCTTCAATTTAAACCCTTACCTAGTTTCTCTTGAAGAGCTGAGGATACTTCTGTCACATCTCTTCCTCTGCTTCCCAAGTGCACTCATCTATCCCATGATTCCGCAACTAAACCTTAATCATGGGTATCTCCTTATTTCTTAGCTTCTTTACTTGTTGATCCACTATAGCTATTGGTAACTCCTCATAAGATAGTTGTTCATCTAATGTAATGTCTGGAGGTAAAAGAACATGCGATGGATCTGATACATACTTCCTTAGCATTGAGATGTGGAACACTGGGTGCACATGCGCCAAAGTTGGAGGCAGGGCAAGTCTATAAGATACTTCTCCAACCTTATCTAAGATTTTGAAAGGACCAATGAAACGAGGTGATAATTTTCCTTTCTTGCCAAATCTCATAACTCCTTTCATTGGTGAGACCTTTAAGAATACGTGATCTCCCACGGTGAATTGGACTTCTTTTCACTTAGGGTCCACGTAACTCTTTTGCCGACTGAACGCCGTCTTCAGCCAATCTTGAATTAATGGTACTTTCTCGGTAGTCTCCTTAAGCAATTCAGGTATTTCTATATGCTTGTCTCTAGGCTCAATCCAACAAATTAGAGAATGACATCTTCTCCCATACAATGCTTTGTATGGCGCCATGCCAATGGACGAATGATAACTATTATTGTAGGCAAATTCAATCAAGGGTAAATACTTATCCCAACTACCACCAAAATCCAAGACACAAATCCTAAGCATGTCCTCGAGTGTCTGAATTGTTCTTTTAGACTAGCTGTCCGTTTGAGGGTGAAACACCGTACTAAAATCTAGTTGTGTTCCTAACGCTTCTTGCAACTTCTACTAGAACCTTGAGGTGAATTGCGTCCCTTGATCTGAGATGATAGAAATTGGCACTCTATGTAGTTTCACGATCTCATCTACATACAACTGCACATACTGAGCTGCAGAATATGTGGTCTTAACTCCTAGAAAATGGGCAAACTTTGTCAATCTATCTACTATGACCCATATAGAGTCATATCCTTTGGAGGTTCTAGGTAAACCAACAATGAAGTCCATAATGATGCGTTCCCACTTCCATTCAGATAGTCAAATCTCTTACAGCAATCCTGAGGGTCAATGATGTTCATACTTGACTTGTTGGCAAGTTAGGTAGGGTGCTACAAACTTAGCCACATCCTTCTTCAATCCAGGCCACCAATAATTAGCTTTCACATCATGGTACATTTTGGTAGTTTCAGGATGAGCACAGTAAGGTGTCTAATGTGCCTCCTTCAATATCCTTTCCTTTAGTCCATCCACATCAGGCATGCATACTCTATTCTTGCACTTTAAAATTTGATTGACTACCTCAAACTCATAGTTCTTTCCTTCTCTCGTCTCATCCTTCAACTTCACCAAGTATGGGTCCCTATCTTGTGAGTCCCTTATTTCTTCCATTAACTTAGACCTTACTTGAAAATGAGCCAATAAAACTCTTGATCCTCCAATCTCCAATTTCAATCCTTGATTAAACAATTCCTTTAGTTCCTTCACGATTGACCTTTTTCTCACATCCACATGGGCTAGGCTTCCCATCGACTTTTGACTCAAGGCATCTGCCACTACATTCGCCTTTTCGGGATGATAGAGAATCTCACAATCATAATCCTTCAATAGTTCAATCCATCTCCTTTGTCTTAGATTGAGGTCATTTTGACTCAAGATGTACTGAAGACTCTTATGATCCATGTAGATCTCACACTTCGTCCCACACATGTAATGTCTCCATATCTTTAGAGCGAACACTACTGCAACTAATTCTAAATCATGAGTAGGGTAATTCACTTCATGTCTCTTTAGTTATTGTGATGCATAAGCAATGAATTTACCATTTTGCATCAAAACACACCCAAGTCCTACTCTCGAAGTGTTGCAATAGATAGTGAATCCTTCTTCTCCTTCTGGTAATGTCAAAATTAGAGCCGATACCAAACACTCCTTGAGCTTCTGAAAACTTTTTTCACAGGACTCTTCCCAATTGAACTTAACTTGCTTTCTTGTCAACTTGGTCAATGGAGCTGCTATCTTAGAAAAGTCCTGTATGAATCTACGATAATATCCCGCCATGCCCACGAAACTTCATACTTCTAAAATTGTTGTAGGCCTTGGCCAATTTGCTACTGCTTCAACTTTCTTGGGATCAATTTGAATCCCTTCCTTACTTACTATATGTTTAAGAAAGTTGACTGACTCCATCCAAAACTCACATTTAGATAACATAGCATAGAGTTGGTAATCATGTAACATTTGAAGCATGATCCTCAGATGTTGTTCATGTTCTTCTTTATTCTTTGAGTAAATCAGGATGTCGTCGATGAATATGATTATGAACTTGTCAAGGAATGGCTTGAATACTTGATTCATCAAGTCCATGAAAGCAGCAGGAGCATTCATCAAACCGAATGGCAAAACCGTGAACTCGTAGTGTCTATATCTAGTACGAAAGGCAGTCTTGCAGATATCTTCTCCTCAGATCTTTAGTTGATGATAGCCTAACCTTAAATCAATCTTGGAGAAATGACCAACTCCTTGTAGTTGATTAAAAAGATCATTGATCCTCGACAATGGGTATCTATTATTCACAGTGACTTTGTTAAGTTGACAATAGTCGATGCACATTCGGAACGTGACATCTTTCTTCTTTATGAATAACACTAGAGTGCCCCATGGTGAGCTGCTTGGTCGAATGAAGCCCTTATCAAGTAGATCATGCAATTGTGTCTTTAACTCCTTCAGCTCTATTGGTGCCATACGATATGGCAGTATTGATATCGATTGCGTACCAGGTAGCAGTTCGATGTTGAACTCGATCTCACGATCAGGGGGTAGTCTAAGTAAATCTTCTAGAAAGACATCCATAAACTCATCCACTACTAGAATGCTCTCGTCTCGAATGGCAGCTTCTTTGCTAGTGTCGATTACGTGGGCTAGATATGCTTGACATCCTTTCCTTAACATTCGCCTCGCTCCTAAGGCTGATATCAAGTTCAGAGGATTCTCATTCCTATCTCCTTGGTACACAAACTCCTTCCCATCTCTAGTTCAAAACTCGACAAGTTTCTTTTTACAGTCGATACAAGCTCCATACTCGTACAACTAATCCATCCCTAATATCACATCAAATTCTAGTACGTCTAATTCAAGCAACACTATTGGAAGTGTTTGTCCATTAATGTCTACATCACAACCCTTATACTCATACTTTACTTCCATCACTTCCCCTAAAAGAGTTGCTATTCCTAACGGTTCACTCATCAATTCCTTATCTATACCCAAGTACTTAGCAAAATAAGGTGACACAAAAGAATGTGTAGCACCAAAATCAATTAAACATTTTGTACTAGAACTTTGGATGGGGATGATACCTATAATGGCAGTGTGTGAATTGCGAGCCTCTTGCAGATTTAACATGAAGACTTTACCCTTGCCCTTATTCTCTATCATTGGTACATTCCTAACCATTTGCCCCTTATCCTCGACTCCTTGTCCTTGCGTTTGGAATGGCTTAGATTGTGATCGAACTATGGTCCCATTCCCTTGACTCCTCATCTAAGGGCAGTCCTTTATGAAGTGCCCTATTTGCCCACACCTAAGGCAAGTGCCAGTATCTTTCCAGTAGATTCCAGGATGTTTCTTTCCACATTTGCCATAAGTGGGGATTTCTTACTTAGTCTAACCATTTCGTGGTCCAGATGATGAAAACTCCTTCTTTTGTTCTCCTCCATTTCCATGCTGTCCTTTATGACCTCTGTTCTTATGCCTTCCCCTCTAGTCTCATTCAGCTCGTTTGACTCTCTCCGCCTTGTATCTTTTCTCTATGACCTTGGCCTTGTCTACAAGCTTGGCTAAGGTTGGAAACTCTGTTGCTGTCAATGAATTGAATAGAGGTGTGATTAGTCCTTTAAGGAAATGATTGATGCGACTTGTTTTGGTAGGAACAATGTTGACAGCAAATCGACTAAGCCAGTTAAACTCCTTAGCATAATCCGTCATGGACATTCCTGGCCTTTGCTTTAGTTGCTCGAACTGCAATGCCCTATCTTGCCTTTCTCCTTTTGGTAAGAACTGATCCATTATTTCTTGCTTAAATTTTGCCCACATAGGTGAGTCAGCCCCATAAAGTTGTTCTTCAATACTCCTCTCATACTAGTACCCAGCTTCTTTCTTGAGTTGGAGTCCTACCAACTCAATCACTCGAGCATATAAGCAAGATAAATGACGGAATAGCTTATCCATCTCATCCAAAAATTCATGAGGGTCATCTCCTTCCTCACCACAAAAGGTAGGCGATTGCAGCTTCTTAAACTCCGCCACGATCATTCCCTCGTTAGGTAGTCATTTCCTCTCTCTCCGAGTAGGTGTCACTACCGCAAATGGTGTAACTCCATTCCTTTCTTGAGTTGGTGGTGCTTCTTGCCTTTGAGCTCATAGCTCATCTAGTTCCTTGCGTAAATCTCTCATTTCTTCGCGTATGGCATGCACTTCTTGCGAAGATGCTTGCTCACTAGAGCCCATAGTCGGCACCCTCGAGTTGGATCTTTCACTTATAAGGCATGAAGCTGATTAGGCTCCATGGCTAAAACTGCCCCTTCTAGCTGAGGTGGATACACTACCCCTATCCATCGAGTTAAGACCATGTGCACAGGTTCCGATGATTACCCGCATCAGTACGAGGATTCAGCATAAGGGTAATAGGTACCATAGCTAGAGCTATTGGCAAACACAATTAACAATATCACATAAGGCAACAATAACGTGTATTTCAATAACAATTGTGGTTTAGCTTTCAAACAATGATACAATGATAGTGTAGTTCCAAAAAGAATACAAGTTAGGGTGTTAATCACAAGAATTTCTCATTGGATAACAAAATAGTTTTGGACCAAATGTCCCTTGGCAACCTAAGCTTGACAAAGAAATCATATAATAATATTTAAAATGGAAAGAATATGGGTTTCAAAGATCACAAAGGCTCTCATAATAATATATCACATTCTTATAACACAACATGATGTTGTTCACACTTATAACATGAATGTGGTATTTGCCTACACTTGAAGAATGAATACGATGTTTACTCACCTTGGGGTTCCTTTGCTCCTAGTACACATAGTCCCTTTTACACTTCTAAAGCTCCTCAAACTCTAACATAATATTTGATTTAATACTTAGTATTTATTTACTCATGATGCTCCTATCCCATAACTACCCATGTACATATAGCATACACATACACTTAGAGTCCACACATAGGTGTACTCGTCACTTGCACATAGCACATTGACTTTGAAAGTCTTACATACTTAGGCCTTATAGGCTTTTATGACAACACATTACAATTATATCAATACCTTTTTAGGGTCATTACAATATTATTATCTCAATATCAATTCACTTTAACAATTAGCATAGTTCACTTTACACTTCCATACATGTCAACTTAACAATTAACCTTTCAAGCATCATGCTTAACTCTTATGATCCCTTTCACTTCATTAACTCATAACCATATGTTCATCATCAAGTCATCATAACATCTAGTTCCAAATTCCCCAATCACATTTGCATTCTAATCATAATACAAGGTTAAGATACTTTAAGTATACCTTAAGTATACCAAAATGCATTTAAGCTTGTCTAGGATCATACCTTCAACTAACATGCAATTTTATTATTTATTATACATAAATACTTGTCAATAATCATCAAAATACATCACATAAAATTTATAAGCATTGGGACAAAAATGTTCAAGTAGGCCAAATGCATCATCAAGGTAAAAACCAAATTCTTCTTCTTTTCGTACTTTCCGTCTATTTCAGAAACATGTAAAAGCGTGGTTTGAATCAAGATTTTTCATATAAACATAAAAAAAAAAATCATTTTAGAATTTAAATTCATAGGAATCAGCCACTATTGGTGTTATTTATGCACAAAAATTCAACTTTTGGCTTATAGAGCACAAAACCATGAGTTTTCTTATTTTTGATATTTTATGGTCATTTCAGAAATATGTAAACAGGTTATTTAAACTATTATTTTTCATTTAATCATAGAAAATATCAGTTTAGAACACATCCACACATAATTCAGCAGCCAAGGATAGGGTTTATACAAAAAGATTCCAAGTTTAAAGGCTTAAGTGAAAAATCATGAGTTTTCGCGCTTTCCGCGCATTTCCTTCATTTCAGCGATAAATAGACACATGATTCAAATCATTATTTTTCATCTAAACAAAACAAATATCATATTAGAACACTTCTTCATACAAATTGGTAGCCATATGTCCATGCAAGAATAAAATTTTCCAACTTCCAAATTCTAACACGAAAACCTTGAACTCCTTTGTTTTTCGAAACTTTTCGGTCATCACATAAATATGCAGAAATATTATTTAATCCAATATTTTCCATCAAAACAAATCAAAAATTAGTTTAAACCATGCACAAATAGCCCGCCCCCCCCCCCCTCCCCCCCCCCCCCCCCCCCCCCCCGCCCCCCCGTGATGTTTATGCATAAAAATTGTGATTTTAAGTTATAGAATTCACCTTTGGAGGAATCTTGCGGAAAGAATCGTGTTTTCGGTAGAAAATATATTTTTTCTCCCAAAAACTCACCCAAATAGAATTAAATCTATAAAAATCAGTAATCAAACAGTTCAAAATAATTATTCCATAATTTATTTCATAGAAATCGGTTTAGAAATAGAAAGAGAATAAAAACTTACGATTACGGTCAAGAAATCGCAAAACAGAAAGGTGTTTTCGATATTTCGGTAGAGAAAAATATTTTAAGAGAATTTTCTGCCAAGATACAGAAAGAATAAGAGGATGGCTGCTGAAAACCCTGGTTCGGCCGAAATTTAGAACATATATTACGGTTTGGGTGAAATTTCCACTAATACCCTTAATGAATTAAGTTAGGAGGATTTTTGTGTAGTGGGCTTTTGGGTGTTTGGGCTTTTTCTTTAAATTTTCAGCTGAATAAGAATTAAAATAAAAAGAATATTTTTCTTATTAATTCTGGAACATTTCCCTCAAAAATATTTATTTTAAAATATTTTAAAAATACCTAGAAAATTATATGCTTAAAAATTGTCTAATGCATGAAAATTCATTTTTTTTAAATAAATTCTTTTATGCAAATGCACTTCATGTAAATCATTTATTTCATAATAGCAACACATTATTCATATTAAAATTAATTTAATATGCCACATACTCATCAATCACTTAGATCACAAATTTCCACACAAAGCACACACTTAACCTTAATAGTTCTAATTCAAGCAATTTATCACGAAAATTCCTAGGGTGGGTGTGGGTTATTACATCAGCGCCCCACAGTAACCTGCTTCCTGCTGCCTGCTTGTCCCAGTGCCTAGCTACCAATCCTAGCTCCCGCTACATCACCTCCAAACTGATTTGGAAGATTATTCGAGATTTTGTAGGATTTTCATTCCTAAATTATTTTAGGAAAGGAGGAACAAAAGAAGAAGTTTGGTTGATTTAAATAGGGCCATCTAGGAGAAGAAGAATATTGATTTTAATCTTGATTTTGGGGAATTTTGGGGGAGAATATCTTTTCTTCTAATTTTCTATTTTCTGAATTTTATTTTAGTTTTGAGATTTCAACACTTAGAAAAGATTGCTTTAGTGATTTTGGGAATTCTTTGTGAAGACATCAAGAGATTGGGTTAGAACATCGAATTGATTTATAAGATTAATTTCCTAGTTATTTTCATCTTTTGATTATTAAATTGAAGAATTTAATTCAATGAATTCTTTTGATTTTAATAACTTAGAGATTATCATTATGTTTCCCATTAACTAATTTCAATCTTGTCTAAGGTTTGTATGATGTGTTCATGATATGGAATTTAATATAATCTCTTTTGATTATTTTTATTATTCCTAATTGAATTGATTGATTGTTTGACTTAGGTTTTGAAAGAATAAGAGTTGAAGATCAATTCCAGAATTCATTCCTTTAGGATCTTAAAACAAATTAGAAATATAAGTTTTAAGATTATGCTTTAGTTTTTGATATATGATTTGATAGAATGATTTCTATGAATGCGATTGCTAATAGATTGATTTTTATTCTTTGAATTGTTAGAAACTAAGGCTTTAGAATAATCAATTAGGCATATTCATGAACATATAGGATTGATAAACTGAATACAAAACCTAGGCATCCTTCATTCATTGTTTTTAAACCCATTGCATTTTAAATCCACATTTTCTTTTAATTTCCTGTTTTGCAAATTATTTCTTTTAAAATCATTCAAATTCTTTTTATTTAATTTTCCTTAAATCGAGACAAATGTTTCCATCTGCAATTCCTTAAGAGATACGACTTTGGGTGCTTTCGATATACTACAATTATCCTGTATGCTTGTGTGTCACTTTTGAACAAGTTATTTTAAGCCAAACAAATATGTTGTTCTTTTATAGTATTCAGCCATTGTGAGCCATTTCATATTGAATCTATATTGTGACCAATGATAAGAAACCATCCATTCATTGTTATATTTTCCATTGAATTCCTTTTATGCATTACATGTATGCCTTTTCATTGGAACCATTACTAACTAGAAATCTCCTATGATGTGGGGTATTACATTAGACTTTATGCACTTGGTATAAGCCTACAGGTAAGGTGAGAGTACCCAACCCTTGCTATGAAGGAAATCCTAGCCGTAAGACTTGATCAGTCTTGCATAGTGTAAAGTATGTGAGTGAGCAATGCTAAGACCACCACTCCTTATTTATTAGTGGAAAGCACATTGCTTATAAATAAATCTTTATTTTTGCTAAAATAATGTAACTATTGAAAATGATCGATTACTTCCCAATTGCTATTTTGACTAATTAGTGTTCATTGTTTATATATTCCATTAGCTCATCCATACCATATATATTATATTACACTATTATGTACTCACTAAGCTAGTCTCATTTCTTTAGTGGTTAATATTTTTAGGTCAAGTGACAATTTTGGCAAGGTAAATTCCAAGTTATGCTCCTCCGCTTGAAAATTGCTCTACTTTAATTATATTCTTGCATTTTGTTTACTTAATGGTTATGTAATTGATCTCCTATCATTTAAAGCTCCATGGTATTTAGGGTGTTTCAAATAATTTATTATATCATATTAACAGAGATACATGACAAATGGTATTCCAATAACAAGAAATTGAATAAATATGGAGAATAAAAGGATAAATAAGCATAAATGGTTAAATGTTACAGCAAAGCATGTTATGGTCTTGGGATACAAAATTGGTAATGGAAATGTTAATTAAATAAATAGTTAAGTGGGTTTTATGGATTTAGATGACTTAACATCTCCCCATGCCTTAGGACCTTCATATCCTTAAAGGTAAGGTGTGACATAGCCACAACATGTTCAGAATTGTGGTTTGCGAGTAATGAGAAACCCTTTTTACCACCTGAAAAACCAAAACCTAAAAAAGACAAGAAGGCCAAATAAAGAGATTAGAATAAAAGGAGTTGGAAAACTTAGCAAACACTATAAGAGTTAGCAAGAAAGGGTCAGCCATGACTTGCACCCTTTGTAGTGTCAAAGGCCACAACAAGAGGTTTCACAGTAAGAAAACAGCAACTCAAGATCTATCAAAGGTATATATGCTAGCAATTGTGATATTTTATTTGAAGTTAGCTATTGTTTTAATTGTTTTACTAATACAGATAATTTGCATATATAGTTGCAAAGATAAAAAAAATTCAAGAAAGAAATCCACAAATATGGAAGCAAGACCAACTGTAAACCCCAACCCGTGCACTCTGTAATTGATGTTTGATATGAGTATCAATGATAAACATCAATGTCATTTTAAAACTGAGTCTGCAACTAATAAAGAATTTTTACAAGGAAGCAGTAGAGTTATAAATGATAAAATATTCCAAGTGCACCAAAGAAGTCAAGAACTTGCAGCTGCTTTAAATCATGAAGATATTCACATATGTATGTTGAAGAATCAAGTTTCAACTGTACCAAAGGTAATAAATTCTATGTGAATTTGTGTAATCTTAGGACACTTGTATTTTGTTTTATTTGTTTTTAAATAAGTATTTTGTATTTGAGTATGAGGTTTCAATATGAATTTCATAAATATATAGATATCATGTAAAACTGAATTTCAAGAGCATGAAGTTCCACTAAGTGCTCTTCTACCTTCATGACAAGGTGCATCATATGTATGAATTACATATATAGTTGAAGTACAAAAAATTTGATATTGAGTTTGTTTGAATGTGATGTTTCATACTAAATTTCACAAACTTGCAGGTACCAAATATAAATGAAGTTCAAGTGCAAAATGTTCCACTAAGTTCTCCTCTACCTTTACAACAAGGTGTATCAAAGGTATGAATCATACCTAGAGATGAAACACAAATAATTGTTATTGATCTCTGTCCAATACCTAATCTAACATTTTTTTCACAAGTGGTTGATATAGATAGACCATGGAACACATATCTACTTGGTGACATAGATAGATTGTTAGAAGCCATAGTGGATCTTGATTTATCTAATGATGATGATGAACCTATGATAATTGAAAATATATAATATGTTTTTTGTGTTATTTTATGAACTTTTACTTGACCAGTTACATAACTTGGTTAGTTTAAATGCAAGAGAATCATAAATGACAGAAGTATGTTATAGTTCATAGACCTTCTTCTAAGGTCAGAGTAAGTAGGACACTAATTATAAGGAATATGCAGAGCTATGCCATACCAGGTGCAAGTGGTCCTAAGATAATGCTCACCAAGGGAAAATCACCCTAAAAAATGGCTTCATCAATTGTAGAAAATGTGCATCTAAAAATAAACAAGCATACAACAATGCCAAAGAAACAAAAAAGGCAGCAACCATGATATACTTAATCTTTTTTTTATATGTCTAAATTGAACATGTTATATGTTTTTGAAGGTGTCTGAATATTTTTTTTTATGCTTTTTGGTATAGGCAAAAGGTATGTGATTTACAATTATGGCTAATAGAGAGAGATGAGGGAATATCTGTTGTTGCTATGTGCTTTATGCTTTTGACCAGTATAGCTATGTCAGAAATATGACATATGAGAAAGTCTCACATGTCAATTACACAACACTATAACAATTTATGTATTTTTTGGCAAAATTATATTTGGAATCCTACATAATTTGAATTTTATACTTTTCCTAATTCCATTACATATCCTTTTATAATTATGAATATTAGACTTCTACTTAGTGACAATCAAAAAGTAATTCTAACTTTAACATCCATATCCTAGTCATTTGTTGCAACATCTATGTTCACATCAATTTTCATTCTTTATCTTTTTATCTTTCCTTATCTTAATGATGTATCTTGTACATGTTTATATTTAAACATATTAAGGTAAAAAAAACACAGTTCAATTTATATTTAAAAATTGCATTAAAAAGTTAAGAGTTAGAGCTACAAATTAGTTCAATATAGATAAAAGTAGCTCCACAAATTCACAACCTAACTACATAACCCCACTACATTACTATATAAGCTTTCCCCTTTACTGATACCCAACAATATGCCTTTCTCCTTTAATGATGCCTAACAATTTATTAGTTTTTTAAACTCACACCAACAAGCAAACCATGAAGAAAAAATATACAAAGACAACAATAAAAGGAACATGAATTTTTCAATGCTATTTTCCTTTAGCCAACCACTTCAAATTTTTCCATGTCCATCTATTTCCTCCTTGATGGCGCCCCTGTTGTAATTTGCACTACCTTCACCATTGTTGTAACTTGCACTCCTTTCACCCTTGTTGTATCTTAAGCTGCCTTGCCATAGTGAAAATCTCTTTTCATGTCCCTCCTCTGTCATAAGGACACATACCCAGTCAAAGGAATTGCAATATACTAGCACAACCTATAACATTTATTCAAAGAAAACTAAAATTTTTTGCATCCACATTCAAGTAGTAAAAGACCAAAATCTTTTCATAAAAATTTAAGAAAATAAAAACTTACATCTTTGTTATTCCTGCACCTGAATGATCACCTTCTAGGATAAATTTCAGACCATGATGTCCTTAATAAATATGGAAGCCGACACTTGCAATTATGGATACTCACTTGAGCCATGGAAAATTGAAGATAATGAAAGTTAGGTTTTTTATTTTATTGATAAGCCAATTTTTATGGTTTTTTTTTTTTTTTTTTTATAAATCTCAACCTATAAGGGTAGATGGCTAGATAGAGGCAGAGATGGCAAGAGGGAGAGAAATGAAAAGATGGGATAAAATAGAGAAGAAAATGAACCCTAGAGAACCAAAGAGATTTGGTATCCATAGAAAAAGAGATCGAGCGAGAGAGAGAGAGAGAGATAAAGAGAAGGAGAAGAGAAGAGGCACTATAAAAAAATTGACCTAGATATTTAACATATATCCTTCATGCATTAGGCACGTCAATCCACATCAGTTAAAGAGGGATCTCAGTTGAGTCGATTGAGTTAAGCCACGAGGCATACCTACGTAGCCTTTTTTTTTTTTTTTTTTTTAACGTGTTGCCTAACTGGCAAGCTAATTCATCAAATTTATCTGACATGGCTTGCCACACTCAGTTACTTAAGCTAGGTTTCCAACCAGTGACCTCAATGTGAAAAGTTTTTAAAACTTTAGGTATTTAAGGGCCAAAAAACATTCTTTTGTGATAACATCAAAAAAACCACAAAGTTTGGTATTTTCAGAGCTTTTCACCCATAATCTCTATAATTATCAAAGTATTAGAAATTAAATATCTAAAAAATATGAACTAAATACTTGATCAATAGAACAAAAATAGAAACCCATAGAATTTAACAAAGAGATTTCAACAACAACAATATTAATTACTTGAGCCAAGAACAAAGTAAGGAAAATAAAAGAGAAAATAACATAAAATAAAAATAAAACATGTAATATAAGAAATCAAAATAAAAGATAAAAAGAAATGAAGAAGAAGAACTTAGCTTTTCCTCTTCACCATCGGTGAAACTAACTAGAAACCCTAACTGTTATTGCCTTTCACCAATACTTAGTTGCTGCCATTGCCTCTGCCTTTGCCTCTACCTCCCTCTCCTTGTCAATTTTCTGTAAGCCTAACATCTAACAAGAAATGAGATAATAATGCTTTTATACCTAGGCTAAAAGAGAAAGCCTAAAATAGCATAGTTTTGGCCCCATGAAATCACGTTTTGATCCAATTTTATGATAAAAGTGCAATTTAGTCCTTTATAAATAAATTTTAATATCCTTACAATTAACAAATTATTATTTAATTTCATAATGGAAATTAATTATGGAATGATAATAAATAATATTGATTAAATTAAATGGCGTCTGAAAATCAAATATTATATTATTTAACTATCTAAAATAATTCTTATGAATATATTTTTTTTGAAACAATACACACACACAATGCACATGAGTTAGGGACATGACACTCCTCTACAAAATCATAACAATTTTGTAAGGCAGTTAATATATTCTTTTCGTAAATCAATTTTTTCACCCATAATCTCTATAATTATCAAAGTATTAGAAATTAAATATCTAAAAAATATGAACTAAATACTTGATCAATAGAACAAAAATAGAAACCCATAGAATTTAACAAAGAGATTTCAACAACAACAATATTAATTACTTGAGCCAAGAACAAAGTAAGGAAAATAAAAGAGAAAATAACATAAAATAAAAATAAAACATGTAATATAAGAAATCAAAATAAAAGATAAAAAGAAATGAAGAAGAAGAACTTAGCTTTTCCTCTTCACCATCGGTGAAACTAACTGGAAACCCTAACTGTTATTGCCTTTCACCAATACTTAGTTGCTGCCATTGCCTCTGCCTTTGCCTCTACCTCCCTCTCCTTGTCAATTTTCTGTAAGCCTAACATCTAACAAGAAATGAAATAATAATGCTTTTATACCTAGGCTAAAAGAGAAAGCCTAAAATAGCATAGTTTTGGCCCCATGAAATCACGTTTTGATCCAATTTTATGATAAAAGTGCAATTTAGTCCTTTATAAATAAATTTTAATATCTTTACAATTAACAAATTATTATTTAATTTCATAATGGAAATTAATTATGGAATGATAATAAATAATATTGATTAAATTAAATGGCGTCTGAAAATCAAATATTATATTATTTAACTATCTAAAATAATTCTTATGAATATATTTTTTTTGAAACAATACACACACACAATGCACATGAGTTAGGGACATGACACTCCTCTACAAAATCATAACAATTTTGTAAGGCAGTTAATATATTCTTTTCGTAAATCAATTTTTTTGTGTTAATGCCATTAATATGAACTTTTTGGGAAATTATGAATTTTCTTCGGCAAACTGAAATTGATCTATTCCAAGCTAGTTAGTATTTGGAGTAATAGGTGAGTGGTAATGATAATATATAGCACATTTTTATTCCCAAATTTACAATTGATACATGAATTATTTATTACATATATAAATTAAATTTCCATGTATTTAAATAAATTTTAACTGTTATTTGATTATTTCATATCAGATAATTTTAAATTTACTTATTTTGTACAAACGAAATATTTTTTTATTTTAAATATTTGAATTGTGAATCATTATTTTATTATATATAAATGAAATTTGTGAAATTAATAAGTAAATATTCCATGTACAATAATAATAATAATAATAATTATTATTATTATTATTATTATTATTATTATTATTATTATTATTATTATTATTAATTTAGTATTAAAAATTATAAAAAAAAAAAAACAAATTATGAATAATATTGCTAGTTAATGGCATTAATTTTTTTTAGAATTTTATGGAATTTAAGAAATATATTCTAGTTAAGAAAAAATAAATTAATATATTGATATGAAAGAAAATATTTTATGAGAATTATAATGAAATTTTAGAAAATTATAATTTTATAAATTTAAAACATAATTTTTTTATTGGTATACTATAAAAAAAATTTCAAGAAAAATGTGTATAAGATATGCTAAAATAATAACATATAAATAATTATAAGTATATACTGTAATGTTTTTCAGCATTAAAAAAAAAAAAAAAAAAAAAAAAAAAAAAAGGTATGAGATAGGTTAGTGATAAAAAATATAACAACAACCGTCTGGCTCGAGCTCATGCCCACATACAAACTCCATAATTATTCAACCATTAACTTAAATTCAATTAACTTAAAATTTTATTCACTTAAAAAACTTATAAAATGTTAAAGTGAATCCTAAATTTCTAATAGCTAAAATCTTCCCAGTTGCTGCTCGCTCCTTTTCCACTCACTCTCACTCTCATTCTATCTTTCATTTACTTGATCTTCTATCTTTTGATTTGCTCCAAAAAAGAAACACAACTCACCATTACTAAATATTATCAAATATATAATAAATTTTAATTTTATCACTTTATTATAATTCAAATAGCTATGCATTCTTATTATTTTATCAATATATCTTATTGATACCTCTTGTTGCAAATTTTAATTTTGTCGTGTGTCTATATATATATATATATATATATATATATATATATATATATATATATATATATATATATATATATATATATATATATATATATATATATATATATATATATATATATATATATATATATATATGTAACATATTTCACGATAATTTTTTTTTTTTGTTATAAACGAATTTTATTTTGTCAATATACCTTCTTGATGCACTTTGTTATAAATTTTGATTTTGGCACCTTATCATCAATTTCAATAATTATAAATTTAATTTTCGTCACTAGATAATATATTTGACGATGATTCTTTTCGTTATAAATTGATTTTATTTTATCAATATGCCTTCTCAATGAACCTTGTTATAAATTTTGATTTCATCACCTTATTATTAATTTCAATATTGCAAATTTAATTTTGTCACTACATAAGATATTTGACGATGATTCTTTTTTATTTAAATTGATCAATATAACTTCTTGATACACCTTGTTACGAATTTGATTTCATCACCTTATTATCAATTATAATAGTTAGAAATTTAATTTTCATCACTACATAATAAATTTGATAATGATTCTTTTCATTATAAATTGATTTTATTTTGTCAATATACTTTTTCGATGCACCTTATTAAGAATTTTGATTTCAACTTATTATCAATTCCAATAGTTATGGATTTAACTTTTGTCACTATATAACACATTTAACAACGATTCATTTAATTGTAAATGAATTATAATTTGTCAATAAACCTTCTTGATGCACCTCATTATGAATTTTAATTTCATCACTATAAATTGCTATTATTCTATGTTCTAAGTCATCAAAAAATAATTTCACTTTATCATTCAAAATTCTTCATAAATTTAGTTACGAATTGAGTAATTCAATGCCATAAATTTATATTTTTTAATGGTCATTTTCGTCATAAATTAGTGTTATTCAGTCAGTAAAATATTCCCTCCAGCATTTTAAAGGGAAATGTTGCTCTAAATATAATTACAATGACTTTTAAACTTTCACCACAAATAATAGATTTGGTGACGAATTGGCTAGTATAACATGATGAAATTATGATTTGTCACCAAAACAAATAATTAGCCACAAATTAGATTTTTTGTCATATGACTTAGCTTTTTTATAACAAAATTTTTCTAGCATTATAAAAAACATTTGTGATATAATGTACGATTTCTTATAGTATTGATTATTCTTTGGTCATTTTTGTGTAAGCCAACTTATTAAGGAACTCCAACCAAGATAGAGTGCTTGAGTTTGGATTAGAGTATTTTTGCTATTGAGGTGAGTTATGAAATTTATTTATACATGTACACCACCTTGAATGAATGTCATTTTATACTAAACCATCGAATGTTGAATGATTGAATTGTTAATCGCTAGTGATATCACTCATTACTAGAAACGCACCTTTTAATGACTACAATAAATAGTCACTAAAAGTAATAAATTTAGTCACTAACAGAATTTAATGGCCACCTAGCAACTAAAATACTCAGTCACTAAAAGTCTACTTGCTAAATACTATTAGTGAGAGAAGTAGTCACTAGTTAACGACAATAAAAATTCCATCGGTAATTAGCAAGTAACATAAATAATCACTAATTGTAACAACCCACACCCACCATAGAAATTTTCGTGATAAATTGCTTGAATTAGAATCTATAAAGTTAAGTGTGTGTTTGTGTGAATGTTTGTGATCTAAGTGATTAATGAGTATGTGGCATATTAAATTAATTTTAATATGCATAATATGTGTTGCTATTGTGAAATAAATGATTTACATGAAGTGCATTTGCATAAAAGAATTTATTTTAAATAAAATGAATTTTCATGCATAAAACAATTTTTAAGCATAAAATAATTTTATGGGTATTTTTAAATATTTTTAAATAAATATTTTGAGGGAAATACTCCAGAATTAAAAAGAAAAATATTATTTTTATTTCTAAACACTTCAGCCGAAATTTTTAAAGAAAAAAGCTTAATACCCAAAAGCCCACTACACAAAAATGCTCCTAACTTATTTCATTAAGGGTAATAGTGGAAATTCCACTCCAACCCTAATATATATTCAAATTTTCAGCCAGCAAGGGTTTTCCAGCAGCCACTCCCTCATTCTTTCTGTATTCTGGCAGAAAAACCTATCAAAATAATTCTCTCTACCGAAATATCAAAAACACTTTACTGTTTCGCAATTTCGTGACTATAATCGTAAGTTTTTAATCTCTTTCCATTTCTAAACTATTTTCTACAAAATAAATTATGGGAAAATTATTTTGAATTGTTTGATTACTGATTTCTATAGATTCAATTCTGTTTGAGTGAATTTTTGGGAGAGAAAATTTATTTTCTACCGAAAACACATTTCTTTCCGCAAGATTTCTCCAAAGGTGAATTCTATAACTTAAAATCACAATTTTATTGCATAGACATCATAAAGGGGGGGTGATTTATGTTTATTTGCATTCTAAACTGATTTTTGATTTGTTTTAATGAAAAATATTGCATGAAATAATATTTCTGTATATTTCTGTGATGACCGAAAAGTTTCGAAAAACAAAGGAATTCAAGATTTTCGTGTTAGGATTTGGAAATTGGAAAATTCTATTCTTTCATGAATACATGGCTGCCGATTTATGTGAATTGATGTTCTAATATGATATTTGTTTTGTTTAGATGAAAAATAATGATTTGAATCATGTGTCTGTTTATCGCTGAAATAAACGAAATGCGCAGAAAGCGCGGAAACTCATGATTTTTCACCTAAGCCTTTGAACTTGAAATTTTTTGTATAAACCTTACCTATGGCTGCCGATTTGTGAAATAATGTGTTCTAAACTGATATTTTCAATGATTGAATGAAAAATAATGGTTTAAATAACCTGTTTGCACATTTCTGAAATGCCATAAAATACTGAAAACAAGAAAACTTATGTTTTGCGCACTGTAATGCAAAAGATTGAATTTTTATATATCAATGGCACCAATAGTGGCTGATTCTTATGGATTTAAGTTCTAGAATGATTTTTTTTATGTTTACATGAAAAATCTTGGTTTAAACCATGTTTTTACATATTTCTGAAATAGACGGAAAAACACAAAAAAAAGAAGAATTTAGTTTTCACCTTGAAGATGCATTCGGCCTACATGGACCATTGTGTCTAAATGTTTATAAATTTTATGTGATGTGTATTGGTGATTGTTGACATGTATGTATGTATAATAAATGATGAAATTGCATGTTTATTATGATCCTAGATAAGCTTAAACGTGTTTTGGTATACTTAAGGTATCTTGATGTCATATTGTGGTTAGAATGCAAATGTGATTGAGGAATTTGGAACTAGATGTCATGATGACTTGATGATGAATATATGGTTATGAGTTCATGAAGTAAAAAGGGATCATAAGAGCTAAGTATGATGTTTGAAGGATTAATTGTTAAGTTGACATGTATGGAAGTGTAAAGTGAACTAAGATAATTGGTAAGTGAATTAATATGGAGGTAATGATAATGTGATGACCTTAAAAAGGTATTGATATGATTGCAATGTGTTTTCATGTGAGCCTATAAGGCCTAAGTATGCAAGACTCTTAAGTCAACATGATATGTGCAAGTGATGAGTACACCTATGAGTGAACTCTAATGTGTATACTATATGTGTATGGGTAGTTATGGGATAGGAATATCATTAGTAAACAAATACTAATTAAATCAGATATTATGTTAGAGTTTGAGGAGCCTTAGAAGTGCAAAGGGGACTACGAGTACTAGGAGCAAAGGAACCCCAAGGTGAGTAAACACAATGCTTTTGTTACAAGTGTGAGTAAACATCGTATTCATGTTATAAGTGTAAACAACATTTTGTTGTGTTACAAGAATGTGATATATTGTTATGTGAACCTTTGTGATCTTTGAAACCCAAGTTCTTTCTATTTTAAATTTTAAGATTTCTTTGTCAAGCTTGGGTTGCCAAAGGACATTTGGTCCAAAACTATTTTGTTATCCAATGAGAATTTTCTTGTGAATTAACACCCTAACTTGTATTCTTTCTAGAACTACACTTTCATTGTATCATTGTTGAAAGCCAAACTACTATTGATATTGAATCACATGTTATTGAGGCCTTATGTGATATTGATAATTGTGATTACCATTAGCTCTAGCTGTGGTACCTTTTACCCTTTATACAGAAATCCTCGTACCGATGCGAGTAATCATCGGTTATGTGTTTCTCGTACCGATACGAGTAATCATTGGCTATGTGCTACTTGTACCGATGCGAGTAATCATCGGCTATGTGCTACTCGTACTGATGCGAGTAATCATCGGCTATGTGCTTCTCGTACCGATCCAGGTAATCATCGGCTATGTGCTGCTCGTACCGATGCGAGTAATCATCGGCTATGTGATCCTCGTACCGATGCGAGTAATTATCGGCTATATGTTCGAATGATTATGGCAATAGCCTTCACTCTATGTGTTCGAGTGATTATGGCAGTAGCCTTCACTCTATGTGTTATAAGTGTGATTTCTGCAAACCTTTCTAAATTGTAAACTATGAATCATGAGTTATAAGTTATGAGCTATGGGCCCTTTCTAAGGGATATGTGTTATTGTACAACCCCTATTGTTTACTCATTGAGATCATCTATCTCACCATTTTTCCTTGTGTGGTTCTAGGTGAGCATTATGAGGAGGCAAGGTGATGGCTCAAGCATCCTACTTTGCTTGGGGAATTCCTTGTCCAAGTTATCAATAATACTATTTTTATGAAGTCTTGTCATTAGATGCTCCGGGAATGTTAATTGATACTTATAGAGATTTATATTATTTTTCCTTATGGAATTTATATGTAACGATTTACTTTAAGCTTTCCGCAAATTATGGTATTTATCTAAATGTTTTAAATGAGTTAATGAAAGAGGTTCGGTAAGATCCTAGGCATGATTTTTATATGTTAATGGGTTCTACGGGCATGGGTGACCTTATGTCTCCCCATGTTCTAGGACCGTCATGTCTTCAAAGTTGGGATGTGACACTAATTGAAAACTTCAATAGCTAAATAACTACGCTACTCAATCATATGCAACTAAAAATAATGACTGTTGGGTAATTATGAGACTATAATATTAGTAGCTAAAAATAGTCGCTAACAACATAAAAACACTTTCAAAAAATCTCTATTGATAAAATATTTTGATAGAGAATATTTTATCAATGGAGATTTTTGTGAAAGGATTTTTTGCTATGTGTTAAAATATATTAAAAAATTAATTCATTATGAGAAGTTTATTGATGATATTATGGATGGATTTTTTGGGAAAATTGTATATAAAAGATGGGGTAAAATGTAAATTCTTTATAAATATGTTAAGTTTATATCAGGCACATTTGCATAATAAGTTATTATGCAAAGTTAATTATTCACACCATTGAAATATTTAGAAAGATTAACTAAAATAGTGAAGAGATGGATTTTTGGGAAAGATTAATCATCACGAGCTTAGATGAATCAAGTATGTAATGAACAATAGTAGTTGCTTAATGGATCATTTCAACAATTCTATTTGACTTCATATTTTATTTGAATTAATTAATGCTTCAGAAGATGCAATTTTTTTTAATTGGTTACCATGACTTAACATAATGTCCTGATAAAAAAAAAATAATAATCTCCACAAGTCTTAACTAATCCAAGTCAATTTTTGGCTTCAGTGAAATTGATAAATTGATCCATGGGTCACTATTGCTACTCATAACTCAAGTCAGCAAAGCACATGAAGATATCTCCCCCTAAAACCCATCCCTTCACTTTTGTAGCTAGTCTAACTAAATATTTTAAAAATATGACATGACTTTAAAAAAATAGCTTATATACATATAAAACACACAAACTTAGCATATTTAGTAAAAATTTACCTTTTTCCTTATCTATTACATCCTACTTCTCAAAAAGTCCATCCAGACTATCATTAATAAACTTGTATAAAAATTAAATTCGTCATTATACATAATGCCCAAAACAAAAATTCCTTTTATGCATGCATTAATTGATTTATTCTCCTTTTCTATAGGAAAAGCATTTCTAGATAGATATATCCTCCAAGTATCCATAAATAGAAAGGAATTCCAAAACTCAAAGGCAGAAAAGAAGATGGACAATAGTTCTTTCTTTTGAAATATATTATAAGAAAGAGGTAATGCCCATCTTCTCTTCTACCTTTGTAGTTATGAAATTCTCTTCCATTTATGAATACTTGAAGAATAAATCAGGTTGAAAATGCTATTTCTATAGAAAAATAGAATAATCCAGTTAATTAATTAAGGCTTGCATAAAGGAATCTTTGTTTTAGGCATCACATATATATTAACATATGTATATAAACAAATTATAATAAATTATATAATATTAATGTGACTCATGTATATTCCTAGCTATATATTACCCTAAAAATATATTCTAACTAAAATCAAGTAAAGTGTTGGCTATATCTATAATATACCTATTCGAACTAAAATAGTTGTGATTTTAAGGTAATATTTTTAGTTATTTTGCTTAAATTTAATTTACTTTCTAGTTGTTTTTGTTTGGTTTTATTTCTTTCCGCATTTTGTCGAGAAATTTTGAATTAAAGAGAAAAAGAATGAAAAATGGTGCATTTTCAAAGCAAAAATGTGAAACACGATCAAGCACTTGAAAACATAATCATGTAGGCTAAGATAGTAGCATAACATGATCGTGTCCAAATACACTACCAAGAATGCAAAGCATGTAGTAGGTCTAATCTAGTCTAGACCAATACATGACTAAGAGGAGCATAGTACATGACTGTATTCAGCAAATACTAAAACATGACTTGGTAAAGCTAGTACATGATTGTGTACTAGATTTTTATGATGTGGCATCATTTCATTGGACAAGGATTAAGGCTTCATTATTTTATTCTTTTAAATTAGGTTTTGGTTGCTAGTTCCATGACACACGGATTAAGAAATAAAGAGCACACAAGTTAGAGTTCCATCATTTTCTCCTACTTTTTTCCTCTCATAATCAAATAACTCTGGTCTTGATTTCTAGTTTATAGAGATCGAAGGGATTTTGGTTATCAAGTGACTAGAGCAAAATTGATTTCATCATCAAATAGATTTGTCTTAACTTTTTTTATCATTAATTGCAATTTCATTTTACATTAATCAAATGAAAATGTTTGCTTTTTGATAACTCTATATTTTTAGAGTTATTTTATTTGTTTAAACTCAAATTTTAGCTCAGTTCTCAATAATGTAATAATATTATTACTTATTATTAGAAATAAATAGTTCTACAATTTATAAATAAATTATAATATATTTTTAGTATTTTCATTTTATTTTTTCATATCAAAATGATGTCACAATGATGTAGTAATGTCATGACTCAGGTGATGATGTTATTTTACAAATGATGCAGACAATGATGTCATTTTATAAATGATGCAAACAATGATGTCATGAAATTAATGATGCAAGAGATGATGTCATGAAAATAATGATGTAATTAATGATGCAACATGGTTGAAAATGAAGATGGAATTTGCTTATAAATAGGCATTACCTCCCTTCTCCAAAATCATAACTCAAAGTAGAATAAAAAGTATATGTAGAGAGAGTTACATATATTTTCTTAGAGTAGATTTCTTTTATTATTATTTTGATCAAGAATAGAAGTTTTTGGAGCTTGAATTCATCAAAGATTGTATCCCAAAACAAGTTCTTTCTAAACTCTATTCTTAAATTTAATTATAAGTTGTCATTATATTTGTTATTATGTTTGTTATTTTGATTGTTAATTTAATTGTTTCTTTCTTTTTAATTATGAGTAGCTAATTTTATTTTCTAGGATTTAGATGTAATCTTTTGATTTGCATATGATTATTTATATTTAATTGATTGGATTTGATTGTTGGAATTAATCTTTTAACATAGAACTTAATGCTTGTAATTAACTAGCCATTAATTGCATGATTTAAGATATTGTGTGAAGTAGCAAGGGTGGAAACACAATATTAGTTCATTAGGATAATTAACCTAGGGAATGTATTGCTTAAAGATAAGAATACTCTTTTGTGATTTTTAAAAGGATTTCCATAAAACTTAATGGGTTTGTGTTAATTGCTTATGATCACGAGAGTAGACGTAAGGTTAATATGAACACATATGTTGTATCTTGAGAGAGAACATCACATAATTTTGGAAAATCTAATCATTAATTTCAACAAAAATAATCCATCTAAAGATTATAAAGAAATCATATATGATCAATTGATGAATTCTAAATCCTACACCTTTAATCTTATTTCATATTTATCGTCATTTATTTACTTGAATTTCACTTTAGCTTAAAATATAAATTCTCATAATCGATTTTCTAAATAATAGAGTAATCTAAATTTTGGTGCTTATCAACCCTTCCCTATGGATTCGACACTCTATTCATATACTATTACTTGGCAAAACCTGTATACTTGCAGAAATTGCACAACAAGTTTTTGACACTATTGCTAGGGAAGACAATTTTTGACAATATCAATATAATTGATATACTCTATTACCTTAGATACCTTAATTTATTTTTAAAACTGAATTTTTATCTTGTTTATTCTACAACTTGTATAAGTGTTTATGAGAAACGATCCTGAAGTAATTTTAGAGGAATTGGATCCTGAAATCGAGTGAAGGTGTAAGGCTTTAACCAAAGCCAAAAAGGAGAGACTTAGAAAAGAGAAAGTAGAAAAGGCTAACGAGCAAGAGGCTTTGGAAGAAGGAGCAGAATTTGAGCAAGAAACTTTTGAGAAAGGACTTGGAGGAGCAGAGAAAGAAATGGCAGACACTGGAGCTAATAGGGCACTATGCAAATTTGCCATGCCAGACTCAGTTATGCGATCCAGCATAGAAAGAACCATTGTTGCAGCCAATAATTTTGAGATCAAACCTTCACTCATTCAGATGGTTCAGCAGTCTCAGTTTGGAGGAGAAGTCATGGAAGATGCCAATGCTCATTTGGCAAATTTCTTAGAAATTTGTGACATAATTAAGATGAATGGCGTTACTGATAATGCCATTAGACTGAGGCTTTTCCCATTTTCTCTTAGGGATAAAGCAAAAACTTGGATGATATCTCAAGCCCCAGGATCAATCACTATATGGGATCAACTCGCACGTGCTTTTCTTGCAAAATATTTCCCCCTGGAAAGACTGTTAAACTAAGGAATGATATTACTAGTTTCATTCAATTTGATGGAGAGACATTATATGAAGCATGGGAAAGGTTCAAAGATTTGCAAAGAAAGTGTCCTCATCATGGTATCCTAGACTAGTTGATAATGCAAACTTTTTATAGTGGTCTTTCAAATCAAATAATGAGCACGATTGATGCAGCAGCCAGAGGAGCTATTATGAACAAAGGTACCATCGAGGCTCATAATCTTCTTGAGCAAATGGCGACTAACAACTACCAATGGTCTAATGAAAGGACTATAGCAAAGAGGGTTACAAGTGTTCAATAAGATGATAGGTATTCTCTTCTTGCAGCAAAAGTTGATGCAATTGCTAAGTCATCAGGGAGGGTAAACATTAATGCTCCATGAAGTAGTCATCCAATTATTTGTGACTTATGTGGGGGTAATCATCATAATTTTGAATTCCATGGAGTAGAGAAAGTCCAATTTGTCTCTAACCCTAATAGGTAACAAAATAATCCCTACTCAAACACCTACAATCCAAGATGGAGGAATCACCCCAACTTAGCATGGGGAAATCAAGGAAACCAAGGAAGCAATCAAAGGCCACCATACCAATCCAACTTTCAAGGGAGAAATCAAATTCCATCCCAAACACTATAAGAAATCAAGCCTTCCTACGAAACTGCTTTGGAGAAATTCATTGGAGCCACTTCTGAAAGTTTTGACAAATTGGAGAAACACTATGACAAGTTGGAGGCCAAAGTCAATCAAATTGCTAGCCAAAATAGAAACTTGGAGTTTCAAATGGGGCAAATAGCTAACTCTTTTAACGCAAGACCTCAAGGTACATTGCCTAGCAAAACTGAAATTAATCCTAGAGAATAATGCAAGGCAATTACTTTAAGAAGTGGCAAGCAACTTGAAGAAGTGGTACCAAAGAAAACAAGTGAATATAGTGGTGAAGTTTCAAAAGAAGATACCCCAATAGATCAAGCTAAAGAAGAAAAAAGATAGAAGGTATCTAAACCTTCACAAGTCAAGACTTGTGCACCACCCATTCCTTATCCTTAAAGATTGAAGCAGCAGAAGTTAGACAAACAATATGAGAAGTTTCTAGAAATTTTTAAGCAACTTCTGATAACTCTATATTTTTAGAGTTATTTTATTTGTTTAAACTTAAACTTTAGCTCAGTTCTCGAAAATGCAATAACATTATTACATATTTTTAGAAATAAATAGTTTTACAATTTATAAATAAATTATAATATATTTTAAGTATTTTTATTTTATTTTTGCAGATCAAAATGATGTCATAATGATGCAATAAAATAAATGATGCAAACGGTGATGTCATAAAAATAATGATGCAAGCAATGATTCAAGTTTTCAATCAATGAGAAATAAATTCAATGGTTGGTGGCCAAAATTCAATGGTTGGTAGCCAACCTAACCATTTTTGAATATTGATGAAGGAATTCAATGGTTGGTGGCCAAAATTCAATGGTCGGTAGCCAACCTAACCATTTTTGAATATTGATGAAGGAATTCAATGGTTGGTGGCCAACCTAACCATTAATGTTGAATTTTTGATGTAAGAATTTTAATGGAACTTGAATTCTTCCACCAAACATGTCTCTAAATACCATCCTTGGCAAAGGGAAATGGCATCAAAGAAAATCCATAAAAAAAATATGTAGAGAGATTTTCATATGCTTTCGTAGAGTAGATTTGTTTTATTTTTTTATTTTGATCAAGAGGAGGAATTTTTGAAAGCTTGAGTTCATCAAAGATTGTATCCCAAAACAAGTTCTTTCTAAACTCTACTCTTGAATTTAATTATAAGTTATTATTATGTTTATTATTTTTATTTTTAATTTAATTGTTTCTTCTCTTTTAATTATGAATAGCTAATTTTATTTTCTAGGATTTAGATGTAATCTTTTGATTTGCATATGATTATTTATATTTAATTGATTGGGTTGATTTTTGGAATTAATCTTTTATCTTAGAACTAAATGCTTGTAATTAACTGGCCATTAATTGCATGATTTAAGATATTGTGTGAAGTAGCGAGAGTGAAAGCACAATATTAGTTCATTAAGATAATTGACCTAGGGAATGTATTGCTTAGAGATAAGAATACTCCTTTGTGATTTTTAAAAAGATTTCTATAAAACTTAATGGGTTTGTGTTAATTGCTTATGATCACAAGAGTAGATATAAGGTTAATATGAGCACACATGTTGTATCTTGAGAGAGAACATCATATAATTTAGGAAAATCTAATCATTAATTCCAGCAAAAATAATCCATCTAAAGATTATAAAGAAATCATATGTGATCAATTGATGAATTCTAAATCCTAGACTTTTAATCTTATTTTCATATTTATCATCATTTATTTATTTGAATTTCACTTTAGTTTAAAACATAAAATCTCATAATTGAATTTCTAAATAATAATCTTAAAATTGGTACTTGACAAACCCTTTCTCGTGGGAATGATACTCACTCATCACTTTATTACTTGTAAACGATCTGTGCACTTGTAAAAATCGCGCAACAAGTTTTTGGCACCATTGGGGGGAAGACAATTTTTGACAATATCAATAGGTTGATATACTCTATTACTTTAGATTTTATATATATATATATATATATATATATATATATATATATATATATATATATATATATATATATATATATATATATATATATATATATATATATATATATATATATATATATATATATATATATATATATTTTAAAATTTGCAGATTTTTTTTAACTTTTATAAAAAAAAAAAAAAAAAAAAAAGAGAGAAAGATGGCTTTCCACAACTTGTAATGGTGGAATGGAGGAGTGATGCTAAATAGAGTAGCAAGCATGTATGGTGAGGATGCTTTTGGTAAGTTAAATGCTAAAATCGATGCATTGGCTAACTTAATTGATAAACTTGATGCTAATACTTTATTTAATTCATGTTTGAGTTGTAATCTGTGTGGAGGTAATCACTTGAATTATGAGTGTCAATATACAGAGCAGGTACAATTTTTTCCAAATTATAACAGGTATGAGAATTATCCATATTCCAACATAGACAACTCAAGATGGAGTGATTATTCAAGCTTTTCATGGGAAAACCAATGCAATCAAGGTAACAATTCATGGTATCCTTATCAATATAATTTTCAAGATCATGCACCATTTGAAGAGCACATACCATCTTATGAAATAGCATTGGAAAGATTCATAAATGCTACTCATGAACGATGCGAAAGATTGGAAGATAGGATGGATCAATGGGCTAGCCACAATACAGATGATGATGTACAAATGGAACAGTTTGCTAGTCCATTAGATGCTCAAGGCCATGGTAACCTAACAAGTCAAATTGAAGAATATTCTAGAGATCAATGTTTGGCAATTTCTTTAAGTGATGATGAGATGATTGATAAAGCAGATACTTCAAGCAAGTGAGAAAAAAAGGAAGAAGTTGAGATCAATTTGCCCAATAAATATTGTTCTCTTATGGATAATATCAGCGGAGTAGTTAAAATTACTGGGGAAATTAAAGAGGTATTTGAAAAAGAGAACTCAAAGGAAACTCTTTCAGTTTGTTTGGTGAAAACAACACCAAATATGCCAGACCATAAAAAATATCAATTTGATGACTTGAAAGAAAAGAAGAAACATTCACCACCATCAACTGAGCACTCACCAACTCTTGATTCAATACCACTACCTTCTTATCTCAATTTCTTGAGAAAATTCAGAGCAAGAAAAAGAGCTCATTTGAAAGCTTTTGGAAATTATGTGCCTAATTGTAAAATATTAAATAATTTTTGTCTTAACCTTTTTCCATGCAGGTTCAAATCAAGTTGGCTTGACTCATTAAAATTGGCAAAAGTCCATCTTTTCACAATTATCGAGATGATATACTTTGTGTATTATCCTCCTTGATAAAGATCTAGCTATAGTCAAGCTAAAGACTATAAATTAAGCGCTTTTGGGAGGCAACCCAAATTTCTAACTTTTTACTTCTTTTTAATTTCTTTTGTTCTTTTATTTGTTTCATTCTATTTTTGCTTTAGTGTTGTTTGTGAGTTATTAAAAATATTATTAGGAGGAAACCCAAGTTTTCCCTTTACTAGGTTTCTTTTATTTCTGTTTAGTTGTTTCATTTTAAATTTTCTCTTTCATTTTCTTAGCTAAGTTAATCAGATATGGAAGCATCTCTTGCAGCACTAAAAAACAGATTTCCAACTCTTCCCCAAGATGTACTCAGGAAAATTGATGAACATGGATTGGAAAGAATGAAGGCATTTAGGCGTCTGAATCTTCCTGAGGATATTCGTTAGATCATAGAAGCCAAAATACGATTGGTAGGTGAGCTTGATGACTTATTTATTAAATTTGCCAGGTAAGGGGAGAAGTTCTTACTTAAAGAAGAGAAGCGCTAAGAGAATGGGAGTCTGCTACAAGTGTGCAAGATGGAATTGCAACACACGTTGTAGGAATATTGGATTTGCATCCATAAATCGAGAAGACCAAATTAAATTCATAAAGGATGGACTAAGTAAGGAGTCTATAGATAATATCCTACAGACTCTTGAGACGCATCCTTGTGGGCAAGTTCAAAGCACTCTTTTAGATTTATGGAAACTATTCAAAGAAGAGAAACAGCGTTACAATCTAGAAAATCTGACAATAAAAGACCCTGTTTGCCAGTTAATAAGAAAACTGGATGGGAAGCCTATCCTCGACTCATAAAAGGCATGTAAGCCGTTACTGGACGTAAAACCGGAGGAAGATGTGAGCCAAAATCACAATTACTGTTTATAATCAAGTGTATCATTAACATTTTTATTTTTTAATGCATTATTTTTTCTACATCTTGCAGTACCTTTTGACTTTTTAGCACCTAGATTTTATTTTCCTGTAGATTTTTCTACTGTCGACAACTTTTTAGTCTTTCAATGTCTACTTTTAGCTTTTCAATTTTTTTTTTGACTTTTGTACATATGCTGCAGATTTTTCTACTTTCGTTAGCTTTTTAGTCTTTCAATGTCTGTTTCTTTTTAGTTTTTCAAATATTTCTTTTGACATTTGTATACACAGCATTGATTATTTTTGTTTTCATTATCATTTTTGTTTTTATACTTTTTCTGTCAATAATTATTTTATCCCATTGAACTGTTCTTTTACTCTTCTAGTTTCTTTATATGCACATTCATTATTGTCAATATGCACACAATCCTTTCAAAAAATCTGTGAGAGAAAATGGCAGAATCCTCAACACGCAAATTCAAAACTATTTGTGTCTTTTGTAGTCCAAACTCTAGCAAGAAAAGAGAGTACTTGATAGCAGCTAATGAACTTGGTAGGATTTTAGCTGAACGAAAAATTGATTTGGTGTTTGAGGGAGGTAGTTTAGGGTTAAGGGGTTGTGTTGCAAGTTCTGCATATATTAAAGGTAGTAAAGTCTTAGGAGTAGTTCTAAAGGCTTTGGCTCGAAATAAACAAATCACTGGTGGAACTATAGGTAATGAGTTACAGGTCAATAGCATGTACGAACGAATGGCATACATGAATCTCACTGCTGATGCTTTTATCACATTACCTAGTGGTTTAGAAACATTTGAAGATATTTTCACCATTGCATCTTGGACCCAATTAACTGTTCTTCAAAAGCCATTGGGATTACTTAATGTTGATGGTTTTTATAATGGTTTGTTATCTTTTCTCAATCATGCTGTGGAACAGGGTTTTATGACACCGGCGAGTTGACGCATCTTAGTCTCTGCTTCAACTATTGATCAATTGATTGATCAACTGTAAAACTTTAAATCCGAACCTGATCCATTGATGGCACAGGTAGTTTGGCACCCCAGGGCCAGTAGCAGTAAAAAGCGAGGACTAGATCTGAATCTCCGGTTATAACTTCCCTAACTCTTGTATTTTTTTATCGCATTTTTTTTTGTTTTGTGTGTGTGTTTTTTTTGTTGCACCTGATCAAGCGAAGTTTTAGGTTTGATTCACTAAATGTAAGATGGCTGAGTAAAGAGTTACTTTTGTACTCTTGATACGCATCCTAAATTTATGTGATTTTCCTTTTCAAAAAAAAAAAAAAAACTAACTAACTCAATAGTTATTCATACAAGATGGCTGAGTAAAGAGTACTTTTTGTGCTCTTGATGCGCATCTGTTTTTTTTTTTTCTTTTTTTTTCCTTTCTTTTTCTAGTTTCCAAAATTAAAAAAAATAATAAATAAAAAAATTGATGTTTTCTTTTTTGTGTGATTAGTTTCTCATGCTTGCTTTTAGTATTGTTTCATGATATTTTATAGGAAACAAGAAAGTGGAATGCACGTTTTGTTTACAATTTGGAATCCACTTTTCTACAAGAGGGAGTATTTTCTTTCTTTTAGTTTGTTTCTTTGACATTGAGGACAATGTCCATTGCAAGTTTGGGGGAGATTTAGTTTGTTTTTTGTTTTAGTTTTTTGTTTTCAGTCATTTCTTTTGTGTTTTGATGAATAAATTTAAAATTTTTTACTCTTTTATTGATAAAATATGTTTGTGTTAAATAATTTGATGAAAGGCTAATGATAGATTATAATTGATATTTATGGACAATTTATTAAAGTATTTCAGGTTGAGTAACTATTTTGGGTAAGAAATTAACTTTTATTAAGATTATATTTTGCTTTGCTTTGCATTATATTGATTACATTGAATTTGTGTATGCTTACTTAGAGAGGGCTTCTACACATTTTTATCTTCATTTGCCTCACCTATCTTAGAACATGTTCTTGCAAACTTTTGAGGCAAAATTTTGAATTCATTTTGAAAAAGAGATATGATTTAGGCATTATTTGTTTAGCCTGTTACTTGTATCTACCCTTATTTTAATTTTTTCCCTAGTTTACCCCTTTGAGCCTTAATAATTTTAGCTTTCTTTTCTTTGTTAATTAACCTTAATTGTTATCCTTTATCCTATTTGTGAGATAATTTTGTCAAGTTTACATTTTAATGAAGAAAAGAGAATTATTAAAGTTTTAAAAGAAAATAAGGATCTCTAATAACTGAAAGTATTATTCACTATAAAAGATCACCTTCTGCTTAAAATAAGTTTGGGGGAAAGCAAGAAAATTGAATAAATAAAAGTTACTAATTCTTGCTTGTCTTTAGAATAATGTTGTTGGCGAAAAAAAAAAAAAAAGAAGAAGAAGAAGAAGAGGTGGGCTTAAAAGAAGAAAACATTGAAAAAGAGTAGTGCTTAAGATGAAAAGGATCCTTCATTAATATAATTCGTTTATTTGAGCTATTGATTTTGTAAACTTGGCATAATTATTTTACTTTTGTTCATTTAGCCTGTTCTTTGTTTAGCCAAAAATACCTTGTGTTAGCCCCATTACAACCCTAGTCAAGACCTATTGATCTCTCTTGATTTGTGAATTCCATTAGTGGAGATTGTTTGCTTTAATATCCTTATGAGATTTGTACATCTATTTTATATCATTTGATAGAGGCATTTAAAGATATTAGTGTGTATATGCCTATCTGAAGTGCAACAATTTCTTTGCAGTTGATTTAATGCATAGTTATTCAAGGCATGATTAAGATGAGGATTATTTTGAACCTGAGATAGAAGCTTAACTTGCAATACTATTGATATGTTGTTTGTAAATATTAATTTCTTGAGACCTTTAAAAAAAAAATTTAACATAAGCATGAGGGGATTAAATTTCTTTTTTGTGGTATTTGATTATTCTCTGAAATAAATAGTTGAAAATTTAGAGTTTTATAGGTATTTGTGGGTATCACCACTGGAAGCCCTCACGAGACTATAACTCATCCTCTTTGGGACACCTAGGGGTTTAAAGGCTTGTTGCATACGCTAAATGCAATCGTAATTTCCTATAAAAGTGGACTAGTTTAGATTTTGAATTTTCTTTTGCTTGAGGACAAGCAAAAACTTAAGTTTGGGGGTGTGATAACTCTATATTTTTAGAGTTATTTTATTTGTTTAAACTTAAATTTTAGCTCAGTTCTAAAAAATGCAATAATATTATTACATACTTTTAGAAATAAATAGTTCTACAATTTATAAATAAATTATAATATATTTTAAGTATTTTTATTTTATTTTTGCATATCAAAATGATGTCATAATGATGCAATAAAATAAATGATGCAGACAGTGATGTCATAAAAATAATAATGTAAGCAATGATTCAAGTTTTCAATCAATGAGAAATAAATTCAATGGTTGGTGGCCAAAATTCAATGATTTAAGATTTTATATGAAGTAGCGAGAGTGGAAGCACAATATTAGTTCATTAAGATAATTGACCTAGGGAATGTATTGCTTAGAGATAAGAATACTCCTTTGTGATTTTTAAAAAGATTTCCATAAAACTTAATGGGTTTGTGTTAATTGCTTATGATCACGAGAGTAAACGTAAGGTTAATATGAACACACATGTTGTATCTTGAGAGAGAACATCATATAATTTATGAAAATCTAATCATTAATTCCAGCAAAAATAATCCATCTAAAGATTATAAAGAAATCATATGTGATCAATTGATGAATTCTAAATCCTAGACTTTAATCTTATTTTCATATTTATCATCATTTATTTATTTGAATTTCACTTTAGTTTAAAACATAAAATCTCATAATTGAATTTCTAAATAATAGAGTAATCTTAAAATTGGTACTTGACAAACCCTTCCTCGTGGGAATGATACTCACTCATCACTTTATTACTTGTAAATGATCTGTGCACTTGCAGAAATCACGCAACAACTTCACATAAACATACCATTCATAGAGGCCTTGGCACAAATACCATCCTATGTGAAGTTCTTTAAAGATTTACTATCTAACAAGAGGAAGATTGAGGAGCATACTGTGGTAGTACTTACTAAGGAGTATAGTGCAATTATTTAGAACAAACTTCCACAAAAGCTCAAAGATCCAGGTAACTTTTCTATCCCTTGTCTAATTGGTACCATTGAATTTAAAAAGGCTTTATGTGATTTAGGAGCTAGTGTTAGTCTTATGCCTTTATTTGTTTGCAAGATATTGGGGTTGGGTAAGCTAACCCTAACTATAATGACCTTGCAATTAGCTTACTATTCTATTAAGTATCTAGTAGGTATCATTGAAAATGTCATGTTAAAAATTGGTAAGTTTTATATACTTGTGGACTTTATGGTATTGGACATGGATGAGGATGTTGAGACCCATTGATTCTTGGAAGACCATTTTTAGCAACAACAGGAGCCTTAATTGATGTAAAACATAGCAAGTTGACTTTAAGGGTAGGTGATGAGGAGATTAAGTTTGACATTGCTAAAGTAGAAAAGCAACCTGCCATCATGGATTGTTGCTTTCAAATTGATGTCATTGATGAGGAAGTTCAAGAAGTCTTGGAAGAAAAGCATTTTACGGACCCCCTAGAAACATGCTTGGTTAATGGAGCAACAAGCAAGAATGAAAATCATAAGGTTGCCACAATTGCTAATATTTTCGAGGGGAGCTCACCTATGCCTTTCTATATGAGACAACAGTTTGAAGAATTGGAAAAAGGTAAGTCACTTCCTCCATCATCAATTAAGCAAGCACCAGTTCTTGAGTTAAAACCACTTCCTACACATCTCAAGAATGCATTTCTTAGTCCCAATCTATAAATGCAAACTTGAATGATGTTCAACTTGAGAAAACATTGAGAATTTTGAGGGAAATTAAATCAGCAGTGGTTGGAATATTTCTGACATTAAAGGGATTAGTCCAACTATTTGCATGCATAGAATTTTAATAGAGGATAACCACAAGTATGTAATTGAACATCAATGTAGGTTGAATCCAAACATGAAAAGAAGTAGTTAAGGCTGAGATTACTAAATTATTAGATGCAGGAATAATTTTTTCCATTTCTGAAAGCTCTTGGGTTAGTCTTGTGCATGTAGTACCCAAAAAAGGTGGGATGACTATCGTGAAAAATGAAAATAATGAATTGCTTCCCATTAGGACCATAACAGGATGGAGAATATGTATTGACTATAGGAAGCTGAATAATGCTACCCAAAAGGATCACTTTCCTTTGCCTTTTATTGATCAAATGTTAGAAAGGCTTGTAGGTAATGCATATTTTTGCTTTCTAGATTGTTATTCAAGGTATTTTCAAATTCCCATTACTCCTAAAGACTAGGCAAAGACTACTTTCACATGTCCCTATAGTACTTTTGCATATAGAAGAATGCCCTTTCGTTTGTGTAACGTCCTTACTACTTTTCAACGTTACATGTTGTCTATTTTCTCTAATTTTGTTGAGAAGTCCATGGAGGTCTTTATGGATGATTTTACTGTGTATGGTTCTTCTTTTGATGCATGCTTAGAAAACTTGAGAAAATTTTTGCAACATTGTGTTAAGTGCAATTTAATGCTAAATTGGGAGAAGTGCCATTTTATGGTACAATAGGGAATTGTTTTGAGGCATAAAATTTCTCAAGCAGGAATTGAGGTAGATAGGGCAAAGGTGGAGACTATTAAAAAATTGCCTCCACCAACCAATGTAAAAGGGATAAGAAGTTTTCTCGACCATGCTAGTTTTTATTATCTGTTTATCAAATATTTTTCTAAAATTGCTACGCCTCTCTATGATTTGCTTAATAAAGATGCTACTTTGGATTTTAACCAGGAGTGCTTGAGTGCTTTTGATAGGTTAAAGAAAGCTTTTATTTTAGCTCCCATTATTGCATCGCCCGATTGGAGTTTGCCATTTGAAATCATATGCAATACAAGTGACTTTGCAATTGGAGCTATCTTAGGTTAAAGAAAGGACAAGAAGGTGCATGTGATATACTACACTAGTAAGATCATAAATGATGCACAAAAAATTATGCAACTACAGAAAATGAGATGTTGGTGATAGTAATGGCGATAGACTAATTTCGCTTCTATGTGGTTAGGTCAAAAGTTGTAGTCTTTATAGACCATGTAGTAATTAGGTACCTAATGTCCAAGAAAGATGGCAAACCTAGATTGGTCAAATAGGTACCTTTGCTTTAAGAGTTTGACCTTGAGATCAAGGACAAGAAAGGCGTGGAGAATGTAGTTGCTGACCATTTGTCTATATTGGAAAGGGAGAGAACAACTGAAGATGAAAAACTAGCCAATGACTATTTTCCAGAGGAGCAGTTGCTGGTAGTTAGAGGATCAATTCCATGGTTTGCAAATTTTGTCAATTACTTGCTAAATGGCATCATCCTTAGTGATTTTTCTTGCCAACAGAAAAAGAAATTTCTTGCAGATATCAAGTATTATTTTTAGGATGAACTATTACTTTTCAAGTATTATGGAGATAGGATGATTAGAAGGTGCATGCTAGAGGAGGAAATTCCAAGCGTTTTGGAGCATTGTCACTCTAAGGAAAGTGGAGGGCATGCAAGCACTGACAAAACTATTGCAAAGGTATGGCAATGTGGTTTTTATTGGCCTTCAATGTACAAGGATACCAGAAACTTTGTGATGTCTTATGATCATTGCCAAAGAATAGGGAACATAATTAGAAAGCATGACATGCCACTTAATGGGACTTTAGAAGTTGAAATATTCGATGTTTGGGGGATTGATTTCATAGGACCATTCCCTTCATCCCTAAACAATCAATATATTTTGGTAGCGGTATACTATGTTTCGAAGTGGGTAGAAGTAATTGCAAGTGCCACTAATGATTCTAGAGTTGTGATGAGATTTATTAAGAAGAATATTTTTGCTCGATTTGGTGTTCCAAGGGCAATTATTAGTGATGGAGGCTCCCATTTTTGCAACCGGGCTTTTGATACTTTGTTACAAAAAATGGAGTCAATCATAGAGTAGCCACTCCATATCATCCTCAAATCGAGAGTTGAAGAATATTTTGGAGAAGACTATGAATAGCTCTAAGAAGGATTGGGCACTGAAATTGGATGATGCTTTGTGGGCTTATAGGACTACTTTCAAGACCCCAATTAGGATTTCACCATATCGACTTATCTTTGGTAAAGCATGTCGCTTACCTATAGAGCTCAAACATAAAGCCTATTAGGCAGTAAGGAAGCTGAATATGGATGTGGAAGCTGCTAGTCGCAAAAGGTTACTTCAATTGAGTGAACTCAAAGAGATATGGCTAGAAGCTTATGAAAATGCCAAGATTTATGAAGAGTGCACCAAACATTGGCATGACAATCATATTCGTAAGAGGCACTTTGAAGAAGGGCAACAAGTATTGCTTTTTAACTCATGTTTGAAATTTTTTCCATGGAAATTGAGATCCATATGGTCAGGACTATTTCAAGTAGTGAAGGTATATCATCATGGAACTGTAGAGCTATAAAACAATATTACAGAGACATTCAAAGTAAATGGACAATGCCTTAAACCCTATTTCAGTGGAGATTTAGTGGAAAAAGGGGTAGCTTACTCTTTAAAAGAGACCATATGATCAAAATTCTAAAAAAGTCTAGCTAAAGACTATAAATTAAGCCCTTTTGGGAGGCAACCCAAATTTCTAATTTCTTTATTTTTTTAATTCCTTTTATTCTTTTGTTTGTTTCTTTCTATTTTAATTTTGCTTTAATATTGTTTGTGAGTTATTAAATAGCTTAACAGGAGGAAACCCTATTTTTTCTTTATTAGGTTTCTTTTATTTCTGTTTAGTTGTAAATTTCCTCTTTCACTTTCTTAAGTCATTTATTAGATATGGAAGCATCTCTTGCAGCACTAAAAAACAAGTTTCCAACTCTTCCCCAAGATGTACTTAGGAAGATTGATGAACATAGACTGAAAAGAATGAAGGCATTTAGGCGTCTGAATCTTCTTGAGGATATTCGTTGGATTATAAAAGCCAAAATACGATTGGCAGGTGAGCTTGATGACTCATTTATTAAATATTTGCTAAGTACGGGGAAAAGTTCTTACTCAAAAAAGAGGAGAGCTAAAAGAATGGGAGTCTGCTATAAGTGTGCAAGATGGAATTGCAACACATGCTGTGAAAACATTGGATTTGCATCCATAAATCGAGAAGACAAAATTCAATTCATAAAGGATGGACTGAGTAAGGAGTCTTTGGATAATATCCTAGAGACTCTTGAGATGCATCCTTGTGGACAAGTTCAATGTACTCTTTTAGATTTATAGGACTTATTTAAAGAAGAAAAGCAGCATTACAGTCTAGGGAATCTGACATTAAAAGACCCTATTGGCCAGTTAATAAGAAAACTAGATGGGAAGCCTATCCTCGACTCATAGAAGGTGTTAAAGCCATTACTGGACATAAAACCAGAGGAAGCTGTATGCCAAAATCACAACTATTATTTATAATTAGGTGTATCACTAACTTTTTAATTTTTTGATGCATCATTTTTTCTACATCTTGTAGTATTTTTGACTTTTTAGCACCTATATTTTATTTTCCTATAGATTTTCTACTGTAGACAACTTTTTAGTCTTTTAATGTTTGCTTTTAGTTTTTTAATGTTTTCCTTTAGACATTTGTACACACAGTGTTGATTATTTTTATTTTTATTATTATTTTTATTTTTATACTTTTTCTATCAATAATTATTTTATCCCATTGAACTATTCTTTTACTCTTTTAGTTTCTTTATATGCACATTCGTTATTGTCAATATGCACACAACCCTTTTAATAGATTTGTGAGAGAAAATGGTAGAACCCTCAGCATGCAAATTCAAACTATTTGTGTCTTTTGTAGTCCAAACTCTGGTAAGAAAAGAGAGTACTTGATAGCAGTAGGATTTTAGCTGAACGAAAATTTGATTTGGTGTTTGAGGGAGGTAGTTTAGGGTTAAGGGGTTATGTCACAAGTTCTGCATATATTAGAGTTAGTAAACTCTTAGGAATAGTTCTAAAGGCTTTGGCTCAAAATAAACATATCACTAGTGGAACTATAGGTAATGAGTTATAAGTCATGAGCATGTACGAATGAATGGCATACATGAATCTCAATGTTGATGCTTTTATTGCATTACCTGGTGGTTTAGAAACATTTGAAGATATCTTCACCATTGCATCTTGGACCCAATTAACTATTCTTCAGAAGCCATTGGGATTACCTAATGTTGATGGTTTTTATAATGGTTTATGTTTTTATAATGGTTTACTATCTTTTCTCGATCGTGCTGTCGAACAGGGTTTTATGACACCAGCAAGTCTATGCATTCTAGTCTCTACTTTAACTATTGATCAATTAATTGATCAACTGCAAAACTTTAAATCCAAACCTAATCTATTGATGGCACAGGTGATTTGGCATCCTAAGGCCAGTCGCAGCAAGAAGCGTGGACTAGATTTGACTCTTTAGTTGTAACTTCCCTAACTCTTATAGTTTTTGTTATCGCTTTTTTTTTTTTTTTTTTATTGCACCTAATCAAGCAAAGTTTTAGGTCCAATTCACTAAATGTAATATGGTCGAGTAAAGAGTTACTTTTGTACTCTTGATATACATCTTAAATTTTTGTGATTTTCCTTTTCAAAAAAAAAAAAAACTAACTAGCTAGCTAACTAACTAACTGACTGAAGAGTTGTTTATACAAGATGGCCGAGTAAACAGTATTTTTTGTGCTCTTGATATACATTTGTATTTTTCTCCCTTTTTCGCATTTAAAAAAATAAAAAATACAATAATAATAAAAAAAACTTTTTGATGTTTTCTTTTTTTGTGTGATTAGTTTCTCATGCTTGCTTTTAGTGTTGTTTCATAATGTTTTCTAAGAAACAAGGAAGTGGAATGCACGTTCTGCTTACAATTTGAAATCCACTTTTCTACAAGAGTGAGTATTTTCTTTCTTTTGGTTTGTTTCTTTGACATTGAGGATAATATCAATTGCAAGTTTGGGGGAGGTTTAGTTTGTTTTTTTTTCAATCATTTCTTTTGTGTTTTAATGAATAAATTTAAAATTTTTACTCTTTTATTGTTAAAATATGCTTATGTTAAATAATTTGATGAAAGGCCAATGATTGATTATAATTGGTATTTATGGACAATTTATTAAAGTATTTCAAGTTAAGCAACTATTTTGGGGTAAGAAATAAAGATTATGTTTTGATTTGCTTTGCATTATATTAATTGCATTGAAATTGTGTATGCTTACTTAGAGAGGGCTTCTACACATTTTTATCTTCATTTGTCTCACCTATCTTAAAACATGTTTTTGCAAACTTTTGAGGCAAAATTTTGAATTCATTTTGAAAAAGAGATATGATTTAGGCATTGCTTGTTTAGCCTGTTACTTATATCAACCCTTATTTTAATTTTTTCCCTAGTTTACCCCTTTGTGCCTTGTTAATTTTAGCCTTTTTTCTTTGTTAATGAACCTTAATTGTTACCTTCACCCTAATTGTGAGATAATTTTGTCATGTTCACATTCCAATGAATAGAAAAGGGAATTATTAAAGTTTGGGAGATCTCTAATAACTAAGAGTATTATTCATTTTAGAAGACCACCTTATGCTTAAAATAAGTTTGGAGGAAAACAAGAAAATTGAATTAAATAAAAGTTAGTAATTCTTGCTTATCCTTAAAATGATGTTGTTGGTGACAATATATATATATATATATATATATATATATATATATATATATATATATATATATATATATATATATATATATATATATAAGAAGAAGGGGGCTTAAAAGAAGAAAACATTGAAAATGAATGGTGCTTAAGATGAAAGGGATCCTTCATTAATTTAATCTCTTTATTTGAGCTATTGATTTTCTTTTGTAAATTTGACATAATTATCTTACCTTTGTTCATTTAGCCTTTTCTTTGTTTAGCCAAAATACCTTGTATTAGCCCCATTACAAGCCTAGTCAAGACCTATTTGATATGTTGACATGTATGGAAGCTTGACTTGCAAATTTATTCAAACTAAGCATGAGAGGATTAAATTTCCTTTTTGAAATAAATATTTGAAAGTTTAGAGTTTTATAAGTGTTCATGGGTATCACCACTAGAAACTCTCACGAGACTATAACTCATCCTCTATGGGACACCTTGGATACGCTAAACGCAATCATAATTTCCTACGAAAGTGTACTAATTTAGGTTTTGAATTTTCTTTTGCTTAAGGACAAGCAAAAAACTTAAGTTTTGGAGCGTGATAACTCTATATTTTTAGAGTTTTTATTTGTTTAAACTCAAATTTTAGCTCAGTTCTTGAAAATGCAATAATATTATTACTTATTTTTAGAAATAAATAGTTCTACAATTTATAAATAAATTATAATATATTTTTAGCATTTTTATTTTATTTTTGCATATCAAAATGATGTCACAATGATACAGTAATGTCATGACTCAGGCGATGATGTCATTTTATAAATGATGCAGATAATGATGTCATTTTATAAATGATGCAGGCAATGATGTCATGAAATTTATGATGCAAGAGATGATGTGATGAAAATAATGATGTAATCAATGATGCAACATGATTGAAAATGAAGATGGAATTTGCCTATAAATAGGCATTACCTCCGTTCTCCAAAATCACAACTCAAAGTAGAATAAAATGTATATGTAGAGAGAGTTACATATATTTTCTTAGAGTAGATTTCTTTTATTATTATTTTGATCAAGAAGAGGAGTTTTTGGAGCTCGAGTTCATCAAATATTATATCCCAAAACAAGTTCTTTTTAAACTCTATTCTTGAATTTAATTATAAGTTGTCATTATATTTATTATTATGTTTGTTATTTTGATTGTTAATTCAATTGTTTCTTTCTTTTTAATTATGAGTAGCTAATTTTATTTTTTAGGATTTAGATATAATCTTTTGATTTGCATATGATTATTTATACTTAATTGATTGGATTTGATTGTTGGAATTAATCTTTTATCTTAGAACTTAATGCTTGTAATTAACTGGCCATTAATTAAATGATTTAAGATATTGTGTAAAGTAGCGAGAGTGGAAACACAATATTAGTTCATTAGGATAATTGACCTAGGGAATGTATTGCTTAGAGATAAGAATACTTCTTTGTGATTTTTAAAAGGATTTCCATAAAACTTAATGGGTTTGTGTTAATTACTTATGATCACGAGAGTAGATGTAAGGTTAATATGAACACACATGTTGTATCTTGAGAGAGAACATCATATAATTTAGGAAAATCTAATCATTAATTCTAGCAAAAATAATCCATCTAAAGATTATAAAGAAATCATATGTGATAAATTGATGAATTCTAAATCCTAGACTTTTAATCTTATTTCATATTTATCATCATTTATTTACTTGAATTTCACTTTAGCTTAAAATATAAATTCTCATAATTGATTCTTTAAATAATAGAGTAATCTTAATTTTGGTACTTGTCAATCTTTCCCTGTGGATTCGACACTTTATTCTCACACTATTACTTGGTACGACCTGTATACTTGTAGAAACCGCCCAACACTTTTAATTATATTCAAATTGTATCCATATCTTCAGCTATGAACTAATTTCTTTTATTCTAAGGTACTAAATGGATCCTACTTGATTGTGTTGTATGTTTAGATTGATGATTAAGCAATGTACATCATTGTTCTATGCTAAATGATTATATGCTTATGAATGGCCACCATAAAGTATTACTTAGGTATTAAGTGTTAAATAGGACATTGCTTAATACTAGATCATGGACAATGAACTTAGGATTTTTAAATCAGAAATGCACTAAACTCTATACATTCCTATGAACACGTTTAGGATTCAATTAATTTCTAATAAACCTAATTTGAAAGACATATCTATTAGGGTTGTCTATGATTTTATGCCATTCATTTGCCTAAATATTCATTCTAAACATCAAGCCATCAAATTAGGTAAAGTTGAAAGCCTTAAAAGCCATTGCTCATTTGATTACAATAAAACAAATTTCAGCATTCTCACCTTAATTTCAAAATATTTTCTTTTAATTTCATGTTCACTTTTGCAATCAATCAAATCAGTAATTCTAACAGAGTGTTTAGGTTTATTTTTCCCTTTTTGTGCTAAATTACAATTCAATCACTCATCAACTATTGCTTGTATTAGGGGATATGGCCTTGGGTGTACTCATCATTAACTATAATCACTTTGTCTACTTGTATGTAGTTGTGAACCTTTAATTTTACACCCTCATCATCCAGCCATAGCCTAATATCTGCTAAGTTTAATGCACTAAGTAAAGCTATCATGGTGGTGTGAACTCTCAAATTTGCACCCTTAGGATCTGACCGCAGCTTGACACTTGCTAAGATTCATATGCTATATATATGATGGTCCTGCTAACTAGTTAGCAGGCAGGGGTCAAGGGGGTAGTGCCCCATTGAAAAATAAATTTCTTGAAACTTGCACCTTCAAATGATTAGTACTCGATCGAACCCATAAAATCAAACTAGGCTCAAATCGGATCAAAAACAAATGAGAACGGGCTGAAAAATAAGCTGCAGCAACTCGCAGGCTGGTTGCGGCAATTCGCAGCTGCAGCCTCTATTGTGGTTACCACAGAGATCTCTAGGTAGCCAATTGCCTACCACAGCTGGCCCTGAAATTACCGTAGCCTAGGACAAATTACTGCAGTGCATTTTTAATGGTTTCCACACCAAAAATTCATAGTTTTGAGCTCCTAAACTTCCCCTATAAATGCCTTGCACCTCCTAACAACTTTGATGCATAATTACATGCTTCTATACTCTCCCTAAAGCTTTCTAAACCCTATTCCTAAGCTTTCCAATCATGAAAACCCTCTTCCTAAACTTCCAAATCCCTAAAATCCCATTCTAAAACTTCCTCCATCACATCAAACCTTATTCATAAGTTTCCTAATTACCTCAAACCTTATTCATAAGCTTCCCAATCATCTCAAAACTTTATTCATAAGCCTCCTAATAATCTCAAATCATCTCTCTAAGCTGCCTAATCAAGAAAATGTGCAATTCAAGTTATTTCTTTCAAAGGGGAATTTGTGGTACTCAAGCAAAGGTGTGATCCAAATCCCCCCAAGAAGAGTTCACACTATTCAATAATCCTTCTTCCAAAAGGAGTGCTTGTGCTATCCTTAAGTTAAGGTGGAACTTAGATCTGGTGCCAAGCTCACTCCCTACATTCCTCGCTGACAAAAGCCAAAGATAAAAGCTCTTTCCTTTTCCTTTTCAATTTTAAGGTCTAAATCTGAAAAGATCTAATTTTTGCTAATTAAAATCTAACCTAATTAACAAATTCCTAAGCCCTTTAAAATTAATCAAAACATGATAACAAAGGCTTTGACTTAAAAACCCCTCCTTCACAAGAAGGAAGAACTGCATGGGATTTGATTCCTATTCAAAGGGATACACAGGCTTGCCATCTCTAAGGCATTCAACTCTGCTAAAATTAACAACTTCTTCTCTCTATCACCTTCTTCACATAGTTTAGGATTGAAATTGCTTTTCTTAAATAAAAATTGAAACTTTAGTTCTTTTTATTACAATTGTTTTATTATTATTTTAGTTGTTAAGATTATATTTGGGGAATGTGTGCTTTTCCTATAACCCATAAGGGCTAGAGGAAAGATCCCCTAGTTTTGGCATTTTGACATGTAATAGTTTTATGTAGTTTTTCCTTTACATTTTGCAGCTTGTAATTATCATTATCTCATACTTATCATGCATTGCATGAGTAATATTTGTTTCATATACATCATTTTATATCTGTTCATGCATACATAAAAATTCCTTTTTTTTTTTTTTTACAAAAGCTATTTTTTATTTAAGTCAAACTAATTTTTTATATTGTTTTAACCAAAACCTAATCCCTGAACCCTCTTTGGTCATTCAAGGACTAGTGCTTTTCCTTTGAATAAATGGTATAATTTTGGAGTCAATCAAATTGGCTTTTTCCTTTAATTTTCCCAACTAAAATAAACAAAATTACAGTGACGACTCCTCTTGCAACTTACAACTTCCAAAATACAATTTTTCTAAACTCATTGCGAGTTCCAATTGTGATGTTTCTCCCACATGGACGTTTTCAATTCCCTTTAGTAGATCGGACCAACTGCTCGGATGAGGTGTCATAGGTGATCCTACTAGCCAGTTAGTAGGTGGGAGTTCAAGGGCACTACCTCTAAAAGAAAATTTTATCCTTCAAGTACATTGCACCAGATGCTTCCTTTTTTTTTCAACATGGACTAACATGAATCTCTTAAAAAAAAAAAAAGATGTCCACCACATGGAACCTCATAAGGCTGGCGCAGATCCACGCAGACATCGTGCTAATTCAAAAAAGTTTGCTCAAATCAGTACGTGGTCCCCCCTTTTAGTCTGAAAATTTCAAAAATACCCCCTTTTTTTAGCCCCCTTTTCAATATTTTTTGCTCTTTTCACACTTCTTCTTCCCAAATTGCCCTCACCCCTATTTCCTTATAAATACCTCATCCATTTCTTCATTTCACTCACCACTTAAACACTTATAGATTAGCTATCCATTTGCTCAATTTCTTCTTCTCTCTCCAATTACTTTTTTTAATTAATTAATTAATCATTTTAATTAATTAATTACTCCACTTTAACCTAAGTTAATTAATCCTTTTAATTGACTAATCCCTTTTTAAGATTAATTACTCAAATTAATTAATTAATGAATCCTTTTAATTAATTAATTAATCATTTTCTCAAAAATCAAAATCAATCTTTTTTTCTATTAAACCACCCATCATCCTAATTAATTAATTAATCATTTTAATTAATTAATCTATCCATTTTTCCACATTAATTAGTTAATTAATCATTTTAGTTAATTAAATAATCTCTCAACCAATCTAATCATCCAGTCCTGATAAAATAGAATTTCAGTCTAGCAAAACTCTTTGCCCAACTCATACAAAGGTATCAGCCTCTTTCTCATCCATCTAACCCCCAAACCAAAATTAATTGATCAATCCCCAAACTCCTCCACTTAATTGTGGAATAAACTATGTGGGTTTTGATCCACATTTAATTAGGTATATAGGCGAGTTTGGAAATTAAATCTAAACCACAAATCCAAATCTTAATAAATATCCTTTCTCCTCTTATTTTCCAATGTAATCAGTATATTAAGTCGATTTAATTGTTTTGGAATTAAGGAGCTATTATGTAGTTCCCTTAGAATCCATAAGGACTAGAGGAAACACTCTCCTCAATTTATAGATGTTTTACTTAATTGTACTTTAATTTTCCCAAGCATTCATATTATACTTATGATTGTCGTTTAATACCTATCATCTATGAAATTAATCTTCAAAGTCAAATTAAACTTAAGAGTCAAATCAAGATTATTCAAAACCAAAAACCTAGTCAAATCAAGATTATTCAAAATCAAAAACCTAGTCCCTAAGCTTAACCTGGTTCGAGGCTAGTGATTTTATCCTTGGGTAAATTAATTAGCTAAAATTAATGAATTGGAGTCATAAATGGGTTTTCTCCTTAATTTTCCCATTTTAAAAATAAATTAGAGTCGCGACTCCCAAAATCACTTTTCAAAATCAAGAATCAATTTTTTAAATGATAGTCGTTCCAATCATGAGCACTGAAACTTGTTCCATGACTTTCTTAAAAATCGCTCACCTTTCTTGAAGACAATTTTCCTCGAGTGAGGGAGGGGCATTCGAGAGAGGTCTCACAATTGATGACTCCATTGGAGACTGGTTGCCAACCTTTTTTAATCAAAAAGGAAAGTAAATAAGAGGATTACTGTTTGGTAAAGAAAAAATTTTCCAAAATAATATCCATTTGGCTTATTAAGTGTAATTTGACTTTTATGTATCACTTTTCATAATATAGGCTCATTACCTAACTATAGATTTAGAAAAACTTTTTTGATGGTAAGTGTGAACCCTTAATTTTGCACCTTTCAGTATGCATTTGAACCTTAGAAGCACTTGGGCTCAATAAACAAACCTTCGAAAGCTGAAAACTCTCAAAATGAAAAAAATAAAATATTTCTTTTTGGCATTTAAACCCTTTTAGATCATTTAGGACTGAGTAACAAATACAACGCAACTAGAATCGTGAAAAATGGATGAGAAACAAGCAAGAACGGGCAGAAATGGGCAAAATGGGTGAAAGCAGGGCCCATTACCGCAGAGCTCTACAGAACTGCAAAGGTCTCTGCAACACTACCGCAAAGAGCTCTGTGGCATCGCAAAGGCCTCTACGGCAACTCCAGCAAAAATTTGATTTTTTGCAATCCCACATTAGAATTTTGTGTTTTTTATAGTTTAAACCTCCTCCTATATATAGAGGGCCTCCCCACACTTCAAAACACCAACTTTTAGAGCTTAAAAAGCATTACTTCAAGCAAAACACTTTGCATTTGCTCCTTGCTTTGCAAAGTGAGTTGGGGGGTTTCTCCTTGATTTTTACCCTACTAGTTTAAGACTTTCCACCGCCTGCCTGTTCGAGGCAAGTCTCTTGCCCAAGACTTGTGTTTGCTGCCCAAGGCAAGCTATTGCCTGCCGCCCAAGGCTAGCCATTGCTCACCATCTGAGGCTATCTGCAACTTGCCGTCTAAAGCCAGCTATCGCTTGCCGTCCCAAAGCTAGCCGCTGCATGCCATCTAAGGTAAGCTTCTTTTCCCTTGATTTTGTTACTTCTTTTAGTTAGTTAACTAAATTGATTCATCTAGGTTGCTAGCTAATCAATTCGGTAATCAATTAAATTAATTAATTAACTCAACTCTTTTTTAATCAATCAATTAAAACATGATAAAGTGGCTAGGCTAAATCAACCCATTCGCAAGATGGGAGAACTGCATGGATTCTGATTCCCATTCAAAGGGATACGGAGGCATGCTTGGTTCAGGCATCGAATCCAATTAAAATTAATCAACTATCCCCCTATCACCTTCTTCACTTACTTTTGTGCTTGTTTCTTTACTTTATTATTAGAATTAGTTTAGGGAATGTGTGACTTCTTTATAATCCATAAGGGCTAGAGAAGGTATCCCCTAAGCTTGGATTTCATTGTAATATTAACTCTATTTTATTTTGAATTCTAATTGTGTATAAACTTTGTGGATTGAATGATCATGCATATTATAAATTGTTCATGCATTTTAATTTATTCATGAAATATATTTTAAGTCACTTTTATATTACTTGGCCAAACTTATTTTGTTAAATTAAACCAAAAACCTAGTCCCCGAATCCTCTTTAGTTTCAAGGCTAGTGATCCTTTTTCTTTTGCATTATAATTGGAGTCAAATGGGTTTTTTTCCTTATATTTTCCCAAATAAAAATAAATTAAGGTGGCGACTCCTAAGAAATAATTTTCAAATCTATCAAAGATAAGCCTGAGGGCTTCCTCGTGAGTTCTTTCCCAAATGAACATTTCAATTCCCTTTAGCGGATCAGACCAATGCTAGGTCGAGGCCTCACAATTGACGAGTCCACTAGGGAGTAACTTTCTTTTAATAAAGGGAAAAAATAAGTGGACTACTAATTGGTTTAAAAAGAGCTTGGCCTTTTAATATGATGGTGACTTTGCATGCATCACTTGTATAGGTACTTTGCCATCCAACCTAATTCTAGGAAAACAATAGATAGTGAGTAACATCAAGTGGGTAACTCTCCTTGGGTCTATTCGCTGATAGTGAAATCATCTAGCCCACGACGAATCCTTTGATCTTTTCAAAGGTATAATGAGTATACACATACTGTTGGACCCACGTGAGGCTCTTTGACTCACATATGGTTAGGTATATCGTTGCTCTAGTGTGATGGGTACCCAAATCAAGCCACCTTTACCTTTTCATGTAATGAACTTAGATCCTAGCCTTAGGTTGTATGCACCATAATTAGAACCTTGCATCTTTGCATTTTCATGAAATCTTTTTCTCCTACATCTCATGCATCCATATTGTATAACAAAACATGCATTCATCATAATTCTTGGTTGTACCTTGATTTGAAGAAGGGTCATATACTCATTTTTATCCCAACACCTTCACTTCTAAACTTTAAACACTCTCACCTCTATCCCATTCAACTTTGCTCCCACAAACCTTAAGCCATCACCCTAAACCTTACCCTTTTACCTTAGCCTTTAACCTAAGCACCAATACCCTAACCTTAAACCTTACCTCTTTACCTTAGCCTTTAACCTAAACACTAATACCCTAACCCTAAACCTTACCCCTTTACCTTGGCATTTAACCTGAACACCAATACCCTAACCTTAAACCTTACCCCTTTACCTTAGCCTTCAACTTAAACATTAATACCCTAACCCAAAAACCTTACCCTATTACCTTAGCCTTTAACCTAAACACCAATACCCTAGCCCTAAACCTAAAACCTCATTTCCCTAGCCTTGACCTCAAACACCTCTAACCTTAAACACTATTACCTTAACCTTACCTAAAATGTCTTCACCCTAAATTGTAACCTAAAAACATCTTTACCCTCCTTTAATGCATACCTTGCCAACCTAGTCACAAGACACCATTGCCCAACATCCTTGGCCCATTACCTTCAAACCTAATCCATTACCCCCAAATTGTTAGATGCCTATAGCCTATACCCCAAATCATCAAGACACTACCTTAAGCCTAATACCTTTAGCCCAATACACTACCTTAAGCACAATTCCTTTGACCAAACATAATAATCTTAAGCCTAACACCCGTGACCTATTACCTTTCAAAACTAGTCTATTACCCTTAAGCCTAATAACTTTGGCCCAATATACTACCTTAAACCCATTACCCTTGGTTTAGTCTACTACGCGAAGCCTAAAACATTTGCCCCACATACCTTAAGCCCAAAAAAAAATGCTTGGCCCATTACACAATAGGAAGCCTTTTCTCTTAGGATCTGGATGCTTGTACCTTCATCACCTCTTTTATTCCATACCCATCACTTACCTTGTTACTTTGGCTTGAAGGTACTAATGGCCCACCCACTTGATATGGCTTCCTTGACCATACTTGTGACCAAAGTACTTAAGAAACAAGAAGAACATTTCCAGGCTATCTTAGCTGCTCAACAAGCCCAATTTGAGGAACAAAGGCAATTCATCATTGAGGAAGTTCGAGCTATGATTAACCAAACCACCCTTAGCCATTTTAACCCAAACCTTATCTTGAACTTGACCAATCCTAGCCCAAATTCGAGCCAAACCAACCCATATCTAAACCACTGTGAGGAAGTTTTCTCTTATCTAGACACTAGATTGCTCATGGAAAAACTTGAAGCCATGGAAAGAACTATCAAATCCCTAAAGCACCATGATGATCTAATTGATGTGGACAGTTTAACCTTATTTCCTGATGCCAAGCTCCCTCCTAAATTCAAAATGCCTGAACTAGAGAAATTTGATGGAACCACTTGCCCCAAGACCCATATGAAGATATATGCGGGGGTAATGAAACATTTAGGAGTTAGTGATGAGCTCCTTACTCAACTGTTCCAACAATCACTAACTGGTGTTACCAAGAAATGGTTCCTTTCACTAGACAAGAGTAAGAAAAGGACATGGGATGATATCTGCTATGCCTTCATCGAACAATATCATTATAACAGTGAAATGGATGTCACTAGGCATGACTTGGAAACCATCAAGCAGCTTCCAGATGAGTCTTTCTCTATATTCCTTACAAGGTGGAGGGCTAAAGCTGCTCAAACGGTAAATAGACTAACAGAGCAAGAACAAGTGGACATCCTTGTTAAGAATCTACATCCAGCCCAGCGAGCCCACTTGTTAACCCAATACCTACCCACTTTTAAGGCTTTGATTATAATTACATCAAAGGTTGAAGATTGCATCCAAAGTGTATCATTTCAAACTGAATTCCTCACCACCGACCAGAACAGTGATGAAGAACTCAAACCTAATTCAAACCCACCTTACCTCAGCCCCAAGTGGCATGATATAGAAGTGTTCAAGTTCAGCTGATCTGACCTATCTGAGATTAAATTCTAAGTCTGATTCTAAATCTCCAAGTTTAAGTTTGAGTCTGAGTCTAAATCCCAAAGTCTGAGTCTAAATTCGAGTCTAAGTCTATCATCTTATTTTCTTTTATTTATCGTCAATCATGTCGATTCCTTTTTTGTTATCTTGTAATAAAATTTTCCATTGTAATAAAACATTCACATCTTTTTAATTATTTATGCACTTGTCTAAACATGGATAAGCTTTAAAAAAAAAAAAAAAAAAAAAGGAGAAAAGGGAGAAAAAGAGAAATGAACACCAATTAAATCCACTACAATTGAAGTGCCATCAATAATTGCTTTGCTAGCTCCTAACTAAAAAAAGTTAAGAAATAGACCTTTTATGAAATAATTGAAGCACAAAATCAAACAATACACCTTAATAAGGGGCAACAAGTTCTTCAAATTCAAAATTCAAATGTTAAAGCCCCTCAAAGTGAAGAAAAGTAACAAATAATGGTGGAATGTTTTTTTCCAAATTTCATTAATCTAAGCTTTCTAAGTTGAAAACTCGAAAAGGGTGATTTAGGCAAAAGTTTGAGCAAAAAAAAAAAAGAGAGAAAGAGAAAGGTCATCCTAATTATCTTCCTTCATATCATTCAAAGTTTGTCAAATCAGGGTTCAATCAATCCGTCTCATCTCATGTCTTCAAAGTCATCCTTCCAAATTAGAGGCTCATTCTCTAAAGTGATATTGTCTTCTCCGCCCTTATCTTACAGTGGGGACATTTCTTTCTAGGTCGTCATCATCTTTTGTTAATCCATCTCGTCACTAAGCACAAAGAGCTTAGGCACAATCTCTCATATTGCTAGTCTGTCATATTCCTATCTCATTGGGAGTATGATCTCCAAGTTGTCTCTTTTCATCAGTCCTTCAGCCACTCCTTAGGGCACTTCCTTTCATCCAGTCTGTCGTCTACATTCTGTCACTTTAAATGTCTCTTCAATCTCAAAACAACGAGGTTAGCTTGGCTTGTTCTTTTCTATGAATCATGCTACAGATAGCAAAATCATACAACCTCCTTGATCCTTTTCAAAATTTCCAACCTGCCTTTGAACCATTCCCCAACTTCAAAATGTACCATTCCATCTTTTCAAGCTCAAGCCTCATACCACCCTTTCCTTGGCAAAATTTCATCATCTTTTAAGGGCCAAGCCCATGGGCAAAACCAAAGACCCTAAGTCTTTCAAGACTCATCATCCTTAAAGCCAGCTTTCTCTAGCATAACCAAAATCAAGTCATGTCTTGCAAAGCTTAAGAAGGGCTCAAACCACTCAAGTCATCCCATATCTCATTGGCAAAACCTCATCATCCTTGAAAAGACCAAGCCTCCTTGGCAAATTACATCACCCATAAAGTCCAATTAAGTCAAAGCCTGCCAACCATTCAATGGGCATTGAAAATCTAATATAAGCATGACAAAAGGCAAGCCCCTATCTATGAGCCTGTGGTATTCATATGACCAAAACCTGGGACAAAGCCAACCATCTTCCAAAAAGGTCCAAAGTACCAAACCAAAAAGCCTTTACCATGAAGTCCAAACCAAAAAGCCTTTACCATGAAGTCTAAACCAAGAAGCCTTCACCTTGAAGCCTAAGCCTTCAGGCCTTCACCATGAAGCCCAAGCCCAAAAACCTTCTCCATGAAGTCCAAGCCCAAAAGCCTTCACCATAAAATCCAAATCAAAAAGCCTTCACCATGAAGCACAAGCCCATAAGCCTTCACTATAAAAACCACTCCCTAAAAGCCTTTACTATAAAGCCCAAGCCTAGCCTTCACCATAAAGCCCAAACTAAGAAGTCTAAGCCTAGCTTTCACATTCACAAAAGACTATAATCTCTTCCAAAGCCAAATCTAACCAAACCTCCCCCAACTAATTTCCTAGCCTAACATTTCCTCTAAGTCAGACTTGACTGAGCCTTCCAAATGAACTTGACCAAGCCAAAGTCCTAGACATGACTAAGCCTTCCACATGAACTTCTCTAAGGACAAGCCCCATAAGTTGACCTTCCCCAAACCTTCCAATCTAATCATCACAAAAACTTAACCTTCTTCATCCAGCTCTCTAATTCAACCTCAAACCAAAATCAGGCCTATCTAACTAAACAGCCCGATCTTTTCCAAGACCACACCATACTTCTTCCTGGACTACACTAATAGCCATTAACCAGCCAATCTCATACCTAGCATGCCCACTTCACCTCTGACCTAGGCAATCAACTAAAAAACCAAAAAACCAAACCACTTTCCTCTATCATTCTAAAGTAGAGGCATATCCCTTCCAAATATTCACCTTTCTAAAATGGAGGCATCTTTCTCCTAAAGATCAGCACTTTTATATCAGGCTGACCCTTCACAAGTTCAAGGTATTAGATCATTGCTTAATCATCTAGCATTTTAGCATGGAACAGGATCATCACTTTTCATTCTTACCAGAAAGGACCACTATTGTTCCTATCAGACAAGATGGTCATCTCTTTTTGATCCTACTAGACAGGATTATCACTTTCATTTCTACCAGAAAGGACCACTACTATTCCTACCAAATAGGATAGTTATCTTTACCATTCCTACCAAACAGAATGGTCATCTCTTTTTTATCCTACCAGACAGGATCATCACTTTCATTCCTACCAAAAAGGACCACTACTATTCCTACCAGACAGGACAGTTATCTTTACCATTCCTACCAGACAAGATGGTCATTTCTTTTTGATCCTACTAGACAGGATCATCACTTTTATTCCTACTAGAAAGGACCACTACTATTCTTACCAAATAGGACAATTATCTTTACCATTCCTACTAGATAGGATGGTCATCTCTTTTTGATCTTACCAAACAGGATCATCACTTTTCATTCCTACTAGATAAGAACTGCCATTTTCTTCCTAACACTCTCAAATATACTGGAGGCATCCTCCTATTGCTCCCAAATATAACGAGGGCATTCTCTTCAGAACTTATTGCAGCTCTCAAATATATTGGGTGCATCCTCCTACCACTTTCAAATATACCAGGGGCATCCTTTTCATTTCACACTTATCAAAACTTCCTGCCCTTTCAAATATACCAGGGGCATCCTTTTCATTTCATACTCATCAAAACTTCCTACCACATCCAAATATACCGAGGGCATCCTTTTCATTTCATATTCATCAAAACTTCCTGCTGCTTCCAAATATACTGGGGACATCCTTTTCATTTCACACTTATCAGAATTTCCTACTGCTTCCAAATATACTAGAAGCATCCTTTTCATTTCATACTCATCAAAAATTCCAGCTACTTCCAAATATACCAGGGGCATCCTTTTCTTTTCACACTTATAAGAATTTCCTGCTGCTTCCAAATATACTGGGGGCATCCTCTTCATTTCACACTTATTAGAACTTCCAGTCACTTTCAAATATATCGGGTGCATCCTCATCATTTCACACTTATCAGAACTTCTTGCCCTTCCAAATATACCGGGGGCATCCTTTTCATTTCACACTTATCTGAATTTCCTGTCGCTTCCAAATATACTGGAGGCATCCTCTTCACTTCACACTTATTAGAATTTTTTCCCGTTTCCAAATATACTGGGGGTATCCTCTTCATTTCACACTTATCAGAACTTCCTTTCGCTTTCAAATATACTAGGGGCATCCTTTTCATTTCACATTTATCAAAATTTTCTGCTACTTCCAAATATACCCAGGGCATCCTCTTCATCGTCAAGTTCACTGTCATTAGAATCGCCTTTTAGACAAAGACAATTCTAATGAGGGGGCAGCTGTGAACCCTTAATTTTGCACCTTTTAGTGTGCATTTGAACCTTATAAACACTTGGACTCAGTAAACAAACCTTCAGAAGTCAAAAACTCTCAAAATGGAAAAAATCAAAATATTTCTTTTTGGCATTTAAACCCTTTTATATCATCTGGGACTGAGTAACGAGTACAATGCAACTGGAATTGTGAAAAATAGATGAGAAACGAGCAAGAACAGGCGAAAATGGGTGAAATAGGCAAAGGCGGGGCCCATTGCTGCAGAGCTCTATGGCACTGCCGCAAAGCCCTCTGTGGAATCACAAAGGTCTTTATGGAACTACTGCAAAGAGCTCTGCAGCACCGTAAAGGCCTCTGTGGCAACTCCGGCGAAAATTCAATTTTTTGCAATCCCACATTAGAATTTTATGTTTTCTATACTCCAAACCTTCTCCTATATATAGAGGGCCTCCCCACACTTTAAAACACCAACTTCTAGAGCTTGAAAAGCATTACTTCAAGCAAAATGCTTTGCATTTACTCCTTGCTTCGCAAAGCGAGTTAGGGGATTTCTCTTTGATTCCTACGCAACTAGTTTAAGACTTTCCGCCGCCCGCCTGTTCGAGGTAAGTCTCTTGCCTAAGGCTTGTGTTTGCCGCCCAAGGCTAACTGTCACTTACTGCCCAAAGCTAGCTGTCACTCACCATCTAAGGCTATCCACCGCCTGCTGTCTAAAGCCAACTGTCGCTTGCCATCCCAAAGCCAGCCATCGCCCACCATCTGAGGTAAGCTTCTTTTCCCTTAATTTTATTACTTCTTTAAGTTAGTTAATTAAATTGATTCATCTAGGTTGCTAGCTAATCAATTCAGTAATCAATTAAATTAATTAATTAACTCAACCCTCTTTTAATCAATCAATTAAAATATGACAAAGTGGTTAGGCTAAACCAACCCCTTCGCAAGATGGGAGAACTACGTGGATTCTGATTCCCATTCAAAGGGATATGTAGGCATGCTTGGTTTAGGCAATGAATCCAATTAAAATTAATCAACTATCCCCCCATCACCTTTTTCACTTACTTTTATGCTTTTTTCTTTGCTTTATTATTAGAATTAGTTTGAGGAATATATGACTTTCCTAAAACCCATAAGGGCTAGAGGAGGTATCCCCTAAGTTTGGATTTCATTGTAATATTAACTCTATTTTATTTTGAATTCTAATTGTGTATAAACTTTATGGATTGAATGATCGTGCATATTATAAATTGTTCATGCATTTTAATTTATTCATGAAATATATTTTAAGTCACTTTTATATTAATTGGCTAAACCTGTTTTGTTAAATTAAAACAAAAACCTAGTCCTCGAATCCTCTTTGGTTTCAAGGCTAGTGATCCTTTTTCTTTTGGGTTATAATTGGAGTCAAATGGGTTTTTTTCCTTATATTTTCCCAAATAAAAATAAATTAAGGTGCCAACTCCTAAGAAATAATTTTCAAATCTATCAAAGATAAGCTTGAGGGCTTCCTCGTGAGTTCTTTCCCAAATGAGCATTTTGATTCCCTTTAGCGGATAAGACCGATGCTCAGGCAAGACTTCACAGTAAGTAGTATTGACTCAACAACTCTTTTAGAGTATGTTGGCAGATAGCAAAAGCATTCCACCCTATGATGAATTTTTTATTATTTTGGTGGTGTAATGAGCAATCAGTAATGTTGGACCCACATAAGGCTCCTTACCTCACTTGTGGTTAGGTATATCGATGCTCTAGTGGGACAGGGACCCTTAACCAATCCACCCTTCACGTTTGTGTATATAGTTGCCTTAGCCTTTGTCACTAGGTTCCATGCACAGTAATAATCAAGACCTTTGTGCATATTCATGAAATCTTTTTGACATACATCATAACATGACCATGCATACATATTATAAGACTAAGAACCCCAAGTCTAGGTTATGCCTTGAACCAAGTCAAGCATCAACCTTTAATCCTTAAACACTTTTTGCCCAAGACTTCTAGCTCATTACCTCCCTCAAGCCTAAATAAATTAGCACCTCACATCTTTTAAGCCCAAAATTTTTGCCACCTCACCTCTTTTGTCTAAGATGTTTGGCCAATTATCACATAAAGACCAAAACCTTTAGCAGCTCACCTATTTCAAACCCAAAACACGAGGCTTACCATTACCTTATGCATAAAAATTTTGGCACATCATCTTTCTCATACCCAAATCTTAAGCCCAAGACATTCGGCCCACCACCACCTTAAGCCTAAAACTTTTTGGCCTAAGACCCTAAATCCCAAACATCAATACCCTTGCCTAAGCACTCCAAGATACTAACCCTTCATTAAGCCCAAAACCTTTAGGCCCCCAACCTAAAACCTACTCTTCAAGTTAAAAAACTTTTGGCCTCTAATATGAAACCAGATCTTTTAAAGTCCAATACTTTTGGCCCAATAAACAACTATTACCCATAAAAGCCTAAAACATTTAGCCCGAAACACCTTAGGAAGTCCTTTTTCCTAAAGGTTTGCATACTCTCATCGCCTTTTTCATGCCTTTCTTATGCATTTACCTTTTCTTTTTTGTTTTGCCTTAAAATACCGATGGCCCATTCTTTCAATAGAGACACCATGAATTCTTTTTTACTACATCCTCAAAAGGCAAGAGAAAATTTTCCAAGCCATTATGAACCCTCAATTTTGTATCTCCTAGAATTCTAAACCTTCAATTAGAAAAAGAATCAATCAGGACTTCCAAATCATCCAGGACTCAATAAAAAGGCCAACACAAGTGGAATCATGAAAAATGGATGAGAAATGGATGAACATGCACTAAGGAAGTGAATCAAGGTTGGATGTTGGAGAGCCTTCTATAGCACTATAGAGCCATTTGCCATACTGTTGTAGATGCTTCTGTGATACTGCAAAGCCTTGTGTGGTACGCCAAGCATTTTCCCATCTTTCTGTAATCCCACAGCAAAAATTGATAGCTTCTATGCTCCAACCCTCTTATATATAGAGGACCTCTCCACACTTCAAATCATAAACTTTCAGAGATTGAAAAGCATTAACTTCAAGCAAACTGCTTTACATTTGCTCCTTGATTCATAAAGCAAGTTAGGGGATTTCTCATAAATTCCTAACCAACTAGTTAAAGGCTTTCCACCCGCCTGTTCAAGGCAAGTTTATTGCCTAAAGCTCATGTTGGGAGATTCTTCCTTGATTCCTACCAGACTAGTTAAAGGCTTTTGGCCTGCCTATTTGAGGCAAATCTTTTGCTCAAGACTCATGTCCTTCATATAAAGAAGGTGGAACTGTGATTTAGTCTTCCACTTCATCCGCCCTACGTCGGTAAGCCGCAAAAGTTTAAGGTAAGCTCTTTTCCTTTACCTTTCCTTTAGTTTAAGGCTCCTTATCTCTTTTAGTTAGTTAATTAAATTGATTCACCTAGGTTACTAACTAAATCAACTTGATAGTCAATTTGGTTAATTAATTAACCTAACCCTCACTAATGATAAAGTAGCTAGGCTAAACTAACCCCTTTGTAAGAAAGGAGAACAGCGTGGGTTCTGATTCCCATTCAAAAGGATACACACACATGCTTAGTTCAAGCATCAAATCTAATTAAAATTAACCAACTCTCCCCCTATCACCTTCTACACTTATTTTTATTTTGTTTCCTTTTAATTTGTTATTAGGTTTAGTTTGGAGAATATATGACTTCCCTAAGTTTGAGTAAATAGAATGAATTAGGAAAAGCTCCCACTAACCATTTCACAAATGGTACTGATGCATTTGTATGCATAAATTTAAAAACTTCTTCAATTTCTATCCTTTTGTCCAACAAAAGGTGATTAGTTGTTTTTTCATTAGAAACTAGACTTCTAAGTAGAAACAAGTTCACACCTTAATGGGTAGTGATAAATGTTATCCAATTAAGTTATCTTATCTTCAGCTAAACAAACTAATCTAAGAAATCATAGTGGTTTTATATTGGAGTTCTTTATGTCATTATCATAAGAGCACTTGGAGTTGTTTTGTTATTATTAACTTAATAATAATACATCAACCATATAATTCATACTCTTAAGTTTATTACCATAATAAACCATGCAAATGTTTTTCTAGTAACAGAATTCACAATTCATTAAAGTTACAAAATAATATAGCTTAAGTATGAAATACATATATGATTTACAAAACATGAATTTAAAGTCATCATTAAGTATATGCAAGACATACAAAATATGATTCCTAAAATCATCATGAAGTATTCTAAAAGCTCTTTGGAAATAAACACTTTGCCCTTTAGATTTTCAAAATCACTTCATTTAACTCCATGCTTCCGTTGCTTACTTTGATCATGCATATGGCACAGAAGCACCTATATCATGAATCCAAGCAACAGATGAACTATATGAATCATTGGAATATAATAATAAGAAATAGATTTTCCTTCATAAGGTTTATCCTTCTCTTTTTCCTTTAATACTCACAACACTTAGAACAATTACTTTTCCAATATTCATGACATTAACAATAGAAACATTTTCTTTTGTCAACTGTAGAATTATCTATGGACTCATCCCTTGCAATTTCCTTTTTAATAGCACAACACTTAGAACAATTACTTTTCCAATATTCATAACATTGACAATAGAAACATTTTCGTTTGTCAACTGTAAAATTATCTATGGACTCGTCCCTTGCAATTTCCTTTTTAATAGAAATTTTTCATATTCCCTTAAAGTGCATTTTCCATCTAATGGAAATTTGGATTGAATTTAAGGAATTAAACTATTTGAAAATTATTCATCAGAACATCTAGACTCTTTAGTTATTTGATGAATCTAATCATCATATGACAATAATTCCAAATTTAGTTTAATTAAAATTTATAAGAAATAAAAGAGGTTACTCATAATTCAAATTCTTTCATTAAGAATACTAGATAGAAAAATAGAAGAACAAGAAATTAAAGATGAAACTTTTTCTTCTTTGATTTCTTTTCTCTAATTTCTTACTCAAGTTGAATAGTAAGAATAAGAACAAGAATGAAAAATATGGAGAAGACAAAGAAAAATAAAGTTATGAAGATCAAGAAGAAACACTTTCTTCTTTTCTTCCTTTATAATTTCTTTTCTTTTCCTTTTTCTTTCTTTTCTTTTCCTTTTTCTTTCTTTATAATTTTCTTCATATTCAAACAAAATAACAGCCTTAATATCACATATTAATCAATGTATTTATGCTCATCATACAACTCTTGTTGACGATGAATAATTACTTGGTGTCTTGCTATGCTCATATGTTGTTTTTGCAACCCTGGACTTATAAAACAATCATACAATATCAAACTCATCCAATATTTTTTTTCCATTGCACTTAAAGTGATATGTTCCTTTGGAGTAGTCTTTTCTCTAAAAGAACAATACATTACACATTCATATACAAGAACCATAGATTTAGGCCCTGTGAGCCTAAAAGAATCAAATATACTTGCAAGTGGGTTTGTCAATTTCATATTATCAAAATGCAAAAAAGATCAAGATTAATAACTTATGTAATTGAGTAGCTACCATAATGATTTACTCTTTAATCAAAATGGTAATCCTATTAATTTGGTGAATCCTATACTTCCAAATAGGAAATGGAAATCCTGTTGGGGTGGATTTCTAGTAGGTGATTGAATTCTTATTAGATTATCACAAATTCCTCAAATACACATTGTTGTTATTGGAATTTTGACATCTAACAAGTGAACAACACTTGTTCATCATAATTCTTTATGGGTTCAATCAATCTAGTTCCTAGCGTTTCCAACCTCAGATACACATTGTCCTTATTGGCCTTTCACACTAGTCAAGTCAAACCTATTGGACCAATAAGTATAATGATTTGAACATTATATGTCTCACATACACATTGTCGTTATTGACATACGATGTATCCTATACTCGTAACATCACATGCTTTATAATTACTTTAAGAAAACATTCAAACCAAATATATCACCCTTATATATCCATAACCAATGACATAAGTGTTTAAATTTTTCTTGAATTATTGCTCCAATCGAGAACCATGACTCGATATTTTCTTTGGAAGATTTTTGGGCTTTATTGATTAGTCTCACTTTGCACATTATCCATTTTAAACATACATCACATGCATTCAAATATATCACATATATATTTCATAAAATGGACAATATACACATAGGTATGATCATGGATTCTATGGATCCACTTCCTAGCCATAAGGAATGGATATGGGATTTAGGTTAAACAAATTACAAACATGAAATTACAACATTTGCATCTTCATGCTCCAACTAGGCATCTTCATAGGTTAAACCTCTTCTTGTTCTTGCATCTCCTTATCTTTATATGTACATTAATAACCTTGGTATTCCAAAGTGAGATTACAAAAACAAAAGAGCTTATAGACTCAATGAAATTGATTTACAACCTAAATGGGTAATTAACATTTAATTACATCCCATCAAATAATAAAATTATTTATTACATGTCCATATTAGAAATCATACATTATGGTTTCCTAATCCATGATCAACCATTCATGCCTCTCAAACAACAACAATATATATATATATATATATATATATATATATATATATATATATATATATATATATATATATATATATATATATATATATATATATATATATATATATATATATATATATATATATATATATATATATATATATATATATATATATATACATATATATATATATATATATATATATATATATATATATATATACAACAATTGTATTTATAGATATGTTGTTCAACATTGGAATATTTCCAAATTTTTGAACATTTCCAAAATATCCATTTTGAATATCATATATTCAATGTTTCTATAGCTCAAAATCATATTTTAAGTCATAGAAATTTATTTGATTGAAAAATTAATCCAAAACAATTTTGGAAAAATTTAAAGTTGGGTGTAGACACAAAGCAAATCGTGACCAGATATGGATTCCGCAGGTGCAAAATATTAGTCGCCGTCATGATTCTGTAAACCAACACAACCAACATTTGATATGATCCATTCATTCACGGGTGCGATATGCCAATCGCAATCACAATTCTTGATTCGCGGGTGCGAATTCTATGTTCGAGAGCATAATATTTGTTCACCAACTCATTTTCAACCAAATCCAAAACCTCCAAAATAACATATACAAAAGTTTTACATAGAAATTAAGTGGCTCTAATACCAATTGATGGAATGGTGGAGCCAAATGCAGCAGAAGGGAGGTGGTGGGGTGAAATTTTAAATATTTTAAAATTTCACTTCACCTAATTTTGGTGCAAAATTCATTCAAGCAATCAATTAATTTGTGTGTAAAACACAAATGCATTAAAAGAAGGAAGAGTAATCATATTACCTCTTGCAGGTTCCTTCATTCTTTTACAAAGAGCTTACTAAGTGTGAAGCCTCCAAATCAATCACACCTAGCTCACCTCTAAGTTTCCTCTTGATTTCTTTGGTGTTCTTGAATTCTCTCTCAGTTACCCAATTTGATTCAAGATTTCCCTTAAAAACCTTTGGGAAGTTTAAGGTTTCTCTTTGGTTTGTTTTGGACTAAATGCATTTTTAATTTGTAAGCATTTGTTCCTTCATAAAGAACAAAGAAGAGAATTGAAGATCAAAAGAAAATTTGAAGAAACATTTTCTTCATCTTTTCTTTTAACTCTCTCAAATCTCTCGCTAATGCTTCAAACAAAATGATGTTCACTTGCTTATGAAGAAAAATGAACATAAAACCCTTTTATACTTATTTTCTTCAAGATTTAACTCTTAAGTCTTCACAAAGACTTAAATGCCCTTTCACATTCTTCTAGGTCACCATTTGGTCAAGGGGCAAAGTTGAACTTTGCTTCTTCAAATGGTGAAATGACTATTATATCCTTTAGGGGTAAAATGGACATTTCCTTTAGCCAAAAGATGTAATTATAATTTTAATCTTAATAGAAAATTTTCTAACCTCTAAACCCATCATATGGGATTATGAATATTGAATTTTTTCTAACTCCTAAATTGCCTCTTTTTCATATCACATATGGGCTTAGGCCACAACTCATGTGTTAAGGGTTTTCACTAAGCTTAAAATTAAGTCTTTAATTTAGTCCAAATCAATTTTTTCTCATTTGCATCATATATAAAATAAGATTTAATTGAATAGAAACCTTCATAGATTAAACATTAGGACATGCTAGAGTCCTTGCAAATTTAATAACATGTTTAATCATTTTACCACTAATCAATTAATTAAACACTTTAATTAATTATTATGGTAAACATTTCAAACTTGGAAGGTGATCACAATTGGTTGTGTGACTTTATAGGTTCATGTCTAATTAACAATGGGAATGAGAAAATATTTTTCTCTACTAATGTGAAATCCCCACTTCACACTTAGTCCCATAAGTCATGAGGGATAGCTAGCATTCCATGTCACACTACCTAATTAGAAATGAATGTTTATAGTTCATAACTTTAAACATCACATAAACTACCGATCATAAATCATCATGCACTAGAGTCCCTTCATTAAAGATCCCAATCTCGATAAGGGTAATGGTTTATATCAAACCCTAATGTGCCTTGATTCTATGTCCTTATCTCGATTCTAATTCTTGATAATATTAGATTCCTGCTAGAAACTCTTTCTAGTGAATTTGTCTATCCTGGCCAAGAGCTTAAGTTATCAAGAATAACCAGATAGTATAGGATCTTAACCTCATTTACTCAAGGTAATGAATTCTATCTTGGCAATCACTTATCTCCATACATAACAAATTAGAAACATCACATGCCATATATCCATACAAGAATAGTACGTCTATCTAAGCAATAATAAATTCTAACTTCCTATATATGAGATATAGTATCCCTCAAATCAAAGGATTATATGCACTATTATGACCTAGATGATGAATAAATGACAAGTAGTAAAACCCTATATTATTATCATCTAACATTATAGTTTGACTATTCATCCAATGAAAATCCACATGTTTGTATTGACATCACATGTCAAGCAACATGAGACTCACTGCCTCTATAATCATCTGTATCATATGCTGATTATAGAAAATAAATAGAGGTGATGGTCTTTCGGAATTAATGATGCCCAGTCATTAATCCTATGACCATGAACATATTTAAAATATTTTTACTAGAGCGATCTATCTCCCATATTCTCAGCACTTGAGAATAGATCCTTTTACAAATACTTAAGGACTATATTCATATTATGAATATATTTATTGCACCATTAAGAATTAATATCTACTATTACATAACTATTATATGGCTCCTAGGGCACATACTGCTATCATCCCTCACTTTTAAAAGTCTATCCTAACCTCTTTGCAAATCTAGATGAACCCAAAAAGCATCATCCCTAAGAGTCTTCCTAGCCCAAATGAAGCTTTCTTTCCTTTCCATGAATCATTGAAACAAAACCACAAAACCCTAACTCCTTGATGAATCCAAGACACTCAAAGGATCTCACCATAAATTGAAATCAAGGCATAACCCTCTCATCTACTCAAAGAAAGCCTAATCTCTAAAACCTAAGTGAACCTTCCAAATTTATCCAAGTCATTTGTCCTTGTATCCAAAACCCTGTCATACCTAGACTAGAACTAGAGCCAAGATCAACCGAATCCTAATACCTACCAACCCATTTGTTCAAACCTCTTAAAAAAATCAAAACCAAACCCTAAAGGAAGTATAAAGCCTAGACTACCCAATTAACCACCCAAGCAACCCAACTGGACTTGGAGCATAAAAGGAAATATTGGGCCACTTAGAGTGAAGCATAAATCTCTGTCATCTATGCTAACCTATAAATCTCATCATAGCCATAAGCTCCCAAAGTCAAACCAGAAGTAAACCATCAACACCCCATTTACCGAAACCAATCCTTCCTCCAAAGTCTTGGGAAGCCTAAACAGATAAATTCCCTTATGAGCCTGAAATAAGCCATTAGCTTACCAAATTCATTACAAATTGACCCGGCTATCCCATTGCCCTGCTAAGCCTTAACCCTAATAACTGAATTGTTGTCCTCCAAAATAGGCATCTTTCTAAAATCACCTTTTCAAACCGATCATTGGTTCAAGGTACATAGCTTACATAAACACTTTCCTGCTCAAGATCTAGATTACCCATAATTATCATCACTTGAAAATATCATATAATTGTCAGACCTTCCTAAGACAACCTTATGAATCCATAAAAAAAAATCAAACAAAATAATCATCCCGTAACCTGTAAGCCACTTTTAAGAGTCAACATTGCATGTAAATTATATTCATGACATATATAAAGTAAACTTGTAAATCCACCCTCTTGCATCCATACATTCATCCATTATGTGCAACATTGTAGATCATCCATAGTGCACAAATAACCTATAGTGCACAAATCATCCATAGTATAGTAGTTAAATAAAATGTCCATGAATTCTAAAGCATGCAAACTTAAACATGCATCATCTGTGCACTAACATCTATGCAACCATTTGCAATCCTACAACATCATGCACATACCAAGCTATTAACCTCCCTTCCTTTGCACCTATCCAAATGTCATTTGCCAAGTGATATTAAGATACATCGAGAAACTAAAGATGGTCACCTCCATCAACAAATAGTCATATTCCATCTAATGAACCACCTTATGAGTTCACTAAGCATAATCCAAGATGATCTGCTAGAGAAAAAAAAAATCATTTTTACTAGGGATCATTTCCAAAAGTAAAAAAAAAAAAAGAAAAAAGAAAAAAAAGGTCCCATTAGGGGTATCACCTTCATTTTTACTAAGGATTTCCAAAAGTCAAAAGGAAATATCTCATAAAGGGCATACCCTCTAAGTCATCATTACCTTTACCTCTCATCAGAGACATTACCTTCAAAATCATCAAGTTACCTCTTTAGCTGAAGTAGCTAAATGACTTTTACCTTCATCAGTGATGTATAAGTCAAATGCTTATTATATCAGGCCAAACAAACCCCTCTTCACTTTCAAAGATCCATCAGATCGAGTGGTAATCCTATAGAATCTAACCAACAAAGTATGACTTTCAAAGTCCCTTTAATCCTAGTAAAGTCTCTTTAAGCCTTTCAAAAGGCCAATCCTTCACCTTAACAAGCCTAAGTTTCCTCAGCACAACCAAGATCTTCTTAAAATTTCCCGTGCCAAGATAGGGATCATTAACCAAATAGACTTCCTAAACCAAAATAGTGATCATCAACCAAACAAACTTCCCAAACCAAAAATAGGGAGCATCAACCAAACAGACTTCCCGAACTAAGATTAGAATCATAAACCAAGTAGACTTTCTGAACCAAGACTGGGATCATTAATCAAATGGACTTCCAAAACCAAAACTGGGATCATCAACTAAACAGACTTCTTGAATCAAGTATGGGGCCATCAACATTACTGACAAAGATGCGAGGAAGCATCTCTTTTATCCCAATCACCAAAAACTTCCCTAAAGACACCAAGGGCATCTTCCTTTATCAATCAATTAACCCGTAAATGTTTAGATACAATCATCTAGACATCCCTATGGTTCTCTATCTTGCCTCTTTTAGCAAAATCATTTTCACCCACAAATGTCTAATAACAGTCACCTAGGCATCCTTGTGGTCCCTTTAAATCGATCACGTCCTCCACATAAAAACATATACATTTTCATTTAGACATCGAGCTGGTTCCCCTATTCCACCCTTTTTATAAAAAATCCATCTAAATCATTCACCCAGAAATGTCTAAACACCAGCATCTTCTAGTTCTATTTTCCACTCCTTTTATCAAAAATCCATCCCAATCCTTTACCCAAAAATGTCTAAACACTGACATCCCTTTGGTTCCCTTTTCCATCCCTTTTATTGAACATCAATCCAAATCTTTTGCATATAAATGTCTAAATAGTGACATCCCTCTGATTTCTTTTCCACCTCTTTTATTAAATATTCTATCCAAGTCCTTCACCTAGATATGTCTAATCTAGGCACCTTCATTTCTCTCCATCTTTATCCAAATTAACTGAATCCATCAATTCACCCAAAAATATCTGGCCACCATCCTAGATATCCCTTTGGTTCCTTTCCTTGCTTCCATTTATCATTAATTAGTCAATTACACCCATAAATGTCTAGAAATGGTCACTCAGACATCCATGTGGTTCTTTTTCCATCTCTTTTATCCAAATCCATCAATTCTATCAATAAATATCTAGAAACAGTCACCTAGATATCCATATGGTTCTACTTTCTACCTATTTTACCTAAATCCATCAATTCACCAAAAAATATGTAGCTACCAGCTTATATATCCTTTTGGTCTCTTTTTTCACTTCCATTTATCAACCACATTTTCCACCGATAAATGTTTAGGATCGATTACTTAAATATCCCTGTGATTCTTTCTACCATCATCCTTGAAATTCAATCTTGTCTCTCATCCAAATATGTCCAAGCACTGACCTAGATATCTATTTGGTTCCATATACCATCCCTTCTTCCAAGTTCACTATCATCATAATTGCCTTACAGAAAAGACAATTTCGATGGGGAGGGGGGCAATTGTGAACCACTAATTTTACACTCTCACATCCGGTCACAGCCTAACACTTGCTAAGTAAAGTACACTACATAGAGCTTGTACAGCATCCCGCTAGCCGATTAATAGATAGGGGTTTGGGGGCAGTGCCCCTAAAAGAAAATTTTATCCTTCAACTACATTGCTCCAGATGCTTCATTTTTTTCAACATGTACTAAATGAATCACTTAAAAAAAATTGTCTGCCAAGTGCAACCATGCAATGCTGATGCGGATCCACACAGATGTTTGTGCAGCTGCCATGCAAGCCTAGTGTAGATCCACACGTGGTCCCCCCTTTTTAGTTCAAAAATTTTGAAAATAGTCCCCTTCTTTTAGCCCACTTTCAAGCACTTTTTGCTCTTTTCACTATTCCTCCTTCCAAATTTCCCTCACCCCTATTTTTCTATAAATACCCCTTCCATTTCTTCATTTCACTCATTCCTTGAGCACTTATAGATTAGCTATCTATTTGCTCATTTTCTTCTTCTCCCTTTAATCACTATCTTTAGTTAATTAATTAATTACTGCTCCCTAACCCAAGTTAATTAATCATTTTAATTAACTAATCCCTTTTAAAATTAATCACTCAAATTAATTAATTAATTAATTAATATTTTTTCTCAAAAATAAAATTAATCTTTTTTTATTAAACCATCCATCATCATAATTAATTAATTAATCATTTTAAATAATTAATCCATCCATTTCACCACACTAATTAGTTAATTAATCCTTTTAATTAATTAATTAATCCTTCAATCAATCTAATTATTTGGTCCTAATAAAATAAAACTAAGGTCTGGCAAAACTCTCTGCCCAACCCATACAAAGGTATCAGCCTCTTCCTCATCCATCCAAACCCTAAACCAAAATTAATATGATCAATCCCTAAACCCCTTCACTTGATAGTAGAATAAACTATGTGGATTTTGATCCCCCATTCAAAAGGGTATGTAGGCAAATTTAGAATTTAAATCAAACCACAAATCAAAATCCCAATCAATCTCCTTTCCCCTCTTATTTTCCAATGTAATTAGTGTATTTAGTTGATTTAATTATTTTGGAATGAAGGAACAATTATTTGGTTCCCTTAGAATCTATAAGGACTTGAGGGAACACTCTTCTTGACTTATGGATTTTTTACTTAATTGTTCTTTAATTTCCCATGTATTCATATTATACTTATGATTATCATTTAATGCTTATCATCCATGAAATTAATTTTCAAAGTCAAATTAAACTTAAGAGTCAAATCAAGATTATTTAAAACCAAAAACCTAGCCTTCGAGCTCATCCTAGTTCAAGGCTAGTGATTTTATCCTTAGGTAAATTAATTAGCTAAAATTAATGAATTGGAGTCATAAATGGGTTTTGTCCTTAATTTTCCCATTTTAACAAAAAATTAGGATGGCGACTCCTAAAATTACTTTTCTAAATCAAGAATCAATTTTTTGAATAATAGTCATTCTAATCATAAGCATCGAAATTCATTCTATGACCTCTTCAAAAATCACTCATCTTTCCTTAAGGTAATTCCCCTGAACAAAGGAGTGGCGTTCAGGTGGAATCTCACAGTAGCGACCCTAGTTCAATTTAGATGCGAACAAGTTTCTAACACCATTGCGGGGAAGGCACAGGTGTATGTTTGATTTGCAATTCATGTATTCTTTTCAAATTTATTTAGTTTTCACTTGCTTTAACCAAATTTCTTGTTTATTTTAAATTTCTTTTCTTTTAATTTTGCTTAAGTCCTTCAACTTTTCCTTGGAAGGGTTCCTTTTATTTATGTAGGATAGGAGATCACAAAATTAAGTATTACTTCCCTTCATTGGCAATATTCATAGACTAAAGTGAACCAGAGCTCAATTTGAAGGAAACTTTGAGTAAGAATATTCAGAAGAGCAATTTTCAGAAGAAGAGTTAAAGGAAGAAAACCATTTTAAAGGAGTAGGTGATCCCGAGAGAGAAATTCTCAAAAAAATCAAGAAAGGAACATAGGCAATGGAAATGAATGGCAAAGGCAATTGGTGATGAAAGAATATGCTTTACCTGTCATTGGAATTGCAACTTCATACATAAGGTTAGGGGAAGTAGCCCAAAATTATGAGCTGAAGACTACTCATTTTAATATGCTACCATTTTTCTATGGTATCATAAATAAGGATCCTTTGAATTTCATAAGAGATGTTGTGAAATTTTATTTATACTCTCAAGTGCACGAATCACTAATTTTGTAGATAAGTGGAAACAAGATTGTTCCCATAGAGAGAGCTATGAAAAGAATTATAGAAAAACTTAATTAAACCTCATTAATTCAATTCTAACCTAGTTCCAAATAATTTTTTTTATAATGATAAAGAAATATAAAATAAAAGCGTCAAAATAACACAATTAAAAGTAGTTGAACTTGTAAAATAAAATTTAGATAAAATATGACCAAGATTTTAGAATTCACCAATGTTAAATTAATAATTTTTTATAATATGTTGATTCTAATTTTCAAATGATAGTTTAGAAATCAATCTTTCTATCTTCTATTGATTTTATCACTAATCTCAATTTTATTAAATTCTCAAGTAGATTTTCCTTCACTTCAAAAGTGTAATTTCTAAGCATTATATATATACTATTTAATGGAAAACACATAATCAAAGAAAATTACTTTTCTTTCAATAAAAACCAAGTATAGATAATTTTCCCAACAATCAAAAATATATGATAGAATTGATGAAAGGATATTATCAAATGAAGCTAAAACCATAAACATTAAATAGCAAAATATTTAGAATCAACACAAAATAGAAATTAATAATCTAACATGGTTCATCATCCACCTTAGTAAAATTAAAACTTTGAAAGACATAATTACAACAACAAAATAAATATAAGAACCCATTTTAGCAATTTGGATCCTTAATCTTGAAATCTCAACTTCTTCCTTATTTTCTCAATTCTTTCCCTCACAAGCTCTCCTTTGCTAAGCCATTTCCCTTCTATTTATAAGTATGAATAGCTAGATGGTAAGTTGATGAAGAAGCCAATTTTCAAATGATTTTGTTTTCTTAGCATGAAATGTGTGACTTTAAATTTTGAATTCTTGGTTTTCCTTAGTTGGATTGCATATGGATGTTTGGTGATGATTTGAATTTTTGCCATTTTTCTCTTCCCTAGCATCAAATGTATGACTTTGATCTTTAAATCCTTTGTTTTCCATAATTGGCTTGCATAAAGATGGTTGGTAAGCTCTTTAGTCTCCATTGCACACTTGAAGATGGTGTCTTTTATCAAAAGAAAAGAAATTGCCTTAGTTGATTTTGTTGAAAAATTATTTCTTTCACAAAATTTATTATTATTATTATTATTATTATTATTATTATTATTATTATTATTATTATTATTATTATTATTATTATTTATGCAAGTAAAAGACTATAATTTCACTTAATTTTCAAGCTTTCACCATTTTATTTCCTATTTCATAAAAATATCATTAAATAAAAATATTTATTTAATAAATGAACAACAAAAAATAAATTTAAGGGTTATTAATATATATTAAATTATGCTCATCAAATATCCCTAAACCTAGATTTTGCTAGTCCTCGAGCGAAAAATAAAACCTAAACTAGTCTACTTTCGTAAGAAATCATGATTGCATTTAGCATATGCAACAAGCCTTTAAAGCTCTAGGTGGTCCATAGAGAATGAGTTGTAATCTCATGAGGGCTTCCAATAGTGATACCCAAAAACACCTGTAAAACTTTAAACTTCCAACTATTTATCTCAAAGAACAATAAGTTATCATAGCTTTGAAATCAAACAAGTATTAAATTGAATACATATTCATTCAAAAGCCAATTCATCTTGCAACAATCATACTCAAGTGAGTGTGTGAAATAGCCAACATCAATGGTAAATGTGATATGCATGCTTTAAACAAGTAAAATTCTCATAATTTTATAACAATAATCATTCAATTTCTAATAAAGAATTAAGTATCAGAAGCTTCCCCTTTGGTATAAATCTCCACTACTTTGAAGGCATCACATGAGATCAAAAGGTCTTTAATATTGGTTGTAATGGGGCTATGAGGTATTAATGTGGTTAAAGAATGAAAGGAATAGGAGATTTCACAAATTCTAAAGACTTCATAGAGTTAAAGACATCATAGTATTTTATAAGAGACAGTTCTCAAAACCTACAGAAGCATATAAAATGTAGCCAACTATTATTATGTTTATATTTACTTTATTCTAACCTCCACTTGTAATATCTAAGCTTTGATCTTCATACTCAAGATTTTTTTTTTTTTTACTTCTCTTTTTTTTTTTTTTAATTTTCATTACTCCACAAATTTTTTTTATTATTTCTATCCCAAAGTTCTAAAAAGTGTCTCTTGCTCATGAAATTTGTCTTTTTAACTCTAATTCATCTTTAGAATAAGGGTAAAGATATAATCATGTTTAGGTTAGGTGAAAGATGTGGTTATCAAAGAAAATAGTTAATCAATAGAGGCTCAAATTGGCTCATTAAAGGGATGTTCTCTTGAAACATCAATTGAGGAACCGGCTTATTTGGCTTTGTGGTGAAAATCCTAATGCCTTAATCATTTTACAAGTGATGCTCGATTAGTCATTCACCTCCAAAGACCTCAAGAGAAAGTTCTAATATATAATTCTTTCAAATTGAAATTAAAATGATCATCAAGTTAAAGGTAAAAGTAAAAGAACACATCTATTCTAGCATACTTGTCTTTCTATAGAACAATCATGGCTATTGTGAGAAAAAGGTTGAGTATAATTATTGTGAAAATAAATTAACCAAAGAATGTCATCAAAATTTAAATCAATACTCATTTCCAGTCAAAGCCATAACATTAAAGCTCAATTCTCATCATAATAATCGGAATTTTTTTTTTTTGAAAACTAGAAAAGAAAATCACAAAAAATATAGATGCATATCAAGAGCACAAAAGTAACTCTTTACTCTACCATCTGAAGTTTTAGTGAATCGAATCTTGAAAATAATTGAGAAAACATAATATTTTTTTTTTTTAAATAACAGTTTCTCTACTCCTAAACTTAGCTGAGACATTTTCCCCAATATCTACTATAGATAAATAAGGAGTAAAGGACTTTGCTTGATCAAGTGTAATAAAAAATTGCAAAAAGAAAAACTATAAGAGTTAGGGGAAGTTATAATTGAAGATTCAAATCTAGTCCACACTTCTTGCTACTACTAGTCCTAGGGTGCCAAACCACCTATGCCATCAATGGATCAGGTTTAGGTATAAATTTTTGTAGTTGGTCAATCAATTGATCAATAGTTAAAGCAGAGACTAGGATGCGTCGACTCGCTGGTGTCATAAAATCCTATTCCACAGCATGATTAAGAAAAGATAGCAAACCACTATAAAAGCCATCAACATTAAGTAATTCCAATGGCTTCTGAAGAATAGTTAATTGGGTCCAAGATGTAATGGTGAAGATATCTTCAAATGTTTCAAAACCACCAAGTAATGCAATAAAAGCATCACCATTAAGATTCATGTATGCCATTTGTTCATACATGCTCATAACTTGTAACTCATTACCTATAGTTCCACTGGTGATGTGTTTATTTTGAGCCAAAGCCTTTAGAACTATTCCTAGGACTTTGCTATCTCCAATATATCCAGAACTTGTGACACAACCCCTTAACCCTAAACTATCTCCCTCAAACACTAAATCAATTTTTCGTCCAGCTAAAATCCTACCAAGTTCATTAGCTGCTATGAAGAACTTTCTTTTTTTATCAGAGTTTGGACTACAAAGACACAAATAGTTTTGAATTTGCGTGTTAAGGGTTCTGCCATTTTTTTTTTTTTGGTTCATAGATTTCTTCAAGGGGTTGTGTGCATATTAAAAATAACAAATGTGCATATAAAGAAACTAGCAGAGTAAAAGAACAGTTCAATAGGGTAAAATAATTATTGACAAAAAAAATATAAAAATAAAAAATAAAAATAATCAATGTTGTGTGTATAAATGTCAAAAAGAAAATATTGAAAAGCTAAAAGCAAACATTGAAAGACTAAAAAGCTTACTAAAATATAAAAATCTGCAAGAAAAGAAAATCTAGGTGCTGAAAATTCAAAAAGTAACTGCAGAGTGTTGAAAAATGCACAAAAGTTAAAAAGTTAGTGATACACCTAATCATGAATAGTAGTGATTATGGCTCACATCTTCCTCTAGTTTTACATCCAGTAACGGTTTAAATGCCTTCTATGAGTCAAGGGTGCAGATCCCATTCAATTTTCTTATTAATTGAAAAACAAGGTCTTTAACGTCAGATTTCCTAGACTGAAACACTATTTCTCTTTTTTGAATAAGTTCCATAAATCCAAAAGAGTATATTGAACTTGTCCACATGGATGCATCTCAAGAGTTTATAGGATATTATCCAAAGACTCCTTACTCAGTTTATCCTTTATGGATTGAATTTTGTCTTTTCGATTTATGGATACATATCTAATATTTCTACAACGTGTATTACAATTTCATCTTGCACACTTATAGCAGACTCCTATTCTCTTAGCTCTCATCTTCTTTGAGTAAGAACTTCTCCTCGTACCTGGCAAACATTTAATAAATGATTCATCAAACTCACTTGCTAGTCATACTATGAACCAATGAACATCTTTAGGAAGATTCAAAGGCCTAAATGCCTTCATTCTTTCTAGTCTGCATTCATCAATTTTCCTAAGTATATCTTGGAGAAGAGTTGGAAACTTGTTTCTTAGTGTAGAAACAGATGCTTCCATATCTAGCTGAAAAGTTCGTATTCTATGCTTACAAAACAAAGAACAAATGTTAAATATAAACAAAAATTAGTCACACAAAGAAAAAGAAGAAAAAAAAAAGGTATAAATGAATGGAATTGATCCTAATAAATAGGATCACTCAAAAGTGCTTCTTCCATTGTTGTTGGTTCCAGCTCCAAAAATTGTACAGCACCATTTTTTGGATTTTCAATTTCAACTGCCCCATGTGAAAATCTAGTGCAAACAAAAAATGGGCCTAACCATCAAGAACATAACTTACCAGGAAATAGATGCAAACGAGAATTGTATAAAATGACTTTTTTACTAGGAGTAAAAGACTTTCTTAAAATATTTTTATCATGGGAAAATTTCATCTTGTCCTTATACCCTTTTGCACAATCATAAGCATCACTTCTAATTTCCTCCAACTCATTCAACTAAAGCATTCTTTAAGCACCAGCTTTATCTAAAGAGAAATTTAATTGTTTGATTGCCCAATATGCTATATGTTCCAATTCAATTGGTAAGTGACATGGTTTTCCATAAACAAGTCTAAAAGGGGACATTCCAATAGGGGTTTTAACTGTTGTATGATAAGCCCACAATGCATCATGCAATTTCAAAGACCGATTTTTTCTAATGGGCTTAACTGTTTTCTCAAAAATGTGTTTGATTTCTCTATTTGAAATTTCAACTTGACCACTTGTTTGTGGGTGATAAGGAGTAGCTACTTTATGAGTAATGCCATATTTCTTCGTTAATGCTCAAAATGCCTATTACAAAAGTGCTTTCCTCCATCAATAATGATTGCTTGTGGTGTACCAAATCTAGAAAAAATGTGTTCTTTTAAAAATTTCACCACTACCCTATGATCATTTGTTCTATATACACTTGCCTCTACCCATTTAGATACATAATCAATAGCAACAAGGATGGACAAATTGAAGGAATATTGGGCACAAATTAAGTGGAAGCAACATGGTGGGTGAAATTTCAAATAATTTAAAATTTCACTTACACCTAAATGTGTCCAATAAACATTCATCCAATCATCTAATTAATGTGTAAACCACATAAGAGAGAAAGAAAATCAAGTGATAATCAAATTACCTCTTGAAGCCAATAACTTTAGTTCTTCTTTGCTCTCTAAAAGCCCCCCATATGTTGAGCCTCTAGATTGTCCACACCAAGCTTCACTTCCAACAGTCATTTTGATTTGTTTATATGTTCTTAATTCTCTCTATTGGTAGCCCAATTGAATACAAGATCTTCTAACCCAAATCTTTGGTGATTTGATTTCCTCTAATTGCTATGGATATATCTTTTCAACACAAGAAACCTTTGTTCTTTCACAAAGAATAAAGAACAAGAAAATTGAAGAACTCTTCTTCTCTTTTTTTTCTCTCAAGACTTACTCTATAAGATTTCTATTAGCAAAGATGTGTAAAAAGCATCCCTAATTCACAACATCATTTTGCCTTTTATAGCCAACAACTATGTTGAAAATTAGGGAACAAATAAGATGTTTATTTACTTTTTTACTTTAAGCTTAAATGGAAATGACCAATTTACCCTTTATCATTTATGATAACTTCCATTAAGCCTTATGTAGTTAAAAGACTATTTTGACCTTTGTTACCTTTCTCTAACCCCTAAATCCATCACATGGGCTTTAAGGTTAGAGAAAATCTCTAAACCTTAAATTACCTCTCTCCATTTCACAAATAGGCTTGAGCCATTTAGGGTTTAGTTCAAAGTTGAAAATTATTTCTTTCAACTCATCCATAGTTTTAATTAATTAAATCCTTCTCATTTATATCGTATATAAATTAGGATTTAATTAATAAGAAATCATTTTGGATTTAAACTTCAAGAGATGCTAGGGTTTTTGTAAATTTAATTACAAGTTCAATCATTTTACCACTAATTAATTAATTAAACACATTAATTAATCATCATGATAAATCTTTTATTCTTGGAAGGTGAATACTTTTGGGTGTATGACATTCTAGGTTCATGTCTAATAGCAATGGGATTGAGAAAATATTTTTCTCTACTAATGTGAAATTCCTATTTCACCCTTAGTCCAATAAGTCATGAGTGACGCCTAGCATTGTATATCATGACTACCTAATTAGAATGAATATGAGTGTTTAATCACTTATTCATTTTATGGACCATTGATCATAATTAACGTACCCTAAAATCCCTTCATTACAAAATCCCAATCTTAGCCAGGGTCATGGATTTGTCAAACCTAATATGCCTCAATCATATGTCTATATCTCGATTCTAATTCTTGATAAAATTGATTCCTACTAGAAACCCTTTCAAGTGAATCTTTAGTACCTTGGCCAATTATCAAGAATAATCAGATAGCATAGGACTTCTTCCTTATTTATTCAAGTTAATGAATTATCTCTTGGCGCCATACGTAACTAGTTAAAACTATCGCATACCATATACTAATACTTGAATAGTATTAGTATGTAAGTAGTAATAAATTGCAACTACTGATGAATGAGATACAGTGTCCCTCAAGTCAAAGGACTATATGTACAAGTATATCCTAGACGATGATTTATTGACTAGCAATAAAACTCCATGTCATCATCATCTAACGTCATAGTTTGATCATTCATCATATGAATATCCACATATTTATATCCACAATATTTGTCAAATAGTATGATGCTCATTGTCTCTATAATCATAAGTATCACATACTGATTATAGATTATAAAAAGAGGTAATGGTTTTCTGGAATTAATGATGCCTAACCATTAATCCTATGACCATGAACATTTTAAAGTATTTCTTTAAGAGTGATCTACTATCCATATTCTCAACATTTGAGAATAGATCCTCTTTAGAAAAATACTTATGGACTTTAAATATATATTTAATAAAATGGAACAATTTCATTTATAAACATATATTTTATTGCCATTTAGGGATAATGTTTTACATTTACATAACTTATACATTGCTCTAGGGCAAACCCTCTAACACAAATTACCAAAGGAACCTATAAAATCAATGCTCCAAACATCAAATAATGCAACCACAAGAATTGGATTTAAAGGCATCATATTTCTATGGGAAATACTTGTTAATTTTTAGCGATCACAAGATTTACAATACATATGTGTGTCTCTAAATAATACAGGCTAATAAAATTCGTATTGCAAGATTTTTGCAGTAGTTTTGTTTATGCTAGAGTGGCCTCCACAAGCATGGTCATGACAAAAGGAGATAATATTTCTTCATTCACTTTCAGGCACACATCTCCTAATCACTTGATCTGGACAATATTTAAACAAGTATGGATCATCCCAAAAAAATTTCTTTACCTCAACTGAAAATTTTATTTTATCTTGGTTACTCCAATGGTTTAGCATATGACAAGTAACATGATAATTTACAATATCAGCAAACCAAGATAATTATGATATGGACATGAGTTGTTCATTAGGAAAAGTCTCTTTCATGGGAAAATCCTTATCAATAGATTCCACTATCAATCTAGACAAATGATTAACCACAACATTTTCAAAACCTTTCTTGTTATGAATTTCAAGGTCAAACTCTTATACTAACAAAATCCATCGAATCAAATGAGGCTTAGCATCTTTTTTTGACAAAAGGTATTTCAATGCAGCATGATCAGTATAGATAAAGACTTTGGATCCAACAAGATAAGATCTAAATTTGTCCAAGTCAAACACTACAGCAAGCAACTCATTCTCAGTGGTTGAATAATTGAGTTGTGCATCAATAAGAGTTTTACTTGCATAATAGATCACAATGGGTAACTTATTAACTTGTTGGCGTAAAACAGCACCAAAGGCCTAATCAGAGGCATCACACATAATCTCAAAGAGAATACTCCAATTAGGTGGTCTAATGATAGGTTCAGATGTCAACAAGATTTTAAGCTTTTCAAAGGCTTGAAGGCATTCATTATCAAAGATAAAAAGTGTATCTTTCATAAGTAAGTTACACAAAAGGTGAGAAATTTTACTAAAATCTTTAATGAATCGATGGTAGAAACCAGTATGATCTAAAAAGGATCAAATTTCTTTTATAGTGCGAGGTCAAGGAAGGCTAAAGATTAAGTTTATCTTTGCTTTATCTACCTCAATTCCTTGTTGTGACACTACATGACCCAGAACAATTCCCTTTTTAACCATAAAATGGAATTTTTCCAATTTAACACAAGATTTTTCTCTTTACATATAATCAAAACAAAGTTTAAGTGATACAAACATTCATCAAAGCTAGAACCAAAGATAGAAAAATCATCCATGAATATCTCAAGAAAATACTTAACCATATCAGAAAAAATACTTATCATGTATTGCTAAAATGTAGTAGGTGCATTACATAACCTAAAGGGCATGCGTCGATAGGCAAAGGTTCCAAAAAGACAAGTGAAAGTGGTTTTCTCTTGATCCTCAAGTGCAATTGGGATTTGGTTATATCTAGAGTAACGATCCAGAAACAATAGTATGCATGACCATATAATCTCTCAAGCATTTGATCAATGAAAGGAAATGGGAAATGATCCTTCCTTGTGACAGCTTTCAACTTCTTATAATCAATATAAACATGCCATCTAGTTTGGATTCGAGTGGGAATTAGTTCATTTTCATCATTTTTCACTACTGTTATGACAAATTTCTTTAAAACTACCTACACAGGACTCACCCATGAAATAGGGTAAATGACACCTACATCTAAAAGTTTTATCACCTTAGCTCTAACAAGCTCTTTCAAATTGGGATTTAGTCATCTTTGGAATTCACAATTAGGTTTAGCATTATATTCTAAATAAATTCTATGCAAGCAAATTGAAGGACTAATACCCTTAATGTCCGAAATTGTCCACCCTATTGCTTCTTTATGATCTTTCAAAACATCAATCAGCTTGTTTTCTCATTCAATCTCTAAATCAGATGCTATGATAATGGGCAAATTTTTTGATGGTCCTAAAAATGAATATTTTAGTGACTCGGGCAATGTTTTCAAGTCTAACTTTTGTGATTTAGGAATTGACTCTTTAGATTATATAGGAAATAGAGGTTTAATTTTGTCTTTCCATTTGTTTGTATCCATTAATGGAACAGATTTTAATAAAGAATTCACGTCACTAATTGAATTTTCAACATCTAAGTCATTGCCAAATTGAGTTAAACATTTCTCAAATGGATCATTTTTATTCATTTCCAAAAAATAATCATTGATCACACTTTCTTTCAATCATATTAACTTCACACAAATCATCATTGTCAATTGGCTGACTAGCAACATTAAACACATTAAGTTCAACAATCATATTCCCAAATGACAATTTTAAAACACCACTTCGACAATTGATGATTGCATTGGATGTGGTAAAAAATGGTCTTCTTAAGATGATAGGAATTTGATCTTTTGTGTTTTCAATAGGCTGAGTATCAAGAACAATAAAATCCAATGGAAAGTAAAACTTATCAACTTTGACCAAAACATCTTCTATGAAACCTCTAGAAATTTTGACAGACCTATCAGTTAATTAAAGTATCACAATTGTATGTTTCAACTCTCCTAACCCAAGTTTCTGCTAAATAGATTATGGCAACAAATTCACACTTGCTTCTAAATCAAGTAAAGCATGATTGATTCCATAATTACCAATGGTACAAGAAATTGTCGAACAATTGGGATCCTTATACTTAATAGAAGTTTTATGTTGGAGTATGAAACTCATATATTCAGTCAAAAATGCCTTTTTGGGAACATTTGTTTTCCTTTTTACCATACAAAGATCTTTCAAAAATTTGGCATAAGCAGGTACTTGTTTAATAGCATCAAGAAGAGGGATGTCAATGCTAACTTGCTTAAACACCTAGATAATGTCACTATGTTGGGTACCTTTCTCTTTTAAGACAAGTCTTTGTGAGTAAAGGGCTTTTGGAACATAAGGCAATGATTGATTGTCTTTTTCAATTGAATCTTTGGATGGTGAAATTTCAATATGACTCTTTTGACTCTCTTTTTAAGGTTCACACATATAATTAGGTTTAACTATGCCTTTTCCAGACCTAAGAGTAGTTATGGATTTAACTTCTTCATTAAAACTTGATGAACCTACCTCATATTGACCTTTTGGATTTGGAACAAGTTGATTGGGAAATTTTCCATTTTCCCTTTCAGCTACAGTAGTTGTAAGTTGGCCCAATTGTGTTTCAAGTTTTTGAAAGGATTGAGAATTTAATTACAGAACTTGTTGGCTTAATTGCATGAATTATTGTAAAGTATCCTCTAAAGAAGGTTTCTTTTGCTATAGAGTAAAGAATTGAGAAGTATTTTGAGGATATGGCATATTAGAATGACTAATGTACTGACTGGACATATTATATTGATGTCTTTGATTCATTGGAGGCTGGTTTTGTCTCTATGAAAAATTGGGATGATTTTGCCAATTTGGATTATATGTGGGGGCATATAGGCAATCAGATAATTTTCCATAAGAATGGAGTGCATTTGCTTGTTCAGAGAATGCTTCCTAGTAATTTGGCATTAAAGGAAAAAATTGAGCAGTATGAGATGTACTATAACATAAGGCACACAACTCACTCCTATTGTTTGTTTGAGGATTCATAGATTGACTTAAGATTAAGGCTTCCACTTTCCTAGATAAACTAGCTAGATTAGTTTTCAAATCACTTTCATCTCTCTCTCTTATCTCATAAATACCTTCTCTCTTGGTTACATGATTAGGTTTGGCTCTAGGATCTAAGCAATTCCATTGTTGAGAATTTACAGCTAATATTTCAAGTGACTCTCAAGCTTGACTACCTTGTAGATGCAAAAATTTTTTACCATGCATGGATTGAATCATTTGACAATTTAATGGAATTAAACCAACATAAAAATATTTTACCAATCTCCACTTTCAAAACCATGATGGGGACACTTTAAGATCAAATCATTAAACCTTTCCCAACACTTATAAAATTCTTCATCCTCTTTTTGGTAGAATTTGGAAATTTCTCTCCTAAAACTATCAGTTTTGGACAAGGGAAAAAATTTTGACAAAAATTTATTAACTAAATGATCCCAACTAGTAATTGTTCTTGCTTGAAAGGAATTTAACTAGGCTTTTGCTTTATCTTTTAGTGAAAATAGAAATAATATAAGCCTAACTAAGTCATCAGAAAAATTTTGGAAGCAAAATGTGGAACAAATATCTAAGAATTCTTTAACATGCATGTATGGATCTTCTCTCTCTAAACCATAAAAGGATGGTAGCAATTGAATTATGAATGGTTTAAGCTCAAAATGAGTTGCATTAGTTTCAGGTAAAATTATACAAGAGAGAGAATTGGCAGTGACAAGAGAAAAATATTCTATAAGAGTTTTTTCTTTTTCAACATGAACATTATTATTTCTTAAATTTTCCATATTTTCATGATTCATTTCATCTCCAGACATTTTTATTGATGATTTAATTTTAATATCACTTAAGGATAATTCTTTTTTAACCAAATGACACTTTGAATCATGTTCCTAAACTAACATAAACTAACAAAATTAAATTAACTTATTTTAATGCAACTGTTAAATGAAACAAAAGAAAATAAAACTAAATAATAATAATAAATAATGAGAATGCAGCAAAAAATAAAATAAAATAAAATAAAATTTCTCTTTCAAAATTTATAAAAATGAAAAATGTGCAACTAATAAAGCTCTCAGGAAAAATTGGGAAGTGACAATGGACCACTTAAGTTCCAATTTCTTTAGGCAGATGAATAATTGGCCTTTTTGACAGAGTTTATTAAGTTGTTCATGTAATTACACTTATAAACCAAAAGAGAAAGAAGAATAAAATAAACAATGCAAATCAACTTCAAATATATATATATATATATATATATATATATATATATATATATATATATATATATATATATATATATATATATATATATATATATATATGAAATAAATATTCAAATGATTCAACGTAACACCAAAAAAAAAATATTTAATTCTATTTTTTTTTTTGTTTTTAAACAATAAAGATGCTAAAAATATTTTTTTAAAAATTATATATATATATATATATATATATATATATATATATATATATATATATATATATATATATATATATATATATATATATATAACTTTATGGCCCAAAGCTAGAGAGAGAGAAAAAATTGAAAATTAAAACAAGTTTTTATAGAAAAACAAATTAATTATCTATAGTAATTAACTAACTATGCAAGAAAAATATGAAATCATACAAAACACGTGAATAGTAACTAAGTTGCTACAGTAACCCAATTGAAATTTTCTACACTATTCCAACTCAACTTAGTACTATTAAAACTGGGGAAAAAAATTTCAAATATGCAAAAACTAACAACAAAATTGTTACAACAAAAACTAACATTATTTTATGACTAAACAGATAAATAAAAAAAAACAAAATAATAAAATAAAATTCAAAATAAGTAAAATTTAACTAGGAGAAGAATTGAACCAACCTGGTTTTGATGAGCTTTCTTCTTTCTTTTTGATGTCTCCCTAGCAACGACACCAAAAACTTATTGTGAAATTTTATTTATACTTGCAAGCGCTTAAATCACTGATTCTGTAGATAAATGGTAACGAGATCATTCCCATGAAGAAAGCTCTAAAAATAATTATAGAAAAACTTAATTAAACCTCATTAATTCTATTTTAACCTAGTTCCAAATAATTTTTTTTTATATAACAATGAAGAAATGTAAAATAAAAACGTCAAAATAGCACAATTAAAAGTAGTTGAACTTGTGAAATAAAATTCAGATAAAATATTACTAAGGTTTTAGAATTCACCAATGTTTAATTAATAATTTTTTATGATGTGTTGATTCCAATTTTCATATGATAGTTTAGAAATCAATCTTTCTATCTTCTATTGATTTTATTACTAAGCTCAATTTAATTAAATTCTCAAATAGATTTTCCTTCACTTAGTGTAATTTCTAAGCATTATATGTATATAATTTAATGGAAAACACATGATCAAAGAAAATTACTTTTCTTTTAATAAAAACCAAGTATAGATAATTTTCCCAACAATAAAAAATACATGATAGAATTAACGAAAGAATATTATCAAATGAAGCTAAAATCATAAACATTAAATTGCAAAATATTTAGAATCAATATAAAATAGAAATTAATAATCTAACATGGTTTCTTCATCCACCTTAGTAAACTTAAAACTTAGAAAGACATAATTAAAACAACAAAATAAATATAAGAACCCATTTTAGCAATTTGGATCCTTAATCTCGAAATCTCAACTTCTTCCTTATTTTCTCAATTCTTTCTCTCACAAGCTCTCCTTTGCTAAGTCATTTCCCTTCTTTTTATAAGCATGAATGGCTAGATGGCAAGTTGATGAAGAAGCCAATTTTCAAGTGATTTTTTTTTCTTAGCATGAAATGTGTGACATTAAATTTTGAATTCTTAGTTTTCCTTAGTTGGATTGCATATGGATGTTTGGTCATGACTTGAATTTTTGCAATTTTTCTCTTATTTAGCATCAAATGTATGACTTTGATCTTTAAATCCTTTGTTTTCCTTAGTTGGCTTGTATAAGGATGGTTGGTAAGCTCTTTAGTCTCTATTGCACACTTAAAGATGGTGTCCTTTGTCAAAAGAAAAGAAAATGGCTTAGTTGATTTTGTTGAAAAATTATTTCTTTCACAAAATTTTTTGTTGTTGTTGCTGTTATTATTATTATTATTATTATTATTATTATTATTATTATTATTGTTATTATTATTATTATTATTATTATTATTATTATTATTATTATTATTGTTGTTGTTGTTGTTGTTGTTGTTGTTGTTGTTTATGCAAGTAAAAAACTATAATTTCACTTAATTTTTCAAGGTTTTACCATTTTATTTCCTATTTTATGAAAACATCATAAAATAAAAATATTTATTTAATAAATGAACAACAAAAATATATTTAAGGGCTATTAATATGTATTAAATTATGCTCATCAAGAGACTATTACTCAACTCTCCAAATAGTTCCTTTGAATGGTTTGGATGAAGACCAACTAAGGATGAGGTGTTTTCCTTATCACTTGAAAAAGAAGCCAAGGCATGGTTAATGACATTACCTCCTAATTCATTGACAATATGGGAAGAAGTGTATAATAAATTCATAAGTTCTACTCACATCAAAATATTGCCAAACTAAGGACCAAAATTACCACTTTCAGTCAATTGGAAAGAGACCCATTTCATGAAGCTTAGGATAGGTTTAAGTTGTTATTGAATCAATCTCCACACCATCGGTACCCACTTCAGTTGCTAAATACCTTTTTCTATGATGGTTTGACACAACAGAGGCAGTCAACTGTGGATAATGCAATAGGAAGAGCAATTTAGGGAAAGACTCATGATGAAGAAATTTTTGAGATTTTTAGTGTAAAAGGCAAAAAAGCAATAGCAAATGAAGTAAATGTGAATAATGACTTTGCTACTCAGCTAGCCAAGTTGACTAGACAACTTCAAAATCTATCTATTGCAAGGGCTATAGGTGCACCTAATCAAGAAGTGTGTGGAGTTTGTGGATTTCGTGGACATAAAGCTAATGTGTGCACTTATACTATGGAAACAATGGCAAAAGCCCGAAAGGTGAATGCTTTAGTAGGATTTCAGCAAAGGGTAAGGAATGAACCCTTTTCCAACACTTATAATCCTAGTTGGAGGAATCATCCTAATTTCTCATTGAAGAACAAGTATTCATAACTCCCTTTTTAGCAAAATTCAGTAAAGACCCCAAAATTAGTACCAAATTTACCAAAGACAAAATTCATGCAACCAAATTAGAATAATGTAGTTCAAGATTAGACTACTAAAAGGCTAGACAATCTTAAAGCTTTAGTTAGGCGAGTGGAAGTGCAAATTGGGAAAATTGCAGAGCAAATGCATAATTTAATTAAGGAAAAATTGCTTATTTAGACTAACAAGCAAAAGCCATAATTGATTATTAGAAAGAGCAGGTATTTGATGAGTTGTTTTTTGCTAATGAACCAAAGTTCTTTGATCTTATAAGGGAAAAAGTTAAGAGATAAACTATAAGTAATCAGATTCTTGAAATGCCTTAAAGATGTTGAGAAAATATTGGAATGGACTGAGTAGGCATTAATTTCATGATCGCAGGTCAAAGGAAGAAAAATAAAAAGTTGAGGTAGTAAGCAAGGAAGAAATCGAAGAAAAGGGTGAAGCTTTTCCTTCTAAATATTTTCATAAAGTAGCCAAACCATATTGGCCTCCAATCCTATGCCATACTAAACTAGAGAAGGAGGTTAAAGAGGTATAAACACACTTAGAGAAAAAGGTTAAATATGAGAAGTCTAAGGAGGTAGTTGTTACATAAGAAAAGGTAAATGCATTTTTACAACAACAAATTTCTCATAAGGAAGGTGACCTAAGTGGTTTTATCAAGATCTTGATTTTTTTAAATATGATTTAGCAAAAGAAATGCTTGATTTAGGGGCTAGTATAAATTTAATGTCATATGAACTATATGGGCAACTTGATTTGAAAAAGCTAACTCCTACATCAATATGTATCCAATTAACTAATGGTTCTTATAAATACCCTAAGGTGTTTTAAAGGATTTATTGATTGGAGTAGGGAAATTTGTGATCCCTACTAATTTTGTTGTTTTGGATATTACAAGAGTTCCTGCAACTAATCGTCCTTTGCTTTTAGGTAGATCCCTTACGACCACTATAAATACAATAATTGATGTTAAGAACAGTAGGTTGACTATGATAGTTCTTAGGGAGACAATTGCAATTGATCTTTTTAAAGAGCCTAAATATGATGCTAATATTTCTTTTATGAGTTGTTATTTAGTTAATTTGATTAGTGCTACTAATGAATTTTTGTTTTGACAAAGGCAAGAAAAAGAGCAGAGATGCCATCATTTCAACATCTTAGAGAGAAAGGTGTAATAGTGGCAAAAGTAAAGGCAAGGAATGCCTTTAGTCTTCTCAAATTGGATGAAGCAAAATAAGAGTCTAGCTTATGACTCAAAAGAAGTCCTCTAAATGAAAGGAAATCCATTTCATTAAAATTTACTTTTGTTTTTAATTTTTAGTACAATTTTGAATAATTTAGTTTTGTTGATTTTAATTTTAGTTTCCATTAATTTTCATCTTTGTTAGTAATTTTGTCCATATAACTATTATTATTGGAGAACATTTTGGTTTCAGATTGAATAAGGGAGAAGCAATCAAAGGAAAAGGAAGAAATTTGAAGAAAAGGGCTTTATAGGTGAAATATGACTTGACTTGCCTATGTACTCAAGTTGTGTACCTTTATTATGGTAACATGATTTAGCCTAGCCATTATATGACCATATGCCTAAGTCGTGTACTACACTATGCCTCCAAGCCAAAAATTAAAATTTAAAAGCCTATTCAATTATAATAGAACATGATCATGTTTTCGCTACACTATCATTTAACTGCCATTTGAAAGTCAATTTTAAGGCATTTTAATTTTTCACTTTCTCTCAAACTTCCAATCCTTAAATCAATGAATTTTCTCTCTCCCTTAGTTGACTACCATTAAGCCTCCACCAATCCCTTTCAGACCTTTAAACCACCTAAGGTTATGGCTCCAAGAACCAAAGCATAAGCAAGATGACAAACCGGTGTCTCATTTTCTAGGAATCTAAACCATACAAGAGCAACTCATGTTCCTCATCCAAATCACTACAATTAGCTCAACTAAGAAGAAGTAAAAGGTACCATACTCTTGCTATATGTGGTTTCATTCCCAATGCATGGATAAATATGAATGCAATTACAATTCTAGTCATAAATGAGCAAATTAGGTAATATCTTGAGAATGTGAGTTGGATTCGTCTAGGGGAATGCATGTTTTAAATTTTGAATTACTTACTTTGAATTTTCTAGAAAGCCTCCAAGTTGAAATTGATTATATTCCTAGTAGAGTAATGAATAAATTAAAGTTCAAGATTTTCGATCAGGTTTTTACTTTGACTAATCAATAACTAAACAAAATATTTGGGTTCTCAAATGAAGGATACAAATTTATTCTTAATTCTTGGAATCAAGATGATCCTTGGAAAAGTTTGACTACTTATGGGGGAGATTATATTCTTAGTTCTTGAAAGTCTAGTAAACTGATAGGACCTGCTTTACAATACCTCTATAGTTTATGAGTTGCATATTTTTTGGAAAAGATAAGAGCACAAGTGTGAACCCTCATTTCAGTATTTCTAAAATTAATTTTGAACTCATCAAAAATGACTAGAGCATTTCTAAATACTGATCGACACTTTTTCGAATCTAGCCATACTTTTTGTACCAAACAGAATTTTTGTGGAACTAATAGGCTTTTTCTTAAAACTTATTGTTAGATCAACTAGTAATTAATTTTAGATCCACTGACACTGGTCGATAAATTTTCTAAATTGTGAAACCCCTAGAAACCAACCCTCAAGCCCCAAAAACGTATCTGGAAGCCTCAAAATTTGAAAAAATTTACTTTCAGGTGTCTACTGCAGGCCACCTGTGCAATGTCCCAAGTGGAATTAGCGGCTAGCCACCAATTGGCCCTATATTGCCACACAAGGGCCCTGTAGTGATACACCTCCCTTTATGGCTATACCACCTTTTTACTCCAAAATTTCAATTTTGCCCATCTAATCCAATTTTCAGCCTTTTTCAACCCCTGCCCTTTTAATCTTTTCAATTTTTAGCTTTCCAAAATACATCCACCTCCATTTGCCTATACATTGTCCTCCATTCCCTTATTTTTAGGGCACCCCAAGAGCATGTGTTGATAGGTTATCCACTTACTCTTTCTCTCTCTCTCTCTCTCGCTCTCTAATTTATCTCACATATTCTCTTTGAGTAGCCTTAGTTAATCACACCACATTATTAATCATTTTAATTAATTAATTAGTTCATCCACCTAATCATCTTAATTAATTAATTAATCCATCAAACAATCCAATTCTCCATCATCATCCACTCTCTTTGAGTAAAATCCCCAACATTCGGTATTTATAGAACAAAAATTTAGATCCAGTAAGACCCTCCACCCAACTCGCACATCAAAAGAAAAGGTATAGTATCGCCTTTTAATCACCCAAATCCTAAACCAAACCAAATCAATATGACTAGTCCTTAAACCCTCCACTTAACCATAGAGTGAACAAGTGGATTTTGATCCCCATCCAATGGGGTATGTAGGCACACTTGCAATCTAACTCCAAGCTATGAATCTGAATTCCCTGGCCAATCCCCCTCTCCTTTTTATTTTTCAAATGTAAATACTTATATTCATATTTTGTAAGAAAATTTATAATCTTCCTAAAATCACATAAGGGCTAAAGAATACATCCCATTTCTTAATTAGTGTATCAATGTACTTCAATTATTTTTGGAGTTGATGAGTGACTTGTAGTTCTCGTAGAATCTATAAGCTCTAAAGCTAACATTCTCCTTAACTTATGGATGTTTTAAATTATTTGCTCTTTATTTTCCATGCATCCATAATTAAGATGGTGACTCCAAAATATTTTCAAAATCAACCTATCCAAGCTCGAGAGCTCCAATGTGAATTCAACTCCCAAATGAACATTTCAATCCCCTCTTAGCATATTAGACAAATACTCAGGTGAGGCGTCATAAGGAGTAGTTGAAAGGAATGAATTATTTCTATTGTGGTGCATAAAGAATGGTAAGACGATGAATACAAGTTATTAGCTGGCAAATCACTTCATCAAAGTAGCTAACAAGTCAAGGGATAAAATATGCATCTCAAGTTTTGCTATAGTAATTGCTATAGCTAAGTGTGTGTTTGATCCTCTATGCAATAATCTCAGAAGGATTAAAGGGTATGACCTTTGATTTGAAGACCTTCGCTAAGATAGGGTATGGTAGCCAAAAGACAATAGGTATGTGATGGTTAGGGGTGAAGAAGAAGAAGAGGAAGACAATAGAGATGAGGAGCAGATTTCTAAACAAACCCATGGAGTTGAGCAGCCTGCCGAGCAAGCTCAAATAGCTAAACCATCTTCAAGAAAAAGGAAATGGGCAAGAATTCAGGACAATAGTGATAAATCTTTAGAAAATTAGAAGGGATGCTCTAAATTCAGGGAATGAGTTTGTTTTGGAAGATAAAGGATAAGGTGGATCAGTGTCATGATTTATACAGCAAGAGTCTTGCATCTTTTATTCAACAAATGGAGTTGCTTCAAACTAATCTTACTTAAACCTGTAGTCGTCAGCAAGACCCACTATCCCTCCTTTCAATATACTTTCTTCATCTGGGAATCCACTAGCACCACCTACGGCCATAGAGTAGCTTATGAAAGTTGCAATTTTAGCTATTTTAGAACAATTTTAATTTTAGTTTTCCAGTTTGAATGTTTTTGGACAATTTTTATGTTTGGTTTATTTTGGATGTTAGTTGCTTATTTTAGTTTTGTTAGGATTTAATTGTGTTTATTGTTATTTAACTATTTTGGTTAATTGACAATTTAACTACTTGACTTTTATTTTGAGAATTTTATCCTTATTTAAGTACATTATCAACAAGCGAGGATCTCGCTTAATTAGTTGTCAAGTAAGCAGGGCAGTATTCTTTCCCCCTCTATTTTCTAATTTTTCTTTCATTGGACATATTAAGGGCAATGTGAAATTTAAGTGTGGGGGAGGGAATTTGTGAAATTTAAGTGTGGGGGAGGGAATTAAGTTAAATAATTTTTAAAAATTTTTTATTTTGAGATGGTGCCTTGATGATTTGATTTAAAGACTTAGATTTTTCTTTTCCATTTGGTTCTTACGATCGAAAAAATAGGGAATAAGATTGCATGATAGCTTGATCTTATTTTGAATTTATGTTGAGCTTGTTATTCATTTATAGGTTTTAAGTTTTGGAATTTTTCAATTTTTTAAGTTATGCTTATCTTGAGAAATGAATTTGAGCCTTTAAATGTAAGATTTCTTAAGTCTAATTGATTAAATCATTTAAATAATCTCTTATTTTGTTTGAGTGTTCCATCATGATCTTTGAATTCTATAATTTGCATTAATTTCTTTTTGAGATTACATAAGTGTAGCATTAGAATTTTAGAAGATGACGAAAGCAAAGGAGGATTAGCCACTTAACTTAAATAGCCCATTTGAGCCTTAACTTCTTCTTAATGAAGTAAGTCAATATCAAGCTTGAACCTTAAATTAATTTTCTTTCCTACCTTGATCTTAGGGTTTAAGGGCATGTTTAATACTTGAGATTGGGCATCTAGATGGAAATTTCGAGATTATTCTTAAGAAAAATTATCATATGTGTTTATGTTCAAAAAAATTGTCATGAGCATTTTACATTTTAAAAAAAAAAGAGTTTTGAAAAGTAAAAATTCATTTAAGTTCAATTCAACGTTTATACATGTATGCTAAGAACACTTTTGTTTGCAAAATTAAAAAAAAAAGGAAATTGATGTAAACTGTAAGCATGCTCTTAAATTCTAGGAGTTAGCCTAAAACTTCTCTTTCTCAAACCTGAACTTAATCCCCATTACAACGTATAAAAGACCTTTTGATTCCAAATTTTGGTGTGATTAATTAGTGGAGATTAAAAGTTTGTGCAAACCTACAATGATTTCAAAATCATGTTTGGATTGAGTGTTGCTATCCTTATTAAACACTTGAGTATGTATTATAAGGGAATAACCTAATATTCATCATCTTGATAGCATACTTTTAAATTGAGAATTTTGATTCTTTAACGTAGAATTCTTAAACAGATTTGGTATAGCTTGTGTAAATTCATTTTAAGTTCTTACATATCTTGACCTTTCCTATTTATTTAATTTTATTGATCATGTGAATCAAGTGTGGGAGAATTTTGCTTAAGGGCAAGTAAAAGGTTAAGTGTGGGGAAGTATAGGAACCAAAATAGTAGTGATTTTAAGGTAGTAATTTTAGTACTTTCTAGTTGTTCTTGTTTGGTTTTGTTTCTCTTTGCATTTTTAGGGAAATTTTGAATTAAAGAGAAAAAAAAAAGGAAAATTAGTGCATTTTTAGAGTAAAAACATAAAACACAACCATGCTCTTAAAAACATGATAGTGTATGCCAAGATAACAGTAGAACATGATCATGTCCAAATATACAACCAAGAATGCAAAACGTTCAACAGATCTAATCTAATCTAGAGGAGTATTGGATTTAGAGGAGTAAAGTACGTGACTGAGTTTAGTAAATACTAAAACATGACCTAGTGAAGCTGGTACATGACTATGTATTGGATTTTTATGATGTGGCATCATTCCATTAGATAGGGATTAGGGCTTCATTATTTTATTCTTTTAAATTTAGTCTTAGCCACCAATTCCAGAACACACAGATTGAGAAATAGAGAGCACACGAGTTAAAGTTCCATCATTTTTCTTGTACGTTTTCCTTTTGTAATCAAATAAATTCTGATCTAGATTTATAGTTTAAAGAGATTTAAGGGATTTTGGTTATCTAGTAATTGGACCAAGATTGATTCCATCATCAAAAAGATTTGTCTCAACTTTTTATTATTTATTACAATTTCATTTTACATTAATCATATGAAAATGTTTACTTTTAATTATATTCAAGTCATGTTCATATCTTCTACTATGAACTAATTTCTTTTATGTTAAGGTGCTGAATGGATCCTCTTTGATTGTGTTTGTCTATTTAGATGGATGATTTAGCAATATATTTCATTATTCTATGCTAAATGAATATATGCTTGTGACTAGCCACCATAAAGTATTACCTAGGTATTATGTGTTAAATAAGACATTGCTTAATACTAGATAATAGATAATGAACTTAGGGTTTATAAATTGGGAACGCATTAAACCCTATGCAAGCCTATGAACAGGTTTAGGATTTATTTAATTTCTAATAAACCTAATTTGAAAGACACGTATATTAGCATTATGTAAGATTTTATGCCATTCATTTGCATTTCCCTAAATATTCATTTTAAATATCAAGCCATCAAATTTGGTGAAGTTGAAAGCCCTAGAAGCCATTACTCATTTGATTATAACCAAACAAATTTCATCATTCTCATTTTAGTTTCGAAATCTTTTCTTTTAATTTTAGATTCTCTTTGCAATCAATCAAACAAATCATTATAATAAGGTGTTTAGATTTGTCTTTCCCTTTTTGTGCTAAATTGCAATTCGATCATTCACCAACTATTTCTTTCATTGGGTTAGGACCTTGGGTGTACTCACCATTAGCTATAATCACCTCATATACTTACGACTAGTGACCCTAATTCAATTTGAGTGCGAATAAAACCAAAATAAATTCACAAAAACCTACAAATAAAATATCACTTGTAATATATTTCCCTCTTATAACCTTAACTTCATTATAAATAAAAAATTCAATAATCTCATCATAAATAGATAACAAAATTTATCAATAATATATAATATATATATAAATTAACATTCACAACACTTATGATAATTTACATACATACAACATAAAAAAAACTAAAATTTATCTATCACTAAATTAAATTTATTAATTTCACTTAATTTTATTAATTATATTAAACTAACAAATATATATTTTTTAAATTTATGTATTAATTTTGGTAAATCTAAAACTTACCATCTACCTAAACTATATGTTAATAAAATACCTAAAATAATAATTTTACCTAATTAAAGTAACACAATTAATTACCCAAAATATATAAATTACCTAATAAATTACTTAAAATTAATCTAAACTAAAATAAAATAACATAAACCCTAAATTAATCTAAAACTATTTATTTTAACTACCTTTTATATATATATATATATATATATATATATATATATATATATATATATATATATATATATATATATATATATATATATGATTTGATAAGATTATGAACATAAAGTAACAAAAATTATATGAATTCCTTTAGAAAAAAGACCACAAAATTATACAAATATATTTTTAACAAAAATTCAATAAAAAATAGAGATTATGGATTAAAGGGGCTTACCTGAACACCAATGATCGATTTGACAAATAAGGATAGGAAAGTGACAGCAAATAGGTTGCTTCACTAGAAATGAAACAAACACAAATTTAGAAAAAATAAGATAAACCAAAAAAAACACAATAATACCAAAGATTTCCAAAATCAACTTCATCAGTGGGGAAGGAACGGCAGTAAGGTAAAGGCATGAGATTAGCAGTGCACAAAAAAAAAGAGATTGATAGAGAGAGAGAGAGAGAGAGAGACTGAAAGGAAAAGGAAGGAGACATGTTTTTTAGCCTAAAAAATTTGCGACTAAAACACTTAGTCCCTAACATAGTCATTAAATGATAAAACGGCTTAGTTATTGTCATTTCACTAATCCTTACTTAGTGACTAATGTATTGTCATTAAACTAGTCACCAATTAGCGACTATAGTTTAATATCTAAATCTTTCCTGCCTTGAATTCAACAACATTAGCCTATAATTGGTCTCATTTTGTAGACTAATTTAGTTTGATCTCGAATTAGCAATTAAGTGGAGACTAAAAAGCAATCTCCAAATTATGCACCTTAGTTTGACACCACTATTAGCGATTGCTTAGTCGCTAAGTAGTTGCTATCATTCATATTTTCCCCATCTCCCTATTCTTATCCCCATTTAGTTTCTAATTAGTCTCCAATTAGCTACTAAAATGTCATAGTCATTATATTTAGTCTCCAAATATCCATATATTAGTAGTGACTGCTGTTCTTATTAGCCAATTGTTCCATTGATATTGATAGTGGCCCCAATTGATTGAAATGATGGCCATTTTGGGCTAATTGTTTACTGACATTGTACTTACCAAACTCTAACCTAGCAGGAGATAAATCATTAGATCATGTGCACCAGTTGATAGAGTCTAATTTATATCAGTGTCTTACCTAGAGAGAACCATATACTCTAGGTGTATGCTCGGACAAGCATGCATTAAAAAGGGAGAAGTTAATGCCTTATTGATTGATTGATTGATCGATATTATTCTATCGAATTAAATTGATTGATATCATTCCTTCTAGGCACATCATTGCTACATCCTTTATTGATTATTATCATTACTTACCTATATTTCAATTGTTGAATCATATATTGTTATTTATTAAAAGTTCACAGTTATGGATATATTTCATAATTTGATTGAGTTAAAGGTTCACCTCTCTTCAATTGTGGTTTTCTGGTGCTATAGTTGAAGAGGATAGGATTGTTGGTGATAGAACCTCTTGATTCCTTCTCCGTAAGAAGCTAATTACAATGTATTGTTTTGGATTCTTATATTATGATTGTAAAGAATGTTCAATCTATAGTGCTCCATAGTATTATGTTTTAAGGTGAAGAGATATAGATAGAATGATTTATTGAAATTGCTTATTGATGTATTGTTTTGCAATTATTCATTATGGATACTAGTATGAAAATTGATCCTTAATCCATAGTAAACATAGGAATTTTATTGAATATTTGATATGAAACTTGTAATGAATGATGAACATGGATATGGAATGATTGATTAGATGATTATAAGAATGATTAATTGTTGATCTATCTTAATTGTTTATTTGGGTTATATGGGTGGTTGGTGATCTTATACTACATGCCCTAGGATCGTCACACCATTGGAATCAGATGTGACATGACACCTGTAATCTGCTGACATGGCATGACATGTCACCATATCGGCCGAAATTTACTCCAATCTGATCAAGTGACCGTATATTGATACAATTTTGAAAGATTAGTAACACATCTGAGACAAAAAACGGTTAGTGACCAATATTTAAAACGAGCAACTAAACAATATTTAAATATGTTGATCTAGGGCTCCGTTTGTTTCATGAAAAATGACTTGTCTCTGAAAAATATTTTCTAAGGAAAATATTTTCTGAAAAAATATTTTCCTAAGAACTAGTTTTCTATTGTTTGGTTATATTATTAAAAATAATTTTAAAAAAAATTAATTTATAATACTATAAACATATGAAACTTATAATAACTTCATACTTTTAAAATTTTATTGCTAAGTACGAAAAAATAAATAAAAATAAAAAATTGGTGGTTGTCGGCGTCCAGCGATATTCATCAATGATTGTGAATAGTTAGTATTGGTGATCAATGGATTAATAAAATTATATTTATATGTTTTTCTTTCATTATATAATGAGTTTTTCAAAATCCAAAAAATAACTTCCTATTTTGAAAAGAGGTAGTCATTTTAGACTTAGTTTTTCATTGACCAGGAAAATATTTTCTATTGACTAATTTTCAAAAAAGTTCCAAACGTCAAAAAATATTTTCCAAGATATATTTTCTACGAAATAAATGAAGCCTAGTTTAATTTTTTATTTGGGTTCTATGGGTGATTGGTGGTCTTATAACTACATGCGCTAAGACCATCGCTTGGTGGTCTTATAACTACATGCACTAGGACCATCGCACCATTGGAATCAGGTGTGACATGACACATCTAATCTGTTGACATGGCATGACACATCAGCATACTTGTTAGAATTTATCTTCGATTAAGTCAAATGACTATATTTTAATACAATTTTAAAAGGTTAATAACACATTTATAACAAAAAAAAAAATTATTGGTGATCAATTTGACATAAATCTAATAATTTAGTGACATCCCTAGCAATTTATCACTTCTTTTCATATAAGCAATATGATATACAAACTAATAATTTCATTGATTATACATTAATGAATTTTCTTTATAATTTATTTCCTTCAAATATAAATATTAAGTAATAAAAAAATTTTAGAAAATTTACCAACAGCTAAAGTAAAAACTATATATATATATTTTACAATTACCAATAAATTTATTTACTGATATAATAAAATAATAATTTTATATTCACAATTTACTAGTTGACTGACCTAATGAAGGAAAAAAAGATATAATACATTTTATCTGTGATTTAGCGACGAATGCACAATGAATCATCGATGGAATCATATTTTTCACGATAAATTACTACCGACGAGGATTTTATTATTTATTTTCGCTCGTTGATAGTCCCTGGAGAAGTTAGGTTATTGGTGAAGTTTCATTAATTAGTGGAATTTTTCCCTAAAAATTAATACTTTTTCCCTTGTAAAACAAGCAACTAAAGAATATTTAATACAACTTTGAGTTGGCTCCACAATCATAATCCAACAAATAAAAGCTTCCACATCATACATCCCATCGGTCTCAATCTCAACCACTCAATATTCACAACTTCCATAAACGTAAAGCATTTCAAAAATTTCTCCAAAAGCCAATAAGAAAAAAGTAACTAATAATAATAGTAAATGTAACATACCGCTCCTGTTTAAATTTATTCATCTTAAAGAGCATGCTTATATGACTATACATATACTTCTAAAAGGAAATTGCCCTGAAATTACTCAATCATTTAAATGAACTTACAAAGATACTAATCAGTAAACATACCCCTTGACTCCATTAATACAAATTAAAAATAAAACAAACAAATGAAATTGTTCATATCCCTTCATATTCCTTAAATTATAGTATAAAATACATATTTAACTGTTATGGGGTAATACACACAAATTTAAGAAAGCAAGCCTCACATTCTAAATAAAGACATTTAGTACCAACGCTTCATATTCTTTTTGAAAATGCCCCTGCCATAGGTGGATACAAAAATTTCAACAAGCAGAGGAAATTGTAAAAATATAAAAAGGCTTACAGGAATACTTGCAAGTAAGATAATTGGAACGATAATCCAAAATCTTCCATCTAGCATAATCATAAGAGTAGCACAAAAGGTTATCATCATAGATGCAATTGAAAGGAAAAGTTTAGATAGACCAATAATTAATTTGGTGGGTAATGATTTAAGGAAGTCTTTCTCTGCGTAACGTGATGTGAGGACTCCTAAGAACATCAATACTGAAGTAGAGGAAGCAAAAAGTGAGACAGCATCAGCAATTATGAAAACCATAAATGATTTTTTATACGAGAATATGGGAAAGCCACTGTCTTGTGAGTTGCCTCCAGGAACAGTAAATGCTACAGCAAACATAATGGTAATAATAAGAGCACCTACTACTGTATAAGATCTTGCTGTCTCTTTCATCCATTCCTCACCTTTTTCCTTTAACTCCTTATGTTGAGCAGTAAAGAGTTTGGAAGCTGTTTCACCATTTTTATTTTTATATTCTATGTAACTTGGTTGCATCATGCTTTCTACCTCATGCATTGTTTGTTGAAGAAAGAAAATCTAAGTGACAACAAATTTGACTTAATCAAATTCTCAAGAAAATTGCAATGATTTGAAACATTATATTAAAAAAATACAAGAAAGACTTTAAAAAAATCAAATATTATGATGCACACACACATTTTTACAATAAAATAAGTGCAATAAACTCATTAAAATTCTGATGCCAATGATCAAACCACGGTCCATAAGATTATGAACGAACTCTTTTACCAATCAGACTAACTCTTGGATTTTAAGTGCAATAAACTATATTAATAGCTAAGTTTAGTGTTTGAATCCTAATAAAAGGTCCTTATATAAACTTGATATTTTTTATCATGTTGCAAATAATTTTTGTTGGAGGAAGAATATATTAACACACAGCGGAATAATACTAAGAAAATTCTTGGAGAGAGGGAGATTAACAAAAAATATGATATCTTTAACTAGACTCGCATAAACACGCAAACATTTATATGATAGATAGTTCTCTTCAATCTCTCCACTCTCTACTAACCATGAAGGATTACAATACTATTTATAATAACAACTAGATTCTTAAAATATAAGACTCTTCGCATACTGAACTTTTCACATTCTTGACTCTTCATATAAACACATTAAATATAAAACAACTTTTCAAATACTAAGACTCTTAATAACTATAGTTGATATTTAATTTTATATTTCCAACATCACCCCGTAAATTTAAATATTTTTCTTCAATTGCTATTTTGATTCCTTGGACCATAATTGGAAGGTAAATCATGAACTGCAAAAATTGTTATTCTTCATCTGGCTTGAATTGGCATGACCTCTTTGTAGTAGCCAAATTCTTTAGATTCTCTTTCTTCCATTTTTATCCTCAATTCATTTAATTCTTCAATAACATTTTCAAAATCTATCCTCAAAGCATTATGAACTATCTTAAAATTATCCAATTCATTTTGGATATAATACAAATCTCTTTCACTCATATATTCTATGAAGATATCATACAAATCCTTCAAATGTCTTATCACACACAGGGCAACATTATTTTCAGCATCCTTCTTTATATTTGCTTGATATACAATTTGAGTGTGCCTTCCAAGCTTGTCTTTAAAATCAATTTTCGCCAAAAAAATTGGTTAATAATCTGGACCAAATCTTTCAAATGAAAAGTTTGCCGGAGGCAAATTCAATTTTTCAAGAATTTTCTTTAGCATCATCTTCAATGGTGATATCACAATGATTGGTATAATATTCTCCATTTACACAATTGTTGCTGATACTTTAATATCTTTAAGGAGGTTTTTCCGTACTTCACTTTCACAGAGACAATTCGCTTCTCTTGAGTCTTCCTCCTGACTCTTCACTATTTCTTGAGTCTTTAGCTATACTCTTCACTTTCTCAACAGGTTCTCTTTTCCACAAGCCTGGAGAAACAATTTTAGTAGAGAATTTATTTTTTTCCTTTCCATTTTCTCCCTATTTCTTCTTTGTGGTATATGCATCATCTTTAACAACTTTTTTAGCCGTGTAACATGGTAAATACAAGCAGCAGCAACAACATACTCTGCTTCACAGTTGAAAGAGTTACAATAGATTGCTTTTTTGAACTCCAAGTGAATGCAGCCTCTCCAATACAAAACAGAAAACCAGTAGTACTCTTTTGATCATCAAATCTCCTCCCTAGTCACTGTCACAGTAGCCAATCAAACTAAAGTTTTCAAAGGATGAGTATAGTAAGCATACTCCAAAGTTCATTTAAGATATCTCAAGATCCTTTTACCAGCCTCCATGTGTGAGTTAGTTGGTGCTTCCATATAACAACCGATAAGTCCAACTTCATAAAGAATATCAAGTCTAAAACAAGTCAAGTACCTCAAGTTTCCAACAAGCTTTTGATACAAAGTTGAATTCACCTTTTCACCATTATCAAATCTGGACAACTAAACTCCACATTCAATAGGTGTATAACATATTGACAATTTTCCATGTTCAATTCTTTAAAGATCTTCTTTGCACAGCCTTTTTGAGAAACAAAAATGCCTTCATCTGCTTGTTTTACTTCAATTCCTAGATAATATGACATGAGACCAATATTTGTCATATCAAATTCTTCAACCATCTCCTTTTTAAATTCTTCAAACATTGATGAATTATTTCCAATGAAAGTTAAATCATCAACATTAAAAAAAAAAAAAAAAAAATCAACATATCACCATTCATCTTTTTCTTAATATATAGAATGAGGACACTTTATGAACTCTTTCTTTCTGAAATAATCATCAATATGGTTATACGAAGCCCTTGGTACTTGCTTTAAACCGTATAAAGGCTCATTTTAGCTTCAAGACTTCGTATTAAGTAGTTTATGGTAATTTTTGCAATGAAAATCTCATTGATTTTTAGTTCTTACATGATTATATTTTAGAGTGGATCAACCATAGTAGATTATCTTCTAATGTTCATAGTATTAATTAAACATAGAATGGAATGTAAATTGCTAAATATAAAAAGTGAAAAGACAGACCTTATACCACTATAATTCTCTTTGTATATAGAATGGAATGTAAATTACTGAACATAAAAAGTGAAAGGACAGACCTTATACCACTGTAATTCTCTTTGCATTTGTAAAGCTGCACCTGACATGCGATCAAGCTGATAGGAAGGTGCTAGCTTCCCTGCATAATGTAACATGGTATTCCCAGAATGATCTGTAGCGGTTGTCCAATAATACTTTCTTGCATCAAGCCCATATACAAGGTTGAAAATGTTTTCTTGGCGAAATTTAATTGAGGACATTATTATAGTTCTTCCCTTTGCATCAGTCATATTGAGAAGATCTGGATTAGCTTTAATCATCTCAACCACATATTCAACAACCCCATTTCGTACAGCTTCAAAGAGTGAAAATATTACTATGCCATCGGGTAGATCTTTCACATCTAAATTTGCAATGGTAGCACATATGATTCTTGTAATTTCAAGGGCATACTCATAGGTAAGCTTGAGATTATATATTTGCTTGATTCCTACAAATAGATTGTGGCAAGAGGATAAAAAAATAAAAATTAGAATTTTTCTAAGTAATAAAATTATACATAATAAATGCATACTAAAAAGAATATGAAAAATAAAAAAAAAGAAAATTAACATACCAACAAATTTGAGGATTTGTTGAACTAGTCTTGGCCACTGGCCTAGCACTGAAAATTGAATAGAATAATTTATGGGCATCCTACATTAGAATTAGAATAGAGTGGAATCAAATATGAAATAACTATTTTTCCTAAATGTTGAATTTAGCTGGAGGAATATGAAATCGAAATCAAATTTCTTAGAAGATTGCTTATTTTTGTTGAAAATAAACTTATTTTTTCTTAACTATTGGGTTAGTTTAATAAGGTTACTAAAACCATATATGAAGTTGAAATGTATTTAGTTAGATGGGTTTGGTTAAATGGGTTTGTTAAAGTTTTAGTTTATTTTATGTGGTTGTATTTGGTTTACTTCATACATAAATAGGGTGCTAATTCTTTGTCTAGTGCAATCCAAGCGAAAGAACTCAATAAGAGTTTAAGAAAGAAAAAGAGTGTTCTTGTGTAAGAATGAGTTTGAGAAATAACATTCCTTCAATTGTGTGTTTTTAATTGTTAACATAGTGGTATCAGAGCCTAATGTATGCATAGAGCATATCAAATTGAAAATCTCAGAAAGAGGAGTCAACACCATTGGAATAAGCCTAATTGGAGCTTCGAGTGCTGCTAATCGCCGCTGGAAGTTATTGCCTAGAAAATCGAGTTGACTTGCTGAGTTAAATCAAGTCAGCCACTGAGATGAGCAGAGTCAGACACTGAGTTAAGCCCAATTGAGTTGTCTGACCAAGCTGCCAAGCCGCTGACAGAGTCGTTGACTAACCTGTTGACTATTAAAGTTGACTTTAACCTTTGACAAAAATTTTGACTAAGCTATTTCCAAGGTTTCTTAAAGTTCCAAATCTAGCTATGCAATCAAAATTACTAAATTCTCAGTCCATCTATATGATATGGCTAGTGGTGTGGCTTCTTTTCAAGTTCCATCTCTCAGAGGAAGTAGTTTTGATAATTGGAATATTAAAATGAAGGCTCTTCTTAGAGTTCACAATGTGTAGGAGATAGTGGAGATAGGTTATAATGAACCACAAGATGAGACAATGTTATCCCAATCAAAAAAAGATAGCTTAAAAGATTCAAGAAAGAAAGATAAAAAAAAATATATCTTCCTCATCCATCAAGCATTGGATGATGATGGTTTTGAAACGATCTCAAGTGCAACTTCTGCCAAGCAAGCATGGGAGAAGCTCCAAACAAATACAAAGGAGAAGAGAAAGTGAAGAAGATGCATCTTTTAACTGTAAGAGGGAGTTTGAGTCCTTACACACATAAAGAGTTAAGGCAATTTTTTAATACTTCTCTAGAGTTTTGACCTTCTCTAATCAACTAAAAAGAAATGGTGAAAAGATAGAAGATCTAAGAATTATGGAAAAGATATACTTAACTCACTAGATCCAAAGTTCGAGCACATCATTATGACAATGGAAAAAACTAAAGATTTGGAAGACATGATAATTGAGCAATTTCTAGGTTCCTTTCAAGCCTATGAAAAGAAGCACAAGAAGAAGCAAGAGATTAATTATCAACTCCTTAAGATGCAACTTAAAGAGGAGAAGAATGAAAGCCAAAGCAATCAACATAACCGAGGTAAAGATAAAGGCCAAGGACAAGGTAGAAGAAGTGGTCATGGACAAGCTTACAATAACATTAACAAATTACAACAACAGTTATGAAAAAGGAAAGTTCAACAAGAGGATGTGGGACAGGTAATTCAAATTCAATGAATGACATATTACAAATTGAATGCCCTACATGTCATAAACTTGAACATTATGCCTCGGAATGTGAGTCTCAAATAGAATGTTATAATTGTCACAAGTTTAGCCATTATGCTTTAGAATGTAGATCTACAAACAAAAAACCTAGGAGAAGACCAATTACATGAAAGAGAAAATTTAAGAGAAATGAAATGTTCTTTTAGCACGAAAAGAAAATGAAGGTGATTAAGAGAATTTCAGTATCTTGACACTAGACCAAGCAATCACATATGTGGAAAGAAGAGTATATTTGTAAAGCTAGATGAATCAACAAGTGACAATATCTTAATTGGTGATGATTCTAAAATAGCAGTGAAGGGGAAAGGTAACATTCTTATCCATTTGAAAGATCAAAGACACTAGTTTATCTCTAATGGGGAAATAGGACATGTTAGGAGGTTAGGTTAGGACTATCCTCTTTCGTACTATCAATCTCTCCACTTGTTTACTATGCATCCAACATGAAAAGGCAACATCTTAATTGTTGGACAATTATTGGACAAAGGTTAAGATATTCATTGAAGGATTTTAATCTTTTCATAAGAGATGATTGGAAAAAATTTATTGCTAAAGTGCCAATGACAAAGAATTGAAGGTTCAAGATCAACATACAAAATGATGTAGCAAAATGTCTAAAAGCCTGTTACAAGGATGCATCATGGCTATGGCATCTTTGTTATGGGCAACTCAACTTTGGTGGGTTAGAGTTATTTTCAAAGAAGAATATGGTGAATTGCTTTGCTCCTATCAACCATTCCAATCAACTATATGAAGGATGCTTGCTAGGAAAACAATTCAGCACGAGTTTTCTAAAAGAATAAACATCAAGAGCCTAAAAACCTCTAGACCTCATTCATATGAATGTGTGTGGTCCAATCAAACCAAGCTCTCTCAATAATAACAATTATTTCCTTTTATTTATTGATGATTTTTAAGAAAAACATAGGTATATTTCTTAAAGCATAAGTCAAAATTATTTGAAGTCTTTAAGAAATTCAGAGCAGCTGTAGAGAAAGAAAATGGCCTCAAGATAAAAGCAATGAGATCCAATCGAGGAGGAGAATTTACATCTAAGGAGTTTTAAAAGTTTTGTGAAGCAAATGGAATCTGAAGACTCTTGGCAATTCCAAGATCCCCCCTCAAAATAAAGTAGCAGAAAGGAAGAATAGAACTATAACAAAATTATCCTAGACATGACTTAGAGTACACTTAAAAGTAAGAAATTGCCAAAGAAGTTATAGGCAGAAGCAATAGCATATGCAATCTATCTATCCAATTAGTCACCAACAATAAGTGTGTGGTACATCATAAGAAGCATGGAGTGGAAGGAAACCATGTGTGTCCCATCTAAGAGTTTTTAGTAGCATAGCTCATGTACATATACCAGATGAGAAAAGAACAAAGCTTGATGATAAAATGGAGAAATCCATATTCACTAGCTACAATGAAAATTGAAAAGGCTATAAACTATACAATCCAAACAATGTAAAGGTTGTGTTTAATCAACATGTCATATATAATGAAAAAGGAGAATGGGATTTTAGTTTTCAAGCAAACAAGTTTATTTTTTTTTTCTCATTTTTTAGAAGATAAGCAAACAATAGTAGAAAAACAACGAGAAGTTCAACAAGAGCTCTCAACACCATCTACTTCTCCACCAACAAATAGTCATAGAGACTCAGTAGGAGCTCTCAACACCATCTACTTCACCAGCAACAAATAGTCATAGAGACTCACCACCATCTTTCTCAAGAGAAAGAACTGAAGAACATACAAGGAGTCTTGAAGATATCTATGAAGTGACTAAAAGGCTTGAAAATCTAACTATTTTTTGTTTATCATGTTGATTGTAAACTAGTCAATTTTCAAGAAGCTACGTAAGATGAAAAATGGAGAAATGCAATGGATGAAGAAATCAAGGCGATCGAGAAGAATCATATGTGTGAACTCACTTCACTTCCAAAAGGACACAAACCAATTGGGGTCAAATGGATGTACAAAACAAAGAATAATGCTAATGGAAAGATATAAAGTAACGAAGCAAAACTTGTTGCAAAAGGTTATAGTTAAAGAGCTAGCATTGACTGTAAAGAGGTTCAACCAAAGTTTATAAAATCACAAAATCAAGTTGTCAACATCTTTACCAAGGCAGTCAAGTATGAAGACTTTGCACAAAAATTTGCTTAGTATTGTAAAACAAGTTTAAGAGAGGGGGATTTTGAAAATAAACTTGTTTTTTTTTCTTAAATATTGGGTTAGTTTAATAAGATTTCTAAAACCATATATGAAATTGTTAAAATTTGGTTAGATGGGCTTGTTAAAGTTTTAGTTTATTTTGCGTGGTTGTTACTTCATATATAAATAGAGTGCTAGTTCTTGGTCTAGTGCAATCTAAGTGAAAGAACTCAATAAGAGTTTAAGAAAGAAGAAGATTGTTATTATGTGAGTTTGAGAAATAAAATTTCTAGTGTGTGTTTTCATTGTTGACAATTTTTTTATATAGACATTGGAATTAAGGTAAAACTTTTTAATAAAATTTTATAATTTTCACAATATTAATAATATTTTTATGATGGTTATATCTCAGTTTTTAATTATTTCAAATAGTATAAAAATAAATAAACATTAGTTTTATATTATTATTTAAAAATATAGTTTTATTTCAATTCTATATTCTATTAAATATTCATTTCGGAAGCTCATTTTAGTTACAAAAATTAATTTTTATTTTTTAATTCATACTTTTAATTATTTTATTTTTCATTAATTTTAAATGATTTATTCATTAATTTATTTATTTATTTTCTAAAATGGAATTCTATGTGACAAGTTAAAAAATTTTTAATTAATTAAAAATAAATTTTATAACTTATTGTTGTTCTTATTTTAATATTTTATTTAATTAACTAAAGTTAATTTAGTTTTTAATATTTTATTAATTATATATTTAATATCAATTTTTTAAATATCATATACGTTTGATCAAATAGTAAATATTTAACTTGATTCTCATTCTCATAATAATCTTATTTTTTATGGATGGTGGAAAATGGAGGAATCACATTCTAATTTTGAACCAGGTGTACTAAACTGTAGAAATCAAAATCTCTCTTTCTAATTCCAATTTTATATTTATTTATAGGCCCCATAATCAAATATCTTTTATTAATCTAATATTCATTTTCTGTTGCTTTACTATCAGAATGAGAAGTTTTATATTATGCTAATATGAAGTTTAAGGATAATTACTTAATTAGGTGTAAAAACAAATATTGTCATATTATTTTGAAATTTTATTTAGATTGATATTTATTTTACTATTTTTAAATTATATTATTATAAAAATGTATTAAATTTTAGTATCATAATCTATTAATTTTTTTAATGTTTGTGTTTTATTTATATTAGTTTATATTTTAATTTATTTTAAGTATTTTAATTTAAAATTATAATTTTTATTTAAATATTATATATTTAATATTTTAAATGCTGAAAAATATTATGTTACAAAATTTTACCTTAAATTGGACAAACTTGTCCTCATCAATTTGAGATGATAAGAATTCACTATTATAATAGGACAAGAGTCAATTATTATTTTATACTTATAATGCTAAAGTGAAATAGATACAAGACATTATATTTATACAGTTTTATCTTATATTGACCAGTTAAACAAAAGCTACCTTAGATTTTTGTCATTTCTTTTGAATTAAATTTTAGTAAAAAGTTTGTTGAGTTTTATATTGGCTTAATTACAAAACAAAAAAAGTCCAAATAATTTTTTAATAATTGCCTTAAATCTTTTAAAAGAGGTTATTTTATCCAAGGATGTCAATTCTTTGATACTTTTCACAAATGAGCACCTCCATAATATGTTAATTTAAAATATTTTCGAATTGTACTCTCCTTCAAAATCCTTGGAGATCTAATATTATACCTTGCATGATACGAGAAAAAAAAGAGAGAGATCGGATTCTCATAAAAATATTGAGAATTTATATAATTATGAAAATGTCAATCTTAAAATTTAGTTTATTAAGATTAGGATATTCATTTCATATTAATCACTTAATATTTTTATATTTAATCAACATTATATATTCTAATATCCTCCCTTAAATGAGTTCAAAATTGTCACTTGAAATAATTAGATAATTAGGTACTTGGATAAATTGGAACAACCGATAAGATAATTAGGTACTTGATATTTGATTTACTTGATTATTTTATTGAATATGATACTTAATTATTTGGTGCTTAATTTAATTTAGATACTTAATTAAACAGAGTATAATTGATTAAATATGATTATTCTGCTCTGATATTATATAAAAATGTTAAGAGATTATATAATTATGAAAATACTAATCTCAAAAGCTAACTTATTAAAATTTCAGTGTCTATTTTTATATTAATTATTTAATTCTTTCGAATTCAATGAAGGATGAATATTCCAACAATGCTATTTTCATACCTTGTGGCAACTTAGACTTCTCTTGCTTATCTTGGTTGTCTTGGGAACCAACGTGTACTTGAATCTCATTTGAGTCACCACGCGGTACTTGTATGTCTGCACCTTCCCCGTAGAAACAGCTAGTCATCAACTCACAGTGCAATGTTTCTTCTAAAATAATTAATTTAAATTCGCTAGAACAAATATTGAAGTCAATTAATAACATTAATTTAATATTAGAAATAAAGAAAATACAATTTTAAGCTTCAAAATTTTTTCATATTTTGTATCTTATATATAAAAGATATACACACAATAGTGTAACCATGAATTTTAATTATCAAATTAGACTATAAATATACTCTCATAATCACAATTCAAAAAGACTAATTATATATATATAAGCAAAATTTTTTTTTATTGAAATTGAGCTCTTCGATTTTTCAAGCAATAAAATTTATTATTGAATCTAAATCGATTTAAAATTTCCCTTTCTATATAAACCACCATTAAATCGGTTAAAAAAATATCATCTTTTATCTTATTTCGTAAAGCATATTTGATTATAACAATTTTTTTCAAAATTACCTTATGCTATAATCCACCCTAGACTACTAGTGTTATAGAGATAACTATTTTTTTTTTCCAATTTCAATATATATATATATAGAGAGAGAGAGAGAAAAGATGATCTATTGAAGAAATGAAATAAATTCAAGTAATATTATTAGATTAAGATGGAAGGAATATATATATATATATATATATATATATATATATATATATACACTAACATGAATAAATCCATCTTTCCCAGAATATAAGATGGCAACCACTAGAAAATGCAGAAGCTTCTCCGGCGAGTGTGGGACAGACATCTGGTGCAGCAGCAATACATAAACATGGGCAATGCCGGAGCAAATCCAAGGCAATATCTTGTATTGTAACAAATAAAAAGATCAATTAATTATATTTCTAAGAATTTATTTGCTTACATAAACTAGAAAGTAATAACATAATGTTGCATATCATAATCATTGGCTGGCTAGAGTCGGTTCACAATTAAGCAAAGCCATCTATACATAGGTACATTGGTCATAATTTTTTAATTAATATCACAAACTTATTAAAATTATACTATTTTTCTTATAGAATTTTATTTACTTATTTTTATAATCCCTTTACAATTTTTAAAATTTCTTTTTTTTTTTTAATTTAAAAGATAGAATGAAAATTTGAAATGATAATAAAAAAATCAAAGCTAAACTGAAAAAAATCGAAACTAAGTATATAATATAAAATAAATACATATTTTTTATATTATATTAATTAATTAAGATGCAATTATTATTATTAATATATATGTATATATTATATTCGGTTGGGTTATTTATTTTTCTGAATCAAAATAGCCATAGTTTTTGAAAAATTATAACCAAATGAACTAAATCATGGGTTTGTAATTATGTTTACATAAATAGGTAGATTATTTTAGTGTATATATATATTTTTTTCATGATGAAAATAAAACTGGATCGAAATACCAAAACTCATGAATTCAAAACAGAAATGAATAAATTTTTTTTAAAGAAAGAAGGAAACAAACCAAAATGCATAAATTTTTTTTTCCTATTAAATTGAATAGCTTTCAGCCATAAATATATAATTATTGACGTATGTGTGTGTGATTCTTACCGAACATTTTGCTTACAATACACTGATGAAGTAGTTCAGGCCCATGCAGCCCATTTTCTGGATAGAATAGTTGCGGCGGAGTTTGACAGTAAAGATAGCGTGTAGCATCTTTATGCCCTCCTATGCATGCTTCCAAGACAGGAATATACCCAGAACGGTCTTCAATCTGAAGTAATTTTTTGTTCCTTTGAATTATGGATTCTGCCATTTTAACGCTTCCATTGAGGGCAGCCAAATGGAGAACTGTATGCCCGAATGAAGTTTGTATTTCCAAGTCTTCAGCTGACATTAACTTCATCAAATTTTCAACAATATTTGTTTGCCCACTTTCACCTGCAATGTGAATGGGTAAACTCCCATTTGATGACATTTTCGCAGTTAATGCCTGAGAATCACCATCAAGAAACTGTTTTACCACTTCCCAATCACCACTTAAAATAGCCTTGTGTAAGGACCCAAATCTTTTCCTCTCAGGATCAAAAAGCACTGCCAAGGTTATTATGATAGCAATGAAGATAACTTACAAGAAAAACACAAAGCAATGCATGGGAAAGATTTCAAAAAGTTATTTCAAAATTATCCTTTCCATCAAGCTAGCATGAAATAAAATACATTTTCGATGAAGAGGTCTTTGGTTGTTACAGTTTATTGGTAGAAGTTAGGAGTCTAACTCAGTTTGTTTTCAATAAGTCCTAGTCTCTAGGAATCTGTTGCTTTTGATTTATTCCAATTGCTGTAAATCACGTAGCAGTACGTGAGCTATTTTTTTGTATTTTGTTAAGCTTTGTAAAGGCTATTTAACAACCTCTTTGAATTCAATAATGAGCAGGGGAGTTGGAGATTAATTGCATATTTCTTACTTTCTACAAACTGGTATCAGAGCCTGCACGGGGCCTGATAAAATACAAATAAGCCGCAGCTTAACTGAGAGAAGAAGAGAAAAACAAAAAGATGAGTGATGAAAAGATTTCAGCAAAAATTCCTCACTTTGATGGTCTTCATTATGATCATTGGAGTGAGTTGATGGAGAATCTTCTTCGTGCCAAGGGTTTATGGAGCTTAGTCGAAAATGGTCTTGAGGAGCCTAGTGCAGAGACTGTGATGACTGACACACAGCAAGAGCAGTTGGAGAACACCAGAACAAAGGATCACAAGGTTAAGCATTATCTCTTCAGGGCCATTGATAGATCAATCTTCGAACAAGTCTTGGACAGGCGCACATCCAAGATTGTTTGGGATTCCCTGAAAAGAAAATTTGGAGGCAATGTTCGTGTGAAGAAGTCACTTCTCAATTCGTTGAGAAGGGAATTTGAGGTGCTTGAAATGAGAGAGATAGAAACCATTACTGAATACTTTGCCAGAGTAATGGCAGTGGCAAACAAAATGAGGAGCAATGGAGAGGATATGCCTGACTCGAAGGTGGTGGAGAAAATCCTTCGAACATTGACAGAGAGATTCACCTATGTAGTGGTTTCGATTGAGAAGTCAAAGGACACAGGAGCAATGTCCATTGATGAGCTTCAAAGCTCACTTGTGGTTCATGAACAGAAGTTCAAAAGGGTTAACCGAGATGGTGAGCAAGCACTCAAGGTGGAAAGCAGCAGGGGAAGAGGAAGAGGTGCACACCGAGGTAGAGGGCGTGGAAGAGGGAAACAATCTTTCACAAGGGCCACAGTAGAGTGCTTTAAGTTCCATGATTTGGGGCATTTTCAATATGAATGTCCCAAATGGAACAAAGAGGCAAATTACGTAGAACTAGATGAAGAAGAAGAGCTTCTTTTGATGGCTTGCGTGGAAGAAAATGAAGCAAAAAGGAATGATGCATGGTTCTTGGACTCAGGGTGTTCTAATCATATGTGTGGAGACAAAAGCATGTTCTCAAACATAGTAGAAGGGTATAAGAACTCTGTTAAGTGTGGAAATAATTCTTGAATGACTGTTGCTGGAAAAGGTAGTGTTAGATTGGTGTTTAATGACACTACTTTTCTTGTTCGAGATGTATATTATGTTCCAGAGCTCCGAAACAATCTGTTGAGTATGGGGCAGTTACAGGAAAAGGGCCTTGCCATTCTTATAAAAAATGGGGTATGCAGTATCTATCATCCATACAAGGGATTGATTGCACACACAAACATGAGTGCCAATCGTATGTTCATCCTTTTGAATGAAAGCTCCAACATCACAGCTCCTATTGAAGAATGTCTACATACTTCCTCTGATCTCACTTACCTTTGGCATCAAAGGTATGGTCACTTAAGTTACAAGGGTTTGAAGACACTGCAGACTAAGAAAATGGTGCGTGGACTACCTCAACTAAAAGCCTCAAGTGTCACTTGTGCTGATTGCTTCACTGGCAAACAACACCGAAATGCAATTCCTAAAAGGAGTGAATGGCGTGCTAGCAAGGTCTTGGAACTCATACACGCAGATATTTGCGGACCAATAGAGCCAATCTCAAACAGTGGAAAGAGGTATTTTTTATGCTTCATTGATGATTATAGTCATAAGGGTTGGGTCTATTTACTTTTTGAAAAATCAGAAGCTTTGGAGTGTTTCAAGACATACAAGAAATTGGTGGAAAAGGAAGCAGAAGCATTCATCAAGTGTTTACGGATGGACAGAGGAGGAGAGTTTAACTCTCTCAATTTTAAATCTTTTTGTGAAGAAGAAGGAATAAAGAGGCAACTTACCACAGCATACTCACCACACCAAAACGGCGTAGCAGAACGCAAAAATAGAACAGTTATGAACATGGTGCGCTGCATGCTCTCTGCAAAAAAGGTTCCCAAACCTTTCTGGACTGAAGCTGTAAATTGGACCTTCTACTTGTTGAATCGGTGTCCAACACGAGCAGTGAAGAACATAACTCCACAAGAAGCTTGGAACAGAATCAAGCCTTCAGTAGAACACCTTCGAGTTTAGGGCTGTGTGGCACACACACATATCCCAGAGGCAAAACGAGGTAAACTTGATGATAAAAGTTTTCCTTGTATTTTTTTAGGTGTGAGTGATGAGTCAAAGGGTTATCGTTTGTTTGACCCTAAAACCAAGAGGATTGTAGTTAGTAAGGATGTAGTGTTTGAGGAAGAGAATAGTTGGGATTGGGGTACTAATTATAAAGAACAAATAGAAGCAGAGTTAGTTTGGGGTGATGATAATTTCAGCGGTGATGAGAGTGAAGGAAAGCACAGAGGTGAGGCTGATAGTGATGGGTTGGAGGAAGACATGGAGTTTGATAGTGGTAGTGAGAATGATGGGAATAACGAAAGGGGTAGTGGAGCTAGGAATGAAGCAGGGGGTTCACAAGAAAATGAGATTCAAGAGAGAGAGAGAAGGATACCTGTATGGATGGGAGATTATGTGAGCGGTGAGGGGTTAAGTGAAGAAGAAGAAGCAGAGGCCTATATGGTACAAGACGCTATAGGTGACGATCCAACTTTGTTTGAGGAAGCTGTGAAGCATGAGAAATGGAGGAAGGCCATGGATAGTGAAATAAGCTCAATTGAAAAAAATCATACCTGGCAGCTCATGGACCTGCCAATTGGAGCAAAAACAATTGGAGTTAAATGGATATTCAAAACAAAATTGAATGAGCTTGGTGAAGTTGATAAATATAAAGCTCGATTGGTGGCTAAGGGGTACTCTCAACAGCAGGGAATCGATTTTACAGAAGTCTTTGCCCCAGTTGCACGCATGGATACAATAAGGATGATCGTGGCACTTGCAACATGCAGAGGATGGGATATCTTTCAGTTGGATGTCAAATCTGCATTTCTTTACGGAGAATTGAGCAAGGACGTGTACATTGAGCAACCAAAGGCGTATGTGAAGAAAGGGAAAGAGCACAAGGTTTACAAGCTACATAAAGCCTTGTATGGTCTAAGGCAAGCACCTAGAGCCTGGTTCAGCCGCATAGAGTCCCATTTTGTGAGTGAAGGTTTTCAAAAATGTCTAAATGAACAAACCTTGTTCATCAAAAGAAGCACTGGAGGTAACATATTAATTATTAGCATTTATGTTGACGATTTGATTTATACTGGTAATGACAAGGGCATGATGATTGAGTTCAAGAAGTCCATGATGCAAGCTTTCGACATGACTGACCTAGGGAAGATGAGATTCTTTCTTGGCATTGAAGTTTTACAAAAACCAGAAGGGATTTTTGTGTGTCAGAGGAAATATGCCACTGATATCTTGAAGAAGTTTGCAATGTCCGAGAGCAAACCTGTGAATAGTCCAATTGTTCCAGGTTTTAAGATTAACAGAGATGTTGATGGAGTAGTTGTGGATGGCACTTATTTCAAGCAAATTGTTGGAAGTTTAATGTATCTTACAGCTACAAGACCAGACATCATGTTTAGTGTGAGCTTGATTAGCAGGTATATGTCAAAACCCACTAAGTTGCATTTACAAGCTGCTAAAAGAATATTGAGGTATTTGAAGGGAACTGTTAGCTATGGGATTTTTTACAAGAAGGGAGGGGAAGAAGACTTGCTTGCTTTCACGGATTCTGATTATGCAGGAGATGAAGAAGACTCTAAAAGTACATCTGGTTATGTGTTCTTGTTGAGTTCGGGTGCAGTGTCATGGATGTCCAAAAAGCAACCAATCGTTACTCTGTCAACTACTGAAGCAGAGTTTGTTGCTGCTGCTGCTAGTGCATGTCAAGCTGTGTGGATGAGAAGGGTTTTGAAAAACTTAAGTCATGTTCAAGAAGGTAGCACTACTATCATGTGTGATAATAGCTCAACGATTAAACTTTCAAAAAATCTAGTAATGCATGGAAGGAGTAAGCATATCAGAGTGCATTTTCATTTTTTAAGAGATCTCACAAAAGATGGAGAAGTTCAGTTGGTGCACTGTGGAACTCAAGAGCAGGTTGCAGACTTGATGACTAAAGCCTTAAAACTTGAAGCCTTCCAGAAGCTTAGAAAGAAGATGGGAATGTTTGATCTCACCGAATTAAACTAACTACATACTGCAGCTAGTTTAAGGGAGGGAATGAAGAGGTCTTTGGTTGTTACAGTTTATTGGTAGAAGTTAGGAGTCTAACTCAGTTTGTTTTCAATAAGTCCTAGTCTCTAGGAATCTGTTGCTTTTGATTTATTCCAATTGTTGTAAATCACGTAGCAGTACGTGAGCTATTTTTTTGTATTTTGTTAAGCTTTGTAAAGGCTATTTAACAGCCTCTTTGAATTCAATAATGAGCAGGGGAGTTGGAGATTAATTGCATATTTCTTACTTTCTACATTCGATGAATAATTCAAGTGGAATAAAGCTTTTCATATATTCAGTAGACCATTCAAGATTAGAAGAGCTAAAAGAATGCATGAAGTTTCTTATAATTTTATTTGTATCATGGGCTTTGTTTACGAAAGACATCGCATTCAAGAAAGCTTTAAGAGGATAATTCGCATATTCAAGTCTAATGTCAAAATGTAGAGGTCATTCTGCAATTCAACTTATTGCTACTTTTTTATCCCAATAATTAGGCTGTTCACTTATTTAAACCCATATTTTATTAATTTATTATGTGTTACAAAAATTGTTTACACTAATTTATTTTTATATTTTAATTAGTTTTGGGCATATTTTATATAAGGTCAAGGGCCATCTAAATATCATAGTCCAATTAATTACATTTCAGTTTCTAGTAGGAAATAGCTTTTCTAATATAAAAAATATTCCTAACCTCTTTTAGATTTCTGATTTAAGTTTGAGTGCCTATATATACTTGACTTTTCATTGTAAAAAATTGAGATTTTGATAGTGGAATTTTCAGCCAAACTATGAGAGTGTTTCTCTCATTTTGATTCTCATTACTGTTAAAGTTTCAAACAAACAAAGCTAATTATTTTGTGTGTTTTATTCTAAGGTTCTTTTTTACGAGTTAGTATTGTGTCAAGCATATTATATTCTAATTAAGGTGCTCTATCACAAGTTAAGATTGAGTCAATGACTTGGCTAATAACCTAATTTAAATTACAAAGAATTGCTTCTAAACGAAAAAATATTGGATCTTAAATCTAATATACTTATAATTAAATTATTTCCCTAGTAAGTTATTCATGAATAAAAGTATTCCATAATAAGTATAAATGATTGCTTATTTATTTTTATTTAGGAACTTTTTTCACTACACTCACTTTCGAAAAGAAAATAACAAAATAAATAATAAAAGTTATATTAAATTGAATGCTGATGACAAAATCATTTCTTGGAAAAAGTTCAATTTTTTGTTGTATCATGCTATTATTGACTTTAAAAAACCGAAATTTATGAAAAAAAATTTTAATTTATTTTGAAGTAGTAATTGAGTCAAGTGCAAGCTCTTGCTTGCATAGGCTTCCACTCAATATTTTTTTTTTTTTAACTCAAATTTGGATCAAGTTAAAAATTATGTTCAAACTCAGCTTATTTTAATTCGAGCCTAGCTTGAATTCGGTCTTAATTTAGAATTAACTCATTAATAAATTGTAATTAAGCTAAATTCAAGCTGTCCCTTTTTAACTTATAAAAAATACTCAACTTTCTAAATATTTATTTCTAATAAAATAACTATAAAAAAAATACTTAAAACTAATATAAAAGCAAAAGCAACCAATTAGTTAAAAAAATTCAATCATAAAATTAAGCATCACATGTATCACAAAGATATTAATTAATAAAAAAGATATTTTTAAAGATTATAATATTAGATTACATAATAAGGAAATATTAGAAATATTAGATTTTGGAGTATATGTATTTTAATCATTGAATTATCAAAAAGATTATAGGAATATCAAAATATATTTTTTGAAATGTCAAAATTATTAAATTAATAATAATAATAATAGAGTTTTTTACGAGTTTAGTCGAGCCGAGTTTAATTTTACTCAAATTCGACTCGTTTATTTATTTTTAAAATAAAACTTAAGATTCATTTGTTTATAAAATAAACTGAATATAAATAAATTTTTGTTGAGTTAAACACTGAGTTACTTGCGAATAACTTGGCATTTACACCCCTAGAATTAAACAAATCATATTCCATACCAAGCAAATGATCATATGTTTGAGTTTGCATAGCAAGTAGTCAAAGTTGCCATACCACGTGCGATATTGAAATTAAAAAATAATTTTATATATCACCTATAAGCTTAATTAGTTGATTCTCAGTTAGGTCGAGTGATTTATGGAGAAAAAATTTTCGTTGCAATTTCGTCTAAGTTCTCAATTCGACTAAGACCGGCCCTGTAACTAATCCTTAATAAACTAAATTAAAATAAAAATGCATGTATTTCTTACTTATCTGTTCTCCCAAAGAATTGTCCTCTACTGGTGTTGGCTGCTTTTGGAGTTTAGAAAGATCACCCAGATTGAACCTTGATGATACAAATCCCTGTGCTATTTGTTTATGCATTTTGGCCAAAGTGTCCCACACAATTTTGGCTGATTTAATTCCTTGATTATTAAGAGCAACAGCTGCTTCACATGAACGCTTTATAGCATTTAAAGCTTCATCATTCTTTTCTCTCCAACTCTCATAATCAATTCCATTGCAGCTTATTGTTGGTTCTATGGTGTCCCATAAACCATTTCTTAATAGATCTTCTTTCATGTCACGGCTCCATTCTTCATAACCCGTTTTGAACCAAACTTCAGTGTTGCCTATGGTTGCTCCCATTGTTAATCTGTCAAAATATGAAAACCATATACTTAATAAATAATTAAGTGTAGGAAAATCATTATTGATATTGGATTCATTTCTAAGTGTATGAGATTGCAAATTCAAACTCCATTCAGAGCTTAATTAAGTAGAATTTTACTTCATGTGGAGAAAGGAAAGAATTTTAATAAAACTCGGATTTTTACCAAGTTATGGTAAAAATTTAAAAAAAAGAAAATTACCTTTTTGAGATTTATTGGGAAATATTTTCCAAATTTGCCACCCTAGAGTCTAAAGAGCAAGCCAACACTCAAAAGTATGGACTTGTTCCTAATTTTTATTTTTTTTTTAATGGAAGGGGCAAATCAGCCAAATCGATAGTAACAAATTTACACAAACATTAAAAAATTAAAAAAAAAAAACTATGATTATATATAATTAATTCACAAACAAATGCATATATTTTTCTTGTAAAAGCTATAGTTTTAATATATTGTTGTAAAAACTATAATTTTAATATAATTTCTTGTAGAAAATTTAATATTCTTTGGGCAATAAAAAAATTTAATTTTCATTTCTAGTAAAAAATGTAATTTTAATTTCTTTAGGACGTAAAGAAAATTATATTAACCTAAATTCAAGTTATTTAAATGTAAAAGTATACCATAAAAAATAGATTATTGATTCTTTATAAATTAATAATATAAAATTATATTATGATAATTGTATAAATCTTATATTCCATTTCCATAAATGATATAATTGACAACTCGAAATTAGTCAAAATGACCCTCTAATATTTTCTTCAAAGTTTTACGTATAAATTTGAAAAATATATTGATAAAATAATTATATTGCTCATAAAACATTTTTATGTCAAGGAAATGATAATTATTAATTTTCAAATATTTTAGTTTACAAATAAAATAATCTTTTTATTTACTATTCACAAAACAATATATATATATATATATATATATATATATATATATATATATATATATATATATATATATATATATATATATATATATATATATATATATATATATATATATATATATATGTATGTATATATATGTATATATATGTATATATATGTATATATATAGATATGTATATATATGTATATATATAGATATATATATATATGTATATATATATATATATATGTATATATATATATATATATGTATATATATATATATATATATGTATATATATATATATATATATATGTATATATATATATATATATATATATGTATATATATATATATATATATATATATATATATATATATATATATATATATATATTTTGGCAGGTTGAATTATAAAATTACAACTTGCAGAAAATACATAAATCGAAATAAAAACGGTACCAAAAAAAAAAAATTATAAATAAGTCATGAAAAGAAAATTCACTAGCCTTAATGTAAAATGGCGCTAAAAAGAGATTTTTTTCTTTTTTTGTTAATACTTGTGTAAAATCAGTATTTTTTTTTTTTTTTTGGGCCCAAGTGCAAAATAGTAATTGGAATACTGATTTATGCTAGGGTGTTAGACACAAGAAAAATTGGGAAAAAAAAAAGAGAGAGACAGAGACAGAGAAAGATGAGGAGCAAGTGGACATGATGCTCACTTCAAAGACAACTTATTTGAAATCCAACTCCAAGTATGGAATCAGAAATTTCTTGGAAAGCAAAATCAAATTTGATAGTTGAAAACCAATTTCGAATCAAAAAGTATAAGAAACTAGACCCTTTAATTATATTGCAAATAAAAACTTACACTATGTTTGGGAAGGGAAGAAATATTAGGGAAAGAAAAGAAGATGAAAAAAGGAGCAGTGATTATCATTTTCCCTTATTTGGGAACATGAAGAAAATGATGGAATAAGGTATTTCTTTCTCCTTAGCCTACCATTTATTTTCCCTCCAAATTAGAAAGGAAAAGGGAAGAATGAATTTTTTTGTATTATTTGAGCCTACTAAATTATTTCTCCTTTCCCATAGCTTTCCAAATGACAAAGAGAAAAGAATTTTCTCCACCTTTTCTATTCTTTTTTCCCTTTTTTTCTTTTCCTACTCTCTCTTTCCCTACCCAATTTTTTTTCCCAACATAGCATTAAGGCGTAAAGATCAATGCCAAAAAAAAAAAATTCCTTGATAAGTTTGATATTAGTTCAATGAAAAATTTAGAGAGAACAATTTCACAATTAAATAATTTGAATTATGTTCATCAAAATTAATCTACAATGTATTCGCATACCTTTATCATTGAGTCAAAGTTTTCAACTATTAAATTTTATTTGACTTTTCAAGAGATCTCTCATTTTATATTTGGAGCTGAAATTCAAAGCAATTATCTTCAAGGATTACATTACAATTTCACGACACTAGTGTCGGCGTGTCGGCTTGCTTCTTTACACTATGCATGAAAAGTAGATAGAAAATGAAAAGAAAAATTTTCTTAAAATTTGTAAAAATTTAACTTTTTAATATTTTAGACAAATTTCATTAACTTTTCCACCCATTTTCTTCCTATTAAAATAGGTGAAAAAATTATTAAAATTTGTGTAAAATATTAAAAAAATTCAATTTTTACCAATTTCAAGAAAATTTTTCTCTCATTTTCTTTCCTCTTATTATCTGTCTACCCCTGAATATAGTGTTAAACTCCAAGATTTTGCCACCACTTAGAAAACATTTCCCAATAAACCTCAAGGAGGATTTTTTTTTTTTTTTTTTCCAAACACAAATTGGTAAAAAGACCTAATAAAACTAGTCATAAAGCCGTGTTTTGTGCATATTATCACGGAAAATCATTTTTCAATTAAAAGTTCACGATATATATAAACACTATCCTTCAAAATATATATTAGTATAAAATTATTGCATATTTTATATAAATAATTATTGGTATAGTGTGTTTTTGAATTTATCTCCCTATTATATGCATGTTTAATTCTGTTTGGTGTTTAGTTAATAAATTTAATAATTAATTTTTGGGATTTGGGGAGGTACTTAAACCTTCAATTTGAGGTTCAGCAGTTGGATATATATCAAAAAAAAAAAAAAAAAAAAATTGGGGATGTAGGACAAAGCTGTTGTGATTTTGTTCAATGAGGCGCACGGGCTTAGATTATTTTTAAATGTTTGATTGAGGGTCTAATATTCTTTTTAATCAATTTTCTCTTTAATTTCAATTTCTTCATAATTTTAGAGCTCTCCGTTAAATCAATTTTAACATAATTAACTAATAGATCTATTTTATAATTTTAAATAAAAAATATTAAAATTTGAAAAAATTAAAATTTTAAACAAATCAGAAAAATATTCAACATAAAAAGGTACGAGGGTGAGGCACACATAGGAGCCCATCCTCGTTTGGCGTGAGGGTGCTCATCTCGCCCGTCAGTCAATGTGACTGGCCAACAAAACGTTTGGTGCTCACGGCTATGGGGCAGAATGAGGTAGTAGTAGTATTGAGGTAACTTTTTATTCATGAGTTGTTTTCTTCCATCTGTTTCTCGGAATTTATTGAAGGTAACCGATTCCAACAAATTCTTAGAACCTAGAACGAATTTCTCTGGAGTTTTATTTTTATTTTTATTTTTTTATTTTTTTATTTTTTTTTTTACAATTTGTGGTTAAAATAAAATAAGATTAAATGAAGAATTAATGAGACCATTGAAAATTTAAAATTTAACTTAATTCAGCGTAAGCCTACTCCATCTAATAAATTCATTAATAAATCAACATATACAATTACTAATTAATTAAATACTCAAAAAAATAACTTCTCATAATTTTATATAAAAATACTCTATCCATGCACTATTGTTTCTCACCACACTATCTTGATTTAATATTAAGCATCTATCTGAATCTCTATAATAATCAACCACACATATACATAGGCTTTCAGTCTAAATTCAAACTCAACTTAGATACTATTTTATTTTATTATAATCTAAATTCTACTATACTAACTAAAATATTTATTTAGCATTATTACTATCAATTTGAGAAAAAATCATAACAGGAAAAAAAATTAGTGTATACTTCACACTTTCTATATGCGGTCACTTGGTTGTTTCATATGCTTTAATTGATTTATATGTCTTCTATTTGATTTATATAAAACTACGAGTATTTGCTAAATTTAAGTTACTTTTTTAGTTTATTTTCAAAAAATAAAAAGTTACTTTTAGTTTAAGAGGTTACGATATTCTCTACCATATGTAATGCCACACTGCACGATTGGTTGCTCACCCATTCTTTCTTTTAGTCTTATAAGTTTTGGAGTAAACCTAAAGTTAAGTAGAGATAGACTTTGGTTATTTTCTTAATTAGTGGCCGGATCGATTGCCAGTATTGTAGAGCATGGTTTAACCCAAGAAATTTCAATTTCTAAGTGTAGTTTACTTCTATTTTGCTATTTCATAGTTCAATTAATTGAAATAAGCCCTATATATAGTATTTGAAATTTATTGAAGATAAATGAACTCTTAGGCTTTTAAATGTATATTTGTTAATTGGGTTGTGATCTAGTTGCCCGCTGGTAATAGCTTTCGAGGTGAGCGGTGACAAAAACAAATAAAAAAATGAAAGAAAAATCAAAGTTACAAATACCCTATTAATTACCTTTTCTTTTTTGTTGTTTAACAATACCCCATTAATTACCTTAATATTTTTTATCATTTTAAATACTCAAAATTACATAAAAATCTCAAAAATATCCTACAAAAGAAAATAGAATTGTTATTACAAAGAGAGTTTTAATTATTTTTCTTTCAGCTTTAATTGATATATATTAGATTGCAATCTTAAGCTTTGCATTAATATTTTATTTCAAAAAAAAAAATCTACCTATTAAATTTCAAGGATTTTGATTTATTGAAAACTGAAACCAATATAAAAAATCTTTATATTGTATTGTCCCAAAAATTTTGGAATAATACAATTCGATAATCGGATATTTCAGTTTCGATCCAATACAATATGAAGATTTGAAGATATAATTTCGAAAAATTCATAAAAAATTTTCCTATATATACACACAAAGATATATATATATATATATATATATATATATATATATATATATATATATATATATATATATATATATATATATATATATATATATATATATATATATATATATATATATATATTATTGGAGTTGGATCTTATAGTATATAGAATATAATCATTAAAGTTACAACCACTAAGTTACATAATTATTTTATAGTTCACACCAATATACTTTTAATAAAGCAAACAGTACACACATGATCTTCTTTTAATCAAGTAACATCTTTATTTATTAATAGGCTTGTGACTAGGGGGACAAGTTCATATATGAGTTTGAGTCAACTTTTAATAGCTCTTCTGTTACATTGCCAGAATTAGTGCCATCATTTTGCTATCCAGATGTAAAGTCATATGGATCTTGTGAATCTACTATCAGATGAGGTTCAAAGCTTTTCAACAGCATCAAAAGTGTCATCAAGTGGATTAAGGACTTGTTTACTGGTCCCACAATAAATTTATCTCTTGTATTGGTTGTTTCATTCTTTTTTTAGATCTATAATTTTCTTGCAATATTCTGGAGGATATGACATCCATGGAGCATTTGGAGAGGAAGGAGGCCATGATTCTTGAATTGGTGCATTGTTTAAACCACACATAAAATATTAAAATTGAACAAAATATTAAGGTTATTGTCTACAATCTTTGCTCATGGAATAGAGAAATGACTTATAGACAAAATATTATGGAGAGACTCTGAATTCAGTATGATTTTTCTCAATGACCTGGAGTGTCCATTTTTGATAGAGAATAACCAAGTTGGTTAAATTTTTGAATTGGTCTGTTGCAAATTTTTTATATTCTTCTGTAAGTGTATCTTTTCAGTATTATAAAGGAGCAAACCATTCTAAAAAGGTGACAAAATGGTTATTATTCATTGCCCTTCTTATGAGTACTGTCAAGTAAGTTCTGAGTTTAAATGGATGGACTTATACAACATTGTAGAAATTATGACAAAAGTACCATAGAAAGATAAGAAATTCTACTGGCCTGATCCAGAAACAATTGACAGAATTTCATAAAAGTGAAAGGTCTGAGAAAATGATAAGTTGGATGAATGGCCAATCTCCTAATGAAAAAGGTTCCATATTTTTGAATAAGGAGAGATTGATACCAAAATGTTTGTTCTTGAGCTAGGTCATGAAGAGTTTTTTTAGACATGTTTTCTTGAACTTCAGGAGGAAGATTGTTGATAAAAGAAAATTCCATATTCGATGAAGATGGAGCGGGGAAGAGGATGCCATAAAAACAAGTGGAATGGTTTTTCCAGTACTTATGATAGAGACAGAAAAGTTTTCTGATCTAGATAGGAAATCTGGAATCAGATTCTTATCTCCTTTGATGTGTTCAACATCAAATTTATAATATGAAAACCACTCTTTCTATTTGAGCAATTGAGGATGAGGGAGAATCTTTCCTTTGAACTGTAACATTTTTGGAAAAGACGAATAGTCCTTAAGGACAGTGAAGTGATGACCAATGAGGTGGAATTCAAACTTCTTGATTCCATTTTTGAAAGTTAAGATCTCTTTAAAGGTGGAATAATAATGGAGTTCATAATCTTTGAATTTTTCACTCCCATAAGCACAAATTTGTTCCTTTCCTTCACGTTCTTCTCAAAGCACTGCTCCCCAATACTTGTCACTAGCATCTATTTACAAAAATCTTTTTCCTGTTGAGAGAATCTAGAGAGGTGGCAAATTTTAGAGCTCTCTTTTTAAAGTTTGTACTGGCTTTGTCTACTTATCTGTCCAGGCAGGAGCATCTTTCTTTAGCATGCGTCTCAGAGGATTTTCTTTTTTAGTGAAGTGGGGGACAAAATCTCTGAGATAATTTGTTTTTCCCAAAAATTGTTGAACTTGCTTGTGAGAAAGATTCTCATCAGGAAACTTTAATAATTCTAAAGTGATATATGGACCAAGATGATATTTCCCATCTTTAAAGGGCATCCCAAGAAATTGAATCTCTTTTTTCGCTAGGTGAATTTTTGAAGCTGACAATATTATTTCATACTTTTTTGTAATCTCTATGAAACTGTTGAGAAATTGCATATGGCTTTCTTCATCTTCAGAGAACAATAGAACATCATCAATGTAAATCAATGAGTTATGAAGAAGAGGCTCATAGATTTTAACCATTGCTTTTTGGAACAAGGATGGAGCAACTTTAAGACCAAAAGGCATTACCATCCATTAATAATGGTGATTTGGAATACACAAGGCTGTCTTGTAATGATCTTCAGGTTTTATTCCTAGTTACCAAAATCTAGCTTTAAGATCAAATTTTGAGAAATTTTTTGCAGAGGACAAATGAGTAAACAAAGATGAAATTTTTGGTAAAGGGAACTTGTCATCTTTGAGAAAATGATTTTAAGGCTGATAATCAATGACTAATCTTTTATTGTTTTTGATATGTTCTGCCCTCTTGTTAACATAAAATGCTTGGCATGCCCAATATGATTTGGTTGGTTCAATTAAACCTTGAGATAACAACTAAGAACATTCCTTTACAACCAATTGTAGATTTTCTGGGGTCATTCCTGGATGAGTTGCTTTTATTGGATTAACATCTTCATTTTGTTTGAATAGGAGATAAATGAAGAATTCTGATTTTTTTCATAAGGGTGAAGGATGTTTGAAATCAGTGTGTGAATTAACACAACAACTTTGTACTAATTCCTTGTGGATTTCATCAAAATTTAGATTGAATGGGTAAAGAATAAAGATGGAATATTGGTGTAAGATTGGAAGTATTTTTTGTATCTAATTCCATCGGGAAGGATATGTAGGTTTTTCAATCTCTAGAAATCAAATCCAAGGACAAGATCTTTATTTGGAAGTGAACACCCTAAGTAATGATCCCAAATATGACATCCATGGAAAAATTAGATTTTAATAGGATTTTTGGTAATGTATTCAGTTGCAAAAACATTACCATCAGCTGCTTTGAAATACTCTTTGTGTGCCTTTCAATATTTAGGTGGAAGGACAATAGGATTTATCATTGTCCTATGAGCACCAGTATCCATGAAAGCAATTGTTTTGATTGGTCTTGCATACTTTTTTGGATATAAATGAACATAAACCAAAGAGACTAGGTCAGCCAAAGAACATGATTCAGCAGAATAAAGTGGACTATAGTGATTATCATCATCAGAAGAGTAATCTTTAATACCAAAAAGACCTTTTTGGAGAGTCTTTATCATCTTCTGAGAATAGAGATTCAAAAACAGCTTCTTCAAAGTCCACAGGTGTAATATGTTAGAGGTGTTGAATAAGTTTGGCTACTTACTTTGGTATATTTGGATAATTTTTTGCATAGTGCCCTATTCTTCCACACAAATAACATTTATCCATCTTCTTTCCTCTATATTTGCACCTCTTGAAGAATCTGTAGCCCTTCTTTGATTTTTTCCATGGTGGCCTTTTGATATGAAGAAATGTTTTTTCTTCTTTGAAGGAAATTTACAATTTTTATCTTTGCATTTGACGTAAAGATTAGGTTTATGGCAAGCATTCTTCAAAATTGGGTCCTTATGGCTCTTGAGGTTCTATTTTAGAAGACGATGAGTATCACATATCTTATTCAAAGATCTCATCTTGACTTGATAAATTTGGCCAAGTGTCAAATCCGCCAAAGTCTAATTTCGATCTTAAAGAGTAGTATGAATTACTACTATAAGAGGTTTGGGTAATGAAGTCACAAAAGCTTGCATGAGATCTAAATTACTTTGCCCTTTTAATTCATAAAACTTTTTAGACATGTTATGAAAATGCCTGTCCAGATCTTTTTTCTAGAGAGAACAACATCTCATTTCAAAGAAATCTTTTCTAATGTTCTCGATATCCTCTTTAGGCATTCCCATAAATTCCCTATGAATATGGCATATAAATTCAAATATAGAGGAATATAATATTTGAGCCTTTGCAAAATCTCCAAGGTTCATATACCAATCTCCAAGTTTTCCAACACTCCTATGAGTAAAATATTTAATGGCTTGCCTTTGTGAAATATTTGGTTTAGCTGCTTGGACTTCAAGCCATGCTCTGAATTTTTTGATTCTATAAGAATATTAGTTTGGAGTGATATTATCAAAAGTAAAATACTAAGAGGATATAATATTAACTTTTAGAGTATACCATTCTTCAGTGTTGGAAGTATAAGTCTAGCCTTGGTTGTTCATGGGTTAAGAATCACTCTCTTTATAGTATTCTGTTGGACGAGGATTATTACCAGTGGATGATTATGGTTCTGCTATAAAGGATTCTTGAACCAATGGTTCAAGTTCTGATTCACTATGTTCTAGTTCTTCTTCTGATGAATTGGAAGATGAATCACTTGAGGAAAATTCTTAAGAAATCATAATAGTCTAGTCTAGATTTTTATTTGAATCCAAACATTGATCAAGGAAATTAGTTAAAGGGTTCATCATGAAATGGGATAGAGGTAATTGATTTGGATCAATGTTCATAGGGGTTTTCATTGAGTCTTTCTTTGGGTTTGGTGTTTGGAATTCTTTGGATTGTGGTGGTTTTTATTCTGATGGCATTAAATAATCAGATGAAGCTAGGGAAGGTTTTAGATCAAAAGGAGGTCTAGAGGAGGTAGGTTTATTTTTTCTTTTGGCCATTTTAGCTGTATAGCCAAAATGTTTAAGATCTACAAGTGAAAGAGTTGGCAGAGTACTTTGGGTATTAATCTAGGTTTTTTGGCAAAAGGTTGAGAGCTATTTTCTTTCATAGCTTTTTCTAAGACTGCTATTTGTTGTTTTAGATTTTCAATCTCAAGTTCTTTCTAGTGGAATTTTCCTGTCAATTTCTTTTCCTTCATCATGGTTTTAATTTTCTTAATTTTGACTTCCAATTGTGACTAAAGAGAGAGAATAAAGGTTGTATGCTACTTTAAACTAGCTGGTCACCTTAGTATCAAGACTATTGACTTGATGTGAAATTTGCCCTACTAAAGATTCAATTCTTTTGAGAACCCTATTTTGAGCTTGAGCATTGTCAATCTACCAATTGAGCACTGCTTCAGTTGGTCCTATTGAAAGAGCTTTCTTTTAGTACTTACTCCAACTGAATTTTTAATGTAAGGAGTTGTCCTTACATTTGTAGTTGGATTTGTTGAATTTTCTAATGATTGAAAATCTTCTTCGTACTAGAAAGTGAATGGATGGTACATATAACATGCTGGAGTGGAGTTAAAGGCTGACTCCTTATGAATAACCTTGAGAGCCTACTTGTACCAGGGTAGTGGAGCCTTTTTAATGGCCTTTTTAGGACAAAACCAATTATCTTCTTCTAAAGGGAAAGATGGTTTGCAATATCTTGTGGCAGAAGGAGGAATATAATATGGAGATAACAAATGAGCAAACTGATCAATTGAAAAGGCAATAGAGCTTTTATCATCATCCTTCTTTCGATAAACTTGATTCATACAACCAACAGGAACAAATTTCTTCTTTTGCTTCTATCTATAAGGATCTCTTTCTTTTAAAGAAGATTTGTAATAGTCATCATAATCACACTTGTTCCAATAATAATGGTTGTCTCTTTCAAAAGCATAGATTGGCCTTCCATGCTTATTAAAAGCCATTATAGCTACATTTTCTTCTTGGGGCCAAAGAGAAATCATAAATTGAGTTGGAAAGGCAGATGATGCCGAAGAAGTTTCAGACATGGATTTTCTATCAAAAACAATCTCAACAAACTTATCCTTTTTTGAAACAAAGATAGGTTGAGTGGATTGGATCGGTTTAGAGTTTTCATGAAGCTTTTCATAGTTAGTTACCCATTTTTAGGTAACAACTTTATTAGATCATCTCTAGGAATCTATCTTGGAATGTGAAGACAATTAGGAGCATTTTCTAAATCTACTATAATATGGATAACCTCATTTGGGAATGAAAGGCTAAGATCTATAGCATGATTCTAGTTTATATAGATCAACTAATAATAAAGAGTAGCTATTGTAGCATCAGCAACCTGTGGTGCTCCCATAATCTGAATTTGAACCTTTAAGGTTGAAAGAACATGAGAATATTTGAGGGACAAATTGAAATTTGGCAAAAGAGTGAAAATTATTGTGCATGCATTTAAGGTAGTCTCAACAGTACCAATCACAGCATCTTGGTATCTGAGATACCTTGTATCAAGCAAAGAGATTCTTGCCGACATAAGTAGGCCTTTTCTTCCATGATAAATGCATCCTAAGCGGATGGCTCTAAAATGGATATAAGTAAATCCATTAGCTAACCATTGGGTTAGGAATTCATGAGGAATCTAGAGATCAATAAATTACTCTTGACCAGTTGCTTTTACGAGACACTAATCAAAAGTTGAAGATTAAACATACTCCTTAATTTCTTTAGGAGTTCTTCTGGTCAATGTTCTAATATTGTGAGTCCATAAAGTCTTTGACTTAAAAAAAGGTATCATAAGGATTTAAAAAAAGAACAAAAGTGTCTCGGATTTTACATGTTTCAAGAAGATAATTTATTTTATAAGGAAAATCTATCTTTTTTCCAATAGATTTCTTAAAGCTAGGAGAAGAAGGTAAAGAGATATGAGCATGAATTATTAGTGAGTTTATTGGAGGAGTTGGTTCCATTTAGAGAGAACTCTCTTCTACCATCAATTAAAGTATTAATCAATGTTCATAATCTTTACAGGCTCTGATCATAAATAAGAAAAGATTAGTCATTGATTATCAGCCTTTAAATCATTTTCTCAAAGATGACAAGTTCCCTTTACTAAAAATTTCATCTTTATTTACTAATTTGTCCTTTGCAAAAATTTTCTCAAAATTTGATCTTAAAGCTAGATTTTGTCAACTGGGAATAAAACCTAAAGATTGCTACAAGACAGCCTTTTGTATTCCAAATCACCATTATCAATGGACAGTCATGGCTTTTGGTCTTAAAGTTGCTCCATTCTTGTTTTAGAAAGCAATGATTAAAATCTATGAGCCTCTTCTTTATAGCTCATTAATTTACATTAATGATGTTCTATTGTTCTCTAAAGATGAAAAAAGCCAGCAGCAACGTCTCAATAGTTTCATAGAGATTACAAAAAAGTATAGAGTAATGTTGTTAGCTTCAAAGATGCACCTAGCGAAAAAGGAGATTCAATTTTTCAAATTGCTCTTTAAAGATGGGAAATATCATCCTGGTCCGCATATTGCTTTAGAATTATTAAAGTTTTCTGATGAGAATCTTTTTCACAAGCAAATTCAGCAATTTTTAGGAATAGCAAATTATCTCAGAAATTTTGCCCCCCACTTCATTGAAATAACAGATCCTCTGAGATGCATGCTAAAGAAAGATGCTTCTGCCTAGACAGATAAGTAGATAAAGGAAGTACAAACTTTAAAAAGAGAGCTCTAAAATTTGTCACCTCTCTAGATTCCCTCAACAGGAAAAAGATTTTGCAAACAGATGCCATTGACAAGTATTGGAGAGCATTGCTTTTAGAAGAATGCGAAGGAAAGAAATAAATTTGTTCTTATAGGAGCAAAGAAGTCAAAGATTCTAAACTTCATTATCATTCCATCTTTAAAGAAATCTTAGCTATCAAAAATGGAATCAAGAAGTTTGAATTCCACCTCATTAGCCATCACTTCATTATCCTTATGGATTGTTTTTCTTTTCCAAAAATGTTACAGTTCGAAGGAAAAATTCTCCCTCATCCACAACTGCTCAAATGGAAAGAATGGTTTTCATGTTATAAATTTGATATTGAACACATTAAAGAAGATAAGAATCAGATTCCAAATTTCCTATCTAGAGTAGAAAACTTTTTTGTCTCTCTTATAAGTAATGGAAAAACTATTCTACTTGTTTTTATGGCATCCTCTTCCTCAACTCCATCTTCATCAAATGTTGAATTTCTTTTTACCAACAATCTTTCTCCTAAAATCCAAGAAAACATCTCTAAAAAAACTCTCAATGACCTAGCTCATGAACAAACATTTTGGTATCAATCTCTCTTGATTCGAAAATATGGAACCTTTTTCATTAGGAGATTGGCCATTCACCCAACTCATTCTTTTCTCAGACCTTTCACTTTTATGAAATTCTCTATCAACTGTTTTTGGATCTAGCCAGTAGAATTTCTTATCTTTCTATAGTACTTTTGTCATACTTTCTACATTGCTGTAGAAGTCCATCCATTTGAACTCAGAACTTACTTGACAGTACTTAGAAGAAGGGCAATGAATAATAATAATTTTCTCACCTTTTAAGAATGGTTTGCTTCTTTACAAAATTGGAAAGGCGTGCTCACAGAAGAATCTAAAAATTTGAAAGAGACCAATTCAAAAATTTAATCTGCTTGGTTATTCTCTATTGAAAATGGACACCCCAAGTCATTGACAAAAACCATACTGAACTCAGAGTCTCTCCAAAATATTTTGTCTATAAGTCATTTCTCTTTTCCATGGGCAAAGATTGTGAACAATACCCTAAAGACTTTATTCAATTTCAACATTTTATGCGTGGTTTTAACAATGCACCAATTCAAGAATTGTGGCCTCCTTCCTCTCTAGATGCTCCATGGATGTCATATGCTCTAGAATACTACAAGAAAATTATAGATCTAAAAGAAGAATGGAACAATCAATACAAGAGTTAGATTTATTGTGAGACTAGCAGACATGTCCTTAATCTATTTGATGACACTTTTGACCCAGCTGAAAAGTTTTGGACTCATCTGATAGTGGATTCATAAGATCCACATGACTTTACATCTGGACAGCAAAATGATGGCACTAATTCCGGCAACGTGATAGAAGAGCTATTGGAAGCTGACTCAGACTCATATATGAACCTATCCCCCAGTCACAAGCCTATTAATAAATAAAGATGTTACTTTATTAAAAGAAGATCATGTGTGTACTATTTGCTTTTATTAAAAGTGTATTGATGTGAGCTATAAAATAATTATGTAACTTAGTGGGTTGTAACTTTAATGATTATATTCTATATGCTATAAGATCCAACTCCTATATAAGGAGTCAGTTTGTATGTATCAAGGCAAATAATCCTTTAGCCTCTGCCTAGTGTGAAATAAAATATGAGTTTCTAAAAAATTTCTTCTGTTCTTCTTAAGTCTTTTAAAGTATTAATGAATGTTCATATGAGATTATAATGATATCATAGTTGCCACAACAAGTGGAAACTCTACGAATCTTTATGATTTTAATTAGAAATTAATGATTTGGGTTTTAAATATTTTCGGTCTTATTATTCAGTTCAATTCAGAACGTTTAACATCCGTACTCAGCCCTATACACAACACTAGCTAATATTAAAAAAAGGAAAAAAGAAGGAGAAGAAGGAAGACCTTTACCTGAATGTTTAAAATTATTGTAAAAATAATTAAATAGGCAACTCTAGCTAACATTAGAGATAAAGTAAAATTAAGTTTATATTTTTGATAATTAAAGTGAAATTATATTTTAAAATGTTAACAATAAAAGTATAATTTAATTTAAAAGATTAGGGATTAATAAATGGTGAAAAATCTTTAATTTTATAATGAAAATTAAAAATATTGAGTCATTATCAATCTAGGAACCAAATACTAATTTTGAAACATTATAAACAAAGACTATATAAAGATAATTGCCGAGGTTTATATTTAGCTTACTTGTGGATATTTGAGATTTTGAATTGTGGAAAGGAACTGGAAGCCATCGTAGGGATATTTGAGATTCTAAATTGTGGAAAGAAACTTGAAGCCATCATAGAGATATTTGAGTTTTCGAATTGTGGAAAGGAATTGGAAGCCATGGGAGGGATACTTGACATTCCAAATTGTGGAAGGGAACTTGAAGCCATCACAGGGATATTTGAGTTTTCAAATTGTTGATAGGAACTTGAAGCCATTGTAGAAAAAATGGAATTATACTTTGAAAAGAAGTTAAAAAGGAATTAGTAATCCATCTTAATTTTCAATAAATAAATAAAAATAAAACATTTTGGGGCTAATTATTATCAGTAGAGTTGAGATTCAAACTATGTTTTCAAAAAATATATGCATTATATTTTAGACTTTGCTAAATGGCCAGAATCTATCTTGCTAGAATGACAAACTTGTAATTTTTTAGATCATTTAAATGAGGTATAAATAGGTTACAATTATTTTATTAACTAAAATACCTTTTTTAGGGTTCGTGAAAATTTTGAAATATTTTCACTCTCTCATTAAAATTTTGAAATTTAAATTTCAAATTTCATTCTCTCATTGTATTTAATATAGTTGTAATATCCAAGAAGAAATTAATATAAAATTAAACTTAAAAAAAAAAATTTATGCACATTGCAAAGAATAATATAATTGTTATGATATGCAAAACAATGTTAACTCATTCGTAAAACATTGGCCGAATGATACGTTTTTATTCTAACACATATATATATGTATGAAAAAAATAAAAGTGAAAATCTGAAAGAAAAAAATCAAACAAAAAAAAAGGTAATATCATTTGTAATATAACCCATATATAACTATCATGGGTGATTATGTCATCCTTCACTAAATACAATAGTTCCTAATCCACTACTCAGTATTACAAAAACAAATCATATATAATTGTTATTATCTATACGCATATTCAATTTTTAAAATTAACACAGAAATCCTAATTTAAAAAATTAAAAAAAAATGGAACCTCATGATAACTTTATATTTTTAGAGTTATTTTAATTGTTTAAACTTAAATTTTAACTCAATTTTCAAGAATGCAATAATATTATTACTTATTTTTAGAAATAAATAGTTTTACAATTTATAAATAAATTATAACATATTTTAAGTATTTTTATTTTATTTTTGCAGATCAAAATAATGCAATAAAAATAATGATGCAAGTAATAATTCAAGTTTTCAATCCATGAGAAATAAATTCAATGGTTGGTGGCCAAAATTCAATGGTTGGTAGCCAACCTAACCATTTTTGAATATTGATGAAGGAATTCAATGGTTGGTGGTCAACCTAACCATCAATGTTGAATTTTTTATGTAAGAATTTTAATGGAACTTAAATTCTTCCACCAAACATGTCTATAAATACCATGCTTGGCAAAGGGAAATAGCATCAAAAAAATCCATAAAAAATATGAAGAGAGATTTTCATATGTTCTCTTAGAGTAGATTAATTTTATTTTTTTTTTATTTTGATCAAGAGGATGAGTTTTTGGAAGTTTGAGTTCATCAAAGATTGTATCCCAAAACAAGTTCTCTCTAAACTCTATCTTAAATTTAATTATAGGTTATTATTATGTTTATTATTTTTATTGTTAATTTAATTGTTTGTTCTCTTTTAATTATGAATAGCTAATTTTATTTTCTAGGATTTAGATGTAATCTTTTGATTTGCATATGATTATTTATATTTAATTGATTGGATTTGATTGTTGGAATTAATATTTTATCTTAGAACTTAATGCTTGTAATTAACTGGCCATTAATTGCATGATTTAAGATATTGTGTGAAGTAGCGAGAGTGGAAACACAATATTAGTTTATTAGGATAATTGACCTAGGGAATGTATTGCTTAGAGATAAGAATACTCCTTTGTGATTTTTAAAAGGATTTCCATAAAACTTAATGGGTTTGTGTTAATTGCTTATGATCACGAGAGTAGACGTAAAATTAATATAAACACACATGTTGTATCTTGAGAGAGAACATCATATAATTTAAGGAAATCTAATCATTAATTCCAGCAAAAATAATCCATCTAAAGATTATAAAGAAATCATATGTGAACAATTGATGAATTCTGAATCCTAGAGTTTTAATCTTATTTTCATATTTATCATCATTTATTTACTTGAATTTTACTTTAGCTTAAAACATAAAATCTCATAATTAAATTTTTAAATAATAGAGTAATTTTAAAATTGGTACTTGACAAACCCTTCCTTGTGGGAACGATACTCACTCATCACTTTATTACTTGCAAATGATCTGTGCACTTGCAGAAATCGCGCAACAAGTTTTTGGCGCCGTTGCCGGGGAAGGCGACTTTTGACAATATCAATAGGTTGATATACTCTATTATTTTAGATTTATTTTGTATATTTTTTTAAAATTTTGCAGATTTTTTTTAACTTTTATAAAAAAAAAAAAAGGAACAAAAAAAAAAAAGATGGCTTTCCACAACTTATAATGGTGTGATGGAAGAATGATGCTAAATAGAGCAGCAAACATGTATGGTGAGGATAGTTTTAGTAAGTTAAACGCTAAAATCGATACATTGGCTAACTTAATTGATAAACTTGATGCTAATACTTTATTTAATTCATGTTTGAGTTGTAATTTATGTGGAGGTAATAACTTGAATTTTGAATGCCAATATGCAGAGCAGGTACAATTTTTTCCAAATTATAATAGGCATGAGAATTATCCATATTCTAACATAAACAACTCAAGATGGAGTGACTATTCAAGCTTTTTATGGGAAAACCAATGCGATCAAGGTAACAATTTATGGTATCCTTATTAATATGATTTTCAAGATCATGCACCATTTGAGGAGCACAGACCATCTTATGAAGCAGCATTGGAAAGATTCATAAATGCTGCTCATGAACGATGTGAAAGATTGGAAGATAGGATGGATCAATGGGCTAGCCACAATACAAATGATGATGTACAAATGGAACAATTCACTAGCCCATTAGATACTCAAAGCTATGAAAACCTAACAAGCCAAATTGAAGAACATTCTAGAGAGCAATGCTTGGCAATTTCTTTGAGTGATGATAAGGAAGAGACGATTGATCAAGGAGATACTTCAAGCAAGCAAGAAAAAAAGGAAGAATTTGAGCCTAATTTGCCCAAGAAATATTATTCTCTTATGGATAATATCTGCGGAGTGGTTGAAATTGATGGGGAAATTGAAAAAGGATTTGAACAAGAGCACTCAAAGGAAACTTTTTTAGTTTGTTTGGTGAATACAACATCATATATGTCAGACCATAAAGAATATCAATTTGATGACTTGGAAGAAAAGAAGAAGCATTCACCACCATCAACTGAGCACTCACCGACTCTTGATTCAACTCCACTACCTTCCTATCTCAATTTCTTAAGAAAATTTAGAGCACGAAAAAGAGCTCGTTGGAAAGCTTTTAAAAATTATGAGCCTAATTATAAAATATTAAATAATTTTTGTCTTAATTTTTTTCCATGCAAACTCAAATCAAGCTGGCTTGACTCATTAAAATTGGCAAAAGTCTATCTTTCCACAATTATCGAGATGATATACTTTGTGTATTATCCTCCATGATGAAGATTTAGCTATAGTCAAGCTAAAGACTATAAATAAAGCGCTTTTGGGAGGCAACCCAAATTTCTAACTTGATTACTTCTTTTTAATTTCTTTTGTTCCTTTGTTTGTTTCATTTTATTTTAATTTTGCTTTAGTGTTGTTTGTGAGTTATTAAATAGCTTATTAGGAGGAAACCCAAATTTTCTCTTTATTAGGTTTCTTTTATTTCTGTTTAATTGTTTCGTTGTAAATTTTCTTTTTCATTTTCTTAACAAAGTTAATTAGACATGGAAGCATCTCTTGTAGCACTAAAAAATAGATTTCCAACTCTTCCCCAAGATATGCTCAGGAAAATTGATGAACGCAGACTGGAAAGAATGAAAGCATTTACTCGTCTGAATCTTCCTGAGGATATTCGCTGGATCATATAAGCCAAAGTACGATTGGCAGGTGAGATTGATGACTTATTTATTAAATGTTTGCCAGATACATGGAGAAGTTCTTACTCAAAGAAGAGGAGAGCTAAGAGAATGGGAGTCTGCTATAAGTGTGCAAGATGGAATTGCAACACACACTATAGAAATATTGGATTTGCATCCATAAATCGAGAAGACAAAATTAAATTCATAAAGGATGGACTGAGTAAGGAGTCTATGGATAATATCCTTCAGACTCTTAAGACGCATCCTTGTGGACAAGTTCAACGCACTCTTTTAGATTTATGGGAACTATTCAAAGAAGAGAAGCAGCGTTACAGTCTAGGGAATCTAACGATAAAAGACCCTATTTGCCAGTTAATAAGAAAACTGGATGGGAAGCCTATCCTCGACTCATAGAAGGAGTGTAAGCTGTTACTGGACGTAAAACCAGAGGAAGATGTGAGCCAAAATCACAACTACTGTTTATAATCAGGTGTATCACTAACTTTTTTATTTTTCAATGCATTATTTTTTTTCTACATCTTGTAGTACTTTTTGACTTTTTAGCACCTAGATTTTATTTTCCTGCAGATTTTTTTTAACTATTGATAACTTTTTAGTCTTTCAATATCTACTTTTAGCTTTTCAATATTTTCTTTTTGACTTTTGCATATATCCTGCAGATTTTTCTACTTTTGTTAGCTTTTTAGTCTTTCAATGTTTGTTTCTTTTTAGTTTTTCAAATATTTCTTTTGACATTTGTACACACAGCATTGATTATTTTTGTTTTTATTATCATTTTTGTTTTTATACTTTTTCTGTCAATAATTATTTTATCCCATTGAACTGTTCTTTTACTCTTCTAGTTTCTTTATATGCACATTCATTATTACCAATATGCACACAACCCTTTCAAGAGATCTGTGAGAGAAAATGACAAAATCCTCAACACACAAATTCAAAACTATTTGTGTCTTTTGTAGTCCAAACTCTGGCAAGAAAAGAGAGTACTTGATAGCAGCTAATGAACTTGGTAGGATTTTAGCTGAACGAAAAATTGATTTGGTGTTTGAGGGAGGTAGTTTAGGGTTAAGGGGTTGTGTCGCAAGTTCTGCATATATTAGAGGTAGTAAAGTCTTAGGAATAGTTCTAAAGGCTTTGACTCAAAATAAACATATCACTGGTGGAACTATAGGTAATGAGTTACAGGTCAATAGCATGTACGAACGAATGGCATACATGAATCTCAATGCTGATGCTTTTATCGCATTACCTGGTGGTTTAGAAACATTTGAAGATATTTTCACTATTGCATCTTGGACACAATTAACTGTTCTTCAAAAGCCATTGGGATTACTTAATGTTGATGGTTTTTATAATGGTTTGTTATCTTTTCTCGATCATACTGTGGAACAGGGTTTTATGACACCAGCGAGTAGATGCATCCTAGTCTCTGCTTCAACTATTGATCAATTGATTGATTAACTGCAAAACTTTAAATCCAAACCTGATCCATTGATGGCACAGGTAGTTTGGCACCCCAGAGCCAGTAGCAGTAAAAAGCGAGGACTAGATCTGAATCTCCGGTTATAACTTCCCTAACTATTGTAGTTTTTTTTATCGCATTTTTTTTGTTTTGTGTGTGTGTTTTTTTTGTTGCACTTGATCAAGCGAAGTTTTAGGTTCGATTCACTAAATGTAAGATGGCTGAGTAAAGAGTTACTTTTGTACTCTTGATACGCATCTTAAATTTATGTGATTTTCCTTTTCAAAAAAAAGCTAACTAACTAACTCAAAAGTTATTCATACAAGATGGCTGAGTAAAGAGTATTTTTTGTGCTCTTGATACGAATCTGTATTTTTTTTCCTTTTTTCCTTTCTTTTTCTAGTTTCCAAAATAAAAAAATAATAAATAATAAAAACAAAAATAAAAAAATAATATTTTCTTTTTGTGTGATTAGTTTCTCATGCTTGCTTTTAGTGTTGTTTCAAGATGTTTTACAGGAAATAAGGAAGTGAAATGCATATCCTGCTTATAATTTGGAATCCACTTTTCTACAAGAGGGAGTATTTTCTTTCTTTTGGTTTGTTTCTTTGACATTGAGGACAATGTCCATTGCAAGTTTGGGGGAGGTTTAATTTGTTTTTTATTTTCAATCATTTCTTTTGTGTTTTGATGAATAAATTTAAAATTTTTTACTCTTTTATTGATAAAATATGTTTGTGTTAAATAATTTGATAAAAGGTCAATGATAGATTATAATTGATATTTATGGACAATTTATTAAAGTATTTCAGGTTGAGCAACTATTTTGGGTAAGAAATTAACTTTTATTAAGATTATGTTTTGCTTTGCTTTGCATTATATTGATTGCATTGAATTTGTGTATGCTTACTTAGAGAGGGCTTCTACACATTTTTATCTTCATTTGCCTCACCTATCTTAGAACATATTTTTGCAAACTTTTGAGGCGAAATTTTGAATTCATTTTGAAAGAGAGATATGATTTAGGTATTGTTTGTTTAGCCTATTACTTATATCCACTCTTATTTTAATTTTTTTCCTAGTTTATCCATTTGTGCCTTGTTAATTTTAGCCTTCTTTTCTTTGTTAATTAACCTTAATTGTTATCCTTCACCCTGTTTGTGAGATAATTTTGTTAAGTTTACATTTTAATGAAGAAAAGAGAATTATTAAAGTTTTAAAGGAAAATAAGGATCTCTAATAACTAAAAGCATTATTCATTGTAAAAGACCACATTCTGCTTAAAATAAATTTGAGGGAAAGCAAAAAAAATTGAATAAATAAAAGTTAATAATTCTTGCTTGTCTTTCGAATAATGTTGTTGAAAAAAAAAAAAAGAAGAAGAAGAAGAAGAAGGGGTGGGCTTAAAAGAAGAAAACATTGAAAAAGAATAGTGCTTAAGATGAAAAAAAGATTCTTCATTAATATAATTCCTTTATTTGAGCTATTTATTTTGTAAACTTGGCATAATTATTTTACTTTTGTTCATTTAGCCTTTTCTTTGTTCAGCTAAAAGACCTTGTGTTAGCCCCATTACAAGCCTAGTTAAGACCTATTGATCTCTCTTAATTTGTGAATTCTATTAGTGGAGATTGTTTGCATTAATATGCTTATGAGATTTGCACATTTATTTTATATCTTTTGATAGAGGCATTTAAAGATATCAGTGTATATATGTCTATCTAAAGTGCAACAATTTCTTTGCGATTGATTTAATGCATGGTTATTCAGGGCATGATTAAGATGAGGATTATTTTGAACCTGAGATAGAAGCTCGACTTGTAATACTAGTGATATGTTGTTTGTGAATATTAATTTCTTGAGACCTTTAAAAAATTATTCAAACTAAGCATAAGAAGATTAAATTTCCTTTTTGAAATAAATATTTGAAGGTTTAGAGTTTTATAGGTGTTTGTAGGTATCACCACTAGAAGCCCTCACTAGATTATAACTCGTCCCCTATGGGACACCTAGGGGTTTAAAGGCCTGTTGCATACGCTAAATGCAATCGTAATTTCCTACGAAAGTGGACTAGTTTAGGTTTTGAATTTTCTTTTGCTTGAGGACAAGCAAAAACTTAAGTTTGGAAGTGTGATAACTTTATATTTTTAGAGTTATTTTAATTGTTTAAACTTAAATTTTAACTCAATTCTAAAGAATGCAATAATATTATTACTTATTTTTAGAAATAAATAGTTCTACAATTTATAAATAAATTATAACATATTTTAAGTATTTTTATTTTATTTTTGCAGATCAAAATGATGCAATAAAAATAATGATGCAAGGAATGATTCAAGTTTTCAATCCATGAGAAATAAATTCAATGGTTGGTGGCCAAAATTCAATGGTTGGTAGCCAACCTAACCATTTTTGAATATTGATGAAGGAATTCAATGGTTGGTGGCCAACCTAACCATCAATGTTGAATTTTTGATATAAGAATTTTAATGGAACTTGAATTCTTCCACCAAACATGTCTATAAATACCATGCTTAGCAAAGGGAAATAGCATCAAAGAAAATCCATAAAAAATATGTAGAGAGATTTTCATATGTTTTCTTAGAGTAGATTAGTTTTATTTTTTTTTTTTATTTTGATCAAGAGGAGGAGTTTTTGTAAGCTTGAGTTCATCAAAGATTGTATCCCAAAACAAGTTCTCTCTAAACTCTAACTTAAATTTAATTATAAGTTATTATTATGTTTATTATTTTTACTGTTAATTTAATTGTTTGTTCTCTTTTAATTATGAATAGCTAATTTTTTTTTCTAAGATTTAGATGTAATCTTTTGATTTGCATACGATTATTTATATTTAATTGATTGGATTTGATTGTTGGAATTAATCTTTTATCTTAGAACTTAATACTTGTAATTAATTGGCCATTAATTGCATGATTTAAGATATTGTGTGAAGTAGCGAGAGTGGAAACACAATATTAGTTCATTAGGATAATTGACCTAGGGAATGTATTGCTTAGAGATAAGAATACTTCTTTGTGATTTTTAAAAGGATTTCCATAAAACTTAATGGGTTTGTGTTAATTGCTTATGATTACGAGAGTAGACGTAAGATTAATATAAACACACATGTTGTATCTTGAGAGAGAACATCATATAATTTAGGGAAATCTAATTATTAATTCCAGCAAAAATAATTCATCTAAGGATTATAAAGAAATCATATGTGATCAATTGATGAATTCTGAATTCTAGAGTTTTAATCTTATTTTCATATTTATCATCATTTATTTACTTGATGATAAACCCATTATCATCAAAAATAATGGGTTTGTGTTAATTGCTTATGATCACGAGAGTAGACGTAAGATTAATATAAACACACATGTTGTATCTTGAGAGAGAACATCATATAATTTAGAGAAATCTAATTATTAATTCCAGCAAAAATAATCCATATAAAGATTATAAAGAAATCATATGTGATCAATTAATGAATTCTGAATCCTAGAGTTTTAATCTTATTTTCATATTTATCATCATTTATTTACTTGAATTTTACTTTAACTTAAAACATAAAATCTCATAATTGAATTTTTAAATAATAGAGTAATTTTAAAATTGGTACTTGACAAATCTTTCCTTGTGGGAATAATACTCACTCATCACTTTATTACTTGTAAACGATCTGTGCACTTGCAGAAATCGCGCAACACCTCAATACTTAAAAATTAAAATAAAATCAAGTGAAAAGAGAAAAAAAATATAAAAGTTATCATTATAATTGTTATATTATAAAATTGTGAGTAATATAATGTATATATAAGTATTAAGAGTATTATCCATCCATCACTAAATATATTATTCTCTGACAAACTAATTCCACTAATTAATGTTATAAAAATAAATCATATATAATTGTTATTATCTATATGCAAATTCGATTTTTAAAATTAACACGCTAATGCCAATTTAAAAAAAAATAAAAACTATAGTTATTAAACCAAAACAGGAGATCAACCCGATCTATAAATTAGGTCAACGGATTAATAGTTCAACTACTAGATCAATTATTGAACTGGTGGGTAAATATAATTAATTAAATATATAATTTATAATTTTATATAATAAAATAAATATAAAATATTAAAAAATTTAGAAGTACATAAACTTTCACTCAAAAATAAAAATTAATAACAAACTAGATATGTTAATTTACAAACATAAAAAAAAAAATACATAAATAAGTCCATTAAATATTTCATGTATCTTTAAACTTTTATATACATGAATCAAACTATAAACTAAAAAAAAAAAAGAGAAATTGAGATTTAATAATTTTAATCTTTATGAGATTTAATAATTTTAATTCTTATATTTTAATCAAAATGTGTAAATAAATTCAAATATTTTATTATATATCAATTTAAGAATTAAATATAATTAAATTATTAAATTTCAGGGATTAAAATTAATTTAATATTAAGAAAAATTTTTAACTTTTACTCTATAGAATGAAAATGCAAAATAATTAAAAAAATCTTCAGAAATGAAAATAAAAGTGCATATCATAATAATTTATCCAAATAAAAATAAGTTATAGTGAAAAAGAAACAAATTTGAAATTATAAGGCCATCGTATCGCTAGCCGAGTCACACTAGGTCACCGATTCAACCATCCGAATCGCATGATTTTTAGTGGGTCAATTGCAAATCTAATCTAATAACAAATCCGGACTGGTTCAATGCTCGGATCATTGGATCGACCCACCAATCCGGTATAAATTTAATAACTATGATAAAAATGGAACCTTAATATTTAAATTAAAATCAAAATCAAGTGAAAAGGGATAACAAATAAACAAGCCATTGTTATAATTGTTATATTATAATATCATCTGTAATATAACACATACATTACTATTAAGGGTGATTATGTCATTCTTCACTAGATACACTAGTCCTTGACACAATCAATATTATAAAAATAAATCATATACAATTATTATTATCTATGCAAATTCAATTTTTAAAATTAACACATTAATGCTAATTTGAAAAAAATAAAAATGGAACATTAATATTCAAATTAAAGTAAAAATCAAGTGAAAATGAATGAAAAAGAAAAAAGCCATCGTTATAATTGTTACATCATAATATTGTCATTAGTATAACATAAATATAACTATTAAGAGTGATTGTGTCATCTTTGATTAAATATGCAAATTCAAAGATGACACAATCACTTGCACTAATTAATGTTATACAAGCAAATCATATATAATTATTATTATTTATATGCAAATTCAATTTGTAAATTAATACACGAATGCCAATATAAAAAATTAATAAAAATAGAATCTTAATATTTAAAATAATATAAAAATCAAATGAAAAGGAAATAAAAAATAAAAAGATATCTCTGTCATATATAGTTAACATATTCGAATCATGGTCTCATGCTTAGATGAAGTGACTCTTACCAATTAGCTAATGGTTAATTATTAATAATCACTTCTATATATATATTTTACAATATACAGAATATTAAAAATGAAGACTTTGATAGTCTAATTAGATAACACACACAACCCAAATTAATTGTATAATTGAAAAGTTTTTCCCATTTTCCTCATTTGATGTTAATGTTGCCGTTTTCTTCATTGAATATCTATATTTTCATACCCAATCCAGTCTTAAAATCGGTGAAACCAGAAAGTCATGAGTCAATAAGGGTCAAACCGTTGTTAAATTTAATATATAAAAAATATTAATATATAATATGTTAATTAGTATTACCAATTAAAAATCATAATAATAAAAATTTATCTAAATAAAATAAATTAATTAGGTAAATATGAATTAATAAATTTATTAAATAATATTTGAGACAAAATTTCAAGTCATACTATTTATAGCAATAAGAATTATGATGTTTAGTAATATACATATAATTCTTTGTGATATTAATTTAATGGTTTTGGTTTATATTAAAATTTAATAAATACAATTTTTTTTAAAAAAATTAATAATTATAATTTCTAAAATTGTAAGGAGATTAATAATTAAATTAATTTTCCTAAAAAAATTATTTTATTATAATTAAATATATGACTTGAAAAAAAATCACAAAAACATGGTGTAACAAAAAGAGTCTTGAGAGACCTTATGGAGGTCCTGTGTTTGATTTCCCATACTTAAAATCAACTTTTATACTTTTGGAATACTTAAAAATTGAATCTAGATTTATCTAGTCTAACCGACCAGTTCGATAAGGGTTTAATAACATAATTGAATATTAAAGTGTGAACTTTAGAAATCGTAAAGTATTTAATGCTTTGTCTAAGAGTATTTTCGATAGTACTCTTTATTTTAAAAAGCATATTTATTTAATAGAGGACATTTTTAGTTAATAAAGAGCATATAATTTTATTTAAATATAATAAACTCTCCATATTATACTCTTTATTTTATTTTATTCTATAAATATTAATTATTTAATTTTTCTTTTTTTAAATTTGTCCAATAGAAAAATAGTACTAAAGTTATATATATAATAAAATGTATGAGAACTTGTTATGCATTAATTAAAATTAGAAAAACTTTCAGCATTTATGTATTCCCTCCTAAAGTGACAAAGGGTATATTAGTCTTTTCAGCTAGTTTCTAGGATTCTAACTAGCTAGTTTCTAACCACATGGTTTTATCCTTATATTTTTTAGGAAAAACAGTTTGTAAATTGTACTAATTGCTATTAATTTAATAAGTAATATGTGTACTAAATGTGCTAATTATGTATAGTTTGATTGATCTTCTATAATTTTTTAAGAGTGTGAAAAAAGTCTTCCAAATTATAAATAGTTATTACCAATTTGATAAGATATATTTAAGAGGAGGGCTACCATATGTTATAATGGTATAGCTTATAATATTATTTTGGCCTATTTGACTTCTTTAATGTAAAAGTTGTGTCTTTTTAAAGTATTATATATATATATATATATATATATATATATATATATATATATATATATATATATATATATATAAAAGTTATTTTCTAAGTAGTATAAGTAATTGTGTATTTGTTTTGCATATAATTTTTTAAGAAATATATATTTTTTATTTAACTTTATATTACTATTTTTAAAAAATTAATAATATAAAAGTCAATAATACCATTGTAGTCAATTGACAAAAAAAAAAAGCACAATTATCAATAAAAAATAAATATGTCAATTTATATTTATTTTAACTAATAAAATTCCATGAGATTAAAAAAAAAAAAAAAACTAAGGAAATCTCTTTTACCTAATCATTTAAAGAAGTTATTTCCTTCAAATTAAAAAAGTTGAGATGCATACTTTGTAAAAATTTTATTCAATCATATTTATTAAAAAAATTTATTTTTTTCTATTTTCAATAAATTTTCTTATCTAAGTTACTCCATGCTAAATAATACGTAACGCTTATATAGCTATCTAAACTCTGATTTACGAATGCTTTATATAGCTTAATTCGTGGATTTTAAAAAATTATTGGATTCTTTTTGTGGTTATGGAGTTGTGGTCATCTTTTCCTTTCATTTTTTATTTTTCTTTATAATTGAATGTAATATTAATATCCTGAATTTATTTACTTTTGAAGTATTAAGATGTGGGCCCTAAAATAAAATGGCCGATATCAAGAATTAATGAAAGAATGTAGTAATAATTTTTTTTTTTTACCAACTTATTGATAAATCCCATGAGAATATTTTTTATTATAAAAAAGTGTCCATTAGGAGAAAGATTTACGCATATATTCCATCTTAAAAGATTTACGCATATATTCCATCTTAAAAGATTTACGCATATATTCCAACTTATTGGTAAAAAAAAAAAAAAAAACCCTTTTATTATGATATTATTGTAGTTAAATTTCTTTGGATAAATTTGTTTACAAATTAAAGATAAAGTATAATTGCAAAAAGAACAAAAATTTTAAGTAAATTAGTACATGAAGCCTTTTTAATTATAAAAATTGAAAAAAAAAATAGAAGAAGGTTTCATTCACTTTAAAAATGAGAATGAAATGCAATTCTTTGAAATAAAATTTTATATTTTTTCCCTTTATATCACAAATAATATAAATTATTTTATTATTTTATATTTGAATAACTTCAATTTCAATGATTATGATATATATATTTTAAGTGCAAATATTAATGTAATCAATATAAATATTATTTAATTATTTAAAATATACTTGAAAAAATATTTGAAAACTTTAAACATTTATTTTCATTTGAATTCTGATTCTAAGTGAACCAAATAAGTCATTATGATCTTGTTAAGCTGTAAAAAAAATTTTATGATTTATATTTTTTTTTCTATTTTTTAGTTTTTATTTTTTCAAATGAAAAGCAACAAATTTGGAAGTTTGTTCAGTTGTGTAAATTTATAAGAGTTGTGTAATTCTAAGATTTTATATATCCACCCAATAATTCTACTTTTTCCATACGCCCCATAAGATTTTTATTAGACTATTTTTAAGAATGTACTCCGAAAAAGAAAACGGAGAAATTCTTTTTCTTGGGACCACGTTCAAGATTCTCGTCACCATTAATTAGAAATATTAGTTATTTAAATTTAAATATATAAGTAATTCCACAAATGTAATCCGCTTAACAAAAATTATTTTTAACTTAAGAATATATTTCAAACCTAAAAAATACCATGAAAAGGGTATACAAATTAAACTATTTAGTGTAATATTTCAAAAATTAACATATTAATAAATAATATATTGATTAAATTAAAAAATAGAACATTATGGATAGCTTCCTTTTAGGATTAATCATAAATTTTTTATTTGAAAATTTTTGGTTTGTCTAATATTTTAATTTAAAATTTATTAATATACAAATATATTTCATTAATACAAGGAAATTGCACATCTAAATATAATCTAGAGTTAAGCATATGTATAATCTGAGTAATATACTTAAAATCAAATCTTATTTGTTCAATGCTTAACAAAAAATAAATCTAATTTTTTAAGGAAAAAACTTTAAAATTAAATTTTTTTAAAATAATTCTGTGTAGCCCATTCAGAAAAATAAAATAATAGAAAAGAAACAAAATACAACAAAATTTTGGAGATCTCCTTTGATAATATCATAAACATTTTCCTATTTGAAGTAAGAATTAACTACTCAAAAATTACTAACTTAATCTACCAAATTTAATATAATTCTTGCAAATTATAAACTTAAAAAACATAAAAAGAAAATCACAAAAATAGAAAGTTATAAATTAAATATTTTGGGAGTATTGTGACAAAAATTTTCCCATCTAATCTAGAATTCAAATTCAAAACCTCCTAATAGATATTTAAATTATATTTACAATTATGATATCTCGTTGGAGACGCTTTTAAATCTATAAAAGTAATAATAATATATCTCGAAAATAAATTTTATCTATTATTGACTTTTTATTTCTACGTAGAAGTGAGAATAGACTAAACTAAAAATGCAATAATGAAAATTTAAAATTAAGACAGCAATATCTATGTAATAACCAAAGAAAAATAGCTTATCAAGAATATCACAATATTATTTTCTAAAATTCCAAATAACCAGAAAAAAATACTTAGCAAGAAATATCACAATATTATTTTCTAAAATTCCACTAGGAATTTCTTCATTATATATGTAAATTAATTTATTTAAAAATTATAGATAAATTAAACAACCAAAAATAAGATTTGCTGTTGTTTCCATCAGCATTTAATAGATAAACAGAAATATGATCTTGGGAAAAGATAATTACCTATTTGAATAGCCAATTCAAGCAATATCCAAGAATTTATTTGACTATGCTCTTCCTATAATCTGATATATTGACAATTTCCAGAGTAGAACTCACAACTAAATTCAAAAATTAATGGGTTGATGAACTAAATAATGGAGGGGGGCAATGAGAGGTATGCACTTTATAATGTTATTTGGCTTTTCTCCCTCCATTGATTAACAGTATTCAATAATTCCATTAGCAAGTCGTCATTTGATAATACCATTAATATATTATTTTTAATAATAAATACTAAATTAAATGATGTCAATTTAATATTATTAATTTTATTATTTATTATAATACACTAAATAATTTTGCTTGGAAATAATTATTGCATTTCAATGCATGAGAAAATAAAAATTAAAAAGTTTAATATAAATAAATAAAATTATGAGGGTTTAATAGCAAAAGGAGGATTTGACCTTAAATAAAGTAGTATTTATTTCTTTTTCTTGTCCACATGACCTTTTCATTTTTGCTTTCTCTGCAATCTGCATGGCCGTATGATAAGAATTAAAAAAAAAAAAAAAATTACAATTTTAATTTGTTGTTTGGTACATTGATAAAACCGGGACTTAAAAGCAAAATTGCAGATAAAGAAATATAAGAATATGTTTGAAAATGGTAATATAATGTAATATATTATATTAGAAATATTATTTTTAATATAAATATTGTATTAAAAATGCAAATAAATAAAGAAGGGCCATAAAATTTTTTTGATGTATATGTAATTATTATTTTTTTCAAATAATTAAAGGGAGTAATTACCTACATTTTTATATGATTTGATATGATGTAATATTATAAATTATGTAATAAATTGAAAAATATAATATAATGAGAATGTAATATTAATATAATGTTAATTATATTATTTTGTATAGTAGTACAAATAGGAAATCTTGTAATGTAACGAATATTAAAACAATTAATTATTTTATATCTACAATATAATGTATTGATTTTCTTTTTTCCTTATATATCTTGTTTTATTATTTTCTTTAAAAATAAAATATTTTTATAATTGGCATAATCACCAAATTAATATAAAAAATTTTAAAAATATATATATCACTTATTCTAATTTCAAAAATTAATTACAATTATGATAATTTAATTAAAATTACTTCCAATTTTTTTGACAACTAAAGAAAAGATTGATTAAAGTTATGACAAAATTGAATTTGTTTAAGAGTGATCGAAAAAAAAAATAATTATACTTTCTTAATTTTTATTTCAATGTAAAGCAAGTTGATATAATTACAATTAATTTCTGAAATTATGATAAATTAATTTATTTTGAAAGGTTTAGAAATAATTATAATTTTTTAAGAGAGAATTTTTTTTTTTTGCCATTAATATTAATATTCTTTCCATAGAAGAACTTCTCTCTCCCTTTCTTCTTATTCCATATAAAAGCAATGTTTAAGCACAGTTGCCTGCACAGAGTCATAGACATATAATTTTTTCCCACAAAATTAAAAAAAAAAAAAAAAAAAGAAAAGAAAAAGAAAAAGTAAAGTTCATTGGCATTTTATACTTTCACTTTTAGCTTTATTAAAGGCAACAAATTATACACACATTATTACGTGGACAAATTGCTATTTTATCCCAACTGATTAATAAGTTTATTACTTATTATCAATTAAATAGTCCCTCATACTTAGTAAGGCAATTTTTAATAATTAAGTAAAATATTTAACAGTGAAATTACTAAAATACTCTTAATTATAAGAGAAAGAAAGATAAACCTCTAACTGATTAGTTATTTTTTTTTTTAATTTTTTAATTAGATCCAAAATTAATTTTGTTAATACCATATATTTTTGTCTGTTGAAACGGATACTAAGATGATAATAAAGAAAAAACAAAGCAGTTTATTGTCAAGTTATGCTTTTGCAATTGTCGATTGCAGGGTGTTGGAGCAAATAATTGATTTGAATTATTTAAAGCGTATGTCATGAAAAGCCATGGACCAAAAGGGAGCAGATTTTATACTTTTGAGAAGGCAATAAAGAATATTTTGTTCTTTGTCACGTAAATAAATTAATAAGGCTGACAAAGTTAGGCTGGGGTGGGTTATGCGAGGTACTTTTTTTTTTTTTTTTTTTCCTTTCATTCCGATGCATAAAAAAGATATATATGAATATGAAAACTTAAAGAGTTTTTTTTTTTTTTAATATATATTGTTATAAATTATTATTATTAATATATAACCTTTGATGGAGTTTTTCTTCGGCATGGCGAGTTTGGACTCTAAGTCTATCCATTAGCTGGAGACAGGGAGACCCAAGCTTTGTGCCTGAGCTCAATAGATGTTGAAGAGCTTTGGAGAAGAATGATTTGGGAAGTTGAGTATGATGATGAGACGGTGGATCATTGTGGGTGTTGTTGAGTTAAACTGAAGTTGCTCGACCTCTACTAGTGGTGTTAGACAAATTTTGGAGGCTTTGGACTTGAGTTATAGGTGTTGGAATTCAGTGTGAGGATGACAATTGTGCTTTATTGTTGGCATAAGGTTTGTGCCTTGAATGGCAAAGACATGGAAGAAGAAACATTAGGGGTGTGCTAAGCATATGCATGGTGTAGGCTTTCCAATGCTTAAGTCAGTGATAGCATATACAGAGTTAAAGGCTTAAGAAAGAGAGTGGATTTAGAGAAGTGATACCACTCTTTTCCTTGGGTGTTTGAGTGAGAGTGTTTAATGATTACTCTTAGGATGAACCTTTTATAGTAGGGAAATAAGGTCTCGTATTGGATTCTTTAGAGAGTGACCATTCAAGTGAGAAGAAGGTCAACCTTCTAGTAGAAAAGCGAGAGATTGTTTTTTTGACAAGACCTTTTCTAAGCTCTAGAGGTTTCTAAGAGGATGGTGGTTAGCCAAAATGTTTGCTAGGTAGCCTTTAACACCACCCAAAAAGTCCCTTCCAATTGGAGATAATTTTGTATTTATAGAGCTTTTTGCTAAGGGATTGAAGAAGGTGAGTTGCATGACTGCAAGTGATTGATCAATTAGAGTCACATCATTATGTGGCTAGACAAGATATGATGTTCTTGTAATGGTGATTGTAGAGCCTCGTGCATAGATGACAAAGTCCAACTTATTGAGGTGGCAAGAATTGCATGTCAGGTTAGCTTGTAAGTTGTTATTAGAGATGACTTTCTTTTTTAAGTTAAGCATGATCATCAATGAATGAGACGAGGTGTTGTTGTACCGAAGTGCTTGATGCTTAAATGACTATAGGGATGATGTATGAGATGGCCTATCCATGAGGCCTTAGGTCTAATTGCCGCTAGTTACTTTGGCTTAAACTTGAATTTCAAGATGACGTGAGGTCTATTGTCTAAAGCATTTAGTTAGTATGATCTAAATTAGAGGAGCCATTGTTAGTTCTCATTAGATGGCCCCTTTATGAGGGATTCATTAGGCACCACTCTCAATATTTTTCAGTGCATGCTTTAGGAATTTTAACCCAGCTTCCCACATGCTAGGTAAGGAATAGGATTTGCCACTCTATAAAATGAAGACTATAATAACTTGAATTTTCATTTAATTTATAAAATCTTATTTCGTACATAAATAATATTATTTTATTCATGAATTTTACATGAAATTTATTATTTTTAGAACTTTAAATTTTTACGATTTTAAAAATATATTATTAATTGTAACTTTTATTTAAATGTTAAAATATATGAAATTAATGTAAATAAAATGTATTACTATAAAATAGTTAATTTAAAAATTTTATTGGTTATTATGAGTTAATTTAATGAGAAATAATTAAAGTAAAAATAATATTTTTAGAGTTAAGTAATTATCCACTCAAATTATTATTTTTTTTGAAATTTCAAATTAAGAAAAATATTTATTTATTTATTTACTTATGAAAATACTTAATTGGAATTTATTTAGCAATTATGAAAATTTTATAAGGATTAATTCCATATTAATTAAGGATTAAGATTATTATCATTATTATTATGAATGGTTTTATATTAATTGAACTTTCATTATATAAATTAAGGTAAGAAAATTATTTTTATGGAAGAATTAATTAAAATAGTATTTTATTATTAAAACTTTAGATGAAATTATTATTATTATTATTGTTATTATTATTATTAAAAGAAAAGAAGATCTAGTGCATTTGATTGGCTAAAAGATAGCCAATCAGATGGCTAGATAAAGAACAAACCGGGAAACAAGAAATGAGAAACAGAAGAGAGAGAGAGAGAGAGAAAGAGAGAGAGAGAGAGAAAGAAAGAGTTGGTGGCTGGTCAATGGTGGGTTTTGGCCGACGGTGCACGACACCACCACCACCACGATGGAGCTTGGCGTTCGGCTAGTGCAGATGAAGTGGCATGTCTTCAGACAGTTGATGGACGGCAACATACTCACGAGGAGAGAATTTCCAGTGCTGAAACTTCAAATCAAGATTTCGACCAATTCCAGAGGCAAAATATGATGAAATTGGTCTCATTCGACTTATGGTGGTGAGAGCTTCAATTTGGTATTTGCCATGCCTCTTGAAAGTCGCATGAAGTGGAGATCATAGAATTGGAGGCTAGAACTTTCAAGGCTTATTCCGGCGAAACGACGGTGAGTGGTAGCGAGTGGTGGCTATTTTTGAGCTCTTGATGTCAAGGTGATCAAGAATGTATGAAGTTCGCCCAAGTCCGCCATCGGCAGCGGCGGTGCATGGCTGGCCAGCAAAGCTCCGGTGGTGGCGCGTGGGAAGACATGCAAACCCAAATCCAATAGCTTCTTCTCACTGTTTCGATGCAATTTTTTATGTTCATTCGATCAAATTCTATGCGGGTAAATCCAAAACTCTTAAATTTCAATTATTATTGAATTATAGATTGATTTAAATTTACATTTATTAGATTTAATTAGATAATTAATAATTTTATGAATTTAATTAGAAATGGATTTAATATGATAAAATTAATCTTATGTGAACTTTATGAAAAATAAATGAAATGATTTTAATTAAAATGATGAACTTGAAATTTAATTAATGAAATAAGTTAATTGACGTTATTAAGAATAATTTTGATTATAACTTGAGAATTTGATTGCTTGTGTTGCTGATTGAGTTGGAGCCCCAAGAAAGGGAATTTCAAAGTTATGATGAAATATCCTAAATTGAGATATCTGTTTAGAAGTGTTTGTTTTCTCTGTTATAATTGGGTGAAGTTCTAATTTAGGGGAAATTTTGCTGAAATTTTAGCAAGAATCTCAAGAGTTATTTAGTTATATCTTTAGAGATGAGTCATTTTTGTTCTAATAAGCTTGTCTATATAGTATTAATGTTTAGGCATCCTTCCAATTACTAGATATCACACTCCACCAGGAGAGCTAATTGGGTTTTGTAAAATCTGTGAGTTATATAACTTAATATAACATTCCATTCTTTTATTTATTTAAAGTTACACTTGCATATATGCATTGATTTTGTGTGTGTGTGTTTGTGTATATATATATATATATAAAGCATAAAAAAAAAGGAGTTGGCGAGTTCTATTAAGCATTAAAAAAATAAAAAAAGAGAGGGAGTGGGCCCCTAAAATTATTTTAAAGTTTAGAACCAAATTTGCATCATTTGACACTGCAAGAGTCAGAAAAAGAGAGCCATGTTGTGGCAGAGGCATTCTGGTCCAAAACTTCCTTGAAGGTCTTTGGTGGAGGTGCAAGGGCATTTTACCCAAAATGCTCCTCTTCTAGGGCTTCCTCCTTTCTTCTATTTTTGTTATGCTTCGTTTCTTTATTTCTTCAAATTTGGTTTTCTTGTTTCCATTATCAATAAGTATTTTGGTCTTTTTCTGAAGTGTTCATTGTCCCATTGTTTGTAGTATACAATATGTTGGCTAATTTAGTATATAATATGTTGGCTAACATCATTGGGGTTTTATATTAAAATATAATGTCTACAACCTCACTCCATTGTCGAAAAGGACAAAGTGAGTGGTAGCAATAGTAGAGTCTTCAGTAGTCTTCTGCGATAAGGTTGGTTGGCAAACTGCGAAGTCTTTTATCTTGGAACTTATGTGGATCGACCCATGTTAAACTCCGTAAGACACATGCTAGTACGTTAGAGTCTTATAGGACTTCTTGATAAGCTGCAGAAGTTTTTCCTCTATCTTTGATGCTATTATAAGGGTCATTAAAAGGTGTAGTGAATGTGGATATTTTGGAAAATGAAAGCATATGCTTAGAGTTTTAATAAGGCCCTAGTTAGGTCTTATATACAACTAGAGTGAATAATAGTTATTTGCCTATTTCATCTTTAAACTTAGAGAAAGCCAAGCAAAGCAGAGAAGGCAAAACAACACTTATACTATACTAAAATGGAGTAAAATTCATTAAAATTTATTCAAATGACAAAAGAAATGAAATGAGAACTACATCCTACTGTCCTAGCCTAGCAGTTCTAAGGGAGGAGTGGAATGTTCTACAAGACATAAGCAGATCTTGAATGGAAGCCTTCAACTAGAATATGTGGATGCTTGCACCATATCCATCATTTAAAGTGATCCCTTTTTGTCAACCTCATTAAGGGAATGGATCCCAAGCTCCGTTCCAACTCTCTCTCACCAATAACATTGATCTTGCATAAGGACCTACAATTAGCATTAGAGGAGGTCCAAGAAGAGAATCAATCTTAGCAAGGTTATACTAGGTGAAAATTATTCCTGTTGATGTAAGAAGCCAACCATACAACCAAGGATCTTACAAATCCTGAAGCCTTCATATCAAAAAGGCAAGGTGACATGAACCAACTTCACTCAAAACCTTTTGCTTAACAACAACACTCATCAACCCTATACAATGGGTCCAAAGAGCAAAACATCCTTAATCTAGAATGGATTGTAGTTGGATCCATCATTGATCATTTAGAAGCATACCAAGTAACAAGGCACAATAAAGCCAACAATGTCTGTCTGTATGGAAAGGGCAATAAGGGACAAAAAGCGAGTTAGGTTCATAGTTTAAAAAGGACTTCAACTAGTGCCATATAGAGTTCACGATCAAACTGTATAGGCTATATACAAAATACTCAACACTATGACAACAATATAGTTTTCACTATAAGAACTCTACTCTTATTGCTGCTCATTCAGTCAGTAGTGTTAGTAAAGTATATGGGCCATATGATTATAATACCTCAGAATTTAGAAGTCAAGAGATTGTAATAGGTTGTGATCTAAGTTATGGAGATAAGAATCTCTAAATTAAACTAATGACTGACACAAAGGATGAAGGTTCACGATGAAGTAGAATTTGAAATATTATTAATTAGGACAAGTTGGTGATAAATGTGAGAAGAAAGTGTAATAAAAGTCGCAAAGGTGAGGATATATCTCAGAAATGAGACTAGATATGATGAAGAGAGGTAATGCAAGGTTGTGTTAGAGAAGATAGAAATGATGAGAGACATGACATGAAGATGAACATATATGAGTTAGTTGATAAAGAAGTTTAGGTATAAATATGGAATAAGATGAGTCAAGGGTCAAATGAGTATAAGCAAACTGATGGCTTTGGTTCAGTGAGATAAACGAAGTGAAGAAGAGAAATTTAAAATAGGAAAGGCTAAGGATGTTCACAGATTTATAAAGGGAATAGTAAATTTAAGTTAAGTACAATTACAATGAGAAATGAACTCGATTAAGGGGTTTAGATATCAATAAATGTTAGGAGGCGAACTAGTAAGTTAGTATGAGCATAGTGTAATTTGATAATAGAGTTAGATATTTTTATGGTAATTGATAAGTATGGTAAGGTGGAAAGTCATCTACTATTGACCATTTCTTTAGATAATTAATGGTAGTTTTCCTTTCCAAAAAAAAAAGTAGTTATCTTTTTAATGGTAATTTTCCTTTCTATGAAAAAGTTATCTTTCTAATAAAAGTTTTCTTTGCCAATATGAATTGTCTTTTCAAAGTTGATTATTGACTGGCTTTATATCTTATCATAATATAAAATATTATTATTCCTTCTATTTAAAGACCCTTAAAAAAATTACTTCTCTTTCTAATAGCTTAAATAGTGAGTTATTCTCTAAAACTCAATAAACATCGATTCAAACCCCAATTTCTTTATCAATTTTTCTTATTTCAAAAGAAATAGCCAGCCTTCAAATGAAACCTTAGATCTAAATCGTAGATGAATCTTTTAGCTTTCTTATATGAGCTCTAAGTGGGTCTAGAGGATAGATAGGATGATCTAGTAAGTCTAAGGATGGACGAGCCTAAGCTTAATGAAGATCAAAGCCTAATTTGAGGCTCACCTAAGGACCAACTTGATCCGCTAAAAGGAATTGTGCTTATATAAGGAAGAACTCATGATGAATTTGTCAGGCTTAGAATTGGTTGATTTTGAAAAGTGTATTTAAGAGTCACCACCTTAATTTTTATTTTTATTTGAGAAAAAAAAGTTAAGTGAAAAATTCAATTAAGTGACTCCAGTTATTTTATCCCAATAGAAAAGTGCACTAGCCCTCGATTACCAAAGATAATTTGAAGACTAGGTTTTGGTTTATTTAGAAAAAGATCAGTTTGGCAAGTTTAATATAAAGTGGCTTAAAAATAAATTTCATGAACAAGTAAAATGCATGAATGGTCAAAGATGCATGATTCCATTCATTCCAAATATAAAGCAAAGCAATAAAACAAAATAAAGTAAATAAATAGTTATAGATCACAAGAAAAGCTAAATTTAAGAGATACTTTCTCTAGCCTTTATGAGTGCTAGGGAAGTCAGACTTTCCCCAAACTCAATTCTAAAATAATCTGATAAATAAAAGAAAAAAATAAAATGAAGAAGGTGATAGGGGGAGGAGTTAGTTTATTTTATTTGGATTCGCTGCTTGGAGAAAGCATATCTATGTATCCCTTTGAATGACAATTAGAATCCACGCAGTTCTCCCTTCTTGCAAAAGAGCTTTTAGTATAGTCTTTTATTATATTTTGATTGATTGATTAATTGAGTTGATTGATTTAATTGATTACCATTTTGAATTAATTAATTTAGGTTTTAATTAACTAATTTAAGTAAATCAATTAATAAAGATGAGACTAGAAGAGAAAATAATTTGGCAATGAGCCCTAAGGGGGAGAAGCTAAGATCCCAAGGAGGGAAAAAATAAAATGGAAAAGAAAAGAAAAGAGAAAGGAAAATAGACTTACCTTGAGTTGGAGGAGATTTGTCTTAGTCCGAGTTAGACCTACCTCTAATAGCAGGCGGCAGCTTGCCTCAGACTGTGTTTTGGGAAACTTCCTTGGACGGGATTGAGGAAACCTACTTCTAATGATAACTTAGATTTCATAAACTTTCGATGTGAGATTTAGGCAAAAATAGATCAAAAAAATCAGAAAATAGAAACTGCTATCGCACAGGGCCTTTTATAGCCTGTAGAGGCTACCTGCAATAGCAAAATGTCTACCGCGAATAGCCCTTGTAGTAAGAGGTGCCTGCTTTCAATTTTTGGGCCCATTTTCATTTGTTCTTCTTCCAGTTCATTGTCACATTTCCACTGAAATTTTTTTTTTTAATGTTCAACCAAGAACTAGGGGTACAAAATTAAGGGTTTACAACTGCCGCCTCATCAGAATTGCCTTATTTTATATGGCAATTATGATGACAGTGAATCCAAGAGAAGTGATAGTAAAAGGGATGTCTAAGTTAGTATTTGGACATGCTAGAGTGTGAGAAGTAATAAAGGAATATGATAAAAGAAACCATAGGGATGCTTAGGTGATTGCTTCTAAACATTTATGGGTGGAGGATGTGTTTGAATTAGATAAAAAGAGGCAAGAGAACATATCACAATGATATTTAGGTAAGTATTGTTAGACATATATGGGTGGAAATTAATTGATAAATGAAACCAGAAAAAGAAACTACATGGATGCTTAGGTGATCATTTCTAGCCATTTATAGGTGAAAATTGATGGATTTGGATAAAGAGGCATAAAAATGAACCACAAGGATGTCTATGTGACTGTTGCTTGACATATTGGATAAAGAGACAATAAAAGGAACTATAGGGATGTCTAGATTGGTGTTTAGACATTTATGGGTAGATCAGTTGGATTTTTTAGTAAGCAAAGAGATTGTCCTTTCTAGTAGGATTGGTTGGTATGTCCTTTTTGATAGGATCGATAAAAGAAATGGTCTTTTTTTGATAGGAATTGATAAAAGAGATGGTCTTTTTTGGTAGGAATCAGCAAAAGAGATAGGAAAGAGATGCTCCTGTACCTTTGGGAGACCTTGAATAGTTAGATAGAAGAGATGAACTTGGTAAAAAGAGTTTTGATCTATATAGAGTCAACTTGAGAGATTTGAAGAAAAACTTTTGAGTGATTTTGATAAAAGGAGAGCCTTGACCTAAGGCAAGTTGGCTTGAGAAAGAGACTTTTAAATGATTTTGATTAAAAAGAGCCTCGACCTAAGGTGAGTCGGCTCGAGAAAGAGACTTTTGAATGATTAGATACTCATCGCACTAGAGCAATGATATACTTAAACTAAGTGTGAGTAAATGAGTCTTGCATGGGTCCCACGGTATATATTGCTCGTTACACCTTTGAAAGGATCAAAGGATTTACTGTGAGGTAGATGATTTTGTTATCAGTGAATAGAACAAGGAGGGTTATCAACTCGATACTACTCACTATCTATTATTTTCTTAGAACTAGACTTGAAGGCAAAGAGTCTATGCAATTGATGTATGAAAATCACAACTATGTTAAAGGCCAAACTTTTTAACCAATTACTAGTCCTCATATTTTTTTTTCTTTTATTGAAAAGAAAATTTGTCTCTAGTGGAGGCACTAGCTACCTTTATTAAAAAGAAAATTTGTCACTATTGGAGTTGCCAGCCGTGTGGTCTCACCTAAGTACTGGTTTGATATGCTAAAGGAAATCAAAATGCTCATTTGGGGTCGAACTTATGGTGAAGCCTTTAGGTTTAGATTGATTGATTTTGAAAAGTGATTTTGAATTGCCACCTTAATTTTATTTTAATTGGGAAAAGATTAAGGAAAAAAATCAAATTGATTCCAATTTTATCCTAAAGGAAAAGATCATTAACTTCAAAACCAAAGAGAATTCAAAGACTAGGTTTTTAGTTCATTTTAATAAAAATTGTTTGACATTTAACGAAATTGTGACTCAAAAATTATTTTAGAATTATGCATGTATAGTTCATGATGCATGTCCATCCATTCATAAATAAACAAAATAGAAAGGAAAGAAAAGGAAAGGATAAATTAAGTTAAAATTACAATAAAATTCAAAATTAAGAATACCTCCTCTAGTCATTATAGGTCTAGAGAAATCACACATTCCCTAAACTAAGCTTAAAATAATAAAAAACAAAAAATCTTAACCATGTGATAACTCTATATTTTTAGAGTTATTTTACTTGTTTAAATTTAAATTTTAGCTCAATGCTCGAGAATGCAATAATATTATTACTTATTTTTAGAAATAAATAGTTCTACAATTTATAAATAAATTATAATATGTTTTCAGTATTTTTATTTTATTTTTGCAAATCAAAATGATGTCACAATGATGTAATAATGTCATGACTCAGGTGATGATGTCATTTTATAAATGATGCAGACAATGATATCATTTTACAAATAATGCAGGCAATGATGTCATGAAATTAATGATGTAAGAGATGATGTTATGAAAATAATGATGTAATCAATGATGCAATATGGTTGAAAATGAAGATGGAATTTGCCTATAAATAGACATTACCTCTCTTCTCCAAAATCACAACTCAAAGTAGCAAAAAATAGATGTAGAGAAAGTTACATATATTTTCTTAGAGTAGATTTCTTTTATTATTATTTTGATCAAGAAGAGGAGTTTTTGGAGCTCGAGTTCATTAAAGATTGTATCTCAAAACAAGTTCTTCCTAAACTTTATTCTTGAATTTAATTACAAGTTGTTAATGTTTGTTATTTTGAATGTTAATTTAATTATTTCTTATTGTTAGTATGTTTGTTATTTTGATTATTAATTTAATTATTTTTTCATTCTCAATTATGAATAGCTAAATTTATTTTTCTAGAATTTAGATGTAATCTTTTGATTTGCGTATGATTATTTATATTTAATTGATTGGATTGATTGTTGGAATTAATCTTTTATCTTAGAACTTAATGCTTGTAATTAACTGGTCATTAATTGCATGATTTAAGATATTGTGTAAAGTAGCGAGAGTGGAAACATAATATTATTTCATTAGGATAATTGACCTAGGGAATGTATTGTTTAGAGATAAGAATACTCCTTTGTGATTGTTAAAGGATGCCCATAAAACCTTAATGGGTTTGTATTAATTGTTTATGATCACGAGAATAGACATAAGGTTAATATGAGCACACATGTTGTATCTTGAGAGAGAACATCATATAATTTAGGAAAATCTAATCATTAATTTCAACAAAAATAATCCAATCTAAAAAATATAAAGTAATCATAGGTAATCAATTGATGAATTCTAAATCCTACGCCTTTAATCTTATTTCATATTATCATCATTTATTTACTTGAGTTTTACTTTAGCTTAAAATACGAATTCTCATAATTGATTTTCTAAATAATAGAGTAATCTTAAAATTAGTACTTGTCAACCCTTCCCTATGGATTCGACACTCTATTCACACACTATTACTTGGCATAACCTATACACTTGCAGAAATTGAGTAACAAGTTTTTGGCGCCGTTGCCGGGGAAGGCGACTTTTGACAATATTAATTGATTTGATATATTCTATTAATTTAGACATTTTATGTTTTTAATTCTTTTTATTACTATTTTTTTAGTTGTGTTTATAGATTTTGTTCATGGATTTTAACAATTTTCAGCATTGGATTTCTTATCCAAGTCCGAAATGGGGTTACAACGGAAGTCAGTGTTATGACCAAGAATATTATTATCAGCCTGACTTCCAAAACAATTATAGGTGGAATGAAAGACAAGGTATACCATCAAGTGAAGAGAAGTCATCCCTTGAACTTACATTAGAGAGGTTCATAAATTCCACTTATGATGAGGGTATTCCATACAAGGAGGAAAAGTCATCTCTTGAGCTTACATTAGAAAAATTTTTGGAATCCACTGAGAAAATGTGTAAGAATTGGGAAGAAAAAGACAGATTAGATGCCAAAGACAGCGAATTGACTAACAGCTATAAAAGAATTGAAGAGAAAATTGGAGCAATGGTCAGTTATGTGGAGTCCAATCAAGGCAACTTCCAAATTCACACTGAAGTGGACACATCAGAATAGAGCATGCAAGAATGTTTAAGGGATGATGTCTCATTAGAAGACAAGTATGGTGAGGATAATGGTGATGTAAGGCATATGGGATACTATGAAGATGATGATTCAATTGAGCAGTCCCATATTGAAAAATTGGAAGAGGAAGAAGTAAAAAATACTGGGGAGACCATTTCATATTTTGAGTGGTCAATGATCCATGAAGATGACTTCTTTTCTGATGATGAGATGGTCAATAGAAGTATTGATGAGTTCTCTAGTGAGGAGAATGAAATACATGAGAACCATGAGAATGAAACACTGGATTTAGAAATCCTCATCTCTCCCAATATTCCAATATCTCTACCTTCCATCCCAATCCAAATTTTCACCCCAATTCAAACACCCACCCATCCATTACCTCAAATTCCATCAGTTGATATCCATCCCACAACTGATATGATACTATTACCATCTTTCTCTATGTGCTCAATTGTGGGAAAATCAAGTATTTGGCCAGTGCTTGTATTTTCCAAACCTTGTTTAGAGAGGAAACTTGGTTTCATGGAGGTTATGGAGAAAAAGGTAAGCGAATTTGGGTGGAGAATCTCAAAATTGCAAGAGGTGCATGTAGATGAAGTGCAGAATTTACTAAATTCCAAAGCTGAAAAATCAATAAGTCTATGGATAAATCTGTATGATCTTGTGTCTGGCAAGATCAAATTGAAGTTTCCAAGTCATAGAGTGACAAAGATACATCTTTTACGGTTTACGATGAAGTGGAGGAGTAGTGAGAGCTACAATCTTTACAGATTGCTCTTCATTATGAAATATGGAGGCAAACAGCATGATGAAACCTCCAAGTCCATGGATGAAGATGGATTACATTAACGTTTAGCTAATACGACATTAAAGAAGCGCTTATTGGGAGGCAACCCAAGTTATTTGATTTTATTGTTTACTTTCAAAATTTTTAATTCCTCCTTATGTGTTTGGTTTGTTGTTTTTAGAATTTTTAGGTGAGAAGACAAGTGCTGCAATTTTAGTTTTTTTTTTAGAATAAACTTCACTACATGACTCGGATAAGCTCAAATCAAGCTGGCTGGACTCATTAAAATTGGTGAAAATCTATTTTTTCGCAATTGTCGGGATTATATACTTTGTGCATTATCCTCCTTAATAAAGATCTAGCTATAGTCGAGCTAAAGACTATAAATTAAGCGCTTTTGGGAGGCAACCCAAATTTCTAACTTTTTTACTTCTTTTTAATTTCTTTTGTTCTTTTGTTTGTTTCATTTTATTTTAATTTTGCTTTAGTGTTGTTTGTGAGTTATTAAATAGCTCATTAGGAGGAAACCCAAGTTTTCTCTTTATTAGGTTTCTTTTATTTATGTTTAGTTGTTTCATTGTAAATTTCCTCTTTCATTTTCTTAACTAAGTTAATTAGATATGGAAGCATCTCTTGCAGTACTAAAAAACAGGTTCCCAACTCTTCCCCAAGATGTACTCAGGAAAATTAATGAATGCAAACTGAAAAAAATGAAGGCATTTAGGCATCTGAATCTTCTTGAGGATATTCGCTGGATCATAGAAGCCAAAGTACGATTGGCAGGTAAGTTTGATGACTCATTTATTAAATGTTTGTCAGGTACGGGGAGAAGTTCTTACTCAAAGAAGAGGACAACTAAGAGAATGGGAGTCTGCTACAAGTGGGCAAAATGGAATTACAGCACACGTTGTAAAAACATTGGATTTGCATCTATAAATCGAGAAGACAAAATTAAATTCATAAAGGATGGACTGAGTAAGGAGTCTTTGGATAATATCCTACATACTCTTGAGACGCATCCTTGTGGACAAGTTCAACGTACTCTTTTAGATTTATGGGACTTATTCAAAGAAGAGAAGCAGCGTTACAGTCTAGAAAATCTGACGATAAAGGACCCTGTTTGCCAGTTAATAAGAAAACTGGATGGAAAGCCTATCCTCGACTCATAGAAAGCGTGTAAGCCGTTGCTGGACGTAAAACCAGAGGAAGATGTGAGCCAAAATCACAACTACTGTTTATAATCAGGTGTATCACTAACTCTTTTTATTTTTCAATGCATTATTTTTTTCTACATCTTACAGTACTTTTTGACTTTTTAGCACCTAGATTTTATTTTCCTATAGACATTTCTACTGTCGATAACTTTTTAGTCTTTCAATTTCTACTTTTAGTTTTTCAATATTTTCTTTTTGACTTTTGTACTCACCCTGCAGATTTTTCTACTTTCGTTAGCTTTTTCGTCTTTTAATGTTTGTTTTTAGTTTTTCAATGTTTTCTTTTTGATATTTGTACACACAATATTGATCATTTTTGTTTTTATTATCATTTTTATTTTTATACTTTTTCTGTCAACAATTTTTTTATCTCATTGAATTGTTCTTTTGCTCTTCTAGTTTCTTTATATGCACATTTATTATTGTCAATATGCACACAACCCTTTCGAGAGATTTGTGAGAGAAAATGGCAGAATCCTCAGCATGCAAATTCAAAACTATTTGTGTCTTTTGTAGTCCAAACTCTGGCAAGAAAAGAGAGTAGTTGATTGCAACAAATGAACTTGGTAGGATTTTAGCTGAACAAAAAATTAATTTGGTGTTTAAGGGAGGTAGTTTAGGGTTAAGGGGTTGTGTCATAAGTTCTGCATATATTAGAGGTAGCAAAGTCCTAGGAATAGTTGTAAAGGCTTTGGCTTGAAATAAATATATCACTGGTGGAACTATATGTAATGAGTTACAAGTGATGAGCATGTACGAACAAATGGCATACATGAATCTTAATGCTGGTGCTTTTATCGCATTACCTGGTGGTTTAGAAACATTTGAAGATATTTTCACTATTGCATCTTAGACCCAATTAACTGTTCTTCAGAAGCCATTGGGATTACTTAATGTTGATGGTTTTTACAATGGTTTGTTATCTTTTCTGGGTCATGCTATGGAACAGGGTTTTATGACACCAGTGAGTCGATGCATCCTAGTCTTTACTTCAACTATTAATCAATTGATTGATCAACTATAAAATTTTAAATCCGAACTTGATCCATTGATAGCGCAGGTAGTTTGGCACCCCAGGGCCAGTAGTAGTAAGAAGCGAGGACTATATCTAAATCTCCGGTTGTAACTTCCCTAACTCTTGTACTTTTTTATCACTTTTTTTTTTGTGTGTGTGTTTTCTGTTGCACCTAATCAAACGAAGTTTTAGGTCCAATTCACTAAATGTAAGATGGTTGAGTAAAGAGTTACTTTTGTACTCTTGATACGCATCTTAAATTTATGTGATTTTCCTTTTCAAAAAAAAAAAAAAAAACTAACTAACTAACTAACTCAATAGTTGTTTATACAAGATGGCAGAGTAAAGAGTATTTTTTGTGCTCTTGATATGCATCTATATTTTCTTTTCTTTTCTTTCTTTTTCTAGCTTCCAAAATAAAAAAAAAATTAAAAAAATAATAAATAAAAAAATTTCTCATGCTTACTTTTAGTGTTGTTTCAAGATGTTTTACTGAAAGTAAGAAAGTAGAATGCATGTCCTGCTTATAATTTGGAATCTACTTTTCTACAAGAGGGAGTATTTTATTTCTTTTGGTTTATTTCTTTGACATTGAGGATATGTCCATTGCAAGTTTGGGGGAGATTTAGTTTTTTTTTTTATTTTCAGTAATTTCTTTCGTGTTTTGATGAATAAATTTAAAATTTTTTAATCTTTTATTGATAAAATATACTTGTATTAAATAATTTGATGAAAGGCCAATGATAGATTATAATTGATATTTATGGACAATTTATTAAAGTATTTCAGGTTGAGCAACTATTTTGGGTAAGAAATTAACTTTTATTAAGATTATATTTTGCTTAGTTTTGCATTATATTGATTGCATTGAATTTGTGTATGCTTACTTAGAGAGGGCTTCTACATATTTTTTATCTTCATTTGCCTCACCTATCTTAGAACATGTTTTTGCAAACTTTTGAGGCGAAATTTTGAATTTATTTTGAAAGAGAGATATAATTTAGGCATTGTTTTTTTTAGTTTGTTACTTATATCCACCCTTATTTTAATTTTTTCCTAGTTTACCCATTTGTGCCTTATTAATTTTAGCCTTATTTTCTTTGTTAATTAACCTTAATTGTTATCCTTAACCATGTTTGTGAGATAATTTTGTCAAGTTTACATTTTAATGAAGAAAAGAGAATTATTGAAGTTTTAAAAGAAAATAATGATATCTAATAACTGAGAGTATAATTCATTGTAAAAGACCACCTTTTGTTTAAAATAAGTTTGGAAGAAAGCAAGAAAATTAAATAAATAAAAGTTAGTAATTCTTATTTATCTTTAGAATAATGTTGTTGGTGAAAAAAAGAAGAAGAAGAAGAAGAAAAAGAAAAGGTGGGCTTAAAAAAAGAAAACATTGAAAAAGAATAGTGCTTAAGATGATAGGGATCCTTCATTAATATAATCCCTTTATTTGAGCTATTGATTTTGTAAACTTGGCATAATTATTTTACTTTTGTTCATTTCGCCTGTTCTTTATTTAGCCAATATACCTTATGTTAGCCCCATTACAATCCTAGTCAAGACCTATTGATCTCTCTTCATTTGTGAATTCTATTAGTGGAGATTGTTTGCTTTAATATTCTTGTGAGATTTGTACATCTATTTTATATTTGATAGAGGCATTTAAAAGATATTAGTGTGTATATCCCTATCTGAAGTACAACAATTTCTTTGCAGTTAATTTAATGCATGGTTATTTAAGACATGATTAAGATAAGGATTATTTTGAACCTGAGATAGAAGTTTGACTTGCAATACTATTGATATGTTATTTGTAAATATTAATTTCTTGAGACCTTAAAAAAAAAAATTCAACATAAGCATGAGAGGATTAAATTTCTTTTTTGTGGTATTTGATTATTCTTTGAAATAAATAATTGAAAATTTAGAGTTTTATAGGTGTTTGTGGGTATCACCACTGGAAGCTCTCACAAGACTATAACTCGTCCTTTATGGGACACCTAGGGGTTTAAAGGCTTGTTGCATATGCTAAATGCAATCGTAATTTCCTACAAAAATGGATTAGTTTAGGTTTTGAATTTTCTTTTGCTTGAGAACAAGCAAAAACTTAAGTTTGGGGTGTGATAACTCTATATTTTTAGAGTTATTTTACTTGTTTAAATTTAAATTTTAGCTCAATCGAGAATGCAACAATATTATTACTTATTTTTAGAAATAAATAGTTTTACAATTTATAAATAAATTGTAATATGTTTTTAGTATTTTTATTTTATTTTTGCAGATCAAAATGATTTCACAATGATGCAATAATGTCATGACTTAGGCGATGATGTCATTTTATAAATGATGCAGACAATGATGTCATTTTACAAATGATGCAGGCAATGATGTCATGAAATTAATGATGCAAGAGATGATATCATGAAAATAATGATATAATCAATGATGCAATATGATTGAAAATAAAGATAGAATTTGCCTATAAATAGGCATTACCTCTTTTCTCCAAAATCACAACTCAAAGTAACAAAAAATAGATTTAGAGAGAGTTATATATATTTTCTTAGAGTAGATTTCTTTTATTGTTATTTTGATCAAGAAGAGGAGTTTTTGGAACTTGAATTCATTAAAGATTGTATCTCAAAACAAGTTATTCCTAAACTTTATTCTTGAATTTAATTATAAGTTATTATTATTTTTGTTATTTTGATTATTAATTTAATTATTTCTTATTGTTATTATGTTTGTTATTTTGATTATTAATTTAATTATTTCTTCATTCTCAATTATGAATAACTAAATTTATTTTTCTAAAATTTAGATATAATCTTTTGATTTGCATATGATTATTTATATTTAATTGATTGGATTGATTGTTGGAATTAATCTTTTATCTTAGAACTTAATGTTTGTAATTAAGTGGCCATTAATTGCATGATTTAAGATATTGTGTGAAGCAGCGAGAGTGGAAACACAATATTATTTCATTAGGATAATTGACCTAGAGAATGTATTGCTTAGAGATAAGAATACTCCTTTGTGATTGTTAAATGATTTTCTTTGTGTTAATTGCTTATGATCACAAGAGTAAACATAAGGTTAATATGAGCACACATGTTGTATCTTGAAAGAAAATATCATATAATTTATAGAAATCTAATCATTAATTCCAGCAAAAATAATCCAATATAAAAAATATAAAGTAATCATAGGTAATCAATTAATGAATTCTAAATCCTAGACTTTTAATCTTATTTCATATTATTATCATTTATTTACTTGAATTTTACTTTAACTTAAAATACGAATTCTCATAATTGATTTTCTAAATAATAGAGTAATTTTAAAATTAGTACTTGTCAACCCTTCCTTGTGGATTTGATACTCTATTCACACACTATTACTTGGCACAACCTATACACTTGCAAAAATCAAGCAACACCATGTGAAAAAGGTGATGGGAAGAAGTTGGTTTATTTTAATTGGATTTGATACTTGATGAGTCAAAGCATGCTTGCATATTCCTTTGAATGGAAATTAGAACTCACAGTGTTCTCCCTTCTTGTGAAAGGGTTCATTTAGTCTATCATTTTATCATGTTTTAATTGATTGATTGATTTGAGGGTTGAGTTGATTGATTTTAATTGATTAACATAAGTGAATCAATTAAGAGAAAAGAATTAGATAAAGGCTCACTACACCATAAATGGCCTACATCAACACACAAAAAACATTGCATTAGGCTCTAAATATGCTGCATTAGGCCTACAAAAATATTTTTTCACCTTTTGGAAGTGTTAGGTTTTTTAATGTTGGCATTTTAACTACAACAACACTTTTCATGACCTAACGCAACACCAAAAAAAGTGTTGCTATCTTTGAAACTAATGCAACACTTTTGGCCAAAAATAATTAAGCAACACTTTTGAAAAGCAAATGCAAAACTTTTTAATGCAACACACCTGACAACATTTTTTAGTTCAAATTTTAAGATCTTCACCAATAAAAAAATACTTCAAGAAATTTGATAAGATAAAACCCAATAAAGAATACTTCAAGACATGCAATTTATTTTGGTAGAGAGCAAATAATGCTATTATTAGTTTGATTGCATTCCTACGTGTTGCATTATAGAGCACTCAAAATGCATTTCAAATTATATCATATTAATTATCTTTAAAGATATGGTAAATAAAATACATACCATGAACCATCATATCTTGTTATATCTTGAATAAACTCTGCAACATTTGGAATAAAATTTTCAATCTCCTTTATGTGATCAGGATACGTACTCAAATTAATAAATGATAAATAAATAAAGATAAAAATAAAGTAAGGCAATATTATTTCCTTCTTTCCAATTTTCAAACTTGTCAAAAGAAATAATTAATTAGTACCCAACTTGATAAAAAAAAGATATTTCATTGTCTGTTATTTTTATATATTTTTCATTTATATTTTCTATCTTTTCTAACACAAAATTAATATCTAAAACACTATAATTAATGAAAATAAAAACCTAATTGAAGATACAAAAATCAAAATTTGAAATTCCCTACAATGAAGATAACTAACCAAACCCAATTTTCATTATCCAAAATTAAATGACAAAGAATTCAGACCATTTCAAATCATTAACAAATAAAAATATCATGCTAGTTTCATATCAAATACCAAGAAAATGAACTTGTTTTAGGTTAACAAATACCAACATAATTGGATCCTTCTCATAAACTTCACAATCTTTTGAAAAACAACACCAATAACTATAAATAATTTGGCAAGATAATAGGAGACATAAAACACCAAACCCATTTTTATACCAAGGATTGAAAATGAACCAAGCATTAAGATCGATCAGAAACCATTAAAGAAACAGAAAACTCAACCGATTAGTTCGCAAACCATAGAAATGCTAGAAGTATAACCCGCAGATATTCAATTATGAAACTAATAAACTAGACCCAATGTACCAATTCTTTCTCATTTCAAGCATTGAAAATATATTGAAAATCAATTTCCTCTGGGTTAAAATAGACACAGCCAAAACAAAAAGCAAATCCAATCAAATAAACTAGACATAGACTTCAAAAACTCAAAGAAAATTAAATACCAAACACAGATTGGAAGAAATCAAACGCCAAAAACAAAATAAGGAGCCAAAAATAATCTCAATCAATCATAGCAATAAAAGCAAAAGTAATCAAACCCAAATAACAATAATTAACATATAAAAACACCTATTTTCTATTCAAAACAAGAATCCAAAGAAAAGTAGGAATTTGAGAAGAGTTACCGAAACCAAATAGGGTTTAAATGACCAAACTCAAAACAGAAATATCTTAATCAATTATCCAAAGCGAAACCAAATAAAGCCTAGAGGAACTAGTCCCTTAGCCAATGGAGCTCAAAATGACCAAGCCTATACACCAAGTTTTTTCCGTTTCAAGCACGGAGACAGACATGTTCTTGATTTTTTGCCACACCCATTTTCATTTTTTGCTAAGCATCGGAAATTTCAATCAATTAGCTCCCACAATAAAAAAAACATATCCACTTAAAGAAAGGGGATGAGTCAATGAACAGAGGATGAAGTATTTGGGGTTTTTGGTGAGAGTTCTTCAATATGAGGGCTGCAAGAGAGACTGAGCATAAAAAGTGAATAAAGAGAGGATTTGGGAGGTGATAGGAATTTTGTTGGTTTATGTGTGAGGGCATGGGTCTTCTGTGTGTGAGGGAGATGAGGAAGGTGAGGATTGAGGGCTTGAGTTTTATAATTAGTCAAGGGAGGCGTATGAGATCGTGAAATGTGTCTAGTGATGGAGAATGAGTGCTTTTGAGAGAAATGGGTCTTAAGGATCGATAGAGGATAGAGAAAGGAAGGTGAGATAGAGGTTCAGAGGTTGAGAGCTCTGTTGGTGACGAATGGGAAAGGATGGGTTCTTTTCCTTCAGATTCCTCATCTTAGAGAGAGAGAAAGAGAGAGAGTCAAGATTTAGAGGAAGAGAGGTGATTAGTGTGTCAGGTTTGAGAGATGGGATGGGAACAGAGGTGTGCTTGGTATGAAGGTGAGTAAGACAGAATCGAGAGGGAAGGTAGGCAAGAGAGGAGGCAAGTGAGAGCGTGTGATTTAGAGAGGAGTCTGTTTGTGGGTGAGTTTGTTATGGGGGTGAGGTGCTGTGCTATCCTTGTTTTGGCGTGAGAAACAGAGAGAATTCCTGAGGGATTTGCTAGGCTTTATAGGATTTATGGGTTTTGGGCTTTTGTTCTTTTATATATATATATGTACACACATATATATATATACATATATATATATATATATATATATATATATATATATATTGCATGTATTTCGTTCATTTTTTTAATTTTTCATATCTTAATAGATTAAGAAAATAAAATAAACAAATAAAGACTTCTTAATATATTAAAAATTAACTTTTAAACTATATGTATTTTTAAAATTAAATTTTAATCTTTTTTGTTGATAAAAATATAATTTCACTTTCTAAAATAGAAAAATATGAAAAATTAATATTTTAAGATAAAAATTAAAGGAAAGCTTAAAAATCATACAAATTTGCTAAAATTAAAATATAACTTAATTTACTAAAAATTTTAAAGATTTAAAAATTTACTGGTCAAAATACAGTGTCTACAATAACAACAACAATTAGTATTATTATTATTTGATTTTGCAATATTTTAGTCAAATACCAAAACTATGTATTGATATAAAACTATGCAATTTAATGTTACAAAATATATTAATTATTTTTTTGAGACTTGATTAGTTTTATTTAAACTTACATAGTTTCAGTATTGCAAAATTATTATTTTTTAAATTTACTTTTAATTATGCAACACTTTAACGTGTTATTTTTATTATAAAAGCATTGAATTACTTTTTTTTTCCTTATTTTCAACAGTGCAACACCTTAAAAAGTGTTGCATTTGTTTATTTTTTTTTCAACTTCACTATAATGTAACACTTTATAAGTGTCGCATTAGCTAGAATAATGCAACATTTCTATCAAAGTATTATTTTTGATCCAGTCTAATGTAAAACTTCTAAAAAAGTGTTGCATTAGCTCTTGATTTTCCACTTTTTACAAGGTCTAATGCAACACTTTACACATAATGTTGCATTAGACCAAAATCAATCCTATCTAAAGTAATACTTTTAAAGCAACATTTTCACTTGTATTGCTATAGGCCATTTATGGTATAATGCATGAGCCTAAAAGGGAGAAGAGAAAATCCCAAGGAAGGAAGAAATAAAATGAAATAAATAAAAGAAAGGAAAAGAAAAAGGAAAAGAGACTTTCCTTATGCTTGCATAGCTTAGGGATGGGGAAGACTTGATTGGTGGAGAACTTGCCCCAGATGGCATTTTGGGGAACTTGCTCTAATGGGATTGAAAGCTACCTCTAACAATGACCCAAATCACTTTGCAATGTAAGGAGCAAATAGCAAAGCAAAAATAAAATATAAAAAAAGAAAACTTTATGACTAGGGTGCTCGTTCCTTGGTGGACCAAGCTGCAAAAGAGAAAGAGAGGAAAAAGCTTGCTTGATAGAGTTATCAAGGAAGCCGGGAGCAAAGAATTCTAAGCTAAGGGGCCTATATTTAGTAGACAAGTTAGGGAAAGAATTCATAAAGTTTTGATGTGGGATTTAGGCAAAAAAAGACCAAAAAACTTAAAAAATCAAACTGCTATTGCACAGGGCCTTTGTGGCTCAGCAAAGGCTTCCTGTGATAATTGTAGGCTAGCTCTGTGGTTCTACAAGGTTGCCTTGCGACAACCACAGTGCTGCTTTTGGTTTTTAGGCCCATTGTTATCCATTCTTATTTTGATTTGTTGTGGCACTTTTCCCAAAGTTTTTTTTTTTTTTTTTTTTATGTTCAACTAAGTACTAGGAGTGCAAAATTAAGGGTTCACACCTAGGTAGTGATGCCTTGGTCTGGAATGATCAAGGAGTTATTGGGAAGTCATTAATAGAGACTTTTTTTTATTTTTATTAGAGATGTTGTCACCCAGGATGATAGAGAAATTAAGATTCTAAAAGGAACTTGAGGTGCATCGCAGAGTCTGGGTTGAAGATAGAATGTTAAGGAAAGATTACAAAATGTTAATTTTATGTAATGTAAAAGTTATGGAATGCATGAAATATGATGAAAATTTCTTGTGTTCATTGAATTACATCTCTTTGTTGATCTTCCATAATTTTATTGTTTTAATTATAGTTACCATTATCTTCAATAGGTAACTTAATTAACTATGAACATGCAGTCATGCTGATGGCTTAGTGTAGCCTCCTAATGCTTCCTCTCCTTTTGTCTTTGCAATGCACATTGAGATCTATTATAAGTTGAAGAGACTAATTTCTAGCTTTCCATCAAATAAGGTCAATGGCTTCCACCTAGTAAGTCTAGCACATTCCATCTAATAAGGTCAACACCTTCCAATAGAGCAAGGTTCAACACCTTCAGCTTATTTACACCCACAAAGATCCACTGCCTTAAACTCTCGAGGCGAACTTATAGATGATCTTAGTCCAACATTCTTTCTTTTGCTGCTTAGCAAGACTTGTGTTTGCTAGGAAAGCTCAAGCCCAAGGCCTGGGATACTCCTATCCAACTAGGAGAAAACAAACCCCATTACCACCATCCAATCCAAGATTCAAATTACTCAAAATTATTTATTGATAAAGATTTCATTTATTTACTATTGGGATTTCAAAATTTTTTAATTTATTATTTGGGTATTGCCTTAATATTATTAAAAAAAGAAACAGAGAGAGAAAAGGTTCAAGATTTCATTTCATTATATTAAAGGTTTAAGATTTCATTTGGTAATATTATTTAGTCCCTTATTTAATTTTTGTGACTTTCACCATAAATTAATAGAAAATATTAAGAATACCCTCATTTTCTCCCTTTATCACATTCTCTCTTTCTCAAAACTATATTCAACATAAAATAACACAACCTGAATAATACCCTTATTTTAAACTTGAAGAAAAAAATGGATCTTTTACATTAAGGAGGGAGATAACTATTTGAGAGATGCAATTTTGTTGTTTTATATTAATTTTACCAAAAACAAAAAAAAAAAGTATTTTTTAAATGGAATAAGCTAACAGAGAATAGGTTGGGTTTCAGCCTCACATATCAATAGTGTAGAACATGTGTTTATCAAATATAAGTGCTAGCGTGCTTGTTCAAAATTGTTATAGTTTTGAGATGTGTACGTGTCTCTTCTTTATTCCTGTGTGTATGTATTTATGTGTATATACATTTCAGAAAAAAAAAAAAAAAACTTGAAGAACAAAAATGGATCTTTTACATTAGGTGGGTAGGGAGGGAGATAACTATTTGAGAGAATTCCATATGAATTTTATAAAGAAAAAAAAACTATGTTTCAAATGGAAAAAGCAAATAAGTGATTTTTTTAAAACTTAGATACTAAATAATATTAATGTTCTTTTTGAAATCATAAAAACTAACTAGTATATTAAGTAAAACTTAGAAATTAGAAAGATGTAGTAATCTAATCTAAATTTTATTCCACATTAAATGTTGTACAAATAGGAAGATTGGAAACAAAACCTCTCTATTCTACAAGTGAGTGCAACTAATTTGACTAGTTCAACAATAGTTACAAGCTAAGATATCCTATGATCATTCTTAATTTGTATAATAATCCAATGGTAGAAAAATTATAGAGGTATCCATATCCTCAATGCACCATATAAGCTCCTATCCAATATAACAAACTTTGTTAAATGATCTATAACAATTTGTTGCATCATTGAAGCCTAAAATTACGACTTCCTCGACAAAGGTAGGATTTCTTCAGCTTTAGATGAATTTTGGCTTTTAATCTCCATCTTCATTTTGCTTTTCTCTTTCATCAAATAGGAAATTTCTACTAATTATCAAGTGCAATTTTTAAGGATTGGAGTGATTATTGTGATTAAAAGAAGTAGGTTTCAATGTGAGTATTCTTATCTTTTATAATTGGAGATTATTGATTTAGCAATGTTACTTTAATATGTGCTAGTATATATCATCATCATTTTATTTAGTTGATAGAAATTGTTCAATGCGTTAGATTGATTCTTATAAATATCAATGTCAGAAAATCTTTATGATGATAAAATTCATGACACGAATTTTTTTTAAAGCAATCCCATCTTTTTATTGTATATATTTCAAATGATCTGATTGAAGTGAAAACAAAGATAGATTTGGATGTTTGTAAAAGGTTAAGCACTAGCATACACAAGTCTCTTGTATAATTTTGATTTTTGAGGTATATATATATATATATATATATATATATATATATAGAATTGTGTATATTTTGACTCCAATTTTTTTTTTTTTTTTGAAAAAGTATTTAACATACATGAGGGGCTAACACCCTAAACTACACTAGATAGAAGATACTGACTAGTATTACATATTCCTTAATACCATAAAACTTTAGTATGCAGTGTTGCCTATAGTACTATACTATGCATACATTAAAAAAAATTGAACTTAATTAAGTGTTTTCTGTTCTAACTAAAAAAAAAATGTAAATGTTTTCTATTGCATATAAAGGATACTCATTTATTTAAAAACAAAAAACTTATTTTTGTTGTTTAGTAAATTATATGAAGGAATCCATATAGCCTATCTCATTTAATTTTATGATTAAGGCTTAGTTGAGTTGAGTAAATTATGGGAAGGAATAATGTTTCATATCACATTATCACAATCATTGCTTACACAAAACACAAGCTTTGCATATGTAAACACAAAATGGTAATACTTATATAAATAGATCATTAGGCACAATATTGAAAATTATTATTTATCTATCTTTGAATGTTATTTTGTTTTTCAAATTATTATGTTTTTATTGTCATTTTTTTTTCATTGCATATTTACATGTCAATTAAATTTAGGGCGAACGAGGAACTTGTTGATCAAAAGAAATATCTAGAGGACTCTTGCAAGCCTAAATGTGTGAAGCCTTTGATTGAATATGAGGTGAAGTGCTTCTGTATTGGAAAATTTTTCATATGATATATACATATAAATGTGCTTTGTTTTTTATATTCTTTTTTCCCTTAATAAATAAGATGGTGAATTTAATGCTTTTTACTCATAAGGCATTAACAAATAGATTTTCAAAATTATTGAATCTCTATTTTGCTATCTCAATGCAATTGTTTTAATTTTTTTTTAAAAGTAAAGAAAATTATGAAAGAAATCAATGATAAGAAATCACTTTTATTTACTTATTTATTTTTTACTTCAATGTGATAGTTAAATACTTTTGGTCTTAGAAACCACCATTTAATAATTTATTTATATACTTAATTAGGTCAAATTTCAATGAATTCATAAGTAAGAGGTTGATGATTTTTTTTATTTTTAAAAAGAAGTTTGAAATTTATATAAAATTATACTTTTTATTTATTTATTCCATTAAATGGGTCACATTTCTAGTCAAACCAAACAAATTATGTTTGGGCTAGGTCAATTGGTTGCAAATATTAACTCTCAGCATGTTCGAGTTATTCAAATTTCAATTATTTTTGTTGGACAAAATGTTAGACGAATTTAAATAAGTGATCTAGTTCATATTAAATTTAAGGGTTGGATCAAAATTTGCCACTTCTTGCATGTTTATAAGGTTATCAAGGAGTTGCATTTTTTTTCCCTCTTTGGACAACTAATTGAGGATTTAAGCGAAGAAAAAAAAAAAAAGATTTATATTGGGAATTAATACAATAAAATATATACAGAGTATTTCTTTTTTGTTACCGAAGGGATTATTTTTTTTTTCCATATATTACAGGCATGTATGAAGAGGATTGAAGGTGAATATGGGGAAAAACACTGTACAGGACAATATTTTGATTACCTGTTTTGTGTTGATAAATGTGTAAGTTTTGATTTTATTGTTTGAAATATGTTAGATTATTGACTAAGGTCATCAATTGAATTTGTCATTTGCAAATGCAGGTTGCACCAAAGCTATTTTCAATATTGAAGTGATTTGAAGGCCTTTCAAACAATTATTTCATTCTATTCACATGCTTTATGAATGAGTCAACTTTAGTTGAATATCTCAATTGGCTTATTGGAATTGGAAGTATCATGTTCTTTTTTACTATGAAGTTTTTTTTTTTTTTTTTGCTTGCAATAAAGAAAAAAAAAAGGCATTTGAATTGATTTATAATTGTTTAAATTGCGATTTCTTATGAAAAAAGGGCAATGCAAAACATAGATGATGATTTTCAAGTGGTTGCTATATTATTATTTTATAGAAAACAAGAAAGAAAATAAGGAGAACATACGAATAATTTCTATGATATGCGCAATATTTAGATATATTCCTTTGTTCAGCTGTTCTACCATTCAAAGGCCTCAGCCAACTTATAACTACTTCTCTTTATTGTTATACCTATATTAACACTTTTGCTTTTAATCCATTGAGGAGAACAAAATTTTCTCTATGGTAAGGCTTGCTAATAGTTCTCTTATCATTCTGTCTCTATTAAGCCTAACTGGTGTGTCATCTTTAAATCTTCTTTTCTTTGTATTACCTCTATCATCCTTTTTGTAGACTTTCCATGCTTCTTCATTCTCAATGAACATTTGACATTGTAACATAAGATCTTTGAATGTTTGAGGTGGATCCATATTGAGTGAATCAAACACTTTTCCTACCTTACAATTAATCATCATTGCTTGAATAGCTAGTTTAATATTCAAGTCCTCAACTAGGTTAGCCATCTCATGAAATCTCCCCATATAATCTTTAAGTGACTCTGCATGACCTCTAACCAACCCTTGCAAATGCATGGACTTAACCACTCGAAAAAAGCAGTTGCAAGTTGCTCAAAATTGTTAATTAATGTGGATTTTAGGTTCAAGTACCATTCTTGAGCTATTCCCTTCAGAGTTATAGGGAAAACCTGACATAGCTTTACTGTTTCCACATAAGCATATAGATCACTTATTCCTTTATAGGTGCTAGGTTGAGGAATTTTGAATTTTTGGAGAAAAGGCTTGTTTAAGATTCAATTGACTAAGGGTGAGCAATTTGCCTTTGCCAAGCTCAATTTTCCTTTTCCCTCCTTGTTTTTATTTTTTTTTATTTTTTTATTTTTTTTATTGTTTCCATCACTCTTTGTCCAAAGGTCCTGGCTTTCTCATTTTGAATTTCCTTCCTTTCTATGTTATGAGTCCCGCATACCTTGGTCTTGCTTGATACTGGAAGGATTTCTCCTTTTTTTTTTTTTTTTTGTTTGGTTTGGGGCCTATGACATCCTATTTTGGTTAATTCCTTTCCTTAAAGTAATTAGATTAACTAGATTATTAATAGAATCAATGAATTTATAACTTGAGGGTCCTCCACTTTTTGCTCTTATATAGCCTGCAATGATGTCAGTAGATTATAGGTATCTTGGCCCATTTTATTAATGCTTCATTTGTTCTTCATTTCTCATTTCTATTAGGTTATATTCAACAAACTATGATGGTTGAACTAAAAATTTCCTTAGATCCTATAAACCTCCCAAAACTCTACCAAAATAATGAATAAAAAATATGAATGTGCCCGGTGATCAGACTTTGATGCTCAAGTTAGTAATCTTATTTAAAAGAAAAAGGTATTGGAAGTACATTAATAAATTATGATATTCATACCTTAGTTTCGAGTGTGTGTGTCTATATATATATATATTTATATAGTGATCACCTAGTTAATCTTTTAAACCACCATTCTTAAGGAAGAATTGGACAAAGATTTAGATATTGGAATGAGTGGTTTTCTTCTTTGGTGCTGAGCTTTGCGAAAAATAAAATGCTAGTAAGGTTGTTTCTAAGTAGGAGTGGATAACATACAAGTGGCTTGATTCGTCCACTCACATAGGTAACTATTCACCTTGTTAGAACTTGGATGAACTAGATCCATTTATGATGGGATCTGGCCCATCCAAGCTGCAACAGTGGTATCAAAGTGCTTGGTTGTGAGAGTTTGTTTAATTCATATGGCTTCTACTAGTGTTTTAGGAAACTTATCTCAAAATGTTCCTACATTTACTAGTGTTCATCACCAGTTCTAGCATATCAACATCAGGACATTATTTTTATATTATGATCTATGACATGGTTAAGAATAGTCTTGATGAACTTGATGAAGCAAAGAGGCTCATTGCAGCTCAATGAAATGAGATAAAGGAAAAGTAAAATAAGGATGCCAAAGCTTTATTTTTAATTCAACAAGCACTAGATGATGCCATTTTTTCACTGGTTATGGTTGCCACAATATCAAAGGAAGCATAGGAATTACTTGAGGAAGAGTATCAAAGCACTAACAAAATTGTTATAGTAAAGTTACAAACCATACACTGAGAATTTGAGAATTTGTAGATGAAAGGGTTAGAACAAATTTGTTATAGTAAAGTTGCAGATCATACGCTGAGAATTTGAGAATTTGCAGATGAAGTGGTCAGAATTTGTACAATAATTTTTTTTAAGAGTTTGCTCACTAATGAACTAGAATAGAGCCCTTGGAGAAAAATGGATAGATCAAAAGATTATTGAGAGGGTTCTATGAAGTCTTCCTTTTAAATTAATCATATTGCTATTGTTATAGAGGAATCAAAAGATTTATCAAAATACTCTCTTTAAGAGTTGATGGGGTCTCTACAAGTACAAAAGTAACAGATGAATAGAACCCCTGAAGACTCTCTTCAATAAGCTTTTCAATCAAAACTTGATTGGAAGGAAAAGTCAGATGACTCATCTCGAAGAAACTATAACCAAGGTCACAACAAGTCACTTCATGGAAGAGGTAGACAAAGAAGCAATGGCCAGCACAAGAATTCTAATAGAGGTAAAAACTCTCATCCTTGCTCTTATTGTGGAAGGTCAAATCACGAGCATAAAGATTGTAGGTATAAAAGAAGAATGTACAAAACAAAAAGGTTACTCGGTGTTACTAGGTGTTACTATTGTGATGGATATGGTCATATAGAGAAAAATTATTTTAAAAAGGCTGTTGAAAATTCAAATTCAAATGAAGAAAAGAATGTTCCAGAAGAAAACTTGTTTGTTGCTTGTTTAGTTGTTCATGATGAAGTGAAGAATGATGTTTGGTACTTGGATAACAGTTGTAGTAATCACATGACTGGCAACAAAAAATTGTTTATGGAATTTGATGATTCCATGAAAACTAAAGTTAGAATGGGCAATAACAACCACGTTCAAGTATGTGGAATTGGTACTATTGCTATAATGACAAAATTTGGAAAGAAATTGTTACATGATGTTATATATGTGGCTAGCTTAGGTGATAACTTGATTAGTGTGGGTTAGCGGGAGAAGAAAGGTTATTTATTTGTGTTTGGTGATGATGAATGATTTGACAGATGATAAGGCCAATATGAAATTACTTTTTTCTATTAAAATGGGTGAAGATAAAATGTTTTCTTTTGTGTTTTTAGAAGCCCATTAATGCTTTTAGTGCTACAATGATAATTCTTTGCTTTGGCATCAAAGATATGGCCATCTTAATTTTGATGGTCTTAACTTGCTGTGTAAGAAGAATATGGTGAATGGTCTTCTAGTTATTAAAGGCAAGAAGTAACTTTATGAAGCTTGCATTTTTAGAAATCATTTTCGAGAAAGATTTCCTAAGAGCAGCATTTGGAGAGCCTCTAGGCCACTGATGTTGGTGCATTCAGACATTTGTGGAGCAAATACCCTCCTTAAGTGGAAGTAAGTACTTTTAAGTTTTTATTGATGATTTTTTGAGGATGACATGGATTTATTTTTTAAAGGAGAAGTTTGAAGCTTTGGAATGTTTCAAAAAATTCAGAACTATGGCAGAGAAACAAAGTGGTTGCTATATTTTGAAACTAAGAATTGATCGAGGTGAGTTTACTCCCACAGGATTTAATAATTTTTATAGCAAACACAAGATCAAAAGACAACTTATAGCAAGCTATACTCCCCAACAAAATAGAGTTATTGATTGAAAAACAAAATATTTGTTGAAGCTGCAAGAAGTATGTCGAATAATAAATGTCTTCCTAAGAAGTTTTGGGTAGAGGCTGTGGGAGTTGTTGTCTATCTTCTCAATAGATCTTTAACTCAAGCAATTGAAGGAATGCTATAAACCAAGTATAAGTCACTTAAAAACATTCAGTTGTATTGCCTATGTATTTGTACTTGCTGAATTAAGAATGAAATTAGATGACAAGAGCTTGAAATGTGTCTTTATTAGCTATTGCAAAGAAACAAAAGGTTATAGACTTTATGATCCTATTTCAAGAATATTAATTGTTAGCTATGATGTTGTTTTTGATGAAAATGATGCTTGGAATTGGGGAGATGCTACTTTGTAGCCTAGCAAGATGGTGATTTCAGATGTGGATATATACAACACACAAGAGCCTACTAAGTCATTGCCAAACAGGCCACATGAGTCATCCTTTTCAGAATCATCTCTAAGAAAAGTGAGGAGCCTTGCTGAGTTTATAAATCATGTCACTATTTTGCTTTAGAACCTAGTTTTTATGAAGATGCAAAGTAGAAAGAAGAATGGAGAATTGCAATGAAATAAGAGATTCAAGTGATTGATAAGAACAAGACATGAACCTTGCTAGAGTTACCTATTGTACTGAAATGGATTTACAAGACCAAACTAAATTCAAATGGTTCTTTATAAAGGAGCAAAGCTTGGTTGATAGCTAAAGGATATGCTCAAATCTTTGATTTTATTGAAACTTATGCTACAGTTGCTCGCTTCAATACAATTCAAACTCTTTTAGCCTTGGCAGGCCACAATGGATGGGAAGTTTATCAACTATACATAAAATCAACATTTCTTAATGGTGATCTATTGAAAGATGTATATATGGAGCAACCTAAAGGCTTTGTGGTGAAGGGTTAAGAACATAAAGTCTACAAATTATATAAGGCACTTTATGGGCTTAAACAAGCACCAATAGCAAAAATTGACTGCTATTATACTCAAAATAATTTTCATAAGAGTGCTAATGAACCAACTCTTTATGTGAAGAGTCAAAATCATGATTTTTTAGCTGTGTGTATATGTTGATGGCATGGTTTATATGGTAAATTCTTCTCAAATGGTACAGATGTTTAAAAGGTCAATGATGTAAAATTTTGAGATGTCTAATTTGGGTTCCTTGCATTTTTTTTTTTTTTGGGTATTGAAGTGGTGCAAGATTCTTATGGTATTTATGATTGCCAAAAGAAATATGCAGTGGATTTATTAAAGAAAGCTAGAATGGGAAATTGCAAGGCTGCCAAGACATCATTAAATACAAATGAGAAGCTTTCCTTAAAATGATGTAGCTGAAAAAGTTGATAAGAAGCAATTTAGGAGCATTATGGGAAGTTTATTATATCCTACTTGCACAAGAACAAATATTTTCTTTGTTATGAGTTTGATTTCTCTGTTTATGAACAGGCTAAGCAAGCATCATTTGGGAGTAGCTAAAAGAATTCTTCATCATATTCAAGGCACTTCAAATTATGGCATCAGGTATTCAAAAGGAAAATTAAATAGTCATATTGCCTATAATGATAGCGTTAAGGCTTTTTGTATCAATGATAGAAAAGCACAACTGGCTATTCGATTAGTCTTGGTTCAGGAGCCATTTCATGGTCCTCAAAGAAGCAACAATGCACAACTCTCTTAAGCACTGAAACAGAGTATGCTTAATAAATCCATGATTACTTTGTCTAAAAAATCCAATTCAGTAATGGAGACCAAAGCATGTTGAAATAAGATATCATTTTATTTGAGTATTAATTACCAATGGAGTTGTGGAGCTGCATTATGTCAACACTAACAGTCAACTAGCATATGTGTTTACAAAAGCCTTAGCTGAAGCAAAATTCAAAGAATTTGAAGTTTTATAAGTCAATTAAGTAATTCTTTACAACACTTGTTATCACCTCTCTTTCTCTTATACTTGAAAATTGATCTAACATGCACAATTTAGTTGTCAATCATATATAATATGATCATTACATACTCATGTTTAAATCATCCTTCTCCAGAGCTAAAAAAAAGCCCAATACCATATGTATAAATAATTGGATGCTATCAATATGCCTTCAATTAGGTTATGATATCTCGAGTTTGAATTCCAATGTAAGTTAAATTAATAATTTGATACTTTTCCCTTCAAAAAGAAATTGTAGTAACATGCATAGTCTTGTTTGGTTGTTGCTGAATATTAATTATATGCACATTACTTATTTTTTCATTAATTTATTTTTGACCCTCGCTTGAAATGGAGACTTCAAAACACTATAAATGATTTCAGTGCTATTAATTAATCTAAAGGTTTTTCTTTTGCCCAAAGAAAAGGAAATATATTAATTAAAAGAGAAGTACATGAGAATAACATAAAAGCAATAATCATAGCCTAGTACAACTCTATAACATAAGACTATGCTAAAAGAAAAAAGTCAAATTTATATATTAAATAATATAGTTGTACCATGGGTGTAGAAAAATTAGAGTCTCAACCTCCCTACGAACACCATTAAAGGTAGTGAGACCGTAAGAACGTCGAGCATCAGGTAACCCAAACCAAGTTTCAAATGAGAGCCAAACCAAGTTGCAAATGACTTCTGCGAAGAACTGATGGATTTAATAATCATTTGTACAATTATAGAAGCAACTGGTGCTCAAAAAGTCACTTGCTCATCTGGTAAGCCAAGACAAGAGGACACTGTCGCTAGTGAAATTTCTGTCACTGGATAGACCGAACCAAGACTATAATAGATCTGAGGTCTTCTTCCATAGCAATCTCCATAAACTCCATAAGAGGAGGTATAAAAACGTCCATTAAAGGAGGCACAAAAAACTCCACCTAGGAGAGACTAAAACCAAAGAACAAAGGAGAAAAAAACTAAAGGAAATGGAAATTTTAGGCGTGTCGCTGGCCAAAATGGCCGATGACAGTCAATGTTTGATAAAAAAAAATAGAGGAGTGGCAAATGGGCTGAGAGAGAAAGAGAGAGAGACAAGAAATACTTGAAAAATGGTTTTTTAATTAATCTAAAGGTGGATTGGTATTATATACAGATTATTAATATATAAGGATAAGGAAGATATAGCAATCAAATACCAATACCTTTTTAAATAGTAGTAGATTGTAGCTGTTTATGATATCAATAATTTGTTTCTAATAATAATCAAAATATATAATGAACTAAATTAGGAGTCTCTTGAGAGTATGTTGTAGGGTTAAATAAACAGTATGCCAGCCATTTTGAGCAAGGTGAACCAAATCCCAAAAGAATGATAACTCAGGATGCTTGCATATCACATATTTCTTTTCTCTATTCTCATGTCTTTGCTCACCTGCATTTTTGCTGGTAACACTTTCGCAGCATGGTTTCAATGGATTTTTAGACTCAAAATTTTCTGTTGCAGTAGTAGAAAAAAAAGGTTACATATTAATTTATTTAAAAAATTATTTGTAATTTTTTCTTCAAAAAGCATTCTAAAAATATATTTTAATCCAAACAAAATTTCAAGATAGAAGGAATGATCTATTTATTTTAATTAAAAAGGGTTTTTGGCTTTATAATATTGCTAATAAATATTAATTAAAAAGTGTATTTAAATTATTTTATATTTCTACTCAAAGGAGTGTATACAATGTAAAATATTTTAAGAAAGATTATATTCAATAATTTATATCATAGATACAGTTATTTAAAATTACTAATGGTAAATGCTTAACCTCTCAATTAACAAAGATGCATACCTATAACAATAACAAAGAATTTAGAACTATTTTGTTGGGAGGGCCGAATTTTTTATAAAATATATAGTTTGTAATTTTTTTTACTTATCGCATATTATTTTATTTTATTGTTACTAATTAAGTTTTGCTTGTTATTTAAACTCATATAACTATGAAAAAAAATTATTGTATCGAAACATACTATTTAAAAAAGTATTATTTTTATTTTAGAGTACAAATAAGATGAATATTTAAATTATTTGTTATGGTTTCCTTATTATAGTGCATGTTCATTCACTCTAGCCAAGCCCAAATATACCTAGCTTATAAAATATTTAAATTTGACTCGAATTTAATCGAATTAATTTAAACTGCTTAAATTCAAGCAGTAAGTAGAGCTTTTTTTTTTTTTAAAATAAAAAAACGTGTTTACATAAAATTAAATGTATTTTTAATATATATTTTCTCCATCCCATAGAAAAGTTTTAATAGTTAAAATAATACTTTTTTTTTTTATAATGCCTCTAACTTATATTAGATGGCTCTATTTATTGTAATTTTTCAATTACTATATTTAACAATATTTACTTAAAAATAATGCAAAATAAATAATGATGTAATAGGAAATTAATAAATGAATTATAATCTTAAAAAGCAAAATAGACTATATTTTGTGAAGGATAAAAAAGAAAAATGAGTTTATTATTATGAGATAGAGGGAGTATAATATTTAAAATAAAAAATAACTAATACTTAGAATGGAAGCCTACTATAGTTTATTTAAGCTTTAATATGAAATTAACAAATAAACTAACTAAAATTTTAAAAAGAAAGAGTCAATCAAAGTTGAGTTGAGTTTTTTTTTTTTTTTTTTTTTTTTTTTTTTTTTTTTTGTAAATATCGTACAAATTTGAATTTAACTGTAATCAACAAAACTCAATTAAGCTTAAATTGAAATTCAAGCAATAAATTTTTTCAAATGAAATTAAACTTAAGTATTATATTATATTATATCGATTTCATGCAAAATCAAACTCAGACAAACTGCGATTATTTTTTAAGATAATATTAAATTATATATACTTTTAAGTGATTATAGTGAATGAGACAAAGTTGTGCACTTAGTTAGTATAAACAAGAATTTTGCTAGTGTAAAGTGCATTGTGTATGAATGAATAGAATAATTTCGCCATTTTTAACTTTTCTATTAGTTAATTAGTCACCTGATTTGTGCTTTTGTAGATCCATGGCGGTAACGAAGGAGCTATAAAGATCCAGAAATATGAATATTGATTTCTTACTCTGATTGTTCAATTTTCGCAGAGCTCGCTGAAGCATATGGTTGTGAAATTTTGAGGCTATGTTGATGCTTTTGTTGCAACTCAGATAAGAAGATGAAGCAGTTTTTTGCGGAAAACATCTTGCAGGTCCCATCCCTACAACTGTTATTTTTCCAATTCCCAACTGAAGAATATGCCTAAGATTCTTGGCAAGCTGGTTTATAACTCTTCTTGTGAAATTTGGCATGTCCTAAAGTTAAATTGAAAAAAAAAAAAATTCACCATTAAAGAGTTTGAATGTAAAACCATTGCCTATATTATGAGTATACATATATTTATCTCATTCATCTTAATCAATCGATGAAAAGATATTTAAGTAATATGACTATTTTTTTAGTGAAAAAGGTACTCATACTCATGTTTTCTCTATGTGTTGTTGTTACATTGAATGGAGTTTGTACAAGGACACTTCCTTGCCCCATAAATTTTTTAAATATTACACTTATAATTTTTTAATTCTTCTATATTTTCCCCCTAACTTTTTTCTTTTTTCATATTTATCTTTTTAATTTTTAATTTTACCCTTTTAACTCTAGAAATTTTTATAGATGACTGTCTAGTTCCATAATTTTTTAAAAAATTTACACTAATGTTTAACATTTTTACATTTCCACTCCAAAATTTTTATTTTTTTATACTTTTCCCTCCTAAAGTTTTATTTTGACTCCTCTAGCTCTAAAAATTTTCAACAAAAGATCGACCTCAACTAAATCATAGGTCCATCATTGTATGTACACCCAATATAAACAAGACCTAGATAATATTTGATAAAATTAAAAATTAAGTGTTAAAAATTAAAGTAGTGAACTTTAAGTGATAAATAAAATAAGTAAGGTAATTTTTAAATTATAAAAATATTTTAAAAACTAATCACTTATTATATTCAGTGCAAATTTTAAATTAAAAATTTTGATTTACTATTTTAAGTGACTTTTAATTTAGTTGAAACTTTTGAAACAAATATTATCAAACAATTTAAAATAATTAATTGCTGAAAATATTAATTTTAAATATTGAATGATATTATCAAACAATCGTTTATGTAAGTTAAATTCTTAAAACTACAGGGACTAGGGACCGGCCTAGAGGTGGCCCATTCCCTGCCCCCATTATTTTTATTATCTTTTTAGTATATATATATATATATATATATATATATATATATATATATATATATATATATATAATGTATTTATAGAGTAAAAATATGAAATTGGCCCCCAATTTTTTTTCATGTTTTTAATACGTAGAGTTAAAAAATAAAATTAATCTTTAAAATAATTAATTTATCAAAGTATTGGATTAAATTACATAAATTTCAATATACTTTAAATGTTAATACTCTAAATTTCTCATATTATACAAAATACAATTCAAATTTGAACTTTATATTTTTTTTAAGGTTATATAAAATATAATAAACACGTAAACTATTATAAAAATCTTTTGTATGATTTTTAGCATTATCAACCTTTTAAAAAGTATGGATAGAAATTTTTAAGCTTTTTTATTTAAGAAATAAGAAAATTAATAAATAATTTTTATTATTCAAAAAATCACATAAAGCTAAATAATTGAAACACGTAGATAATATATAAATTTTATTTTGATATTTTTATTTTGACTTTATAATATGTTTTTAATAAATCAAGTGAAAAAGTTATGGCAATTAATTTTTCTATTTTATTTTAATTTTAAAGTGAAAGTAATTTTATATTTTTTATGTAAGAATTTTTTTTTATTTTGTGCCAAAGTGAATATTTTTCTATTTTATGTAAGAAGTGAATATTTCAAAATTAGCCCCAATAAAATCATTAGGGATTCTTTCATGTTAAGAACCATATCTTTGAAGATTTGTTTTATATCTAAGAATTAAGAGTATTCTCTCCCTAACTTGCACAGCAACTAAAACTAAGTCATCTCCTCTGATAATATATATCTAAGTCTTTTTATCTGCTACTAACCTGAAGAGTGCCATTTTTCTGCAAGTAGAAAGCATAGTCATTGCCAGAGAAAGATACCAACACCACAGAATTAGCAAGGTCGCGTTTGGAATATACTTTTTGATGAAGTAAACGTTTCAAAAGAGAGATTTGGAGTTTCAGGTTTGGTAAATCTTTGATCCATGTATTGAAAACACCAATTCTTCCATATGCAAAATTCATCCCTCGCTCTATTTGTGTTTGGTTTGCAAATTTTCTTCATTTGTAAGGGATTGGAGATCTTATGCCAATAAAGGAAGCTGTGCACATATCAAAAAGCAAGAAAAATTATATATATATATATATATATATATATATATATATATATATATATATATATATATATATATATTAGCTAAGGATTTGTAGGCTTATTGATTTTAAATTTTTATTTGAGAAAAAAAATATTGTAAATTGAGTTAATTTAGTAGTCAAAGATATTTATCAAATGACCCATTACTGTATTAGTGATCATAAAAAAAAATTTAATAAGACAAAACTACAATATGTTTTAGATATATGTGTTTTTTATAGTTATTTTGTTAAAAATTAAAGTAAACATACTTTGATATTTTTTAAGAAAAATCAAAATTTTTTTATATTTTTCTACATAAATAAAATTATATTTTTGTAATTCTTTTTAATTGCGATAAATGTTTTGATTTTATAAAATATGACTTATTTTATGTAAAATAATAACTTTACAAAAAAATAATTTAATTTATACACCTATAATTTTCATAATTATGGAATTATTTTTCAAGTATTAAATGAAATTAAAAGAATTTAACAAGTACTAAATGAAAGCAGAATAAAAAACAAAAGTAATTAAAGCACCTATATAGTCAGTAAGAACACGACCATCAGAGAAACGACCACTTAATTGGTTTACCAGGAAAACTGTAACCATAAGGTTCAATCCATGAACCTTCATTTTTCTTAAAGTTCCCAGTGTCAACATAAGAGTCTCCAAAAACAAAAAGCTTCACGCGGTGGCCATAGAGTTGGTGATGGTGGTGATTTGGTGTTTTCTTGTTGATTACTTGAACTCCTGCTATTTCGAATAAAAAAATGATTATGTAACTGTTAACATAATAAAGGAATTAAAAACTGTGATACAAATAGAATTAAAGAAATTTGTCTGATCTAAAGAAATAGTAGTTAGAGAGAAGATAATCATGAGGAGGAGAAGAGAGTTGTATTGCTTCAGCTCAGTTGTAGAGTATTAATGGAGATTTTAGAGAATTAGGATTGGCATGCTACGTTTCAAGTGTGTTTGGGTATTTATTAGCTTGGATTAATGCTTCATATATAATATATACATAAAATGGTTGGAGTTGAGTTATATTTAGATTGCTAAATATAGAGAAAGCATTCAATAGTCTTTAAAAGCAATCACTGTAATTTATTATTACGGTTTTTATGATATGAAAGGTATATAGTATAAAATAACTTTTTTATAAACTTTAACAAATTTTTTAATTATTTTGGGCGTAATTTTAATTATTTATAATCTAATTATATTTTGTTTTATTTTTATATATAAATATGAAGAATTAAAAAATATTTTTGAGTTTGGTGGGGTGAGCCCCATTATTTGTTATGGGTTTCCTTATTGTAGTGCATGTTCATTCACTCTAGCCAAGCCCAATCGGGCATGAGAAATTTTCCGGCATTGTCCTATATATATCTAGCTTAAATTCAAGCAGTAAGTAGAGCATTTTTTATTATTATTTTTTTTTAAATACAGCAAAGTGTTTACATAAAATTAAATAATTTTTAATATATATTCCCTCCCATAATAATAGACTTATGGTTAATTGCACACAGATTAAGAAAATGAAATTTTTATAGTTAAAATAATACTTTTTTTTTTTTTTTATAATACCCCTAACTATATTAGATGGCTCTATTTATTGTAATTTTTCAATTACCACATTCAATAATATTTGTTTGATAATAATGCAAAATAAATAATAATATAATAGAAAATTAACAAATGAATTATAATTTTAAAAAGCAAAATGAATAATATTTTAGGACGGATAAAAAAAATAAATTTATTATTATGAGGCAGAGGAAGTATGAGATTTAAAATATAAATTATTAATACTTAGATTGATAGCCTACTATTGTTTATTTAAGCTTTAAAGAAAATTTGTTTTATATCTAACAATTAAGAGTATTTTCTCCCTAACTTGCACATCATCTAAAACTAAGTCATCTCCTCCTATAATATATATCTAAATCTTTTTATTTGCTACTAACCTGAAGAGTGCCATTTTTCTGTAAGTAGAAAGCATAATCATTGCCAGAGAAAGATACCAATACCACAGAATTAACAAGGTCACGTTTGGTATATACTTTTTGATGAAGTTGACGTTTCAAAAGAGAGATTTGGAGTTTCAGGTTTAGTAAATCTTTGGTCCATGTGTTGAAAACACCACTTTCTCCATATGCAAAATTCATCCCTCGCTTTATTTGTGTTTTGTTTGCAAATTTTCTCCCTTTGTAAGGGATTGGAGATCTTATGCCAATAAAGGAAGCTGTGCATGTATCAAAAAATAAAGAAAAATAATGTATATGTATTAGCTAAGGATATGTAGGCTTATTGATTTTAAATTTTTATTTAACAAAAAAATGTTGTAAATTGAGTTAGTTTAGTAGTCAAAGATATTTATCAAATGACCCATTATTGTATTAGTGGTCGTAAAAAATTTAATAAGACAAAACTACAATGTGTTTTAGATATAAGTGTTTTTTATGGTTATTTTTTTGAAAATTAAACTTTTTAACTATTTGGTAAAATTATAAAACATAATATTATTAAAACTAATTATATGCATATATCATTATTAATTTCATAATTACAAAACATAAATTATAAATGTATATATTAAAATATTATAAACGAGCTTATTTGCGAGTCTATTAATCAATCTGTTCATGAATCTAATTGAATTGAGCTTAGTTTTGATCAAACTCGACTCATTTATTAATTGCCCATTGAATTAAGACTCAAATTTAACTCATTCATACCGAGCTATTCGCAAATAACTTGGTTCATATGTAGCCACACGGTTATTAAAGGTGTAATCATTCTCAATGGAATTCTTTATTTTAAAAAAGCATCATTTGTTTGATAAAGAACATATTTAAATATAAAGAGTGGATTTTTTTTTTAATCTAATGGACTCTTTATATTTTTTTCTTCATTTTACTTTTTTTCATAAACATTAATGGTTTTAAATTTTTTTTCCTCCTTTTCTTTATACAATTTTTCCCTCTTTGTATTTCATTACTGATAACTCTATATTTTTAGAGTTATTTTATTTGTTTAAACTTAAATTTTAGCTCAGTTTTCGAGAATACAATAATATTATTACTTATTTTTAGAAATAAATAGTTTTATAATTTATAAATAAATTATAACATATTTTAAGTATTTTTATTTTATTTTTGCATATCAAAATGATGTCACAATGATGCAATAAAATAAATGATGCAGACGGTGATGTCATAAAAATAATGATGCAAGCAATGATTCAAGTTTTCAATCCATAAGAAATAAATTCAATGGTTGGTGGCCAAAATTTAATGGTTGGTGGCCAACCTAACTATTGTTGAATTTTTGATGTAAAAATTCAATGGTTGGTGGCCAACCTAACCATCAATATTGAATTTTTGATATAAGAATTTTAATGGAACTTGAATTCTTCCACCAAACATGCCTATAAATACCATACTTGACAAAGGAAAAGAGCATAAAAGAAAATCCATAAAAAAAAATATGTAGAGAGATTTTCATATGCTTTCTTAGAGTAGATTTGTTTTATTTTTATTTTCATCAAGAGGAGGAGTTTTTGGAAGCTTGAGTTCATCAAAGATTGTATTCCAAAACAAGTTCTCTCTAAACTCTATTCTTAAATTTAATTATAAGTTATTATTATATTTATTATTTTTATTGTTAATTTAATTGTTTCTTCTCTTTTAATTATGAATAGCTAATTTATTTTCTAGGATTTAGATGTAATCTTTTGATTTGCATATGATTATTTATATTTAATTAATTGAGTTGATTGTTGGAATTAATCTTTTATCTTATAATTTAATGTTTGTAATTAACTGGTCATTAATTGAATGATTTAAGATATTGTGTGAAGTAGCGAGAGTGAAAATACAATATTATTTCATTAGGATAATTGACCTAGGGAATGTATTGCTTAGAGATACGAATACTCCTTTGTGATTGTTAAAGGATTTCCATAAAATTTAATGAATTTGTGTTAATTGCTTATGATCACGAGAGTAGATATAAGGTTAATATGAACACACATGTTGTATCTTGAGAGAGAACATCATATAATTTAGAGAAATCTAATTATTAATTCCAGCAAAAATAATTTAATCTAAAAAATATAAAGTAATCATAGGTAATCAATTGATGAATTCTAAATTCTAAGCCTTTAATCTTATATCATATTTTCATCATTTATTTACTTGAATTTTACTTTAGTTTAAAATACGAATTCTCATAATTGATTTTCTAAATAATAGAGTAATCATAAAATTAGTACTTGTCAACCATTCCCTGTGGATTCGACACTCTATTCACACACTATTACTTAGCATGACCTGTACACTTGCAGAAATCGCGCAACAATTACTTTCTAGATAAGATTAAAAAATTAATCAATTAAGTGTTTAAAAACTTGGAACGCATTAATTAAAATTAGAATAAAAAAGTTTATTGAACTCTTATTTTATGAGATAATTTTTTATAATAAAGTGTTTGAATTATATAAAAAGTGTATTGGGAATGCTCTAATAGAGTTTAATATAGTCAATTCAATACTAAATTTGAGCTCCACTAAATTAAAAAATTGGATACTCAAAATTCAACTCAAACTCCAATTAATTTTTATTTTTGAAGTCGTGAATAATCAAAATATTTGAACTTTATTAAGCTCGATTACCACAAAAAAATTTTAAAATATTATTTATTAATTTAAAATAAAGTTTTTATAAATTGAAATTAACTCAAATTCAATTCAAATTAGTAAATTATTACTATCTATATAATATAAGATATATTTAAAATTATTTTAAAATTTCACATTCAATGAAACTCGTGAATCACTTAAATTAAGAATTATAATATTTTAAGTCCATTCAATTTCATCTCCTCAAGCGAAGAAGCAGCGGAGAAATAGAGTAGCGAAGAATTTTAAGACTATGATGCGGAAGATGACAAAAGTGAAATTCAAAGAATCAGTATAATACTGTATTTTTAGAAAGAAAAAAAAAAAAAAAGTTAAAGGTGGCAAAATTAAATTTGCCTATATATATATATATATATGTGTGAGGTCTCGCCCTAGCACTGGTCCGATTTGCTAAGTAGGATCGAAATGTTCATTTGGGTTTGAACTCACGATGGAACCCTTAGGTTTAGATTGGTTGATTTTTGAAAAAAGTCGCCACCTTAATTTTATTTTATTTGGAAAAAAAATTAAGAGAAAACCCAAATTAACTCTAATTAATATCCCAAAGAAAAAGATCACTAGTCTCGAAAATCAAAGAGAATTCAGAGACTATGTTTTTGGTTTATTTAGAAAAATGATTAGTTTGACAAATTTAATACAAAATGACTTAAAATAAATTTCATGAATAGTATATAATGCATGAATAAACAAATAAATAAATATTCATGCAAAGCAATAAAGCAATAAAAGAATTAACTTTATAATTCAAAACTAAAATAGGAGATATTTCCTCTAACTCTTATGGGTTATAGAGAAGTCACACATTCTCTAAAATAATTTCAAAAGCAATTACTTAAAGAAAAATACTGCAAAAGAATTTCAAAATCAACATTATAATAAAGAAAACAAACTAAAAGCAAATATCACAAAGAAAAGAAATAATTCATAAAAGAATATACAAGAGAAAGGTTATATTTTATTTAAATTGGATTTGATGCTTTAAACAAGCAAGCCTAAATATCCCTTTGAATAAGAATCAAAATCCACGTAGTTCGCCCTTCTTGCGAAGGGATTAGTTTAGCCTAGCCATTTTATCATGTTTCAATTCATTGATTGAAAGGTGGGTTGATTGATTAAATTAGATTGATTGATTACGGAGTTGCTAATTAGGTCAGATTTTAATTAACAAGTCGATGTAACAATTTAAATCATTTACCTAGTTGACTAAATCAGACTCTAATCAACATGCCTCAAGATAATGAAAGAAAATGATAAAACATGCAAAGCAAAGGAATAATAAACAAAAAGAATAAACTAAGCAATTATAAGAAAATGAAACAAAACAAAACAAAATAATAAATGAAGAAAATAAATACCTTATGAGGAGGAGACTTGGGGATGTAGGGCGGATGGAGCAGACGACCATATCGTAATTCTACCTTTTCGACTGGGCGGAATAACAACCTTTGAATGGCGATTCGGATGGCGTATTTGGGACCTCCTCAGATTGATTTGAAGAGAGCTACCTCGAAATGACCAACCAAATAAAAAATTAAACTAAAAGTTCATTCCTTTTGGACTAAACTTGTGGAGATGGTTCGCTTGATGCAAAGGCTAATCAAGCAAACCCAGAAGCTAAGAGGTTAAGAAAAAAGGAACGGAAGGACCCCTATATATAGGTGAGAGATTGGAGGAAGGTTTCATACACTTCTGATGTGAGATAACTGCATAAAATGGAGAAAAATGAAAAAAATAAGAAAGTCCCACCTGTTGTCACCAGAAGCCCTGCAGTAGCTGCAGGCTTTTTCGCTGCAGCCTCACGTTAGCCTGCGACAGCCGCAGGGTCTTCTGCAGCTGCAGGCTCAATTTCGCCCGTTTTGCAATTTTTGGCCCATTTCAATTTGATTTAAGCACGGTTTGATTCTATGGATTTGTAATTGAGTGCCAATTGTCTGGAGGTGCAAATTTGAGGGTTCACAGCTACCCCCTCATCAGAATTGGCTTGACCAAAGGTGATTCTAATGATAGTGAATCCGGGGATAGAGAAAATGAACCAAAGGGATGTCTGAGTCAGGATTAAGACATATTTGGATGAAAGGCATGATTTTTTTTGTAAAGTAAAAGATAGATGGAAGAAGAAACCATAGGAATGTTTAGGTGATCATTACTAAACATTTATGGATAAAGTTTCAAAAGAATTTTGATAAAAGGGTGGGGGTTGGAACCACATGGATGCCTAGATGATCGTTACTAGGCATTTATAGGTAAAATGAGATTTGTCAATGGCTATCAGTCTGGCCTTGATGTTGGATGTGAGAATGAACTTGGTGAATTTCAATTAAGGTTATCTGTCCAGCCCTAATATTAGAAGATAAAGAAGGTTTTGTGAATTTCAATTAAGGCTATTTGTTCGGTCTTAATGTTAGAAGCGAGAATTGGTTTGGTTAAATCTCAATCAAGGCTATCTGTTCAGCCTTAATGTTAGAGGTAAAGATAATATGGGAAAAATCTCAATCAAGATTATCTGTTCAGCCTTAATGTTTGAGGTAAAAATGATTTGGGTAAAATCTCAATTAAGGCTATCAGTTCGGCCTTAATTTTTGAGTAAATCTCAATTAAGACTATCTGTTCGGCCTTAATGTTTGAGTAAATCTCAACTAATGCTATATGTTCAGCCTTAATGTTGGGTAAATCCCAATTAAGACTATTTGTTTGGCCTTAATGTTAGAAAATAAAGAAGATATGAGGAAAATCTCAATGAAGACTATTTGTTTGACCTTAATGTTTAGAGATAAAAAGATGTTTTGGGAAAAATCTCAATTAAAGCTATCTGTCTGGCCTTAAAGTTGGAGGTAAATCACAATCAATGCTATCTATCTGGCCTTAATGTTGGGTAAATCACAATCAAGGCTATCTGTTCAGTCTTAATGTTGGGTAAATCTCAATTAAGACTATCTGTTTAGCCTTAATGTTGGAGGATAGAGAAGATATGATGAAATCTAGTAAAAGTAATGGTTTCAGTCTATTTTGGAAAGCCCAGCTTGATGTCTAGTCAGTTTTGAGACATTTCTAGTAGGAATGATGACGACCATATCTGGGAGGAATCGATGGAGAGATGATATTGTCTGGTAAGAATCGGCAAAAAGATGATCCATTTTGATTCAGAAGTCTAACTTTCAACTTGTTCTATTATGAAATGCATTTGACTATGCAATGATTGGATACCTTAAACCTATGAAGGGTCAATTTGATAGGAAAGTGCTGAGCTTTTGGGAAAATGATGCCCCCATTTTGGAAGGTAGCCTGGTTATTTGGTCTTTGGTTATTTATTTTAGGAAGAAGTCACTTTGGGAGGTTAAGCTAGGTATAGCTAGAAAAGGTTGGATTGGGCTTAAATGGGTTTTGCTTAGGAGAAGGTTTAATTTGAGGCTGAATTGGAAAGCTTGATCAGGGGGATCAAGTCCTTCGAGACGATTAGATCAAAAGGCTAGGTCAAGTTTTGGGAAGGTTAATTTGTTAGGCTTGTCTCTAAAAAAAGTTCATACGAGAGTCTTTGGTTAGGTCTGACAATTGGCTTGGTCACTTATGGCCTTCTAGTTTGGCTTTAGGGGAGCTTGTTTAGAATGAGTAGATTACCTTAGAAGGCTAAGTCAGGTTTGGCCTTGGCTAAGGTCATTTGGAAGCACAGTCTGGTTTGGCTATGTAAGAGATCATATTAGAGGCTTTATGGCCTTTTGGTGAGTTCATTCAAAAGCTTGGTCAGATTTTGCCTTAAGACTATGTTAGAGAGATCAGGCTGGGATGCTAGACTTAGGAGGCTAATCTTGGCTTAGAGGAAGGCTCAAGCTAGGAAATCCATTTAGAAGGCTCAGTCAAATTTGCTTTAGAGGAGATCATGGGCTTCATAAATGAAGGGTTTTTGGGAGTGGGCTTCACAGTGAAGGCTTTTGAGAGTGGGCTTCATGGTGAAGGCTTTTTGGGAGTGAGCTTCATTAGTGAAGGCTTCTAGGTGTTGAGGATATTCTTTTATAAGGTGCTTTGGATGGTTGGCTTTAGCTAGGGGCTTCATGATGAAGGCTTTGTTTCAAAGGCTTTTAGTTATAAAGGTATCGCATGCTCATGGTTAATGATTTGCCCTTTAACCTGGTTGCATTAGAATGTTTTGCAGGCCTCAAGAGACTTTGATCTCAGGGATTATGTGTTTTGCCAATAAGACTTAATCTGTCAAGGATAATGAGATGTTTGCCAAAAAGGCATGACATGGGCCTTGACTGGTTTAAGTCTTTCTTAATCAACTTAAGGATGATAGGCTTTAAGAGATATGCCTCGACTAGATCCAAAAATGATGAGTCTTAAGAGACTTAGGATTTTTCGTTCTGCCTATGATGAGATTTTGCCAAAGAAAAGGTGGTATGTGGCTTGAACTTGAAATGATGGTATGATTTGCCAATGAAGCTTAGGATGGAAAGATTCAAGAATAGTTTGAACGTAGGCTGAAACTTCTGAAAAGAATCATGGAAGTTGTATGGCTTTGGTTTTTGTAGCATGAATAATGGAAAAGAGCAAGTTAAGCTATCTTGTTGTTTGAGATTGAAGAGACTCTTAGAGTAACACTTAATTAATTTAACTTAATGTAGATGACACCCTAACAAAAAAAGCCTTTAAGAATAGCTAAAGGACTAATGAGAAGAGATAACTTAGGGATTATGCCCCTAGTGAGCGATAAGGACGTGACAAACTGGAGATTTAGCTTTTTGAGCTAAACAATGGGATGGATTGACAATAGATGATGATGTTCTGGAAAGTCATGCCTCCATTATGGGAAAAGGGCATAGAAGATAGTATATCCTTAGAGAATGAACCTCTGGTGAGGAAGGATGACTTCAGAGACATGGAATGAGATGGATTGATTGAAGACAACTTTGGATAAGAGGGAAGATGACTTGGATGAGCTCTCTCTCTCTCTCTCTCTCTCTCTCTCTCTCTCTCTCTTTCAGCTCTAACTTTTGCCTAAGCCGCCCTTTTGGGTTTTCAATTTAGCGAGCTTGAATTAATGAAATTTGGAAGAAAATTCCACCATGGTTTGGGTTGCTGCCTTTTTTTTTATTTTTTTATTTTAAAGGGCTCTGACCTTTGAATTTTGGATAAGGCCTTCTCTGAACTTATTACCCCTTGTTGAGGTGCATCATTTGATTACCCGATGTGCAACAGGTAATTACATTTACTTACTCTTTATGTTTCAACTTATTTGATCATTTGACCTTCTTTGATTAGGTGTAATTGTTGATGGCACCTCAAATTCTAACATGTGCTAATTGTGGTGGATTTGACTGTTTGTTCATTTCTCTCACTTTCTTTTTTTTTCTTTTCTTGCTTTTTCTTTCTTTCTTGCTTTTTCTTTTTTTTTTTTTTGGTAAGCTCATCCATGTCAGACTAAAAAGGAAGATAAGAAAATAAATGCACTAATAAGAAAATGTAGATGCATTACTATAAAGAAAACTTTACTACAAGATGATAAAAAGGGAACTGACATGGTTGGCAAAATACAAAATAAAATAAAATAGAATGACAGACTCTGACTCAAACTTAAACTTAGACTTTGATTTGGAATTCAACCTTAGACAGGTCAGATTAGCTAGGCTTGAATTCCTCCATGTTATGCCACTCAGGGTTGAGGTAACGTAGGGTTGAGTCGGATCTAGATTCCTTATCATTGTTTAGGTTGGTGGTGGGGAATTCAGCTTGAAATGATTTACTTTGGATGTAATCTCAACCTTTGATGCAGTTGCAACCAAAGCTCTGAAGATGGGTAGGTATTGTGTTAACAAGTGGGCTTGATAGGTCGAGAGTAGATTCTTGACAATGATATCTACTTGTTCTTGCTCAGTTGACTTGTTTACCATTTGAGCAACTTTAGCCCTCCACCTAGTAAGAAACATAGAGAAGGACTCATCTGAAAGTTGCTTCATGGTTTCCAAATCACGCCTAGTGACATCTACTTCAGTGTTGTAATGATACTGTCTAATAAAGATATGACAAATATCATCCCATGTTCTTTTTTGGCTTTTATCCAATGAAAGAAACCATCTCCTAGTAGCTTCGGTTAGCGATTCTTGAAACATTTGAGCAAGGAGCTCATCGCTAAGTCCCATAGGTTTCATTACTCCTATATACATCTTTAGATGAGTTTTGGGGTATATGGTTCCATCAAATCTATCTAACCCAGGCATTTTGAATTAGGGAGGAAGCTTGGCATTAAAGAATAAGATCAAGCTATCCATATCAATTAAATCATTATGGTGCTTTAGGGATTTGATGGTTTTCTCCATAGTTTCAAGTTTATCCATAAGCAATTTGGTATCCTGAGAGAAAACTTCCCCATCTTGAAAAGGATTTATGAGAGAGGAAGATCTAGAGTGGGTAGTGGTGTTTAGAGCTTGAGTATTGGTAGGTTTCCCAAGATAGGTTTGGTTCGAATTGTGGTTAAGATTATTGAGGTTTGCTTGGTTAATCAAGGCTTGAACTTCCTCAATGATGGCTTGCCTTTATTCCTTCATGTTTTTCAAATTGGATTTGTTGAGTAGCTAGGATAGCTTGAAAATACTCTTTATACTTCTTAAGAGGCTAGTCATAAGTGTGGTCAGGGCATCCATGTCAAGCGGGTTGACCATTAGTACCTTATGAACCAAATCAAAGAATTGAGGTAAGTGCTTGGTGAAGAGGCAGAAATATGGGCATACAAACTTTAGGGAGAAAGACTCCCTTTGATATTATGAGCTAACTTCATTTTGGGCTTTTGAGGATTTCCTAAGGTTGCCTAGGTCAAGGTCTCAGGCTTAAGGGATCAGGGTGGACCAAAGGTATTGGACTTAGGGTAGTATGTTAAGCCAAAGGTATTGGGCTTAGGGTAATGTGTTAGGCCAAAAGTATTGGGCTTAGGATAGTGTGTTGGGCCAAAGGTATTAGGCTTAGGATAGTGTGTTGGGCCAAAGGTATTAGGCTTAGGGTGGTGTCTTGATGATTTGGTTGGCAGGGTATAGGTAAAAATGAGAGTAGAGGTGTTTTAGGTTAAAGGCTAAGGTAATGGGGTAAGGTTTAGGGTGATGGCTTAAGGTTTATAGGGGCAAAGGTGATTGTGACAGAGATAGAGTGTTTAAGGTTTAGAAGTGAATGTGTTTGGATAGAAGTGGAAAGTGAGTATGTGACCCTTCTTCGGTTTAAGGTATAACCAAGACTAGAGATGAATACATGTTTTGTTATACAATATGGATGCATGATATGCATGGAGAAAATATTTCATGAGAATGCAGAGATTCAAGGTTCTAATTATGGTACATACAACCTAAGGTGAAGATCTAAGTTCATTACATGAAAAGGATAAGGGTGGCTTGTACAGGGTACTCGTCACACTAGAGCAGCGATATACCTAACCACATGTGAGTCAAAGAGCCTCGTATGGGTCCAACAGTACGTGCATGCTCGTTACACCTTTGAAAGGATCAAAGGATTCGTCGTAGGGTGGATGATTTCACCATCGGCGAATAGACCCAAGGAGGGTTACCCACTTGATGTTACTTTCTATCCATTGTTTTCCTAAGAAATCTAGGTTGAAAGGCAAGGAGCCAATGCAAATGATGCATGAAAGTCATTTCTATATTAAAGTGCCAAACATTGATTTAAACCAATTGGTAGTCCTCTTATTTCTTTTGTTAAAAAGAAGGTGGTCCCTAGTGGAGTCACCAGCTGTGAGGCCTTGCCCGAGCACCAGTCCAATTCGCTAAGTGGGATTAAAATTCTAACAACCCACATCTATCCTAGGAGTTTTAGTGACAAATTATCTGAATTTAGGCTTATTGTGACAAATTGTGTAACTATATGAAAATTTATGTGTGATTTGACTTATGAGTTTGGGGCATGTTAAATTAATTTTAATATGCCTAGTATGAATTATTATTGTGAAATAAATGATTTGAATAAAATGCATTAGGATGAAATAATTTATTTTTTGTAAAATGAATTTTTATGTTAAAAGATGATTTTTAAGTATAAAATAATTTTATGGAAATTTTTAAAATATTTTTAAATAATTTTTTTTGGGGGAAATTTTAATGAAAATAATAAGAAAAATATTTTACCTTTAATTACCTATAATCAGCACTAAATTAATTAAAAATCCTAAATACCCAAAAGCTCACTACACTAAAATATTCCTAATCTAGCTCATTAAGGATAAACTTGGAAATTGTACCCCAAACCCTAATATATAATGAAAAATTTTGGCCAGCACTCTTATTCTAGCAGCCATCACTCCATTTTCTATATCTTGATAGAAAAATTCTCTTAAAATATTTCTCTCTACTGAAATTCATATAAAAAATCCATCAAACTTGCGATTTCACGACTATTTCGTAAGTTTTTCTTTTCCTTTCAATTTGCTTTTTGATTTTTATGAAACTAATCTTGGGAAAATTATTTTGAACTAAATATTTACTAATTTTTATTGATAAAATTTGGGATAGGTTATTTCTTGAGAGAAAAATTAATTTTTCCACCGAAAGCATTAACCTCTCTACGTGATTTCTCCAAAAGTGAATCCTGTAACTCAAAATTGAAATTTTTATGCATAGACCATATCAAGGGGGTGATTCATGTATGAATGATTTCTAAACTGATTTTTGATGTGTTTTGTTGAAAAATACTGGATTAAATTATATTTCTGCATATTTTTACGATGACAGAAAAGTTTCAGAAAACAAAAGAATTCAAGGTTTTTGTGTTAGAACTTAGAAGTTGGAAAATTCTATTACTAAATTAATATGTGGCTGCCGATTTGTGTGAGAAAGCATTCTAATATGATATTTGTTTTGTTTAAATGAAAAATAATGATTTGAATCATGTGTTTGTATATTGCTGTAACGAATGAAAAGCGCGGAAAGCATGAAAACTCATGATTTTTCACCTAAGCCTTAAAACTTAGAATTTTTTTTGTAAAAATACTATCTATGGCTGCCAAATCATGCATGGACATGTTTTAAACTGATATTTGCTGAGTTTGAATGAAAAATAATGATTGAAATAACCTGTTTACATATTTTTGAAATGACCAAAAATACTGAAAACAAGAAAACTCATGGTTTCATACCCTATAACCCAAAAAGTTGAATTGTCATGTGTGAGAGATACTATGTGTGGCCGATTCATATGAATTAAAATTCTAAAATGATTTTTGTTGTAGTTACATAAAAAATCTTGGTTCAAACCATGTTTTCACATATTTCTGAAATAGACGGAAAGTGCGAAAAGAAAGAAAATTTAATTTTTCCTTTAGTGATACATTTGGCCTACATCAATATTTTTGTCCCAATGTTTATAATTTTTATGTGATGTGTTTTGATGATTATTGACATATATGTATGAATAATAAATAATAAAATTTCATATTAGTTGAAGGTATGACCTTAGATAAGCTTAAAGCCATTTTGGTATACTTAAGGTATACTTAAGGTATCTTAACCTTATATTGTGATTAATGCAAATGTGATTGGGAATATAGAACTAGATGTTATGATGACTTGATAATAAATACATGGTTTTGAGTTGATGAAGTGACAATTGTATAAAAAGGATCATAAGAGTTAAGCATGACACTTGAAAGGTTAATTGTTAAGTTGACATGTATGGAAGTGTAAAGTGAATTAAGATAATTTTAAAGTGAGATGATATTGAGGTAATAATATTGTGATGACCTTAGAAAGGTATTGATATGATTGTAATGTATTCTCATGTGAGCCTATAAGGCCTAAGTATGTAAGACTTTTAAAGTCAACTTGTTATGTGCAAGTGATTAGTACACCTATATGTGAACTTTAAGTGTATGTGTATGCTGTATGTGCATGGGTAGTTATGGGATAGAAGCATCATAAGTTAATAAATACTAAGTATTAAACTAAATATTATGTTAGAGTTTAAGGAGCTTTAGAAGTGCAAATGGACTACATATACTAGGAGCAAAGGAACCCCAAGGTGAGTAAACACTATGTTCATGTTACAAGTGTGAATAAACATCGTATTCATTCTACAAGTGTGAATAAACGCCATGTCCATGCTATAAGTGTGAACAACATTATGTTGTGTTATAAGAATGTGATATATTGTTATGTAAGCCTTTGTGATCTTTGAAACCCAAGTTCCTTTTATCCAAAAATTTAATTAAGTGATTTCTTTGTAAAACTTGGGTTGCCAAAGGACACTTGGTCTAAAACCATTTTGTTTATCCAATGAGATTTTCTCGTGATTGTCACCCTAACTTATTTTCTTTCTGGAACTACACTATTCTTATATCTTTTGTTCAAAATAATAAACTGCTATTGTTATTGGGATACATGTTATTGATAGCTTAAATGTTATTGTTATATATATGATTACCATAAGCTCTTGCTATGGTATCTTTAACCCTTTTTTTTTTTTGCAAAAATCCTTGTACCGATGCGAGTAATCATCAGCTATGTACTCTTCATTCTGATGCAAGTAATCATCGGCTATGTGCTCCTTGTACCAATGCGAGTAATCATCGGCTATGTGCTTCTCTAACCTATGCAAGTAATTATCAGCTATATGTTCGAGTGATTATGGCAATAGCCTTCACTCTATGTGTTATTTGTTCGAGTGATTATGGTAATAGCCTTCACTCTATGTGTTCGAGTGATTATGGCAGTAGCCTTCACTCTATGTGTTATAAGTGTGATTTCTGCGAACCTTTCTAAACTACAAACTATGAATCATGAACTATAAGTTATAAGCTATGAGCCCTTTCTAAGGGATATGTGTTATTGTACAATCCCTATTGTTTACTCATTGAGATCATCTATCTCACCCTTTTTCCTTGTGTGGTTCCAAGTGAGCATTATGAGGAGGCAAGGTGATGGCTCAAGCATCCTACTTTGCTTGGGGAATTCCTTATCCAAGAAAATTAGTTTAATATGTCATGAAGAGTTATCCTTAGATGCTTTGGGAATATTCATTTTTGGATGTTTATTTTGAAATGTTATCCTTCGAGGTTTCAATTGAATTCTAAATATTATTTTCTTATGGATTATAGTATTTTTTAATTATGCTTCTGCAACTTAAGATTTTCAAAAAAAAAAAAAAAGGTTTATTTAAGTTAATGTAAGAGGTTTTTGGTACGATCCTAAGCAGTATTTGTATAAGTATAAGTGGGTTCTATGGACGTGAATGACCTTATGTCTCCCCATGTTCTAGGACTGTCATGTCTCCAAAGTTGGGATGTGATAAAGTTAGTATCAGAGCCTGGTTTTTTTTTTTTTAAAAAAAAAGTATAATTAGACTAGTCTATTTATTGGGCTAAATAAGTATAATCCTGGAGCATAAGAATTTTCCTATCTTGTCATTTGCAGTCTATTGCTAGCATAGTTCCACAAAATCCTAGTAGGTTTTAGTAATCATTGTTATTATTGTATGCCTTATGATTTTCTCTTCAGATGACTAAGAAGATTACCCCTGTTAGAGGACCGTGACTTAGAGCACCATGTGTGGCATGCATGAGGACATGGAGAGAGATGTTCAAAAAGGCCATGCCTATGACCCACCATAAAAAAGAAGACTCATATGATATGAATGATGTTAGTTAATTACTTAAAGATTTAGGATGCATTGATTTATTTTATTGCCTATGACATGACTGACTTATATATGATAAGGAAATTCATGATGTTATAAGTTATATGGTACATGATTATGATACATGATACATGCCTTGATAGATGCTATGTGATATATGCTCTATAATATATGCTATGTGATAAGTGGTATATGATATGTGCCTTGTGATATGATTTGATAAGTGCTTATGTTGAATGCATGGTAAATGCAATAGTATAATAATGGGGTTAGATGGGTTAGAAGAGAGTTAGTACTAAATTCCCTATCGTGATAGCAGAATGCCTCCTAAGGAAAAGGTCTGCATAGCTGCTCAACTTGTTAGGGCTAGTGAGAATGCGATATCGGACTGCTGTGAATACTGCCTCTACCCCTGCGGCGTCAAGAGAGAGATCTAATTCGGGACCACCAACCATGGGCTATAGTGAGCAAGCATTCTCGTAAGAGGTGCAAGCTATGCGCGAGGAAGTGAGAGACTTGCACAAGGAATTGGAAGAGTTACGAGCTCAAAGGCATAAAGTGTCTCCATCACAAGAAAGGAATGGAGTTCCACCTCCTACGGTAATGGCACCTGCACGAAGGGAAAGGAAGCGGCTACCTGATGAAGGAATGACCATCTCAAAATTCAAGAAGCTGCAGCCACCTACCTTCTATGGTGAGGAGGGTGATGACCCATATGAGTTCTTAGATGAGATAGACAAGCTAGTCCATCGATTATCTTGCTCGGATGCCCGAGTGACTGAGTTGGTAAGACTCCAACTCAAGAAGGAGGCTTGGTACTGGTATGAGAGAAATATTGAGGAATGATTGTATGGACCTGACCCACCCTCGTGGGTAGAATTTAAGTAAGAGGTGATGGATCAATTCTTGCCTAAAGGTGAAAGGCAAGATAAAGCACTGCAATTCGAGCAGCTTAAGTAGAGGCCTGGAATGTCGGTATCAAAATATGCTAAGGAGTTTAATCGACTTAGCAGGTTTGCTGTCAACATCATTCCTACTTAAGCTAGTCATATTAATCGCTTCCTAAGAGGGTTGATCACACTATTATTCAACTCATTGGCAGCAACTGAATTCTCAACCTTAGCTAAGCTGATAGATAAGACCAAGATAATGGAAAAGAGATATAAAGCTGAGGGACATGAGCACGCTGAATGTGAACAAAAGGGCAAGCATAAGGGTAAAGATCAGGGAGGCCAATATAAAGAAGGAGGAGGAGGTCGAGGAAAGCAATCTTCACCCAGGATTTGCAGCCATTGTGGTAAAAAGCATTTTGGAGTTTGTCAGAAAGTCTCTGGTGTATGTCTGAAATGTGGATAGAAGGGTAGCTTCATCAAGGACTTCCCACGGATGATAGATTCGGGAAATGTGGCCTCGACACCTCCACCACTTAGACCATCTCAACCTCAAGAGCAAAGAGCCAAGGATAAGAGACACAAATGAGATTTCCTTTAATAGTAGGTAACTCTTAGACTAGTGGCATAGGACTTATATGACATGAATGATATTATATGACTAATTAGCTAGTTGGCTTGGGTTTGATCTTCTATTGCTTAAGAGATGATTGACTTTAAATATGATCAGAAAGCTCATTATCCTATAGGTCATGTGTTACATAATTAGGATACATTATACATGCTATGATATGTGATACATGCTATGTGATATGTGTCCTGTGATGTGATATTATATGATGGGTATTGATGTTAAAGGCATGCTAAGTATGATAATTTGATTGTGGGGTTAAGTGGATTAGAAGGAGAAGTGAACTAAGTATTGATCCAATTTAGATTAATGACTGATAGGTATAATGTTATGAAGTATGAAATGCTTATATGTAACAATGGTTTGATATAAGAAATATATGGTGTTATTAAATTATAATTGTGATTGAGGCCAAAAGAGGAGAATTGATATTTAGTAATAATCAGTAGGAGAACGAAACAAATCAGTTACATTATATATACATAAGTTTACAATATGAGGTAGGTGAAGTATATGTTTGAGGATTATAAGGTAGATGGATGGAAACTTCTTATGAAGTTGTTAGAACTTGGTGTCCTAGAATTCAATATGATCATAGTAATGGATTGGCTATATGACTATGGAGCTTATATTGATTATAGAGGGAAGCAATTAAAATTTTGAACTAATGATGGGATATATTGGTGTATCAAGGAGATATTTATGATTTAAGGATTACTAGCATAATCATGGAATGAATGGGTATACTTAGGAAGCTAAGGAAGGGATAAGGCAGAAGCATCCCCAGTTTTTGAGAACCTATGAGTAAGTATTGAAATTTGAGAACGAATTTCTTTTAAGAGGGGGAGACATAAAAGGATAACTATTCTCAGACTTGTAATGATGATAAAAGGATAAGTATGATGCTACACAATTTTGAAAATTTAAAAAGTTTTGAATATACCTGAAAGGGATTTGTGTCCTCTGGATGAGAAATATTTAAAGGTATTAGATACTATAATGTTCAATTGAGGTTACTGGAAAAATTTTGGTGGTGATCCTTAGTACGGAAAGAATTTTTATTGAGATAACCTTGAATGGCATAGATTTGGAAAGATATAAGAGTTGCATAAAGATTTCATTTAAAGGCAATGGTATCTGAAGGTTTATTATTTTAATATGAATAAGTTAAATGATTAGGAATGTGAAATATAGCAAGATGTAAGTGGAAAATCTAAAGTTAAATGATATTACGAGCTAAATGTATAAAATTTTGAGACATTAGGTAATTAAATCATGATAATGATGTATATATTATACAGAAAGAGAGTAAGTCTGAAATAGTTATGAGAAGTTTTTTTAGGATCATAAATTAATAGAATGCAAGTTCGTTTGGGATATGATATATATAGGAATGTTTGTTAAGTTTAAATATGTTTTAATTGATGAATGATGGGAGTGTAGAAATCATAATGTTAGTAAGTTATTAAACATAAAAATATTTATTGAGGTTATAATATATTAAGTAATAATTATTAATATGGAAAGTGAATTATCAAATATCAATTGGAATTATTAATTTGGAATTTTCTGTTGGATTCTTATATGACTAATGTGATAAAAAATGAATGGAAGTGGTGATCAAGGTATTAGTATAGATGTTAATAATAATAGAGATATAAGGAAAAATAATGCTTAGGATTATATTTGATTGAAGGTGAAATTAAAGATTCTATTACTTTTTTTTTTTTTTTTTGAGGTTAAGGGGATACAAAATTATTAAGGATTAGTTTTAAGATTTGTTTGAACAAGAGATTAACATAGGTGTAGCTTAAACTGAAAGTTTATCAATGTGATTCTTTTTAATAGATTGTGAGTATGTGCCTTACTGTATTTGATAAGTTAATTGTAGTTAGATTTTGGGTTTAAGTGGCGTAGCAAAAGCATGGCAGAGAAGTTAAGTAAACTGTGTTGTACTGTTAGATTTGGAAATTCAAGGACGAATTTCTTTTAAGCGAGGAGAATCTAACAATCCACATCTACCCTAGGAGTTTTAGTGACAAATTATTTGAATTTAAGCTTATTGTGACAAATTGTGTGACTATATGAAAATTCATGTGTGACATGATTTATGAGTTTGGGGCATGTTAAATTAATATGCCTAATATGAATTATTATTGTGAAATAAGTGATTTGAATAAAATGCATTAGCATGAAATAATTTATTTTTTGTAAAATGAATTTTCATGTAAAAAGACGATTTTTAAGCATAAAATAATTTTATGGATATTTTTAAAATATTTTTAAATAAATTTTTTGGAGGAAATTAATGAAATGAATAAGAAAAACTTTTATTTTTAATTACCTATAATCAGCCCTAAATTAATTAAAAAATCCGAATACCCAAAAACCTACTACACTAAAACACTCCTAACCTAGCTCATTAAGGGCAAACTTGAAAATTGCACCCCAAACCCTAATATATAATGAAAATTTCGGCCAGCACTCTCATTCCAGCAGCCATCACTCCATTTTCTGTATCTTGACAGAAAAATTCTGTGAAAATATTTCTCTCTACCGAAATTCATAAAAAAAATCTTCAAACTTGCGATTTCACGACCGTTTCATAAGTTTTTCTTTTTCTTTCAATTTGCTATTTGATTTTTATGAAACTAATCTTGGGAAAATTATTTTGAACTGAATATTTACTGATTTTTATTGATAAAATTTGGGATAGGTTATTTCTTGAGAGAAAAATCAATTTTTCCACCGAAAGCACCAACCTCTCTACGCGATTTCTCCAAAGGTGAATTCTGTAACTCAAAATTGAAATTTTTATGCATAGACCATATCAAGGGGGGGCTATTCCTGCATGAATGATTTCTAAACTGATTTTTGATGTACTTTAATGAAAAATACTTGATTAAATTATATTTCTGCAATGACCGAAAAGTTTCAGAAAATAAAAGAATTCAATGTTTTTGTGCTAGAACCTAGAAGTTGGAAAATTCTATTACTAAATTAATATGTGGCTTCTGATTTGTGCGAGAAAGCATTCTAATATGATATTTGTTTTGTTTAAATGAAATATAATGATTTGAATCATGTGTCTGTATATTGTTGTAATGAACGAAAAGCCGGAAAGCGCGAAAACTCATGATTTTTCACCTAAGCCTTAAAATTTAGAATTTTTTTTGCATAAATACTATCTATGGCTGCCAAATCATGCATGGACATGTTTTAAACTGATATTTGCTGAGTTTGAATGAAAAATAATGGTTGAAACAACCTATTTACATATTTCTGAAATGACTGAAAAATACTGAAAACAAGAAAACTCATGGTTTTGTACCCTATAACCCAAAAAGTTGAATTTTCATGTGTGAGAGATACTATATGTGGCTGATTCATATGAATTAAAATTATAAAATAATTTTTGTTATATTTACATGAAAAATCTTAGTTCAAACCATGTTTTTACATATTTCTGAAATAGACGGAAAGTGCAAAAAGAAAGAAAAATTAATTTTTCCTTTAGTGATACATTTGGCCTACATCAATATTTTTGTCCCCATGTTTATAATTTTTATGTGATGTGTTTTGATGATTATTAACATGTATGTATGAATAATAAATGATAAAATTGCATGTTAGTTGAAGGTATGACCCTAGATAAGCTTAAAGCCATTTTGGTATACTTAAGGTATACTTAAGGTATCTTAACCTTATATTGTGATTAGAATGCAAATGTGATTGGGAAATGTAGAACTAGATGTTATGATGACTTGATAATAAATACATGGTTTTGAGTTGATGAAGTGACAATTGTATAAAAAGGATCATAAGAGTTAAGCGTGACACTTAAAAGGTTAATTGTTAAGTTGACATGTATGGAAGCATAAAGTGAATTAAGATAATTGTTAAAGTGAGATGATATTGAGGTAATAATATTGTGATGACCTTAGAAAGGTATTGATATGATTGTAATGTGTTCTCATGTGAGCCTATAAGGCCTAAGTATGCAAGACTTTTAAAGTCAACATGTTATGTGCAAGTGATGAGTATACCTATATGTGAACTCTAAGTGTATGTGTATGCTATATGTGCATGGGTAGTTATGGGATAGGAGCATCATGAGTTAATAAATACTAAGTATTAAACTAAATATTATGTTAGAGTTTGAGGAGCTTTAGAAGTGCAAAGGGACTATGTATACAAGGAGCAAAGGAACCCCAAAGTGAGTAAATACTATATTCATGTTACAAGTGTGAGTAAACATCGTATTCATTCTACAAGTGCGAATAAATGCCATGTCCATGTTATAAGTGTGAACAACATTATGTTGTGTTATAGGAATGTGATATATTGTTATGTAAGCCTTTGCAATCTTTGAAACCCAAGTTCCTTTTATCCAAAAATTTAATTAAGTGATTTCTTTGTAAAACTTGGGTTGCCAAAGGACATTTGGTCTAAAACCATTTTGTTTATCTAATGAGAATTTCTCGTGATTGTCACCCTAACTTATTTTCTTTCTGGAACTACACTATTCTTATATCTTTTGTTCAAAATAATAAATTGCTATTGCTATTGGGATATATGTTATTGATGGCTTAAATGTTATTGTTATATATATGATTACTATAAGCTCTTGTTATGGTATCCTTAAACCTTTTTTTATGCAGAAATCCTCATACTGATGCGAGAAATCATCGGCTATGTGCTCTTCATACCGATGCGAGTAATCATCAGCTATGTACTCCTCATACCAATGCGAGTAATCATCGGCTATGTGCTCCTCATACCGATGCGAGTAATCATCGGCTATGTGCTCTTCGTACCGATGCGAGTAATTATTAGCTATGTGTTCGAGTGATTATGGCAATAGCCTTCACTCTATATGTTATCTGTTCGAGTGATTATGGCAGTAGCCTTCACTCTATGTGTTATAAGTGTGATTTCTGCGAACCTTTCTAAATTGCAAACTATAAATCATAAACTATAAGTTATAAGCTATGAGCTCTTTCTAAGGGATATGTGTTATTGTATAATCCCTATTGTTTACTCATTGAGATCATCTATCTCACCCTTTTTCCTTGTGTGGTTCCAAGTGAGTATTATGAGGAGGCAAGGTGATGGCTCAAGCATCCTACTTCGCTTAGGGAATTCCTTGTCCAAGAAAATTAGTTTAATATATCATGAAGACTTATCCTTAGACGCTCTGGGAATATTCATTTTTGGATGTTTATTTTGAAATGTTATCCTTTAAGGTTTTAATTGAATTCTGAATATTATTTCCTTATGGATTATGTTTAAAGTATATTTTAATTATGCTTCCGCAACTTAAGGTTTTCAAAAAAAAAAGTTTATTTAAGTTAATGTAAGAGATTTTTGGTACGATCCTAAGCAATATTTGTATAAGTATAAGTGGGTTCTATGGATGTGGGTGACCTTATATCTCCCTATGTTCTAGGACCGTCATGTCTCCAAAGTTAGGATGTGGCAGAAATGCTCATTTATGTTTGAATTTATGATGGAACTCTCAAGTTCAGATTGATTGATTTTTGAAAAGAGTCGCCACCTTAATTTTATTTTATTTAGGAAAAGATTAAGGGAAAAACCCGAATTGACTCCAATTAATATCCCAAAGGAAAAGATCACTAGTCTCGAAAACCAAAGAGGATTCGGGGACTAGGTTTTTGGTTTATTTAGAAAAATGATTAGTTTGACAAATTTAATATAAAATGACTTAAAATAAATTTCATGAATAGTATATAATACATGAATAAACAAATAAATAAATATTCATCCAAAGCGATAAAGCAATAAAGGAATTAACTTTACAATTCAAAATTAAAATAGGGGATACTTCCTCTAGCCCTTATGGGTTCTAGGGAAGTCACACATTTCCCAAAATAATTTCAAAGCAATTATGTAAAGAAAAATATTGCAAAAGAATTTCAAAATCAATATTATAATAAAGAAAACAAACTAAAAGCAAATATTACAAAGAAAAGAACTAATTCATAAAAGAATGTACAAGAGAAAGGTTATATTTTATTTAAATTGGATTTGATGCTTTAAACAAGCAAGCCTACGTATCCCTTTGAATGGGAATCAAAATCCACGTAGTTCGCCCTTCTTGCGAAGGGGTTAGTTTAGCCTAGTCAGTTTATCATATTTTAGTTCATTGATTGAAAGGTGGGTTGATTTATTAAATTAGATTGATTGATTATCGAGTTCTTAATTAGGTCTGATTTTAATTAACAAGTCAATGTAACAATTTAAATCGTTTACCTAATTGACTAAATCAGACTCTAATCAACATGCCTCAAGATAATAAAAGAAAATGATAAAACATGCAAAGCAAAGGAATAATAAACAAAAAGAATAAACTAAGCAATTATAAGAAAACAAAACAAAACAAAACAAAATAATAAATGAAGAAAATAAATATCTTACGAGGAGGAGACTTGGGGATATAGGGCGGATGGAGCGAACGACCAGATCATAATTCTACCTTCTCAACTAGGCGGAACAACAACCTTTGAACAGCGACCCAGATGGCATATTCGGGACCTTCTCGGACTGATTTGAGGAGAGCTACCTTGAAATGACCAACCAAATAAAAAATTAAACTACAAGTTCGTTAATTTTGAACCAACCTTGAGGAGATGGTTTGCTTGATGCAAAGGCTAATCAAGCAAACCCAAAAGCTAAGAGGTTAAAAGGTGAAGAAAAAAGGAATGGAAGGACCCCTATATATAGGTGACAGGTTGGGGGAAGGTTTTATACACTTTCGATGTGGAATAACTGCATAAAATGGAGAAAAACGGAAAAAAATACAAAAGTCCCTACTGCTGTCGCCATAAGCCCTACGGCAGTCGCAGGCTTTTTCATGGCAGCCTCAGGTTAGCCTATGGTAGCCACAGCTACTTTGGCGGCAGCCGCAGTGTCTTCTATGGCTGTAGGCTCAATTTCGCCCGTTTTGCGATTTTTGACCTGTTTCAACTTCGATTTAAGCTCGGTTTCATTCTATGGGTTTGTAATTGAGTGCCAGTTGTCTAGAGATGCAAATCTAAGGGTTCACTATACATACATACATACATATATATATATATGTGTGTGTGTGTGTGTGTGTGTGTGTGAGTGTATACACACATACATACACACACACACACACACACACACACACACACACACACATATATATATATATATGTGTGTGTGTGTGTGTGTTTTCCCTATAAATAGGTGGAGAGACAGAGGTTTTATAAAGAAAAGAATGAAAGGAAAAAAATGAGCAAGAGAGTTATAAATAATAATAATAATAATGCAAAAATTAATTTGTGAGAGTAGTATTATCTTTTTCAATAAAAGGTTAATGGTAAAGTGATTCATGTACACTTTGTACTTGCCACTTTGTTAGATCTTGGACATAAAAAAATATCACTCTTTAAGTAGAAATTTTGTTTAGTTTAATTGGGATTTTTGCATAAGTTAGTGAGCCAAAGAAAATTTGAGCCTCATTCAAATTAAGGTCATTTGAATTTGGTTGGAGAAATTAGCAATTTGAAGTTTTAAAATATGTTAATACATGGTGACCCACTATGAAATCCTTTGTTGCATCTTTTTATGGATCTATATTGCCTTATGATTATTGGTAATATATAACTGTAATCGAGCCCATAATTGTTCATAGATTGTGTTGATTTGTTGATAATCCTTTTTGTTGAATCTAATATTATTAATTATTTATTTAACTTGAGATGCCAATTATGATGATATATTGCTATTATTCCAACTAAACCACGACAGAGCTGTAAACCATAATTCTAATAAATGCTTATATTAATGGGGGATAATCTGTTAAACCGTGTGCACTAATAATTCAACTGATAGAGTCGATATATTATCAGTGTCCTACTTAGGAAGAGCTATAATACCTTAGTCACATATATGTTATTGTTTTAACCTATTGTATTGTTATAAGATATTCCTTAAAGAACCCTCAGGTATTGATATATTTCATAATTTACTGAGTTAACGACTCACAAAATTGTCTGTGGATGTTAGGTGCTAGAGTAGAAGAGGCAAGAGTGAGGGAAGACTAAGCTTCTTGCTTTCCTTTTCTCCATAAGAAGCTATCTTGATGTATGATTTATTTGCTTAATGATGTATTATTATGGATAAGTTTGAATTGTAGATACTATGTAGTATGAAAAAATATATGGTTATATAATGATTATTTTAAAGAATATATTGTATCGCTTTAGTATATATTGATCTAGGAAGTTTTATTAATATCATTGGATTCTACATGTGGTTGGTGGTCTCAAACCTACCCATGCCCTAGGATCATCACCATTAAACTTGGGGTGTGACAAAACTAATATTAGAGCGTAGGTTTAAACTAGAGAAGATATTCTAAGAAAATTACAGAGTATAGGATTTAGTTACATCATTTTATGTTTTCCTTTGATCTAGATCTACATATATCATTATCTAAGTTTATCTTATTTCCTCTATTCAATTTAGAGAGATGCCTTCTTGACGTGGATGAGATCACCCTAGGAGATTATTCTTCCTGAGGAAAGTTCTGTTAGTCGAGCAAGGGATAATGAGATTAGCAAAGACAACAATAAGATGTTAGTTGAGTTAGTTGCTCAGCAGAGACAACAGCTTGTTCCTCCTACTTATGTTACCCCATTGATCGTTCTTTAATGGCTTTACAACAACCACGAGTTGTATCACTGATAGAGGAGCTTACTTATGAAAAGTTTTGGAAACTAAAGCCTCCAAAGTATGAGGCCAATGTGGACCCTATAAAATTCCTTGAACAAGTGGAAGATAAATACAAATTTTGAGGGTTTCAAATATAAGAGAGTGAAACTTTCCAGTTATTTAATGAAAGGGGATCGAGAGAATGGTTTAAAAGGATATGACTAGAATACTTAGAGGTGATGATGACATCACTTGGGAACAATTCAAAGACCCTTAGGCATCCCTTTAGTAGTCTTAGATTGTCTCTTTCGAGTAGCAACATGGGGAGGGGTTTGTCTAAAACAAGCTTTTCTTTTTTCCATATGTATGTTGCCCAGTCTCTAGTTGACCCTTGCTGAGACTTTTAGGAACCCACCTTTGCTTTGCCTTTCCCTTGTGTGCTCCTTCTTGAATTTTCTTTTTCTCATTGATTAGGGAACGAGGGTCCACTCCAATAGTATTAACAATAGCCATAGGAGGGAAAGGTATTCATTAATCAATATATTCTCTTTTTTTTTTTCTTAGGGAACTTTGGTATCCCTTTATTGATCTTATCTTAGAATACATTTTCAAAAAACTAGTATGCATTAGTTGTATAGTTCCATAAGTCATGGTTCTTATAGTACTCTTTCCCTTTGACTTCTTCCTTTGTAAGTATGTAGTAACCCATAGGCAAAGGGACGAAGTCCTCTTTGAGGGAGTCAAATATTTTTTCAATTTAGCTCACATCAAAGGTGTATTGCATTGAGGAAGTCTAGGTTTTCTTCCAAGTATCCTCAGTCTTAGGTGGTGGTGGCCTCACCTAAATGAGACAGACTTGTAATCTAGAGTTAGCTAAATTAGCAACAGTAGTAGCCTCTTGGGGACTCACCTTTTAAAAGTAAGTTCCCATTGCTTTCTTTTTCATTCTATTATCTTCTCTTAATAGCTCTTCATATTCTGCTACTTTGTAGCCAGCTCGTAGAAATCTCTGAATTTCATTCCCTGAAACTTCTTTTTGAGTTCAATGTCAAGCCTCCCCTTTTGTGTTATTTTCACAAATTCAATTTCAGTTAAGTACTTTGCATCTACTTCTCATCTTCTTGAAGTGGGTATGAATAGATCAGCAGTCTCTCCACTTCTCTAAGTCATCCTTGATAGCTCAGCAATGCAAACCTTGGGCTCTGTTATGAAAAACTAGGTATGAAAATTTCTTTGCATTTTTTACCATAAATTGATTGTGTCCCTAGATAATTATTGAATATCAAGTAAATGATTGGCCCCTCAGGGAATTTGGGAATAACTTTAGTTTATAAAAACTAAAGTTTTCATAGTTTGTTAGCTCTTCGAATTGGATTTTAAATTTAGCAATGTGTTCTAATATGGACTATCCATCTTCTTTAGAGAATAAGGTCTAGGATGCGGTATCCCCTTAGGTAAGGATTTTTCCAATCGATGGATGGGGATACAACTTATAAAACTTAGACCTATCAATCTGATGGAGGTCTAGACTGTATAAATCATGTACAGCATCTCTAACTGCCTCCTGATTTACTTAAGCTATAGGAGGCACTAGAGAGGCTAGAAGGGTTTGACTAATAAGAGCACTAGGTATGTAAACTCCTACTCCCATCCTTTGGTTGCTCTCTAAGCTTAAGACTTATGCATATGTTACTTCATCTCCATTATACATTGCAGGGTTGGTCATTCGAGTTGTATGCCCTCGGAATTGTTGTAGCAGTTGTTGTAAAGGTAATGGTCATGCTGGTGCTATTTATGTAGGCCTACCATATAAGGGTGGCTGGTGTTGATTTTAGTTTTTGACAAACCTTAAGTCTTATTATTTTGTTGTAGTGCATGTTGGCATTCTAGTGGTGGTATATCATTAGACTCCATCAAATCCAAGGATTCTTCGGAGACTCGCCTTATAGGTTGGTTGAGAGTAGAAGCAGCCCTACCAGAGGTAGGAGTTTGCCTAGATACCACTTGCTTCAACAAGGTTTTCATGTCTGCCATCATCTTTCCTATAAAACTCATGTTCTTTTCCATGAGGATACATTACATTCTAAAGAACTTAGACGTCCATCATTATTTGAGAAGGATAAGGTGCTTATCAGTTATTTTCTCTAGAATATCACTAGCCAGCAGGGGATTGTAAGTCTTCAAAATTTGTTCAACTATTTGAAGTACATATCCAAGCACTGCTGTTACAGCCACTTCCTTTGCATCCTAAGATACAGTCATTTTAGCATTTTTTTTATTCTTACTAATTGATGCGCGTTTTGTGACTCCATGAGTTTTACATTTATAATAGCTCAATGACTAATTCTACCCTAGTTCTAGGCAAGTGCACCTATCGTTTAGGTAGCATAGCAGTAGCGAGGTCGATCCTCAGAGACACTGACATAAGTACTAGTTCAAACTTAAACTATTGTCTAGTTAAACCAACTTCAAGATTAATTAAACTAAAATATTTAAAACTAATCTATGAAAGCAATAAAGGATAGATGACAGAAAATCAATAGTGAAGTTCATCTAGATATTGAATTCCCCTAGCCTCTCATGCATGTCAAAAATAATGGTATGAATCATTCAAATAATGAATTGAATTGGACTCTTACTAAATTAAATAAAAATCTTTCTCAAGTGATTAAATCCTTAACTTCCTAAGTATTATAAGGGAATCTCTTCTCAACCTATAATCAAATAGAAGCATCATTAAATTCAAGAGATTAACATCTAAAAAAGTCTTGTAGGTCTATCTCTAGCACCCCAATCAACCCTCAATTCCCATAAGTGATATATCTATATCAGGGTATCTCTACTCATCCAATAAAGAAGCATAATCTAATTAACAAAATGGTAATTGCCAATGAGAATAAATATCATAAATCATGAAAATAAAACAATTCAAAGATAAATTGATTCAAAACAAATTATTCAGTTCATACAATTAAGAACTAGGGTCCATCTTTATCTAGATAAATAACAAATTAGTTCATAATAGAGAATTGAAATAAAGAATACAAGAGAAGGTAAAGGAAACTTAAATAATCTATGGATGATGAGAAATCCTTGCTTTGATCTTCATTCCTCTCTAAAATCTGCAGCATATTGGATCATCACCATGAAAATTCTACATAGAACTCTATCTCACCTCTTTGTGAGGGTGGCCATTGAAAACCTAAGAAGGAGCTCCCTTTTCTAATGTAAATTATGTCTTTTTATAGTTCTTTGAGGCTCATTAGGGTTTGGATAGGTGTCAAGTATAGATTGGCTAATTTTTGCCATGTCAGCACAGTTAGGCTAGGTGCCAAGATATAATATCTAAATTACATGCCAATTTTGGGTTAGAAAGCAAAGGAATTAACTTTTAGCAGATTTGTAGATCTTTCTCTTAGCTTTCCAAAGACACTTGAATCACCTCAATTGGACCTCTGTAGCTCAAGTTATGCTTAAAATACTATAAGGTATTCAAAACTGTTAGACCTTTGCAGCCTTATGCGGCCAGGTTACTTAAATGACACAGTCATTCATTGGGCGTGTCATAGCTATTGGAATTCAAGCAAAATGATATGTTCAGTGACATGGGCATGTCACTGGGCGTGTCCATAGCCAAAATTACCCAAAAATTGCACCATTTCTTGATCTTTAACCGCAATTCGAGCTCAAATGATCATGGCATTCCAAAATATAAATAATTCCTAGAAATTACCTTGAAAAGCACTTGAACAAACAAATTAAACTCAATTTAAATAATAAAACATGCTAAATCAAAGTGCAAAACATAGGAATTCATGCACTTATCACTAATCTTTGTAACAAGTCCCATCGAGCATGCCAAAAGACTGTTGATGCCCTTTTAGTTGAAATTAATACTGAGCATGCCAGATACTCTTAGGGGTCTCATTCTATAATACTCCGAATTTTCAATTATTTTATAAAATCCTATTTTGGTACGAATGTATATTAATTAGTTATTTTCTTATTAAAGGTGTAATTGAAATTATATTTTATGGGATTTATATATTTTATGATTTGAAATGAATTATTAATTATAATTTCTATTTAAATATTATATACGTGTATATAATTGAGGAAATTTTTTTTATATTATTATTGAAGTATTATGGTGTTATTTTGAAAAAAAAAAAATATTTGTTAACGAAAATGTCTTATTTTTGTCCTATTGAGGTAATGATATTAGTATTATTAGTATTCTTTGAGATTCCAAATTTAAAATCATTTATTTATGGAAATACTTAATTGGATTTTAATTAACAATTATGAACATTTTATAAGGATTATTCTATGTGAATTAATGTTTATTATTATTAATATTATTAAGGGTGTGTGTGTGTGTGTGTGTGTATGTTTTTTTTCTTTTAAAAAGAAGAAGAAGAGAAGAGAAGGGGTAGCAGCTGATTGGTCTTTAATGAACCAATCAGTCGCTGCTAGATGGGAAGAGAAGAATTAAATTAGAAGCAGAGAGAGAGAGAGAGTGGTTGTACAGACAGATGACCCATGTCCGGCAGGCAGTGGGTTGCACTACCACCTCCAACAGCTAGTCCACCGTTGATGACTTCAAGGGAAGTAGCAGCACCTCGATCGAGTGGTGGACAACGACGCACATGAAGAGAGAAGGCTCGCTAGCATTGAATCTTCAAGTCAACATTCCGGCCAATTCCGGCTGCAGAATCTGACAATTCTAGTCCTATTCGACTCTTGGTGGCGTGAGCTTCATGATGATACCTTCCATGCCTCCTGATTATCGTGGAAAGTGGAGATTAGAGTTGTGGAGGCCGAGTCTTTGAGAGCACAATTATGAAAATTTTATAAGGATTATTCTATGTTAATTAATGTTTATTATTATTATTATTATTATTATTATTAGGTGTGTGTGTGTGTGTGTGTATGTTTAAAAAAAAAAAAGAAGAGAAGAGAAGGGGCAGCAGCTGATTGGTCTTTAATGAACCAATCAACAATTGCTAGATGGGAAGAGAAGAATTAGATTAAAAGCAGAGAGAGAGAGAAAGAGAGAGAGAGAGAGTGGTTGTGGAGACAGATGACCCACGTTCGGCAGGCAGTGGGTTGCACTGCCACCTCTAATAGCTAGCCCATCATTGACGACTCCAAGGGAAGCAGGGCAGGCGGTGGGTTGCACTGCCACCTCTAGTAGCTAGCCCATCATTGACGACTCCAAGGGAAGCAGCAGCACCTCGATTGAGCAGTGGACGGTAGCACATGCGAAGAGAGACGGCTCACTAGCATCGAATCTTTAAGTTAACATTTCGACTGATTTCGTCTGCGGAATTTGACAATTCTGGTCCCATTCTACTCTTGATAGCATGAGCTTTGTGATGATACCTTCCATGCCTCCTGATTATCGCCAGAAGTGGAGATTAGAGTTGTGGAGGCTGAGTCTCTAAGAGCATTTTCCAACGAAATGCCGGTGAGTGGCGGCAAGTAGTGTTCATTTTTAAACTCCTGGCATTAAGGCGAGCAGATTGGTGTGAGATTGCCCTATTCTGCCACCGGCAGCGGCCGCATGTGGCTGGCCAGTGATGCATGAGATAGATCCGGCAGCTTCGTCTCATTGTTTTGGAGTGATTCTCGATATTTGGTCGATCGAATTTTATAAGGGTACACCTAAATCTCTTGAATTTCAATTATTATTTTGTTATATTTATTAGATTTTATTGGTAATTGTTAATTTGATGATTTGGATTACTTGCATAGATGATTGTTATGAAGTTGGTGGAGCTGGAAACCATGAGGGGTCGTAAAGGTGTATTTCAAACGTGAATTGATGTTTCAGACACCCTTCTGGTAATTAGATGATCATTACATACTCATATTCAAATCGTCATTCTCTAGTGCTAAAAAGAAAAAGCCCAGTACCATATGTATAAATAATTTGATGCTATCAATATGCCTTCAATTAGGTTATGATATCTTGAGTTTGAATTCCAATGAAAGTTAAAATAATAATTTAATACTTTTCCCTTCAAAAAGAAATTGTAGCAACATGCATAGTCTTGTTTGGTTGTTGCTAAATATTAATTATATGCACATTATTTATTTTTTTGTTAATTTATTTTTGACCCTAGCTAGAACTGGAGACTTCAAAACACAATAACTGATTTCAATGCTATTAATTAATCTAAAGGTTTTTCTTTTGCCCAAAGAAAAGGAAATATATTAATTAAAAGAGAAGTACATAAGTATGACATAAAAGCAATAATCATAGCCTAGTATAACTCTGTAACATAAGATAATTTTAAAAGAAAAAATTAGATTTATATAGAAAATAATACATGCGTACTATGGGTGAAGAAAAATCAGAGTCACAACCTCCCTACAAACACCATTAAAGGTAGTGAGACCGTAAGAACCTTAAGTATCGGGTAAGCCAAACTAAGTTTCAAATGACTTCTGCTAAGAACTGGTGGCTTTAATACTCATTTGTACAATTATAGAAGCAATTGGTGCTACAAAAGTCACTTACTCATCGGGTAAGCTGAGACGAGAGGACACCCTTACTAGTGAAATTCCTTTGTCACTGGGTAGACCGAACCATGACTATAATAGATTTGAGGTTTTTTTTCATAGCAATCTCAATAAACTCCATAAGAGGAGGTACAAAAAACTCCATTAAAGGAGGCATAAAAAACTCCACATAGGAGAGACTAAAACCAAATTGAAAAAGTAGAAAAATAAGAACAAAAGAGAAAAAAAAAACTAAGGGAAATGGAAATTTTGGATGTGTTGTTGGCCAAAATGGCCGATGACAGCCAATATTTGATAAAAAATAGAGAAGCGACAAAGAGGCCGAGAGAGAAAGAGAGAGACGAGAAATACTCAAAAAATAGTTTTTTAATTAATCTAAAGTTTGATTGGTAGTATACGCACATTATTAATATATAAGGATAGATAAGATATAGCAATCAAATACCAATACATTTTTAAATAGCAGTATCTTGTAGCTATTTATGATATCAATAATTTGTTTCAAATAACAATCAAAATTTATAATGAATTAAATTAGGAGTCTCTTGAGAGTATGTTGTAAGGTTAAATAAACAGTATGCCAGCCATTTTGAGAAGGGTGGACCAAATCCCAAAAGAATGATAACTCAGGATGCTTGCATATCACATATTTCTTTTCTCTATTCACATCTCTTTGCCCGCCTGCATTTTTGGTAGTCACACCTTCACAGCATGGTTTCAATGGATTCTTAGACTCAATATTTTCTGTTGTAGTAGTAGAAAAAAAAAAAGTTACATATTAATTTATTTAAAAAATTATTTGTAATTTTTTAAATAAAAGCATTCTAAAATATATTTTAACCCAAACAAAATTTCAAGATAGAAGGGATGATCTATTTATTATAATTAAAAAGGGTTTTTCGCTTTACAATATCGCTAATAAATATTAATTGCAAAGTGTATTTAAATTATTTTATATTTCCATTCAAAAGAGTATATACATTGTAAAATATTTTAAGAAATATTATATTCAATAATTTATATCATAGATATAGTTATTTAAACTTACTAATAGTAAATGCTCAACCTCTCAATTAACAACATATACATAACTATGACAATAACAACGAATTTAGAACTATTTTTTTAGGAATTTTTTATAAAATATATAGTTTTTAATTTTTTTTACTTATCGTATATTATTTTATTTTATTGTCACTAATTAAGTTTTGCTTGTTATTTAAACTCATATAACTATGAAAAAAAATTTATTGTATTGAAACATATTATTTTAAAAAAAATATTATTTTTATTTTAAAATTCAAATAAGATGAATAGTTCAAATATAATTTTATGTTAACCTATTGAAAATAAAAATAAAAATACCACAATCACTAAAATTAATTATTACAGTTTCTACGATATTAAAGGTGTATAGTATAAAATAACTTTTTTTATAAACTTTAACAATTTTTTTGATTATTTTAGGGGTAGTTTTAATTATTTATAATCCAATTATATTTTGTTTTATTTTTATATATAAATGTTGAAGAATTAAAAAATATTTTTGAGTTGGATGGGGCTGGGCCACATTATTTGTTATGGGTTTCCTTATTATAGTGCATGTTCATTCACTCTAGCCACGCCCAACCGGTCATGAGGAATTTTCTGGCATTGTCCCAAATATATCTAGCTTATAAAAATATTTAAATTTGACTTGAATTTAATCGAATTAATTTGAACTGCTTAAATTCAAGAAGTGGAGCTTTTTTATTTTTTTGAAATACAGCAAAGTGTTTACATAAAAGTAAATTTATTTTTAATATATATTTCTTCCGTCCCATAATAATACACTTATATTTAATTGCACACATATTAAGAAAATGAAGTTTTCATTATTAAAATAATACATTTTTTTATAATACTCCTGACTTATATTAGATGGCTCTATTTATTATAATTTTTCAATTACCATATTTAATAATATTTGTTTGATAATAATGCAAAATAAATAATAATATAATAAAAAATTAACAAATAAATTATATTCTTAAAAAGTAAAATGGACTATATTTTGGGACAAATAAAAAAAAATAAGTTTATTTTTATGAGGCGGAGGAAGTATGATATTTAAAATATAAATTATTAATACTTAGAACGGGAGCCTACTATAGTTTATTTAAGCTTGAATATGAAATTAACAAATAAACTAACCTAAAATTTTAAAAAGAAAGAGTCAATCAAATTTGAGTTGAGTTTTTTATTTTTTATTTTTTATTATTTTTTTTAAATATCATACAAATTTGAATTAAATTGTAATCGACAAAACTCAATTGAGCTTAAATTGAGATTCAAGCAATAAATTTTTTCAAATGAAATTAAACTTAAGTATTATATTATATTATGTTGATTTCATTCAAAATCAAACTAAGCCAAAGTGTGATTATTTTTTAAGAAAATATTAAATTATATATACTTTTAAGTGGTTACAGTGAATAAGATAAAGTTTTGCATTTAGTATAAATAAGAATTTTGCTAGTGTAGAGTGCATTGTGTATGAATGAATAGAATAATTTTGCCATTTTTAACTTTTCTATTAGTTAATTAGTCACCTGATTTGTGTTTTTGTAGATCCATGGCGGTAATGAAAGAGGTATAAAGATCCAGAAATATGAATACTGATTTCTTGCTTTGATTGTTCAATTTTCGTAGAGCTCGCTGAAGCATATGGTTGTGAAATTTTGAGGCTATGTTAAAACTTTTGTTGCAACTCTGATAAGAAGATGAAGCAGTTTCTTGCGGAAAACATCCTGTTGGCCCCATCCCTACTACTGCTATTTTTCCAATTCCCAAATGAAGAATATGCCTCAAATTCTTGGCAAGCTGATTTATAACTATTCTTGTGAAATTTGGCATGTCCTGTAAGTTAAATTAAAAAAACAAAAGAATTACCATTTTGGAGTTAGAATGTAAAACCATTGCCTGTATCATGAGTATACATATACTTATCTCATTCATCTTAAATCAATCAATGAAAAGATATTTAAGTAATATGGCTATTTTTTTTAGTGAAAACTGAAAATGTACTCACACTCCTGTTTACTACATACGTTGTTATCACATTGAATAAAGTTTGTACACAGCGAACGACACTTCCTAGCCCCATAAATTTTGTAAATACTACACTTATAATTTTTTAATTTTTTTTATATTTTCCCCCTAAATTTTTTTTCATTTTTATATTTTTAATTTTTAATTTTTAATTTTACCCTTTTAACTCTAGAAATTTTTATAGATGACTCTCAAACTCCATAATTTTTAAAAAAATTTACACGATCTTTAACACTTTTACATTTGTACACCAAAATTTTTATTTTTAACACTTTTCCCCCCTCTAATTGATATTGTAAATTTTCACCTCAACTAAATCATAGGTCCATCATTGTTTGTACACCCAATATAAACAAGACCTATATAATATTTGATAAAATTAAAAATTAAGCATTAAAAATTAAAGTAGTGAACTTTAAGTGATAAATAAAACAAGGTAATTTTTAAATTATAAAAATATTTAAAAGTCTAATAACTTATTGTATTTAGTACAAATTTTAAGTTAAAAATTTAAATTTACCATTTTAAATAATTTTTAATTTAATTGAAATTTTTAAATCAGACGTTATCAAATAATTTAAAATAATTAATCGATAAAAATATTAATTTTAGATGTTGATGGATGTTTTGCATTTATGTAAATTAAATTCTTAAAATTACAAGGACTAGGGACCAGCCCAAAGGGGGCCCATCCCTTGCCCCCATTATTTTATAATCTTTTTAGTGTGTATATATATATATATATATATATATATATATATATATATATATATATATATATATATATATATATATATATATATATTAAAAATATGAAATTGGCTCAATTTTCTTTTTCATGTTTTTAATATCTATATGTAAAGTTAAAAAATAAAATTAATCTTTAAAATAATTAATTTATCAAAGTATTGGATTAAATTACATAAATTGCAATATACTTCAAATGTTAATACTCTAAATTTCTCATATTATACAAAATACAATTCAAATTTGAACTTTATATTATTTTTTAGGTTATATAAAATATAATAAACACGTAAACCATTATAAAAATCTTTTGTATAATTTTTAGCATTATCGACCATTTAAAAAGTATGGATAGAAATTTTTAAGCTTTTTTATTTAAAAAATAAGAAAATTAATAAATAATTTTTATTATTCAAAAAATAATAAAGCTAAATAATTGAAACACATAGATAATATATAAATTTTAAAATTTTGATATTTTTATTTTGACTTTATAATATATTTTTAATAAATCAAGTGAAAAAGTTCTTGCAATTAATTTTTCTATTTTATTTTAATTTTAAAGTGAAAGTAATTTTATATTTTTTCTGCAAGAATTTTTTTTTTTGGGGCCAAAGTGAGTATTTTTCTATTTTATGTAAAAAGTGAATATTTCAAAATTAGCCCTAATAAAATCATTAGGGATTTTTCCTGTTAAGAACCATATATCTTTGAAGATTTGTTTTATATCTAACAATTAAGAGTATTCTCTCCCTAACTTGCACATCAACTAAAACCAAGTCATCTCCTCTGATAATATATATCTAAATCTTTTTATCTGCTACTAACCTGAAGAGTGCCATTTTTCTGTAAGTAGAAAGCATAGTCATTGCCAGAGAAAGATACCAACACTACAGAATTAGCAAGGTCGCGTCTGGTATATACTTTTTGATGAAGTAGACGTTTCAAAAGAGAGATTTGGAGTTTCAGGTTTGGTAAATCTTTGATCCATGTATTGAAAACACCACTTCCTCCATATGCAAAATTCATCCCTCGCTTTATTTGTGTTTTATTTGCAAATTTTCTCCATTTGTAAGGGATTGGACTTGTTATGCCAATAAAAGAAGCTATGCATGTATCAAAAAATCAAGAGAAATAATGTATATAAATTAGCTAAGGATATGTAGACTTATTGATTTTAAATTTTTATTTAACAAAAAAATGTTGTAAATTGAGTTAGTTTAGTAGTCAAAGATATTTATCAAATGACCCATTATTGTATTAGTGATCATAAAAAATTTAATAAGACAAAGATACAATGTGTTGTAAATATAAGTATTTTCTATAGTTATTTTGTTAAAAATTAAAGTAAACATACTTTGATATCTTTTACAAAAAATCAAAATCTTTTTATATTTTTCTTCATAAATAAAATTATATTTTTGTATTTCTTCTTAGTTGGGAAAAATATTTTGATTTTATAAAATATGATTTATTTTATCCAAAACAATAATTTGACAAAAAAAAAATTTAATTTATACACCTATAATTTTCAAATTATGGAATTATTTTTCAAGTATTAAATGAAATTAAAAGAAATTTAACAAGTATTAAATAAAAGCAGAATAAAAAACAAAAGTAATTAAAGCACCTATATAGTCAGTAAGAACACGACCATCAGAGAAACGACCACTTGGTTTACCAGGAAAACTGTAACCGTAAGGTTCAATCCATGAACCTTCATTTTTCTTAAAGTTCCCTGTGTCAACATAAGAGTCTCCAAAAACAAAAAGCTTCACGCGGCGGTCATAGCGGTGGTGATTTGGTGGTTTCTTGTTGATTACTTGAACTCCTGCAATTTCGAAGAAAAACTGATTATGTAGTTCTTAATGTAACAAAGGAATTAAAAACTATGATACAATAGAATAAAAAGAATTTGTCTGACCAAAAGAAATAGTAGTAAGAGAGAAGATAATCATGAGGAGGAGAAGAGAGTTGTATTGCTTCATCTCAATTAAAGAGAATTAAAAAGTATTAATGGAGTTTTTAGAGAAATTAGAATGCTATGTTTCGTATGTGTTTGGGTGTTTGTTGGCATATATTAAAGCTTCATATAAAGGAAGTTTCGTACGTTACTTTTTTTTTTCATTTAAGAGATGGTTTCTACTGTTTCTTTATTTTAAACAAAGTAAATTGACGTTGTCCTTTTTCATCGTTAGATTTATATTACATTAGAGTATAGATTAGAGTTAAACCGGTATCGAGAAGGAGGAGGAGGAGGAAAAAAAAAAAAAAAAACATGCAGATAACCCATAAAAGGATAAAATCATAATCAGAGAAGAAGATCAATTGTTGGAGGGAATCATCCTGCTTCATCACGATCGCAAACGGCAGTAGCAACTCAAGCATCATCGTGAACCAGCGTCTAGTCCTGCGCAAGTACAAGCCGGTCGTCGCTATCCGTCTCTCGCTCGATTCCAGTTCTCCAGGTCGCACGTCAAGAAGACCTCACCATTGACGTTCCTTGTGCGTCATTGATCGGCCAAAGGTAAACTCCACCGCATACCCTCCCAAAAGAAAGAGACTCCACTTGAGCTATTCTCGTTCTAACGACAGAGGCTGATTCAAGCATTCGCTACTGCTGTCGTCGACGCACCTGATACAACTGTGCACCGTTCATTGTTGATCCAAGTTTTTTGAGCTTTGGGCAATTGAGGAAAGGTTACAAATAAAAGGTAGACCTCTGTGCTTCAATTTTCTTTGCCTGCCTACGAGGTACATTTCAACTTCACATGAATTGGTTGTTTTGATAATTGCGATTATAAATTAAAAAGTTTAAGACTTATAATTCTTAAAATTTCCATTGTTAATTATTAATTTTATTAAATATCACCTAAACTGTCCACATGTATGATCAATCTCTAATATATATGTAGGTGCTGTTATAGGTTTAAAATCGACATTCTAGTTCCTTTAAACTCTAGTATGGGTTTGAACCAAATAAATCAGAAAAAAAAAATAATAATAATAATAAGTAGATGACATAATATTAACATTGTAAACTAAAAACTAAAAGCCTGAATTGACATGTGGGAAGTGGGTATGAAATTAATTTAAGTTAACGTCGTTGTAGCTTGTGAAACAGGAAAGCCAATCTGAGAGGGGGAAAAAAAAGAAGAAGAAAATCAGTTTCTGACTTGAGTTGTGACTTGAGCTGTGAATTCAGGTTGTGGGGTTTAAGACTTGTAATAGTATTTTTGATTGTCACATTGTAAATACTTACACATGACCAACAAATCATATATGAATTTAAGAATTAATGCATCTAAAAGCCTGAATTGACGAGTGGGAAGTTGGCATGGAATTAATTTAAGTTAATGTCGTTGTAGCTTGTGAAACAGGAAAGCCAATCTGAGAGTTCAAAAAAAAAAAAAAAAAAAAAAAAAGAAATTCAGTTTGTGACTTGAGTTGTGACTTTAGCTGTGAATTCAGGTTGTGTGGTTTACATGAAAAGCAGTAGCTGAGAGATTAGTTGTGATTTTCGAATATTCAGGAGTTTTTATTTTTCTGCGGGTGGTCCTTGTGTGCTACTATGAGCTTCTCCAGCTGGTTTTGCTGAGAATTCTTTGAAATATTGGAATTCTTCTCTAACATGTCCATAAAAAGAAATCAAAAATAAAATAAAATTATACAAGCAACCTAGAAAGGGGAAAAAAATAAAATGAACAAAAAATATTAGAGAAAATAAAGGCAATATATTTTACTGAGAATTCTTTGAAATTTTGAAATAATGTCACTTGTCTGATATGTGAAGTTCTCATAACACTGTTAGCCTTGGTCTGATGTAGATTATGATTCCTCAAATGGCTGCATCTTGGAGGAAAATTGTTAGTAATCACCATTGAACTCTGCATTTTGAATTACATTTTTTCTTTTTGGCTCTGTGACTTGTTCAGTTTAGAGTATGTTGAACTCTTTTAATTGAATTGACTTCCTAGGTATGTTAGCACTTGTGTTGGAAAATAGTGATTTTGATTTATTATTCTTTACTTCTTTGGCAAAAAAAAAAAATAAAAAAAACAATTTATTATTCTTTACTTCGTCGACTTTTTTTTTTTTTCTTTAAAGGTAAGGGATTAAAATGTAATTGAGGGACTTATGGAATTTGAAAATTTAAGGCCCATTTGATGCATATGAATAGTGAACTTGAGATTAGGAGGTTGTTGCAGTGTTATCAGCTTCTTTCTTCTTCTTCTTCTTTTTTTTTTTTTTTTTTTTTTTTTGTGTTGATTTGGACACTAGGTCAATGTTGGAATTATTATTAAGCAACTCAATTTGTATTTAATTCTAGGGTGGGGGGCCTTATTATCTCATTGGTCGTGCCCTTGGCCCAGAGGTTGGAGTTAGCATTGGACTATGTTTCTTCCTTGGGAATGCAGTTGCAGGAGCACTTTGAGTAGATATTATGAACTTAACGGTGATGCTACAGTGAAATGATATGGATATGTATAGTTGAGGTCCATGGCCATAGGTACAACGTGTTTCGAATGTATGGTTGATTCATTTTATTTTTTCCTCCCATGTTTCAAATGTAGAGACTGTTACAAAAATTAATGGCACTGTAACTTTAGAACTTATAGAAAGTCCAAGTTCACATGACCTGCAAATTTATGGGATTGTTGTGACTGTCATCCTATGCTTCATTGTGTCTGGTGGTGTGAAAATGATTAACTGGGTTGCACCTGCTTTTCTTATCCCTGTTTTATTCTCCCTGTTCTGCATATTTATTGGGACTTTCTCAGCAAGGAAGAATCATCCAGCAGGAGAGTCTTTAATTTTTTTACGGATATGCTCTCCATGTGCTTCATTTTGTCAACTGAATATGCGTTATTGTTCAGCAGGAGTGATGTATATTAATAAATGTTTCATATGTTCAACACTATTTTTTGGACTGAACTTGGTGCTGATTCGTATCTATGCAAGTGATGCACTGTTGTTCTGTTTTCATGACAACAAATTATTTAGAATTACTGATTTTGAACTAGCTTTCAAGGATACTTCTTTCACTTTACCTTTTCCTTTTATTTGTTTATTTGTTTTGTGATTGCTTCATTGCTAGTCAAGCCAAAAATTGACCTCAAAGTGGTGAACAAAGATTTCTTAACTAGATCAATAAAACAGAATAGGAAACTCACAGTGGAAGTACTCTTATTATCTGTATTTACAAAAACTACTAGGTCCTAGCTATCTATCCGATTCAAACAAAGAATTTGTGACTTGAATTCATATTTCTATCATATTTAGCAGTACAATCATGAAATTTCTTTCTTTATTTCTGGAATATAAGTGCGTTGCTTCTTTAAGTTTTTATGGAGAATGAATCTGTCATCTTTATTGAGATGATCCTTTTAACTTGTCAAATTTTTTTTTTTTAAGGGTTGGAGGATGAAATATGAAAAACAGATGATGAATCATCAGAACTAGTTTCTAGTAAATAAGAAAAGTTAGTACAATTTAAAAATTCTAAACAAAAAATGAGAAGAATTTTATTTTGAACTCCCCTTTCTTCAGATAGAATTTGAAGTGAAGTGAAAAGGTGTGATGAGAGCCTATTTGTGTAAGATCGATATGTATTAATTATATTGTATTAATATTGATTGATCCAACTCAGTAGTTTTCCTTTATTATCCATTTAGCTCTTCTAAACCAAATAAGCTCTACATTTTGAATTTTCAAATATTAGCTAATGTGTGCATTTATTTCTCAAGGCAGTGGTTTTTTCTTTCACTGTTTCTACCAAACTTTGGAAATCAGAAATTTTAACCGAATATGCTCATCAGTGCAACTTTGATTTTTATGGACGTGCGTGCATTTTTATATTTTTGTTTAAACTTTGTTCTTGTTTCGTGTTGTTTGGGTGGAGTAAAAAAATCAATTCTTACTCTTGAAATGATTGCTGCAGCTGGAGTCACAGGCTTGAATCTGGAAAGCTTCAAAGATAACTGGAGTTCAGATTATCAGTTTACCAATAATGCTGGAGTACCTGATCCTGAAGGGAAGACTTATTGGAATTTCAAGTAAATGTGCTATAATTGTTTTATTCTGTTTTCTGTTAATGTTGACGTCAACAAATTGATCTGTTTGGAATGAGTTTTGGTACTACTTCCATGAGATATTTCATAAATTTTGTTGTCCTAGGGCTCACAGTTTTCCAATACTGGTTACCAAATGATGAACCCGGAGCCGCAATAAAGCCACTGGAATATGTTTCCTTCATTAGTTAGGATGTGTGGGGAGCTGTTAGAGATTAAAAAAGAGATTTTATATTTTTTTTTATTTTATTGATTGATTTTTATTATTTTTTATAAATTGCTTTTTGAAACGTGCTTTTAAAAAAGTATCAATTTATCTACTTTTTCTTAAAAGCAATTTTTAAAAAAATATAGAAATTTTTGTTGTAAGCGCTATTTTTAAATGCAATAGCAATCAGAGCCTTAGTATGCAAATAGTGGTGTTTGACCTTATCACTGATGTAGCTGATTCTTTTTAAATTTCACATAAAAGTGGAAAAATTGGGGTTGGGAGGCGATATAAAACACTTGCAAATGAATTGGAATGTATAAGTTTTGTACTTCGTTGGGAAAGAATGTACTTGCGGAAAATACTAGTTTACAAAAAAAAAGTCATCTAGCAAGTGCATACTGTTTCAAAAGAATTTGCTCTGAAAACTGCGAATTGTAACTCATTATGACAGCAGTTTCAGGTGGATTGCAGAATGAAGAAGTAGACTGAGTCAAGAATCAAATTAAAAAAAAAAAAAAAGAAGAAGAAGAAGAAGCAAATCTCTATCACTATTCATTGAGCCAAAAATAAAAAAAAAAAAATTGTTATTTTAGATTGCAAGTGGAGTTGGACAAGAAGAAAATTAATCCTTTTTTTTTAAAACTACCCCCAGGCTAGAGTAAGTAAATTTTTTCTTTCATTTTTTCCTAAACTATCTCGGGCTGCACTTAATTAAAATACCATAGAAATCATAAAAAAAATTAAAATGACTTATACTTGTATTGCCATCTCACATAATAAAAATAAAAATATTCAATAAAACAAAAATAATAACATTTTATTTATCAAAAACAACAAATACAATAGTCAATAACAAGTTCACATAAGTATAATGCGAGAGTCAAAAACAATCTCTACTTTAATAGGGTCACAAGATTTTGAAAAAGTTTAATCAATTTTTTTTTTTATAATTATAAATATTATAATTTATTCAGTAAAAAATCATATGATTCACTAAAATGTAAACATTGTCAAATCAACCCTTCTAATTTTATATCCTTTAAATTTAATAGGAATAAATAACTAAAGCTTATTAAATTATAAAGTAAAGACATATAAATGAATTCAAAATAAAAATTTTAAAAAATTAAAATAGAATATAAAAAATATTAATGCTTCGACCTAAATTATAAGGGTTGTAATTAGCAATCAAACTAAATTAGGTATGACAACATTGGATCATGTCAAATTTTACCTCTTCTTAAGCCTACATGTAAATTATTTAAACTTGGCTTGCATATAAATTTAATTTTAATGAAGTCAAGTTGAAATTCGACTAAGTCAATTAAAAAATCAAGCGAAGTTCAAATTTGATATATTCTACTAAAATTGTTAACTAGCTTGATCGAGTTTAACAAAAAGAATTCAATTAATTATTTTTCATAAATAATTTTCATAAACAATTCAAACTTAAATGAATTTATTAAAACCTATTCATGTTCTAATTGAACATAAATTTCTTTACTTTAATATAATGTCACTTGATTTAACTTGAACTTGAGTATAAAGATCATTCCATAAAAAATAATGCTAAATAGAAATAAATAGATATTATAAATATAAATACAATATACAAATTTAATATCTATCATCAATTTTTTTTTATATATACATAAAATCAGAACAATTTAAACGTATATCTTACATTTTCTAAAATTAGTAAAATTTCATTAAGAAAAGAATTAATTTTTCATACTTAAGAATAAAATTGTAATTTTATAAAAAAAAAATTACTCATTTTGCATAAATCTACGACTTTATATAAATAGGTTCGAAATAATTCTAATTGATGAAAATTTTCGCGTTTTATGTAAACCAACAAGTTACAAATGAAATAACTAAATTAAAAAAATAATAATAATTTTATTCATAACTAAAAAAGATATTTTCTGAAAAATTACAATCTTTTTGTTTTTTATTGTATATTACAAGAATTTTTTCAATTTCTATTAGTGACAAAAAAAAAAAAAAAATGATCTTATGAAATTTTGTCTCCTATTGTGTAAATTAACAACTTATGAATAAGTAGATAAATTAACAAAAAATAATAAAATTTTTCGTAATTACAAAAAAATTGCTATCTTATAAAAAATATCATTTTCTTTTATATTTTTTCGTATATTAAAAAATCTTATGTAATTCTTATTAGGTATAAAAAAATTATGATTTTATCAATTTTTGACTCTTTTTGTGTAAATCAATAAGTTACGAAAAAGTTCTTAAATTAATGAAAAAGAAATTAATTTCATAACTACAAAAAAATGGTTCTCTTACAAAAAAAAAAAATATAATTTTTTTATATTTTTCATAAATAAAACTTTTTTTCATTATTTTTTTACTTGCCAAAAAAATTTTAACTTTACGAAAATATGACTTATTTTGTATAAAATAATAAATTTATGAAAAAAATTTTAAATTAACGAAAAAAATAATTTCTTAATTATGCAAAAATGACTCTTTTATGAAAAATCAAAAATCTTATTATAATTTCTCGTAAATAAAACTATTTTTTCTTAATTGTGAAAAAGTTTTAATTTTGCAAAAATATAACTAATTTTGTGCAAAATAATAACATTATGAAAAGTTCTTTAATTAACGAAAAAGAAAAATAATTTTATAATTACAAAAAATTGCTCTTTTACAAAAAATCACAATCTTCTTAAAATTTTTTGTAAATAAATTTATTTTTTTTCATAATTCTCCCTAGTTGCAAAAAAAAAAGAATAATTTTGTGAAAATATGACTTATTTTATATAAAATAATAAATTTTCAAAAAAGTTCATAAATTAATGAAAAAGAAAAATAATTTCATAATTATGAAAAAATAGTTCTTTTATGAAAAATGGCAATCTTTTTATATTTTTTCGCAAATTAAACCTTTTTTCGTAAAGTTTATAGGTATACAAATTTATAATACTATCTTAAGTCATTTTAGTTTTTTCCATTTCTAGTTGGTAACCTGCTATTACAAGTTAACTTATTTATAATATTTAAAATATTTTAATTACAATTATTATGTGTCATTTTTTTTATTGGCATTAAAAAACAAAATAAGTTACTTTGTTTTAAAATAAAGTAACATAAGAAACTCTCTCATATATAATATGTACATAAAACGGTTGGAGTTGCGTTATATTTAGATTGCTAAATATAGAGAAAGCATTATAGTCTAGAGAAAACAAATGCTAATATTGTATTGAGGTCTTTCAAAGCAAGCGACTGGTTATTAGGACTGTAAATGAATTTAGACGAGTCGAATCGAACTTTAACTTACTCAAACTCAACTTAATTATTTTTTCTGAGCTCAAGCTTAAATTTGATCTTGAATATTTAAATTAATATAAAAGCAAAAACGTAAAATCATATTCAAACTAATATAAAAGCAAAAACATCTAATTGGTAAAAAAAAAAATTGATTATAAAATTGAGCACTATATATTTCAAAAAAATTAGAAATTTGTCTATTTTAGTCGAATTAAATTATAAAATAAATTATAGAAATGTTAAAATGTATTTTTCAGAGTGCCAAAATAGTAATAATAATAATAATAATAATTGTTGTTGTTGTTAACATAAACTTTTTTTTTGAAAATTAAACTTTTTAACTATTTGATAAAATTATAAAATATAATATTAGTGAAATTAATTATATGCATCTATTGTTATTAATTTCATAATTACAAAACATAAATTATAAATGTATATGTTAAAACATTATAAACGAGCTTATTTGAGAACCTATTATGAGCTGTTCATGGGTCTAATTGAACCGAGCTCAGTTTTACTCAAACATGACTCATTTATTAATTGAGTCTTAAATTAAGACTCAAACTTAACTTATTTATAAAACAAGCTGAATGTGAATAAGTTTTTATCGATCTGAATACCATGCCATTCGCGAAACAGCTTGGTTCATTTACAGCCCTATAATTATTAAAGGTGTAAGCATCCTCAATGGAGCTCTTTATTTTAAAAAGTATCATTTGTATGATAAAGAACATATTTAAATATAAAGAGTGGAAAAAATTACAAATCCAATGGATTCTTTATATATATATTTTTTTATTTTGCTTTTTTCCATAAACGTTAATGGTTTTAAATTTTTTCCTCCTTTTCTTTATACAAATTTTCCCTCTTTCTATTTCATTACTTTCCCTCCATTACAAAGAGATAAGATTAAAAAATTAATCAATTAAGTGTTTAAAAACTTGGAGTACATTAATTAAAATTGGAATAAAAAAGTTTATTGAACTCTTATTTTATGAGATAATTTTTTATAAAAAAAAGTTTGAATTATATAAAAAGTGCATTGGGAATACTGTAATAGAGTTTAATATAGTCATTCAATACTAAATTTAAGCTCCACTAAATTAAAAAATTGGAGACTCAAAATTCAATTCAAACTCCATTTAATTTTTATTTTTAAAGTCGTGAATAATCAAAATATTCAAATTTTACTAAGCTCGATTACCATAAAAAAAATTTAAAATATTATCTATTTATTTAAAATAAAGTTTCAATAAATTGAAATTAACTCAAATTCGAATTCAAATCAGTAAATTACTATCTATGTAATATAAGATATATTTAAAATTATTTTAAAATTTCATATTCAATTAAACTCGTGAATCACTTAAGAATTATAATACTTTAAGTCCATTCAATTTCATCTACTCAAGCTAATATCATTTTCAATTGTAAACTTTTTTTTTTTTTTTTTCAAATGAATGGTGCAATTTTGAATATGTAGAATCCAACAGTTGAAATTGTTTATATAATATAGATTAATTTCACATGTGAGATGTGCAATATATCAATTAGTTGTCAGTTTTCTTTTTTTTTTTTTTTTTTCTTTTCCCTAAAAAAAAGAAGTACTATAAATTATTAGTTCAAATGCTATCAAAATGACATTAACTAGTTTCATCTTCCAAATACGTTGAGGTCAAAGATCAATCAATATGGCAGCCTCAACCTGTAATACTCCAAATTTCAGTGATATGTAAAGATTCTTGGGAAAGTGTAAGATGGTGTAATTTGAAAGATCGGTATTGACGAGGAAGATGATGGCAAAAAGAAAAGTGATGCGAGGTGAAAAATTTCGAAGCGAAGAAATAAAGCAGCGAAGAATTTTATGACTATGAGGCGGAAGATGACAAAAGTGAAATTCAAAGAATCAGGATAATACTCTATTTTTAGAAAGAAAAAAGAGAGAGTTAAAGGTGGCTAAATTAAGTTTGCCTAATATATATACATATATATGTTGTTTTGCCTATAAATAGGTGGAGAGATAGAGAGGTTGTATAAAGAAAAGAATGAAAGGAAAAAATGAATGAGTTATAACAATAATAATGCAAAAATTATTTTGTGAGAGTAGTATTATCTTCTTCAATAAAGGTTAATAGTAAAGTGATTCATGTATGCTTTGTACTTGCCACTTTGTTGGATTTTATTCATAAAAAAAATCACTCTTTAAGTATTTAGTTGAAATTTTGTTTAGTTTAATTGGGATTTTTGTATAAGTTAGTGAGCTAAAGGAAATTTGAGCCTCATTCAAATTAAGATGATTTGAATTTGATTGGAGAAATTAGCAATTTGAAGTAAGTTATAAAATATGTCAACACTTGGTGACCCACCATGAAATCCTTTGTTGCATCTTTTTATTGATATATATTGCCTTATGATTATTGGTAATATATAATTGTTATTGAGCCCATAATTGTTCTATAGACTGTGTTGATTTATTGATAATCCTTTTTGTTGAATATAATATTATTGATTATTTATTTAAATTGAGAGGTCAATTAGGCTGATATATTACTATTATTCCAACTAAGCAATGATTAAGATATAAACCATACTTTTGATAGATGCCTATACTAATGGGGGATAATCCATTAGACTGTGTGCACCAATAAGTCAACTTATAAAATCGATATATTATCAGTATCCTATTTAGGAAGGACTATAATACCTTAGTCACATATATGTTATTGTTTTAACCTATTGTATTGCTATAAGATATTCCTTAAAGAACCCTCAGGTATTGATATATTTAATAATTTACTGAGTTGACGACTCACCATATCATCTGTAGATGTTAGGTGCTAGAGTAGAAAAGGCAATAGTGAGGGAAGATTGAGCTTCTTGCTTTCCTTTTCTCTATAAGAAACTATCTTGAAGTATGATTTATTTGATTAATGATGTATTATTAGTATGAAAAAACATATGGATATATAATGATTATTATAAAGAATATATTGTATTGCTTTTGTATATATTGATCTAGGAAGTTTTATTGATATCATTGGACTCTACAGATGGTTGGTGGTCTCAAACCTACTCATGCCCTAAGATCATCACCATTAAACTTGGGGTGTGACAAAAGTGGTATAGAGCATAGGTTTAAACTAGAGAAGATATTCTAGGAAAATTACGGAGTATAGGATTCAGTTACATCATCTTATGTTTTCCTTTGATATAGATTTAAATATATCTTTATCTAAGTTTATTCCTTTGATATAGATTTAGGTATATCTTTATCTAAGTTTATCTTATTTCCTGTATTCAGTTTAGAGAGATGCCTTCTTGATGTGGATGAGGTCACCTTAGGAGTTTATTCTTCTTGAGGAAGGTTTTGTTAGTCGAGCAAGGGATAATGAGATTAGTAGAGATAACAATGAGATGTTAGTTGAGTTGGTTGCTCAGTAGAGACAACAGCCTATTTCTCCTGCTTCTGTTGCCCCATTAATCGTTCTTCAATGGCTCTACCATAACCACGAGTTGTACCTCTGATAGAGGAGCTTACTTATGAAAAGTTCATGAAACTAAAGCCTTTAGAGTACAAGGACAATGTGGACCCTATATAATTCATTGAAGAAGTGGAAGATAAATACAAATTTTGAGGGTTTCGGATATGAGAGAGTGGAATTTTCTCGTTATTTAATGAAAGGGGATTGAGAGAATGGTTTAAAAGGAATATGATTAGAATACTTAGATGTGATGATGACATCACTTGAGAACAATTCAAAGACCCTTAGGCATCCCTTTGGTAGTCTCAGATTGTCTCTTTCGAGTAGTAATATGGGGAGGGTTTGTCTAAAACAAGCTTTTCTTTTTTTCATGCTTATGTTGCCCAGTCTCTAGTTGACCCTTGCTAAGACTTTTAGGAACCCACCTTTGCTTTGCCTTTCCCTCGTGTGCTTCTTATTGAATTTTATTTTTCTCATTGATTAGGGCACAAGGGTCCACTCCAATAGTATTAATAGTAGCTATAGGAGGGAAAGGTATTCATCAATCAGCATAGTCTCTTTTTTTTTTCTCAGGGAACTTTAGTATCCCTTTATTGATCATATCTTAGAATACATTTTTAAAAGACTAGTATACATTAGTTGTATAGTTCTATGAGTCATGATTCTTATTGTACTCTTTCCTTTTGACTTCTTCCTTTGTAAGTATGCAGTGACCCATAGGCAAATTGACGAAGTCCTCTTTAAGGAGGGAGTCAAATATTTTTTCAATTTTGCTCACATCAAAGGTGTATTGCATTGAGGAAGTCTGAGTCTTCTTAAAGTATCCTCAGTCTTAGGTGGTGGTGCCTCACCAAAATGGGATAGACTTGTAATATAGAGTTAGCCAAATTAGCAATAGTAGTAGTCTTTTGGGGGCTCACCTCTTAAAAGTAAGTTCCCATTGCTTTCTTTTTCATTGTACTATCTTCTTTAATAGCTTTTCATATTTTGCTACTTTGCAGCTAGCTTGTAGAAGTCTCTGAATTTTATTCTCTGAAACTTCTTTCTAAGTTCAATGTCAAGACGCGAGCCCGCCCCCCCCCCCCCCCCCCCCCCCCCATTTTGTGTTATTTTCATAAATTTAGTTTCAGGTAAGAAGTACTTTGCATCTACTTCTCATCTTCTTGAAGTGGGTATGAATAGATCAGTAGTCTCCCCACTTCTTTGAGTCATCTTTGATAGCTCAGCAATATAGACCTTGGGCTCCGTTCTGAAAAACTAGGTATGAAAATTTTTCTCCATTTCTTGCCATAAATTGATTATGTCCCTTGACAATGTTGAATACTAAGTAAATGCTTGGCCCCTCAAAGAATTTGGGAATAATTTTAGTTTATAAAAACTAAAGTTTTCATAGTTTACTAGCTCTCTAAATTGGATTGTAAATTTAGTAATGTGTTCTAATATGTACTGTCCATCTTCTCTAGAGAATAAGGTCCGGGATGTGGTATCCTCTTGGGTAAGGATTTTTCCAATCGATGTTGGGGATATAGCTTATGGAACTCAGACCTGCCAATCTAATGGAGGCCTGGACCGTATAAATCATGTATAGCATCTCTAACCACCTCTTGATTTACTTAAGCGATAGGAGGCACTAGAGGGATTGGAAGGGTTTGACCAACAAGAGCACTAGGCATGTAAACTCCTGCTCCTATCCTCTAGTTGCCCTCTAAGCTTAAGACTTATGGATATGTTACTTCATCTCCATTGTATATTGTAGAGTTGGTCCTTCGAGTGGTATGCCCTTGGAATTGTTGTGGAAGTTGTTGTAAAGGTAATGGTCATGTTGGTGTTGTTTGTATAAGCCTGCCATTGTAAGGGTGGCTAATGTTGATTTTAGTTTTTGACAAACCTTAAGTCTTCTTATTTTGTTGTAGTGCATATTGGCATTCTAGTGGAGGTATGTGATTAGACTCCATCAAATCCAATGATTCTTCAGAGGCTCGCCTTATAGGTTGGTTGAGAGTAGAAGCAGCCCTACCAGATGTAGGAGATTGCCCAGATACCACTTGCTCCAACAAGATTTTCATATCTACCATCATCTTTCCTATAAAATTCATGTTCTTTTTCCATGAGGACACGTTACTATCTAAAGAACTTAGACATCCATCATTGTTTGAGAAGTATAAGGTGCTAGATCAGTTATTTTCTCTGGAATATCACTAGCTCGCAGGGGACTGTAACTCTTCTCAATTTATTCAACTATTTGAAGTACATATCTAAGCACTGCTGTTGCAGCCACTTCCTCTACATCTTGATATACAATCATTTCATCATTTTCTTTATCCTTACTAATCTTTCTTGGCATCATTGCGTAACAAGTCCCATCAAGCGTGCCAAAAGATTGTTGATGCCCTTTTAGTTGAAATTAATGCTAAGCGTGCCAAATACTCTTGGAGGTTTCATTCATACCTGACTTCTAATCAAATAATTATGAAAGAGATCGACAAATGGACAATAGTCTCTTCAGAAACTTGAATTCGTTGATGTAGTTAAACCAATTGTCATATAAGAAACTAATTTAATTTCATCTTTTAAATGATTTTGTTTAATTAATCTTACAAGAAAATAATATTCTTTTCCCCCTCATACTAATTAATTTCTTATAAAATTTAGTATGATCTTTTACTTTCTACAATAAATAAAAAATAAGCAATAATAAAATTTTAAAATAAGAAGTGATATAATAAATATATGATTAATTAAAATTTATACTATGTCAAATTAAAATTTTTCTAACTTGTTAATATTCAAATAATCAAAGTCAAATTAAAATTTACTCAAAAAGCTTCTTAATATTAAAAAAAACATAAATATTCTAATTGAATTCTTCTTTTATTTAAATTAAATATAATTAATTATATATTAAATAATAATTATTTTATTATTTTCTTATTCTAATTGAATTTGCTCTTTCTTTTTAAAATTAAATTAATTTATTTATTATAATAGTTCTATAATTATAAATTTGCAATATAATTAACGATATATTAAATAATAATTATTTTATTCCTTTCTTATTCTAATCAAATTCATTCTTTCTTTATTTAAATTAAATATAATTAAATATTAAATATAATTAATTATAAATTAAATACTAATTATTATATTTTTTCTTATTCTAATTGAATTCTTCTTTTAAATTAAATATAATTAGACATATATAAAATAGTAATTATTTTATTTTTTCATATTCTAATTGAATTCATCATTCTTTATTTAAATTAAATATAATTAGATAATTATATTATTTAATTAATAAATGACCATATTACCTATAATAAATGTACAATTAGAAAAAATCTAATGAGAATTCTTATATAAATTTGTTTATCCCACTTTCACATATTTATATATAGTATAGATATAGATATAGATATATTAGAGATTAGGGCTTGTTTGGTACATTTTAAAATCCGAATCCAAGAGGAATATGATTCAAAAACTTTAGACATCTATTTTCAAGTTTATTTTTTAGATAATTTAATAAAATTTATTAATTTGATTAATAACTATGTTTAAACATATAATATCATATCAATAAAAATTGGACTCAATGTAATTATTCAAATTAAAAAAAATAGAAAAAAATTAAATTATTTGTATAACAAAGTAAAAAAATGGAATCCTATTTCTATTTCTCGATCCTAAAGTGTACCAAACATACTGTAAAAGTGTAAATTTCGAATAATTTATCAGGTCAAATTTCAATTTTTTTAATAGTAAAACATATAATTCACTACTAATTTCAAAAATTAAAGACATATAGAAAATAATCTAATAATAATTGATTTGTTGAATTTTAATTGAAAAATAATTATATATTTCTTTTTCGTTAATTAATTTTTTATTAAGGTTAACAATCACAACTTTAAATTATTGTATATTTTATATGTTGTTAATTTCAAATTAAGTATGAGGAACTATTTTCTTGTATTCTCTAATTAAAACATAAGTAGCATGCTTTTGATTATATATAGTTTATAAATGGTGTCAAGCAAGCATACATAAGATATTAATTAATTAAAAAGTTCCAAAATAAATATTTTGAAGAACAATGAACAAGTTAATCTTTGTCCGATTTTAGGCTTAATTGTCATCTTTTAATTGCAGTTTTCTTATATGAGAAAATTCTTATAAATTATAGAGATGATGAAGAGAAGCCTTCAAAATCAAATAAACTTGATGCCAACCATTCTGGGATGGATGCACCATATCCCAAAACACTGATAATTCAGGATTTTTGCATATCACATACTTCTTTGCACCACTTTTGTCAATTTCTCCACACCAGGAATCACTTGTCACCCCACTACAACATGGCTTCAGTGGACTCTCAGAGTTGAATTTTGCTGAATGGAGGAGTTTTAAAAGGAAAAGCAAAAGGGTTAGCTAGGCTGGGAAAAATAAGAACAGACTCAAAAATATCAGTATAGTAATACTGCATGTGAATTATGGACGCTAAATCAAAATATAATATTTAAGTTGGAATTGATTTGATTTCTATATAGTTAAATATAATATAATAGTTCAACTTGGTAGACAAAGTGGAATGTTTTAATATACCTGCTGCATGGTGTGCTTTGTTGAATGCAGACATGAAAGCACTGAAGAGATCCAAAATTTCGAAAACATGTTTCTGAGTGTCATTGTTTAGCTTTTGTATTGCTTGCTGCAATATACGATTGTGGAGGTTGGAAGCAATGTTCCAACTTTCACTGCAATTCTGATATGAAGATGAGACAGCCAATTGAGGCAAGCAGCCTATTGGATGCAGTGTTGTTACTGCTATTTTTTTCACCCCTAAACCGTGGATTCTTTCTAGGTTCACAGAGAGTTGCCTGATAACTGATGTTGTGAAATTTGGCGAATTCTGTGAAAAGGAAAAGGAAAATTATATATATATATATATATATATATATATATATATATATATATATATATATATTCAATCAATCAGGCGTGTTGACCCCAAGGATTAATCAAACTCTAAATATAATCAATAAAAAGATGAATAGATTCTCTTACCAATCAGACTAATTCTTATAGTTATGCTTATATAAGTTTATAGTTTATACATACTAATAAATCTTGATTTAGCGATACTAAAATTGTTTCAAAAGTGTTAACTACCATATCACAAGATTTAGAAGCCAAACAATCCAAAAAATAATCTATTATTTAGAAATCACTAAATATTATTTTCTAGCTAATTAAATTACAAAATTTGTACTTGTACCCCTAGTTCCTTAGTTTTCAAAAGTTAATTAAATAGTATGTGAATTTGGTGTATGTATATATACCATCACATGTTAATAAATTTCCTTTAAAATAAAATAGCTTTGTACTTATGTTTTGTTCTTTTAGATAAAATAACATTATTTTAATTTTTTACCTTATTAATATCTAATATTCATTCAAAAGATCAATATCTCATATTTAATATGTTATTTTTTATAAATTTTTTATTAGTTTTCCAATGCTTGTGATAATGCGCAATATGAAAATCAATTTTGATTGATTCTCAGATTATAGTTACATTTAATCAATTACATATTTTAATTTTTTGTATTAATTTTGATTTTTTTTAACTAAATTTCAGTTATATAAAAAATTTATATTATTGTGTGGTTTGCTTGATGTATACACCAAGTGCAAGTGCAGGAGCAATCAACAGCTAACCTACCAAAGGCTTTATATATACAACATAATTAGTTTACCAAACTCACCTTAAGGTCACCATTTTTGAAAAGATAAGTATTGTAGTCATTGCCTGCTAGGGAAACCAGAGCAATGGAAGAGTTAAGGTCCTGTTTGGTGTACACTTTTTCTTCAAGTAGCTGTTGAAAAAAATTGATTTGCGTCCCCATGTTTGGTGTATTTTTTAATGTATCAAATACGCCAGTCCCACCATATGCAAAGTTCATTCCAAAATCTAGATTGTATTTTGTTGAGGTTTCCTTCCATGTGAAATAAGGTACTGGAGATTTTATGCCCAGAAATGAAGCTGCATATGCAAATAATCCAAACAGGATTAAAAAGGGGAAAAAAAATCATTATTATTTATCAGAATAAATAATGTTTGCTCATTGAAATTAGAAACTCATACAATTAGTTGGTAAGTGAATTTATTTTTAATTTTATTAATTAGGATTCAAAGTCTAAATTCAAACCGTAAAAACTACATTTTACTCATTTGTAAATTTATTAATTTGATATATATAATCTTTGTATTAGAAAAGAGAAATAGATTTAATAATATTGATAAGAATAAAAGTGACATGTCTAGACTGAAAAACACGTGCCCGTAGAAATTTTCATTCTTCCCTGTGTAAAAGTATTTCGTATAATTTTCATTGAGAACATTCTCTCTAAAAAAATTTTTTTTGACTCTCTAACTTGGACATCGGAAACTTTTTGCCGGATCACCTCCGGAGAGCTCCTAACCCCCTCTCTCTCACGTTTACATGTTACAATCAATAAATTTTTCATCTAAGTTATCAGCTAAAATCCGACATATTATATATATATATATATATATATATATATATATATATATATATATATATATATATATATATATAATTTTGACAAGAATATATATCTAGTATAAATAAGAATTTTCTTTTAATTTTATTTGGAATAGAATTATTGAAAATTCACATAATCTTTTTATTGGAAAAATAAAAAAATATGATTAATTGCATGGTGTTTCTCATACAATTCATATAAGGCATTGTTAATGTTGAAAATTTAAAAGTTGAATATTAAGTGATAAATAATATAAAATTTTTAAATTTTTTTATATACCAAATTAATCACAATTTGATATTTTAAAATTTTATTTTGAATATGCCTTTTTTTTTTTTTTTTTTTTTTTTTTTTTGTACCCAGAGTTCATTTCATGGTAATATTTACAAAATGTTTATTGAGAATAGCAACCTAATATTTAGTACAAGAGATTAAATATTCAAATTTACAACGGTCCTTTTCTATTGAAATAAAGACGAAGTAATAATACAGTAATACCTATATAATCCGTCAAGACACGGCCATCGGAGAAGCGACCAGAAGGTTTACCAGGAAAAGTGATCCCATAAGGCTCTTTCCATGAAATAGCAGATTTTTCCCAATTCCCAGTATCAGCGTACGAATCTCCAAAAACAAAAAGCTTAACTGAACGTCCGTGGTGATGGCGTCTATGTGATTCTTTCAATGCATTAACTTCTTCTGATGCAAATTTATAAACAATTAATGAAAAATTCCACACCCAAATTAAAAATTGACATCAGGGAAAAAAAAGAAAATAACGAAATATTACCTAAAAAAATTAAGGTATTATACTTAATATCCTGTTGTCTTTAAGAAAAAAAAATTACATCTAATTGAGTATATTTAAAGAAATGAAAAGAAATGTAAATCACCTGTAAATAAATAAAAGAAGCACAATAGAACATGACATACATGGCTGCTCACTTGTTTCTTCATTGAAAAGCAAATTGGCAGTATGTTGAATGTGGTAAACTTTTGGTGCTTGATAGGAAAATTAATATAACTGGACATACATATATATAGGTTTTTTTTTTTTTTTTTTTTGGAGAGAAATGTAGCCATTGTTATTGCCATGCGGCAAATTCTATTTCGTTTCTTAAATCCACTCAATCAAATGTTCAGTTGAGCTAACTAACTAATTACTCTCCACGCATAAGAAAATACTACTACCTGTCTTGAATCATATTGTGTATGCGTCAAGCAATCTATTACTATCCGGGCACACCCCATACCAAGAGTTTTCTACAAAATGGAATAAGGCCCTATTTGATCACCCTCACACGAAAGAGTTCTTTACAAATGGAATGAGGTGATTTCCGCCTCATAATCATAAAAAGAAAAATAATTTTTTGAAAAAATTAATTAATACCATTTCATAGATGTTTAGAATTTTTTTTTCGAAATATAAAGATTAAATATTTATTTTTAAAATAATTTTTTAATATTTGTGTTTTTAAAAAATGTTCTTTAAAAAAATGTAATGTTTAGAATAATTAACAAAGTAATTTGATAATACTATGTCTAAGCTATAAGACATCTAATTTTTTTTTTTAACCTTTTATTTTTCTCTCTTCAATGATAATTTTTTACTACAGAAACAAATTTAATTATAAGATTTCTTTATTTATAATAAATCTCACTATTTTAAGAAAGAAATCGATGGTGAGGCGAAGCTGACACTACAAAAATTAACCTATTTACTGATTGAAAATTCTGCCAATAAACCTATAGAATCCATTAATAAATAGGCTTACTGAAAGATTAGTAATTGACAAGATCCATCAGTAAAACGATAGTCAGTAATTCTGTAATGATGGTTTATATATTCTGTCAGCAAATTTACTGATAAAAAAAATGGTCACCTTTTTTATAAAATTGTTGGTAATTTCATTCAAAAAATAAATTAAATAATAATACTCCGTCACTAATCCATCTGTAACGTTAATTAAAGTAATATTTTATTATTTCAAAATAATCAGTAATCTGTCATTAAATGATTTTAAAAATAATTTTATAATAAAATAGTTAGTAATCTATCAGTAAAATGTTTTAAAAAAATAATTTAATAATATAAACGGTCAGTGATCGATCTATCAGTAAAACATTTTAAAAATTAATATTATAAAATAAACGGTTAATAATTCATCAGTAAATGATTTTAAAAAATAATTTAATAACAAAAAGGGTCAATAATCCAATAGTAATTATTGAAAAATATTATTTTGTTTATTAGAAATGGTTAATGATTCATCAGTAAATTGGCCAGTATATTTTTTTTTTCAAAAATATTTAAAATAGTTAATAAATTAATTTTATAAAATAGATATTAATTAAAAAATTATAAAAAATTATATAATATAAAAATTGAAATTAAACATTATATAATGTAATATAATCAACAAAAAAAATTATATTGTACTGTAACCTTATAAGTATTAAAAAAATAACTAAACTAAAAAAAATACTAATCCAATTCCTCAGTATCATCATCTTCCTCGTCCTCCTCATTGTAACCATCCTAATCTTGCTGGCTGGCCTTTGGATATATTATATATGCATCAATAGCAATAGTAGCATCTCTGGATGAAGGGTACTGTGAGGTCTTGCGCGAGTACCGGTCCGATCCATTGAAAGGGATTGAAATACTCATTTGAATTTGAACTCATAATGGAACGTTCAAGTTCAGATTAATTGATTTTGAAGAGTCACCATTTTAATTTGAGAAAAATATTAAGAAAAAAAATCCAAATTGATTTCGATTAATATTTCAAAAGAAAAGATTACTAGCCTTGAAACTAATGAGAATTCGAGGATTAGGTTTTATATTTATTTTAACAAAATTAGTTTGGCAATTTTAATATAAAATGACTTAAAATAAGTTTCATGAACAGAAATAAAAATGATACATGAGCAATAATATCCGTGCAATCCATGATAGTTATAAAATGATAAATAAAATAAATTATACTTAAAAGAATTGTTACAAACCAAACTAGATTAAAAATAAATAAAAAAAGAGGATCTTTTCTCTAGAGATTATGTGTACTAGAAAAAATACACATTCCTCAACTAATTACGAAGCACGTTAGAAAAATCTAGAAGATATATTGATTTTCATTACAACTTGTTATAACTTATTGGAGATATAAATAGTTATTGTAAACTTTCACTTTTTTCCTTATTAAAAATTTAATAACCAATTTTCATTGCTTACATTATATATATATATATATATATATATATATATATATATATATATATATATATATATATATATATATATATATATATATATATATATATATATATATATATATATATATATGCATCAATAGCAATAGTAGCATCTCTGGATGAAGGGTGCTGTGAGGTCTCGCTCAAGTACTGGTCTGATCCGCTAAAAAGGATCGAAATGCTCATTTGAATTTGAACTCATGATGAAACCTTCAAGTTCAGATTGATTGATTTTGAAGAGTCACCATTTTAATTTGAGAAAAATATTAAGAAAAAAAAATCCAAATTGATTCCGATTAATATTTCAAAAGAAAAGATCACTAGCCTCGAAACTAAAGAAGATTCGAGAATTAGGTTTTATATTTATTTTAACAAAATTAGTTCGGCAATTTTAATACAAAATGACTTAAAATAAGTTTCATGAATAGAAATAAGAATGATACATGAGCAATAATATCCGTGCAATCCAAGACAGTCATAAAATGATAAATAAAATAAAATATACTTAAAAGAATTGTTACAAATCAAACTGGATTAAAAATAAATAAAAAAGAGGATATTTTCTCTAAAGATTATGGGTATTAGAAAAAATACACATTTCTCAACTAATTGCAAAGCACATTAGAAAAATCTAGAAGATATATTGATTTTCATTACAACTTGTTATAACTTATTAGAGATATAAATAGTTATTGTAAATTTCACTTTTTCCTTATTAAAAATTTAATAACCAATTATATATATATATATATATGTGTGTGTGTGTGTGTGTGTGTGTGATATATATATATATATATATGTGTGTGTGTGTGTGTGTGTGTGTCTACATATATACGTGTACATATATTTGTACACATATACGTATACATATATATGTACACATATACATATACATATATATGCACATACACACACACATACATATATATATATATATATATATATATATATATATATATATATATATATATAAATGATAATTTAATAATCAAAAAAGCATATATATATATATATATATATATGCTTTTTTGATTATTAAATTATCATTTTTTGCTTAAACTTTTTTCTATTCTTCTTAATTTCAATCTAAAAAAAAACATTAAAAGCTTTACAATCTGAAGACTTTGAAGCCGTCATGTTTTGTGAAACTACTTTTATTAGATATGAATATTTTTCATGCCCAATGAAATATTAAAATTATATTATTCAACCTTAATTATTATTATTATTAAAAAAATAAACCAAACATTTTTAAAATATATTATTTGCCTATTATAACAATAAAATTATTTCTATTAATTTTTATGCAAAAAAAAAAAAAGAAAGAAAATCGCATAAAAAAGCTCAAATATAAAAATCCAAGCAACCCAAACTGAATTTTTATGATTCGATTCAGTTCAATTTTTATGCTAAATTGAGTTCAGTCAGTTTTTAAAATTAAAAACTTTGGTTATTCGATTTTTTTGATTTGCTTCAGTTTTGAATTGAGTCGACTATTTGATCATCCTTAGTTAGAATATTGTTCTATGAGATAAAGTGGCTTTTCAATTTCCAGAAGCAAATATTGCTATCGAAGAATCTAACCGTCTTATTATTATTATTATTTTTTATCCATGATTGTTAAAAAATTCAAGGGTAAAATTTAATATTTTATTTATAAACTTCATTATCTTTCAGTTTTATTTTTCCATATTTTTATTCTAGTATTTTTAATTTTTTTCTTTTAATATCTTTCTATTATTGTGAGGCCTCGCTAAAAGATCCCTCCCTCACTCAACGAGTGCTTTAAGGAAAGACAAAGCGCTTTTTAAGGAGGTTAAGGTACGAGTTTTAGTGCTTATAATTAAAACGACTATCGTTTGGAAAATTAATTTTTGATTTTTAAAAAGAATTTGTAATCACCACTCTAATTTATTAAATGGAAAAATTAAGGAAAAATACAATTTTGACTCAAATTCATTAATTTTTCAATTAATTTCCTAAGGACAAAATCACTAGCCTTCGAATCAGATTAAACTTGAAGACTAGATTTTTAGTTTTAAATAATCTAATTTTTAGCTCTGAAATTTAGTTTGCCTTAAGATTGATTTCATGGATGACAATTATATGATGATAATTAAAATAAATGATCATGGCATAAATATGGATGCATGGAAAATTAAAGAGCAAATAACTTAAACATCTACAAGCTAAGGAGAGTTGATGCGAATCAAGATGTCTTGCAAGAAGATCTTCAATATATGTATGATAAAGATTTCAAAAAAGTTCTTTAAGGCTGTCCTTTTCATCAAGCTAGCATGGAAAGAGAATCAATGAAGCTTCAATTCCTGTTCAGTGGCTCTTTCAAGCGGAATCCAAAGGAATACAAAGCTTTCTACAATGTTATCAAGAAGACTTGCATAATGAGCATCACTTTTAGAAAGCATTGCATTCAAGGAACCTTCAAACATGGCTATGAAAACTTGCTGACAAGGTCAGGTACACGCCTATGTACCTGTGCGTGTTTCCTTCTATATGTTGAAACATGTTCAACACGCACTGGAACATGGGCAAGTCTTGGGCATGTAGCATTCTGTGTGTTTCTTTTTTATTTTTGAATTTAAATATTTTACTTAGTTTTTGATATTTTTGGGCCCCTATCAATATGATATAAGCCCATATTCAATTAAATTAAGTTTGGATATGTAATTAGTGAGTTTTGGGCCTATTTATGTTAGGTTTAAAGTCCAAAACGAGTTTAGATTTATTTCTTGTTTAGAAATCAATTTCCTTTCTTGTTTAAGAGTTATTTCTAATTAGGAATTTTCAATTCTTATATAGGAAGATTTCCTAATTCTTAGCTAATTCTAATTTAGGGTTTACATAACACTATAAATACTTAGCTATTTTATCAATGATAGAGACATAGGTTGATTTTCCTCAAATTTAAGCTTTAAGCTTGTAAGAGTTTTCTCGAATCAGGTTCTAGGATTAGAGTCAAAACCTGAACTTTCAAAGCGAATTACTTTGCTTGCTCATAACATATCAAGGTTCCTTATCATAGGTTCATCACTGAGTTGAGATTTTTCCTTGTAAACTTGATTTGGCTTTCCAAAGAAGTCACTTCCAAGCGTAATGATATTGGATCTCAAAGCATGTCATTTGTAGTTCATATTAGTTTGGTATCAGAGTTTTGGCTCTAAATCAGGTTATGTCTTTCTGTTTCATTTTCATTTTCCATTGTCGATTGTTTTTCTTATTTTCGTTAAATTCCTTCATTTTCATCTTGTTAATTTTGTTTGTTATTGTTTTAGGTTTGAAAATAAAAAAAATAAAAACAAAAACAAAAACAAAATCATCCACCTTTCTTTGTTCATGTCTTATTTTCCTTTGTCTTATTATTTTCTATCCTTTCGTGTGTCTATTCTTTGTTTCGTTAGAAGGTCAAATTCATCCATACTACTTGGGAACCAATTCAAATTTAAGAAGACAGAAGGAAGGAATTCATCCATCACAAACTTAAGACTTAAATTCGATTTGGCTTTTTGTATTTGATCTTTAATTTGTTTGTTAATTTTCCTTTCAATTTGCTGCTGAAAGAAAGAGATCAACCAACAAAAGAAAAAAAAAATTCTTGGCAAATTTGAATTATATAGGAATATATATAGTGCTTTTTCTAATTCTAAAGTGGAAAGGAAAAAGAAAACTATTGGAATTCTCACCAAATCAAAGAGAATAAAAAAAAATTTTAGTTCTCAACAAGGATTTGACCAAGTCTAAGCATCCTTCTAAAACAAGCTAAGATTGGTTTCCTAATCCTTATCAATTTCTAGTTTGACTTGCCTACTTTCATTCTAAGTTTGTCTTCTCTTATTAATGTCCAATTAGGTTTCCTAACGTAATTAGGATTCCTATATTGTTTTCCTAGTTCAATTAGGATTTCAACTTTTGTTTTGCAAATTCAATTAGGATTTCTAATTTTACTTTCTAAGTCAAATTCTAATTCGTGTTTCCTAGTTCAATTAGGCTTTTTGTTTCCTAGTGTCATTAGGATTTCCTATTCCTAATCCAACTAGGGTTAGGCTTCCTAAAATTTCTAATTTATTGTTTTCTTTGTTTTTGTGTCTTCATTTCATTTTTCTTATTTGTGTCAATTTCTTCTTACTTTGGTTGTTGTGAACAATTCAAGTATTAAATTTTGTTTGGATTAGAAATTGAGAGTTGAGCGGTAGAAGTCAAGAGTGATTAAAAACAAGTGAACTTGATTGTTTTACAATTACTTGAGTGAAACACGTGAGGAAGTGAAGTGATGAATTATTTCTTTTGCTTTACTAAAATTCTTTTCAGGTTTTCATCATGATTACCAAAGTTAAAGATGATGAGCAAAATTTCTTATAGTTCCTATGACAACTTAACAAAAAGATGGACAAAAGATGGAATGAATTTCAAAGAAGATGTCACCTTAGGGATATAGCAATTAAGGTTGAGAAGTAACTTAGGTACAAGGGCAATAATCGAAGCTCATTTTCTTCAAATTCATCCAAGCTATGAAAAATCAAGTTGGAAGGAACATGAGGGGACTGATTTCAAGTCAAAATTCGATTCAAGAAAGGGACAAGCTGTACTAATGTCAAAGGAGAAGGAGAAAGGTAAATTTGAAACTCCAAATTGTTCTCATGATGTTAAATGTTTTAAGTGTTTAGGTTCAAGTTATATAGCTTCCCAATGCCCTAACAAGAGGGTGATGATTACATTCAGTAGAAAGCTCTTTTATGAAAGTGACAATGATTATGACAATGAAAGCATGCCCTCTTTAGAAGATGTAAGTGATCAAGAAAATAATGGAGAAGTCATTATAGCTAGGCTGGTTCAAGCAATATGTGAAGCTAATTGGATTTATGCTAGTGACTTATTGCCTATGAAGCATGATTCTTCAATTGGAGATGAAAAAGAAGACATTATTGTTGTTTATGAAGAGGTTTCAATGATCGATACTCATCTAAAAATCTTGAAAAAAACACAATATGTGGCTGAGTTAGATATGCAAGAAGATGAACAAGAACAAGAAGATAGTATGAGTAACACATTCTTTAGTTCCAGTTGTTCAAGTCAAGATTCAAGGATGAATCATTTTGAGGAGGGAGGGAATGATAAGAATCAAGATGTCTTGCAAGAAGATCTTCGTGTATACATGATAAAGATTTCAAAAAGGTTCTTCAAGGCTATCCTTTTCATTATGCTAGCATGGAAAGAGAATCAATGGAGCTTCAATTCATGTTTAGTGGCTCTTTCAAGAGGAATCCAAAGGAATACCAAGCTTTCTACAATGTTATCAAGAAGACTTTCATAATGAGCATTATTTTTGGAAAGCATTGCATTTAAGGTAGCTTCAAACATGGCTATGAAAACTTGCTAACAGGGTCAAGTACACACCCATGTACATGGGCGTGTTCCCTTCTGTATGCTGAAACATGTTCAACACGCCCTGGAACATGGGTATGTCCTAGGCATGTAACATTCTGTGTGTTTCATTTTTATTTTCAAATTTAATTATTTTACTTAGTTTTTGATATTTTTGGGTCCCTAGCAATATAATATAAGCCCATATTCAATTAAATTAAGTTTGGATATATAATTAGTGAGTTTTGGGCCTATTTATATTAGGCTTAAAGCCCAAAATGAGTTTAGATTTATTTCTTGTTTAGAAATCAGTTTTCTTTCTTATTTAAGAGTTATTTCTAATTAGGAATCTTCAATTCTTGTATAGGAAGATTTCTTAATCTTTAGCTACTTCTAATTTAGGGTTTATGTAACACTATAAATACTTAGCTATTCTGTCAATGATAGAGATATAAGTTGATTTTCCCCAGATTTACACTTTAAGCTTGTAAGAGTTTTCTCAAATCTGGTTTTAGGATTAGAATCAAAATCCAAACTTTCAAAGTTAATTACTTTGCTTGTTCACAATATACTAAGGTTCCTTGACATAGGCTCGTCATTGAGTTGAGGTTTTTCCTTGAAAAATTAATTTGGCTTTCCAAGAGAGCTACTAAAAACTAGGCTAAAAGGGCAGAAATAGAAATTCAGCATGCAGGTGAAACGCTCAATTTGCAGTGTCGCACAAGAGGAAGCTATAGTGTCGCACATTAGATTTATGGCTCTATAAGCCCAATTTGCAGCACCATCTTAGGACTCCGATAATAGATCTTAGGCTAGTCTGACTTTTGCACTTTCAGGTTTCTAGTGTTTTCGAGATTAAGAAAATTTACCACTTAGTGTTGGTGAGCTTGAAATTAATTATCAGTTGATCTAAAACTCAATTTTTGAAAAAAGCTAGTCAATTTTAAAAAAATGATGTCTAGTAGAGAAAGTTTGGTTAAGGTCAGGAAAGTGTAGTTCGAAAATTAAGTATCATTATATTATGATGCTTGAAAGCCTATTTTTCTTTAGTGCATTGCCCTCTTAACCTTTAGTTGCTAATCGGCTAAGGGACCATTGTGAGGCACGTGACCGGCATTAGGACATGGGTGATGCACGTGGCTACCAGTTGTGAGGCCTAGCCAGAGCACTAGTGTAATACCTCAGGTTTCTTTAACCAACTATAAACAGTAATGACGATATTATAATGTGTATATACTGTGCCATTTAGGGCCTCAAGAACTATAACAGTATCATAAGAAGTGAATTCTAAATGAATGATGTGACAGTAAATGAGGTATGTAGGCAATTTTGATAAGTTCCCTTATGATAAGTGAAAGTCAAATCGACTTGGCCTTAATGTAACTATATCAGTGAATTAATTGAAATATGAATCTAAAGTGCTAGTGAATGGGTGTTAACACCTCCTAAGACATTAGGAAATGATAATAGTGATATAAGAAGTTGAATTTAATCAAAATTACAATGATACAATAAGAGTCAAACTTAGTTTGACCCAATGAGTTTACATAATATGTACACACAAGAACAATGCAATTGAAAGGCTAGTAATTGTGCATTAGGATATGTATGGAATTTATCTAATAATGTCTAGGGAGTGTGGTGACATTGGAAGGCAAAAATATATATGTTATAGTGAAAGGTAAGAGAAATGATTTAAAGGGAAAATATTCAAGATTGTTAATGGATTTATGGACTTATTATTAGATCTTGAGATAATGAGGGCTTAAGCCCAACATGGGGAGGTCAGCCTATCGAGCCTAATAAGGATACACATCCAAAACTTGTTAGCAAAATGATTAGCCAAAGATTATAGACAAAGAATGTGTAGAGAATGATTTACAAAGTTTGATTAATTAGCCATAAAATTTGACCTAGTCAATGTTCCAAACCAAATTGGACTCTTCTTTTTACTACAGATGAGTTTATGTTCAAGTTGGATACTCCAACACCTAATGATAAGCTTTACCACTGTAAAGACAATCCTAACTATCCATCTTGATAGAATCTTAGCCTTTCATTAAGATCAAATGCTACCCATTGGATTTAACTTTATAAATCCTCACCATCCAACCCAATAGATATATAAGAAAAATAATGTTGGGGAATCACAATTAGCTTCTCTTTCTACACCAAAGTCCTCCACATCTCTCTCTACAACTCTTTCTACCCCACTTGTAACAAGAACTTTGGCAAATTAAGGCTAATCAATGTGAGAAAATTATGACTTTCTACTTTTTCCTATGTTCTAAGGTTAATTTAAGTAGTTTGATTATCAAAAAACCTCTTTTATACCATTGAAGAATTCGGCCAACCTAGGGTGATCACACATGAGATATGGTTTTGAATAATTTTAGATGAGGAAAGATGATTTATGAGTATTAGAATAAATATTGAGAACATGTTTTTTAATAGATAGCCTTAGAGGCATAAACATAGTTAAAGAAGAACTTGGTGTTCTAAGATTAGATTGTAATAGTTAAGTAATCATATATGTTATATGATATGTCAATTACATATTTCTTCAACTAATTTGAAGATTGGATGAGGAATTGATGATTTTTCCCAAATTCTAGGGTTTATAGAAAATTTAGGATTTTGAGAATTGAACTTGGATTTATAAAATTGAAGGGAAAATCAAGCTTGAGAATGGTGTCATATGACTTGTATAATGTCAATTTTGAAATTCAATTAATAGAAATAATTTTCCCGAAGATTAATGAACTAGGATCATTTATGGAATTGATGGCGGGAATAGTATTAACTCCATTGAATATTAGAAATTGCCTAAATTGATGTTACTCAAAGTTGAAATGTGAAATTGAGAGGAAAGGAATTATTCTTCCTAAAATGAATAGCTTTGGCCATTTGGAGAATAACTAAGGAAAATGTTAAATTTAGTAACAAGTATATATATATAGTATATCTTGACTTTAAAAGTAATAAGTTGTGCTTTAATGAACAAGATAGAAATGTTAGTAAGTTAAGCTAAATTAAACAAATGTCATAATGAGAAAGTGATTGATGTGCCATTAAAATGCAATATGTAGAGTCTAAAGACAATGACAAGAATATTGTGCAAGAGTGCGAGAAGCACTACTAGCATCAGAGTAAATGTCAATAGGAGCAAAGGAGTCTAAGGTGAGTACTTAATAATATAATATGCCTTGTGTTATATGTTTTGAACCTTTATTATTCAAACCGTAATCATTGAAGTATTCTTCATTCCTCGATAAGACTGAATTGCTCATTGAATATCAAACCATATGATATGATACTTCTTGATTCCTTAATAAGCTTGATTGCTTATTGAACATTGAATCATTGATACAATGCTTCTTAATGATCATTGGCTATTGTGAACCTATCATTTTAAATTCATAATGTGAGCATTGAATTTCCTGACATGAACCTTATATGAACTTTCTTATTCACTACCTATTGATAAGCAGAAATCCCTTTCTGATGTGGGGTAATACATCAGACCTTGTGCACTTCATATAAGCTTGTGGGTATGGCAAGTGTACCCAACCTCTGTTAGGGGAATGCCTAACCGTAAGACCCGATCAGTCTTACATAATGTGATATGTACGACCAAGCAAGGCTTAGGCTGCCACTCTTAAATTGATATGTGTGGGAAGCATCCCACTCTCAAAAAAGTGATATTTTTGTTAAACATATTGTTTCCATTTTAAATTAGAAATTGAATAATACTGATAATATTTATTGAAAACATTCTATTGATATAAAAAGCCCTTCCTGAAATTAATCCTTGTACTCACTATATGTATTATATTATTATGTACTCACTGAGCTATGCCTCATACTTTAGTGGTTTAAATTTTTTAGGCAAAGTCAATGAGTCAGCAAGGTAAATTCTAAGCCATATTCTTTCACTTAGAAGTTGCTTTGCTAAATTCAAGCGTCGTCATTCCCGATTATAAAGATCATTATTAGACCTCCATAATTACCGAAGGGTTAGCACTGATATGTTATGGAGTGTAAATATAATGTGAATGGTATTGTAATTGTTATTATAATAATGTATGAAATAATGTACATTTGGCTACTGACATGAAATGAAATTTTAGAAATTTTTACAAATGGTGTTTGTAAAGGGTGTTACAAGTTAACTTGGGACTGATAAGCTGATAATGGGTAATAAGAAAAGTAATTAGGTTATGATCTTGGGAATAAGATCCTATGTGATGAATGATAAAATATTATATGTTAAACAGATTTTATAGGTTTAGGTGACCTTACGTCTCTCTGAACTCTAGGACTGTTACGGCTTAAAAGGTAGGTCGTGACAACTAGCCCTGATCGGCTAGAGGGAATCGAGATGCTTGGACTCACGATGGAATCCTCAGGTCGGTTTTGATTGATTTTGAAAATGATTTTGGGAATTGTCACCCTAATTTATTTTTAAATGGAAAAATTAAAGAAAAACCCAATTGACTCCAGTTCATTAATTTTCAATTAATTTATCCAAGAATAAAATCACTAGCCTTGAACTAGGTTAGGTTTGGGGACTAGGTTTTTAGTTTTAAATAATCTAAATTTGGCTCTTAAGTTTAATGTGACTTAAAAATTAATTTCATGGATGATAAACATTGTATGACAATTATAATTTCATGATTAATGCATGAGCATGGTATAAGTGCAATGAAAAAATTAAAATGAAGCATCCACAAATTACATTAATTGAAAAGGGAAAAAGAGATTAATTGGGATTTGGATTTGGATTTGAGATTTAGATTTAGATTCCAAATGTGCCTATGTACCCAACTGAATGGGAATCAAAACCTACGTAGTTTGTTCTACGATTAAGTATAGGGGTTTAGGAGTTGATCAGATTGATTTTGGTTTAGGTATTTTGAGAGTGAGGGAAAAAGGCTGATATTTTTGCTTTTAGCAAGCGAAAGGTTTTACTGGACCAAAGTTTTGTTTTATTCGAACCAAATGATTGAATTGATTAAGAGATTAATTAATTAATTAAAATGATTAATTAATCAATTAATGTGATGAAATGGATAGATGGATTAATTAATTAGAATGATTAATTATTTAATTTGGATGAGAGGTGGATTAAAAAAATAATTAATTTGATTTTTGAAAAAAAAGTAATTAATTAATTAATTAAAAAGATTAATTAATTGAGTGATTATTTTTAATTAAAAAAAGAGTTTTAGTTAATTAAAAAGATTAATTAACTTGATTAGGGTAAAATAATTAATTAATTAAAAAGATTAATTAATTAATTAATTAAAGAGTGGTTGGAAGGAAGAGAAGAGGGAAATTAGTAAATAACCATCAATACTAATTCAAGGGATGTGTGAAATGAGAGAATGGAAGGGAGTATTTATATGAAAAATAGGTGAAAATAATTTGGAAAGTGGAAAAGTGAAAAGACCAACAAGGTAGGGCTAGAAAAATGCAGAAAAATCATATTGGAGGCATTTTAGGAAAAGCAAAAAGGAAAGTGGGGCCCATGCCACCAGAGGTCGCCGTGCCACCGGGCCTTTGGGTGGCACCACTGGTGTGTTGGATAGAGCACCACCGGAGAGGCTGGCGACGTTGCCCAAACAACTGATGGTGCCATTGGCTGCTTTGGTAATAGCTGATGTGGCATTTTTTTTTTAGAGATTGGTTGTTGTTTTAGAGTTTAAAAATTTGAATGTCTGGTAGCAATATAATTGAAGGTTAAAAAATTTTCTTTCAGGGGCGCTATTTTTAACCCCTGCCTGCTAACCGGCTAGCGGGACCGCCGTAATGGCTCTGAGTAGCTTGTTAAACTTAACAGATGTTAAGGCTGCGGTTGGATGATAAGGGTGAAAAATTAAGGGTTCATAGTTACGCCCTTATCAAAATTGTCTTGTCTATAAGGCAGTTCTGATGATAATGAACCCGAAAGAAAGGGTAGTACAAGGAACCAAAGTGATGTCTAAGTCGGTGCTTAGACATGTTTGGGTGAGAGACATGGTTGAAAAAGGAAGATGGTGAAAAGAATCACAGGTATGTTTAAGCAATTGTTCCTAAACATTTATGGGAGGAAAATATTGCTAATAAATGGAAACGAGAAAATGGACCAAAAGGATATCTAAACTGATTGCTAGATATTTTTGGATGAATAGATGGATTTGAGCCAAAGATCTGGAAAGTAGAACTATATAGATGTCTAGGTAATCATTTTTAGACATTCATGGGTGAAATTAATGGATTTGATAAAAAGAGATGGAAAAAAGAACCATATGGATGTCTAGGTGATAGTTTATAGACATTTATGGGTGCAGTTGATGGATTTGGATAAAAGAGATGGAGAAAAGAACCACATGGATGTCTAGGTGATAGTTTCTATACATTTATGAGTGAAATTGGAGGATTTGGATAAAAGAATCATATGAATACCTAAGTGACCATTTTTAGACATTTATGAGTAGAAGAGAATTTTGGATAGGATAATTTAGTGAAAAGAGAGCCTTGACCTATGGCGAGTCAGCTCGAGAGATTCTGACAAGATTTTGGTAAAGGGAGGGCATCGGCCTATGGCATGTCGACTCAAGATATTCTAAAAAGATTTCAATAGGAGGAGAGCCTCAGCCTTTGGCGAGTTAGCTCCACAAATCCTGAAAATGTTTTGATAAATGAAGAGCCTTGGCATATGATGAGAAGGCTCAAGAGATTCTGGAAAGATTTTAATAAGAGGAGAACCTTGACTTATGGCGAGTTGGCTCAATAGATTTTGAAAAGATTTCAGTAAAAGAAGAGCCTCAGTTTATAGCGAGTCAGTTCAAGAGATTCTAAAAAGATTTCGATAGGAGTAGAGCCTCAGCCTATGGCGAGTTAGCTCGACAGATCCTAAAAATGTTTCAGTAAAGGAAGAGCTTCAACTTATGGTGAGTCGGCTTAAGAGATTTTCACAAGATTTTAGTTGCACCAAAAAACTTGGGCTTCTAAGGGGTTGGGCCTTTTCAAAAGGCTTAAAAGAACTTTGCTAGAAGTAAAGGGACTTTGAAAGTCACACTTTATTAATTATATCTAGAAATGTATCATTTAGCTTCAAAGAAGCATAGGTCAGTTTTAGGAGGTGTCGGTTAGCTTTGAAGAAGTACTAATTAGCTTACAGAGATGTCGGTGAGGCTATTGGCTCAGCCTATTGTGAGACCTCGCCCAAGCACAGGTCTAATTTGCTAAAGGGAATCGGGATTCTCATTTGAACTTAGACTTACGATAAAACTCTCGGGTTCAAATTGGTTGATTTTGAAAATGATTTTGGGAGTCACCACCTTAATTTTATTTAATTGGAAAAATATTAAGGAAAAACCCAATTTGACTCCAATTAATTTTCAATTAATTTACCCAAGGATAAAATCACTAGCCTTAAATCAGGTTGAGTTCAGGGACTAGGTTTTTGGTTTTAAATAATCTAAATTTGGCTTTTAAGTTTAATTTGACTTTGAAAAAATTAATTTCGTGAATGACATTTATAAGGTGATAATTTTAGATAAAATGTACGAATATGGCATAATATGAATACATGGTATGCGAGGATTGATAAAATAATTAAAATAAACATTCACAAATCAATGCGAGTGTTCCCTCTAATTCTTAAGGATTTAGGGAAACTATATAATCGCTCCTTAATTCCAATTAAGATAATTATATTGATAAAAATTGGGATGCCTTCTCTAACCCTTATGGAATTCAAGGAAGACCACGAATTCCCTTACAAATATTGTTTAGAAAGCAATTAATTATATTAAAAAGATGGAAAATGAATTTAAATTGAAAAAAAAAATTGGATTTGAAGTTTGGATTTAAATTCCAAACGTGTCTACATACCCCATTGAATATAGATCAAAACCCAAGTAGTTCATTCCATAATTAAGTGGAGGGGTTTATAGATTGATTAAAATGATTTTTGGTTTAGGGATAGAGTTTGAAAAATATCTTGGATTTTGATGGACAAGATGAAAGTGTTTTGCAAGACTGAAATTTCGTTTTATCGGACCGGAGATTGGGTTCATTAATAATTAAAGAAAATGATTGATGAGTGGATTAATTAATTAAAATGATTAATTAATTAATTACAATAGTGGATGAGTAAAAAAGGATTTTTCATTTAATTTTTTAAAAAAAGAGGTAATTAATTAATTAAAAAGATTAATTAATTAATTAACTTATGAGTAATTAAAAAAAGATTTTTAGTTAATTAAAATGATTAATTAACTTAGTTTGGGTAAGAAAATTAATTAATTAAAATGATTAATTAATTAATTAGAGAGTGGATGGAGGGATAAGAAGAAGAAAAGTTGATAGATAGCACTCAATATCAACTTTGGTGTGTTTTGGAATGATGGATGAAGGGCCTATTTATAGGCAAAAGGAGATGAGAGTAATTTAGGTAATGAAAATGTGAAAAAACCATGAGGGATAGAGCTAGAAAGAGCTAAAAAAATCAGGTTGGGGGTATTTTGGAGATTGCAGGCAGGGTATTGAGGCCCACGCAACTGGCAAGATGGGCGGTGTCGCCAGCAAGATGGGCGGCACGCTGCCCAGAGCCTCGGTGGGCATTCTGACTCAGATTCACTTTTCTGTTCAACAAGGTTTTAGGACTTCTCGATAAGTTTTCAAGAGTTACATAGCTCAAAAATTTCATCAGCCAGTGTCGATATACTTGAATTAATTTTAGAACGATTAAACAGTCAGTCTATAAAAAGATCTAGTCATTTAAAAAAAAAATACTATCTGATACATAAATTTTGGTCAGAATAAGAAAGGCATCAGATTATGCTAAAAATATCTTAGTCAGTATTGATGAGTTCATAATTAATTTTAGAGGCGTTAAAATGAGGATTCACAGTTGCCCCCTCATTAATACTATCTATCAGTTAGACAGTTTTGATAGAGTGAACTCGAAACTTCGGTAAATCTGAGTTCGGAAAATAATTCCAGTTGTAATGAGATAATTTTCGTAAATTTTGAAACTTGATTTGGCTATATTTGACAGACTGGTAAATTTTTATATTCATAATTTTTCTTGTTTTTCTAATGCAAGAACTACATTTTGATTAGAAAAATAGGCAAATGAGGTGTCAATGGGTAGATAAAAATTTCGTGAACACATAGAAAATTTTAGATTTAGATTCTGAATCGAAACTGGCTAAAAATTTATTTTTCTGCAACTATATAATTATAAGACACTTTTTACTATGTACTATTTCATCTTTACTTACCCTAAACTTCTATAAATACCAATCACCCACACACACTGTTCTCACACCTCTCACTCACTTCTCTCTTTAGCTTACTCCAATCGTGAGCTTCCCCACCACCACCCCCACCCCCACCCCAACCCCCCTCTTTTTCTTTTTTTGCATTTTCTTTTTTCCTTTTTCTTCTTTTTTACATAATAATAATAATAATGAAAGTAAAAAATTTCCTTCTCTCTCTCTTTTTTTATTCTTTCTTTTCTTTTCTTTTTTTACATAATAATAATAATAATAATAATAATAATAATAATTTCTCTCTTTTTTTCTTTTTTTTTTTCCTTTTTCTCTTTTTTTTCTTCTTCTTTTTCTTTTTCTTTTTCTTTTTCTTTTTTATTTTCTTCACTTGTCTTCTCTTGCTTTTCATGTTCAGCACTTCGCAGTGGTGGCTTCTTCATCCGGATGCATTACCATGCCCTTTGCTGGTGGACTTCAGGGTCAACTTTATGAGGTAATGAAGGAGAATTTTGATCTCTTAATCCTACTCCAAGACCCTTGAAACCATGTCTCATATGACGGGAGCATGGCAGTCAGTGTTCCATTTGCCCCTTCTAAATCTTTTTTTTCTTTTCAGTCTAATATTATACATATTTTGTGTCTATTAATCCATTGGAGATAAAAACTATCTGAAATCGGGGCGGACGATGTAATTTGGATATGGTGATAAACTGTCTAGCCATAAGGCGTATTGTCAGGAATCTTCTAGAATCGATAGGCTTCGTCGACTTTTTAGAGTTAAGGACACTTGATTGTGTAAACATGAATCTAATAAAGGCTCTAGCTGGGAGGTAGTGGGACACCACCAATACTTTTCACTTGTTCTGCGGGAAGATGACTTGCTCCCCATTTAATCTCTACATATTGACAGGAATTTGATTTGGATCTCGGCATCTTGATATATGCAATGATTAGAGAGAGGAGTATACCGAAAGAGAAGTCACTAAACTAATTGGTTTTGCCCCTCCCATGGAGGGCACCACCGTCAGGTGCACACTCCTCCATAAGAAGTTAGAAGGGCTATCCTCCAGAGATCTTGTTCCCAAAGAGAATCTCACTCGCTTGTGTTTTCTAGTCATTACAGGCTGTATTTTTACCCATAATATGAAGGATATGATGGATCTAGATATCTTGAAGAGCTAAGCCTAGATAGATAGGTGGGCAGAGTACGACTGGGGAGGTGCGGTCTTGAGTGCCATATACTACGACATGATAGACTTATCTCATGGGCGTGTACTATCTGTTGGACTAATTTGGGAGCTATGCATCATACCCATCAGACTAGACCTTTTATCACATGATAACATTTTTTCCTTTTTATTTATGATGCCTTTGTGTTGTAGATGTGGGCCTATGAGTACTTCACATTTATCTCCCCCCGATTGATCGAGGAGCAAGTGCAAGACTTTATAGCAGGGAAAAGATGGGTGGAGTTGAACCAAGATTTTCCTCGTTTGCATGGTGTACTGATATATAGAGCCTTCTTTGACTAGTTGGCTGATGAATAGGTATTCCTCTATCTTTTTTTTGCCATTATTTGCTATGGTATATTTATTAGTTGCTTGCAGTAGATCACGAGGCTTTTAGAGAGAGTATATTGCTAGCTCTTTTCTTAAATTTCATAAAGGGCCTTTCCTATAGAAGAATGCTGTTGCGATCTCCTTATTTCTGCCTATACTATCTAGGCGAGAGGGTGAACTTTCAGATATTAGGGTCATGGCGTGTGCCCAGCTCTTTACTAGTGGATATGCGATTCAGTTTAGACATTCGAGCTACCCCAAATCTTTTCATTGGCAGGGAGGCATACTGCTTTCAACTCCTCAACCCTTCTTATAATGACTTCTTCTAACAGTTTTTGATTTGTAAGATCACACCACATGGGTGTTCTTCAATTACTCCCAACATTAAGAGAGAGAGCATCGCCTTTGTTGTTTTCTAACTTCCCAACTCTTCTTATAATGAATTCTTCTAACAATTTTTGATTTGTAAGATCATACCACATGGGCGTTCTTCTAGTACTCCCAACATTAAGAGAGAGAGCATCCCCCTTGTTGTTTATGAGGCTCTTAGTGCTAATATTTCTTAGGGCCATGCTTAAGGAGTGGGTCATGCTGCAGGCCCTAGCCAGAGTTTAGGCCCAATGGCCTGGGATACAGAGTACCACATCTCTAATCAAATTCCCTATTACTCATCAGATGATACCATGAACATATAGGCAGTGCTCAATATTTTTTGCCCTGGAGTACAAGATGTTCCCACTGGTGTTGAGGTATGTCTTTGTTCCCTTAATTTCCTTACACTCGAAAAGAATCCGTGGGTAGGATTTCTATTATATTTGTGCTTTTTGAAAAATATTCAAAATATCTGACACTCTTTTGTATAGATCCCTTGGGAGTTTGCTCAGAATACTTAGCGAATATTTTGACGGATGGGGATGGCTATGGGCAGCTTACTTACATGCCTTGACATGTTGGAATCTAGACGGTAAGGTGATGAGGATACCCATCAGAGGCAGAGGAAAGGAGATCGACACCAGTGATGAGGCTGCTGATATAGAAGCTCATGCTGACCTCCCTTTGCTTTTTCTTTTTGGATAACTGTACTACTGTGAACCCTCAAATTTGCACCTCCTGATTTGGCTGCAGCTTGACACCTACTAAAAATAAGGCGCTACGCATACGGCGGTCCCACAAGCCGGTTAGCGGGCAGGGGTCAAGGGGGCAGCACCCCGTTGAAAAAATAAATTTCCTAAATCTTTCACCTCCAGTCGACCATTTTTCAGTTATGAACCCACAGGATCAAACCAAGCTCAAATAAAATTAAAACGAGCCTGAAACGGACAAAAATAGGTCAAACCGCATGAGTGGTGCACTGTTGTCTGGGAGGCACGCTTTCCGTGCCGCCTAGAGGGAGGCACGCATTTGGTGCTGCCTACAGGGCAGCATGCCTGCTGTGCAGCCGTGGGTGACACTGATTTGAAGACAGGGCCGGCGAGTCGGCCCTGCCGTCCCTGCCGCCGGAGTCGCGCCGGTGTCGCCATACGTACCGTCGGAATCTCCTCTAGCAGCTCTATAAATAGGAGCTTCCTCTAGCCTCATTTGGCATGACTTCCAATGACTTCCAAGGCATTCTAAAGTAATTCAAGAGTTTTCAAAGCAGTTGAGGCATATTTCAAAGCATATTTTCATTATACTCACACATTTGCTGCTTTTAGATCCAGATTCCAAGCTTCTTTTGAATTCAAGGTGGAGTTGATATCCGGAGCAAAACTAGTTCCATTCGTTCGAAAGCCAAGGAAAACAAAGGTATAATCCCTTTCCTACTTTAAAATTCTAAATTCAGATTAGAATTCCCTTTAGGTCTAAAACTGAAAAGATCTAAAACTTATTAATTTAAGAATTAGAATTAAGTTAATAAGCAAACCAACACATTTTTAAAACCCCTCCTTCGTAAGAAGGGAGAACTGCGTGAGGTTTGATTCCTATTCAATAGGATACGTAGGCTGCCAATCTGAAGGGTATCAACTCCAAAATCTTTTTTTATCAATTTTTTTTCCTTTTTATTTTGATTTATTTGTATTAATCTTTTGTTTATGATTTTATTTTAGTTTACTTGAGGAATGTGTGCTTTTCCTAGTACCCATAAGGGCTAGAGGAAAGATCCTCTTTATTTTAATTATTTTGATATTGTAATAATTATCTTGTTTATTGTCATTTCCATCTCATCATATATATATGTTTCATTCATCATCATATTCCTGTTCATACATACATGAAAATCCTTTTTTAAGAGTTATTTTGTGATTTTAGCCAAACTGAAGAAAATATATTTTTCTTAAATGTGTAATTACCAAAACCTGATCCTTAAACCCTCCTTGGTCACTCGTGGATTGGTGCATTTTCCATTGGGATAGATTAAATTTTGGAGTCAATCATATTGGGTTTTCTTTAATTTTTCCAATTAAAATAAATAAATTAAAGTGGCGACTCACTTTACAATTGTCACATTACAAAAAATCAATTTTTTAAACTCATAGCGAGTTCCAATCGTGAAGTTTCTCTCGAAGAGCATTTCGATCCCTTGGCGGATCGGACTGGTGCTCGGGCGAGGCCTCACAGTTGGCGACTCCACTGGGGACATTAAAATCTTTTTTTTCAAATAAAAGATAAAGTGGATTACTTTTGGTATAATACCAAGTTTAGCTTTAAAAGCAAAATAACTCTTTCATGCATCACTATATCAGACTCTTGGTCCCCAAAAAACCTAGCTTCTAGGAAAACAAAGGATAGAAAGTAACATTGAGTGGGCAACCTTCCTTAGGTCTACTTGCCGATAGTGAAATCATCTAGCCCATGACGTATCCTCTAATCCTTTTGGAGGTGTAACGAGTATGCACATACCATTGGACCCACGCGAGGCTCCTTATCTCACATGTGGTTAGGTATATCGCATCTCTAGTGTGATGGGTTCCCTTCAAACCACCCTAACCCTTTCATGTAATGACTCATAAAACCTTTCCTTTAGGATTATATGTACCATAATACTGAACTTGGTATATCATTATCATGAAACCTTTTCATTTATGCATACATGCACGCATAGCTTAAACCTTATGAAGAGTCAAAGAACCTATCCAAACACCTTCATGCCCAAAACCCATGGTCCATCTAAACCCACGGTCAATACCTAAAACCCAAAACCCATGGTCCACCTAAACCCATGGTTAACACCCAAAACCCAAAACCCATGGTTCACCTAAGCCCATGGTCAAAACCCGAAACCTATGGTTCACCTAAACCTATGGTCAAAACCCAAAGCCCATAGTCCACCTAAACCTATGGTCAAAGCCCAAAACTCATGGTTCACCCAAAATCCATGGTCCAGTCCTATCCAAACCCATGTCAAACTCATGGTAAAAATAAACCCATCTATGGTACCCTTATCCATTATTCTTACCCAAGCTAAACACTGATCTAGCTTTCATCTTTCGTAGTCCTTATCCAAGCTAAACACTAATATAGCATTATCCTTAACCATCTTTACCAAAGCTAAATACTAACTTAGCATCACTCTTATCCTTACTCAAACTAAATACTAACTAAGTTTCATCTCTTACATCACTATCCAAACCCATGGCCCATCTAAGCTCATGATCTAGTCTAACCTATTATCCAACTATCACTAAACCCATGGTCCACCCAATATCCAAATCCATGGTACTTCCATACCCAATCCCAAAACCCATTGTCACTCTATCCTTAAGCCCATGGTAAACCAATCACAATCCCAATCATCCAAAGCTGAATTCTGATCTAGCCACTCAAAGCTAAAATCTGACCTAGCCACCCCAAGCTAAAATATGGTCTAGCCACCCCGAGCTAAAATCTAACCTAGCTCCCTTAGCTAAATACATACCTAGCTAACATCATACACCTATTCCCTCATCTTTACCCATACACCATCAACCTAACCACAATATACTGTCATCCATTGTCATTAAACTTAGGATCTTTTGGTTTGTCACACCTCCCCATAACCCTTTTTGCCAAAGCTGGATACTAACCCAGTTCCTTTTCCCTTTCAAAGGTTAACAAAATGTCTATTGCCAGAGATGAAGTCACTGCTACCAGAGCTAATGAAATCTTTGACGAGCTTTTTGCTAAACTTTCTGAACACCAGGAAACTATGATGAAGAGGCAAGAAGCCATTTTCCAAGACATGCTTAAAGCCCAAAGGAGGGCTATCATGGAGGATGTCCATACCATACTGGAACAAGCCTCCTTGGCTCAAAACCTAATTGACCCAAAACCATTCAAAGCTGACCCAAAACCCGCCTTTTATCCTGTTTATGGATCTACTTCTAGAGTTGAATCCAAAGACAAAGGACCTGCAAACACTGACATCATTCCACCACTACCTATTTCATCATCTGAATTCCTTAGAAACAACTCACTTTATCAACCTATGATAGTTCAACCACCAAATTTCACCCCTACTCTCACTTCCCGACTCGCGGATCCTTTCCAAGGGAAGGAAGTCAATCCTGAAATCAAAGCCATCATGGAAAAAGTTAAGCACATGGAAAAAATGATAAAAAGTCTGAAGAAAAAAGAAGACCTGGTTGATACAGGCTCCCTAAGCTTATTTCCCAATGCAAGAGTTCCACCAAAGTTCAAGATGCTGAATTTGGACAAATTTGATGGTACTACTTGCCCCAAGATCCATTTAAAGATGTATGTGGGGGCAATGCATCCCTTTGGTATCAACAATGAGCTCCTTGCTCAACTCTTTCATCAAACTCTTACTGATCCTGCCTTAAGATGGTTTATTAACTTGGATGATACCCAAAAACAGACTTGGGAGGACATTTGCAAGGCATTTTTCGAATAGTACCACTACAATAGTGAAGAGGACATTACAAGAAGGGATTTGGAAACCACAAAGCAACTTCCAGATGAGTCCTTTTCCATGTTCCTTACAAGATGGAGGGCTAAAGCTGCTCAAATGGTAAACAGGCCAATCGAGCAAGAACAAGTAGATATCATTGTCAAGAATCTACTTCCTGCTTACAAAGCCCATTTGTTAACACAATACCTACCCACCTTCAGAGCTTTAGTTGCAACTGCTTCAAAAGTTGAAGATTGCATCCTAAGTACATCATTTCAAGTCGAATTCCCCACCACCAACCTGAACAGTGATGAGGAATCTAGTTCTAACTCAACCCCACCTTATCTCAGCCCTAGAAGGCATGTCATGGAGTAAGTTCAAGTTTAACTAATCTGACCTATCTGAGATTGAATTCCAAGTCTAAACCTGAGTCCAAGTCTGAGTCCAAATCTGAGTCGGAGTCTTTCGTCTTATTTTTCTTTATTCACGTAGACCATAGTGGTTTCTTTTGTCATCTTGCAATAAAGTTTCCTTTATAGTAATGCACATACATTTTCTTTTCATCTTCCTTGTTTAGTCCAGCATGGATGAGCCATAAAAAAAAAAAAAGAGAAAAAAAAATGGAAAAAAAAAGAAAAAGAAAAAGAGGAAAAAAGAGAGAAATGAATAAACAGTCAAATCCACCACTATTAGCACATGAGGTGCCATCAACAATTGCACCTAATCAAGGAAGGTCAAATAGTTGAAGCATAAAAAGCAAATCAAATGGAATTACCTATTGCACATTAGGTAATCAAACAATGCACCTCAACAAGCTCAACAAGTTCAGAAAAGACCTTGGTCAAATCTAGAATTCAAAGGCCAGGGCCCCTCAAAGCAGCAGCCCAAATCATAGTGGAATGTTTTCTCCTAAATGCAAGCTTGCTAAGCTGAAAACCCAAAAAGGGCAGCTTAGGCAAAAGCTAGAGCTGAGAAAGAGAGAGAGAGAGAGAGAGAGAGAGAGAGAGAAAGCTTATCCAAGTCATTTTTCCTTATGTCCAAAGTTGTTAATCTGTCATCCTTCCTAACCAGAGGTTTATTCTCTAAGGATATATAATCTTCTATGCCCTTATCCTACAATGGGGGCATGTCTTCCTAGGTCATCATCTATTGTCAATCTATCCTGTCGCTTAGCTTATAGAGCTAAGGCGCAATCCCTCAAACATATCTCTAGTCTATTGTCCACTAGCCCTTTTGTCATTCCTAAGGGCTCTTTGTTTCAACTAGTGCAATCTATAATTAAGTGTCACTCTAAAAGTCTCTTCAATCTCAAACAACAAGAAAAGCTTGACTTGCTCTTTTCCATGATTCATGCTACAAAAAACAAAATCATACAACCTCCATGATTCTTTTCAGAAGTTTCAGCCTACCTATCTTTAAACCATTCTCGAATTTTATGAAATCATATTTTTTCATCCTAAGCATCATTGGTAAATCATACCATATGCCACCCTTTCCTTGGCATAATCTCAAAATGAGTAGAACCAAAATTCCTAAGTCTATCAGGGCTTATCATCTTTAAATCTAGTTTCCTTGGCAAAACCAGAAGTTGAGGCATATCTCCCAAAAAAAAAAAAAAAGGCCTTCATCAAGAAGCCAAATCCAAAAGCCTTCATTAAGAAGTCCAAATCCAAAAGCCTTCGTTAAGAAGCCCAAATCCAAAAGCCTTCATCGAGAAGCTCAAATCCAGAAGTTTCAACCTATCTTCAAACCAAGAAGCCTTCATTGAAAGGCACATGACCTAAAAGCCTTCGCCATGAAGCCCACTCCCAAAACCAAGAGCCTTTGCCATGAAATCCAGAACCAAAAGTCTTCATCAAGAAGCCCAAATCTATAAGCCTTCATCAAGAAGCCTAAATCTAGAAGCCTTCATTAAGAAGCCCACTCCTAAAAAGCCTTCACCATGAAGTCCAGAACCAAAAGCCTTCATCAAGAAGCCCAAATCTATAAGCCTTCATCAAGAAGCCCAAATCTAGAAGCCTTTACCATGAAGCCCACTTCCAAAAAGCCTTTACCATGAAGCCCACTCCCAAAAAGCCTTTACCATGAAGCCCACTCCCAAAAGGCCTTCATTTGTGAAGCCTATGATCTTCTTTAAGGCAAAATCAGATTAAGCCTTTCAAATGGATTTCCTTCACCAGACCTTCCCTCCTTAGCCCAAGACCTTTCCCTGTAAGGACTAATCCTCAACCATAACTTTCAAATGGGCAAACTGAGTCGAGCTACCCATGTTGACGTTCCCACACCCCTCGTCTTTCAGAGATATAACCTTTTCTAAATCCAACACCAAAGCCAAACAGATAGCTTTGATCCCAATCCTTCTAATACCAAAGCCAAACAGATAACTTTGATCTCAACTTTCTCAACCACCAAAGCCAAACAGATAGCTTTGATCCTAACTTTTCCAACCAACAAGGCCAAACAAATAGTTTTGACCTTAATTCTCCCAACACCAAAGCTGAACAGATAGCTTTGACCCCTCCTTCTGATCCTGACTTTCCCAGCCAATAAGGCCAAATAGACAGTTTTAACCTTAATCCTCCAAACACCAAAGCTGAACAGATAGCTTTGATCCTAATCCTTCTAACGTCAAGGCCAAACAGATAGCTTTGATCCTAACTTTCCCGAACACCAAAGTTGAACAGATAGCTTTGATCCTAATCCTTCTAACGTCAAGGCCAAATAGATAGCTTTGATCCCAACTTTCCCAACCACCAAAGCCAAACAGATAGCTTTGATCCTAATCTTTCCAAACATCAAAGTCAAACAGATAACTTTGATTATAATCTCCCCAATAGTAGGGCTGAACAAATGGCCTTGCTAAACCAATTTGAATTCCCTAGGTGGACCAAATCTCCAAATCTTTCAAAGTCTAGGCAAAACAGATAGCCTTGATTAAAATTCACCAAATCATCTTTACCTCCAAACAATTAGGCTAGACATATAGCCTTAATTGAAGATCACCATTCTCACATCCAACACTAAGCCATTGACAAAACCTCATTTATCCTATGGGCCCTCTCCCAATAGGTTCATATCTTTAGACCTTGTTTGTCCTTCATAAGGTTCAGTTTGCATAAAGCTTGAATGTCCTCATACATGATAAGCACAAGCAGATATCATAAGCCTAGAGTCTGACATGGTATAACCTAGAATCTAATATGGTACAGCCTAAAATTTAATATGGCAGAAGAATATATAAGCCAAAAATCTGATGTTGCAAGAGCACAAGCCCAAAGTCTGACATGGCATCTCTTCATAGGGTTCACTGTCATCAGAATCGCCTTTTCCTTAAAGCCAATTTTGATAAGGGGGCAGCTGTGAACCCTCAAATTTGCACCTCCTGATTTGGCTATAGCTTGACACCTGCTAAAAATAGGGCGCTACGCATACGGCGTTCCCGCTAGCCAGTTAGCGAGCAGGGGTCAAGGAGGCAGTGCCCCTTACGGGGTGCGGGGTAACGCCCCATCAAAAAAATAAATTTCCTGAATCTTTCACCTCCAGTTGACCATCTTTTAGTTACGAACCCACAGGATCAAACCAAGCTCAAATCAGAACTAAAACGAGCCCGAAACGGACGAAAATAGGTCAAACCGCACAAGTGGTGCGCTGTTGTCTAGGAGGCACGCTTTATGTGCTGCCCAGAGGGAGGCACGCATTTGGTGCTGCCTACAGGGCAGCACGCCTGCTGTACAGCCATGGACGACACTGATTTGAAGATAGACGGCACACCTCCCGTGTCGCCCAGACGGCCGGCGCATTGGCCATACCGCCCCTACCGCAGGCATCGCGCTGGTGCTACCGTCCGTATTGCCGGAATCTCCTCTAGCAGCTCTATAAATAGGAGCTTCCTCTAGCCTCATTTGGCATGACTTCCAATGACTTCTAAGGCATTCTAAAGCAATTCAAGAGTTTTCAAAGCAGTTGAGGCATATTTCAAAGCATATTTTCGTTATACTCACACATTTGCTGCTTCTAGATCCATATTCCAAGCTTCCTTTGAATTCAAGGTGGAGTTGAGATCCGGAGCAAAACTAGTTCCATTTGTTCAAAAGCTAAGGAAAACAAAGGTATAATCCCTTTCCTACTTTAAAATTCTAAATTCAGATCTAGAATTCTCTTTAGGTCTAAAACTGAAAAGATCTAAAACTTATTAATTTAAGAATCAGAATTAAGTTAATAAGCAAACCAACACATTTTTAAAACCCCTCCTTCGCAAGAAGGGAGAGCTACGTGGGGTTTGATTCCTATTCAATAGTATACGCAGGCTGCCAATCTGAAGGGCATCAACTCCAAAATCTTTTTTTATCAATATTTTTTCCTTTTTATTTTGATTTATTTGTATTAATCTTTTGTTTATGATTTTATTTTAGTTTACTTGAGGAATGTGTGCTTTTCCTAGTACCCATAAGGGCTAGAGGAAAGATCCTCTTTATTTTAATTATTTTGAGATTGTAATAATTACCTTGTTTATTGTCATTTCCATCTCATCATATATATATGTTTCATTCATCATCATATTCTTGTTCATACAAACATGAAAATCCTTTTTTAAGAGTTATTTTGTGATTTTAGCCAAACTGAAGAAAATATATTTTTCTTAAATGTGTAATTACCAAAACCTGATCCCCGAACCTTCCTTGGTCACTCGTGGATTGGTGCATTTTCTATTGGGATAGATTAAATTTTGAAGTCAATCATGTTGGGTTTTCTTTAATTTTCCCAATTAAAATAAACAAATTAAAGTGGCGACTCACTTTACAATTGTCACATTACAAAAAATCAATTTTCCAAACTCACAGCGAGTTCCAATCGTGAAGTTTTTCCCAAAGAGCATTTCGATCCCTCGGCAGATTGGACCGGTGCTTGGGTGAGGCCTCACAACTGCATGTGTTTATGACTATACATTTGATGTATGTATTTTCATATTGTGCTTATGTCGTATATGCATGATTTGACTCCTCTAATGCTTCTTATTTCATCTTATATGCCTATCTTATGAATACATATTTACAATTAACAATCGTAAATGTATGCCATGGATGCAAGTTTACACTTAAATGCATATCCTAAGGCTTGTTTTTACTAATTTATAGCTCTATTTTCCTCATTGATCCTGACGGTCTCTAGTCGAGATGTTCCAAAATACTTTACTCTGAATTTTCTATCCTAATAAGGGAAGAAAAATGATCAAATTTTGCTTTGTCGGCATTGAAAACTGGGCCACGATGGACTAGGCATGACAAAATGCTTCAGAATAGGGTTGCACCACCAAAACTACCGGCGGTGTCACTTTAAACTTAGGCGGCACCCCCCAAGACAAGGCTATTACTGCCTGAAGAGGTAGCGACACCTCCTAGAGGGTCGACAGCGCTGCCGGTTTGCCAGGTTGCAAAGCCATTGGCTGAGTAGCTTTTTGACTTTTTAACTTGATGTGACACCTTGAGGCCTATATAAAGGCAGAACCTTTGAAGCAAATCTGTCCATGTTTTCATTTGAGGGCTGAAACTCTGTCCATTTGTTGACTTTCTCTTCTTTTGCTTGGTTTTTCACTTTTTCTTATTCTTTTTCACTTCTTTTTCACATGGAGCTGTATTTCAGTCATTATATGCATATGTGGATGAGAAAATTTGACAAAGTAGATAAGATAAATTTAGGTAGGTACAGGACTGATGCTATGGTGGCTTTAAGGGGAGTTCAGGTGGATTGGGATTTTCTGAGACCATGTTTCCTATTTTGGGATATGATGGCTTGAGTTTTTTGGTTCGGTATAGGTATAGAGGAGCTATGCTCCACATTTGAGGGTTTTGTGCCATACTTGACAGCGATCTAGAGGTAGCTCTAATAGTGCCAGAGTTTAAGGTCAGGCACTATAAAGTCCTTTAGGAGTTTTTAGCTCTGCCAGACGACACAGCCAATCAAATAGTGGTGGATGGGCAGGTGAATCTGACCGCCATCATCGAGAAGTTTTATGATTTTGATGATTAGGGAGACACAGGGAGACAAAGGCTCAAGATGTGACCTTTGGCTTTCTGCTTGATGGTTAGATATCTATTTCCCGGGCCCGTCGATTGGGGAGATGCTAAGGTGGTAGGTTTAGTGCTATAGATGGAGTAGAGTCACTCCGTGATTGGGGTCGTATTAGCCAAGACATTGATGAGTCTTGACTGCTTTGTTCGAGGCTTAGAGAGATGGACTATATCCCCAGTAATCCTTCAAGTGGGAAGAAGAAAATTGTCTATTCTTACCCTTTCTAGGATGGGTATTTTGTGGATGTATGATTTCTATTTTTGGTTCATTTTTGCAAGTGTGTTGATGGACCACCTGAGGGTAGTTGTTACTCTTGCTAGGAGTTCGTATACAGCCATCCAATATCATATGAGGCCCATCTTGGTGAGGCGAGGATCAGTCCAGGAGTGGATTGAATGGCTCTTAAAGCTCGCCCCAAAGGACATACTTTGCTAGTGGTACTAGATCAGGTCCTTTATGATAATAAGCCACAGGTATTGAGTGGTTTGTCTACTTGGCTTTGCATGGACATCATTTTACCAGGGTACTAAGGTCACAGATAGGTCAAACTTAAGACATGCCCCTAGCTATGCCTTTTCTAGAGTCTACATAAATCACGGCTCATATTACTAAGGCCATCAGAGGAGGGTGGATGAGGGGCTTCCATGCAGTGAGGCTAGAGGTCGGTTTTAGTACTACTGAGACGTACTGTATTAGTTAATTAGATCATTTGGCCAGTCAAGAGAGAGCACCAAGCTACCTTGCTTAGGGAGATTATGGGTGATAAGATGGAAAAGGCAACGGCTAGAGATACTAATGACCTGGGGATTGCTGCTAAGACAGAGGAGGTGACCTGACCCACAGGAGAGACTAGGGCTGCTATAATAGGGTAGACTCTACATGCTACACTGGTGACTTAGACTATAGTGGCTGTGACACAGAGGACTATGACCGCAGTTTGACATCGGGGTGATACTACTGTAGGTGCACAGAGGAGGGTTACTATAGTGAGCACACAGAGGAGGACTGTTGTTACTAGAGTGATGAAGGGAGCTCTAACAACTTTAAATAGTTTAGGAGCTACTGGCTCTTAGAAGAGAGCTTTTGGTATCACTGCAGGGAGTAGCTCTGGTACTGTGATTGCTTTAACTATTGATTTTGCAGAGGAGAATACAAAGACTAGGATCAGGGGTGTGACAGTCAAGGAGATCATGGCAAGGTCTAATTCTAAGGGAGATGTGCATCCTAGGAGAAGGATGAGGAGGGTTGACTAAATGGAGATAGTCATCTGTTCATTTTGGTGGTTATCAAGTGTGAGACCTTGCCTGAGCACCTATTCGATATGCTGAGGAATCGAAATGCTTTTCAGGAGAAACTCTACGATTGGAACTGCTATGAGTTCAGAAAATTGATTTGTGCGATTTGTTATTGTGAAAGGGAGTCACCACTTTAATTTACTTATTTTAATTGGGAAAATTAAAGAAAACCCAAATTGATTGACTCCAAAAATGTTTTGATTTTATCCTAATGGAAAATGCACTAATCCACGAATGACCAAAGAGGGCTCGGGGATCAGGTTTTGGTAATACACAATTAGAAAAATATGATTCTCTTCAGTTTGACTAAAAATTGCAAAATAACTCTTGAAAAAGGAATTTTCGTGTATGTATGAATAGAAATAAAATGATGCATGAAACAGATATATAAGATAGAATGAAATGGCAATTATAGATAAATAAGCAAAAATAAATCCTACTTAATTATTACAAATCAAAACGAATGAAAAGAAAGAGGATTTTTCTCTAGCCTTTATGGGTACTAAGAAAAGCACACATTCCTCAATTAAGTTAAAGACATGAAAGATACAGAATTGAAATAAAATGCGAGTACAAATAAATCAAAGTAAAAAGGGGGAAATGTTGTTAAAAAGATTTCAGAGTTGATGCCTTTCAGAATGGCAGCCTGCATATCCTATTAAATAGGAATCAAACCCCACGCAGTTCTTTCTTCTTACGAATGAGGGGTTCTGAAAAAAAATTGTTGATTTGTTTATTAATTTAATTTTGATTCTTAAATTAATAAATTTTAGATCTTTTCTGTTTTAGACCTAAAGAGAATTCTAGATCTGAGTTTAGAATTTTGAAAATGGATAAAAGGAATTATATCTTTGCTTTCCTTGATTTTCGGATGAACAGGGCGAGCTTAATTCTGGATCTAAGCCCTACTTTGGATTCGAAACCCTGAAGTTGAACCTTAACAGCAAAAGTTTAGCAAAATAACATCATGAATGTAAATTAAAAAGAAATTGAAACAATAGCTTTTGCATCAAATTTCAAGCAGAGCTTAAGCACAACAAAGAGAGCAATATAGGAGAGTTTATGCATTGGACTTCCCCCTCAAATGAGTTAGAAGGAGGCTCTATTTATAGAGCTGCTGAAGAGGGTGCTGGTGGCACCGACAGCTTACCAGTGGCAACAGCAGCACCTATAGTATCCAATATGCCGCCTAGAGAGGTGGCATGCTGCATGCATGCTGACGGCTGGTTCGACCTGTTTCCTACTTTTTCATCCATTTCTAGTCTATTTCAGTTTCGATTCAAGCTCAATTTGATTTTATAAGTTTATGATTGAAAAGTAGTCGATTGGAGGTGAAAGATTCAGGAAATTTATTTTTCAACGGGGCGTTGCCCCCTTGATCTCTGCCCGCTAACCAGCTAGTGGGATAGCCATATGCGTAGCGCACTATTCTTAGTAAGTGTCAAGCTACAACCAAATCATAAAGGTGCAAATTTGAGGGTTCATAGCTGCCCCCTCATCATAATTGGTTTTAAGCAAAAGGCAATCCTGATGATAATGAACCCTGGGAAGAGATGCCACGTTAGACCTTGGGCTTGTGCTCTTGCAACATCATATTTTTGGCTTATATGTTCTTTTCCATGTCAGATTCTAGGCTATGCCATGTCAAAACCTGGGCTATACCTTGTCAGACTCTAGGCTTGTGATATTTGCTTGTGCTTATAAGGACATTCATGCTTTGTGCAAACTGAACCTTATGAAGGACAAATATGGTATAAGGATATGAACCTTTTGGGAGGGGGCCTATAGGAGAAATGAGGTTTTGTCAATGGCTATTGGTTTGACCTTGGCATTGGATGTGAGAATGGTCATGGTGATCTTCAATTACGGCTATATGTACAGCCTAATTGTTGGAGGTAAAGATGATTTAGTGAATTTTAATCAAGGCTATCTGTTTTGCCTAAACTTTAAGATTTGGTCCACCTAGGGAATTCAAGTTGGTTTAGCAAGGCCACCTATTTGGCCCTACTTTCGAGGAGATTATGATCAAAGTTATCTGTTTGGTTTTGATGTTTGGGAATATTATGATCAAAGCTATCTGTTTGGCTTTGGTGATTGGGAGGATTATAGTCGAAACTATCTGTTTGGCTTTGGTATTAGAAGGATTAGGATCAAAGCTATCTATTTGGCTTTAGTGTTGGGAGGAATAAGATCAAAGCTATTTGTTTAGTCTTGATGTCAGGAGGAATGAGAACAAAGCTAAAAGCTGAGATCAAAGCTATCTATTTGGCTTTGGTATTGGAAGGATAGGGATCAAAGCTATCTGTTCGGCTTTTGGTGTTAAAGAAGGTTATGTCTCTGAAAGACGAGGGGTGTGGGAATGTCAACATGGGTGGCTCGGCTCGGTTTACCCATTGAAAGTTACGGTTGAGGATTAGTCCTTGTAGGGAAAGGTCTTGGCTAAGGAGGGTAGGTCTGGTTAGGAAATCCATTTGAAGGGCTTAGTCTGATTTTGCCTTAAAGGAGATCATGGGCTTCATAAATGAAGGCCTTTTGGGAGTAGGCTTTATGGTGAAGGCTTCTTGGTTTAGGCTTTATGATGAAGGCTGTTGGTCTTGGGCTTCATAGTGAAGGCTTATGTGCCTTTTAACGAAGGCTTCTTCGTTTGAAGCTAGGTTGAAACTTCTGGATTTGAGCTTCTTGATGAAGGCTTTTGGATTTGGGCTTCTTGATGAAAGCTTTTGGATTTGAGCTTCTTAATGAAGGCTTTTGGTTTAGGCTTCTTGATGAAGGCTTTTGGATTTGGGCTTCTTGATAAAGGCTTTTGGATTTGAGCTTCTTGATGAAAGCTTTTGGTTTAGGTTTCTTGATGAAGGCTTCTGGATTTGAGCTTCTTTGATGAAGGCTTTTGGTTTAGGCTTCTTGATGAAGGCTTTTTGGGAGATATGCCTTGACTTCTGATTTTGCCAAGGAAACTAGATTTAAAGATGATAAGCCCTGATAGACTTGGGAATTTTAGTTCTACTCATTTTGAGATTATGCCAAGGAATGGATGGTATGTGGTATGATTTGCCAATAAGGCTTGGGATGGAATAATATAATTTCATAAAATGCGAGAATGGTTTGAAGGTAGATGAAGGCTTCTTGGTTTGAAGGTAGGTTGGAATTTTTGCAAAGAATCATGAAAGTTGTATGATTTTGCTTTTTGTAGCATGAATCATGGAAAAGAGCAAGTCAAGCTTTTCTTATTGTTTGAGCTTGAAGAGACTCTTGGAGTGACACTTAATTGGTTTGACTTTATATAAATTGCATTGGCTAAAACAAAGAGCCTTTAGGATTGGCTAAAGGGCTATTAAAAGAAGACAACTTGGGGATTATGTTCTCAACTGTGAAGGATTGTGCCTTAGCTTTTTGAACTAAGCAACAGGTCAGATTGACAACAGATGATGACATTCTTGGGAAGATATGCCCCCGTTGTAGGATAAGAATATAAAAGATAGAATATCCTTAAAGAATGAACCTCTAGTGAGGAAGGATGACTCTAAAGACATGAGATGAGACAGATTGATTAAAAATGATTTGAAAACTTTAGACATTTCTCTCTCTCTCTCTCTCTTTCTTTTAGCTCTAACTTTTGCCTAAGCCGCCCTTTTGGGTTTTCAACTTAGTGAGCTTGAATTAATGAAATTTAGAAGAAAATTCCACCATGGTTTGGGCTGCTGCCTTTTTTTATTTTGAAGGGCTCTAAGCTTTAAATTTTGGATTTAACAAAGGTCTTCTCTGAACTTGTTGCCCCTTATTGAGGTGCATTATTTGATTACCCGATGTGCAACAGGTAATTACATTTACTTGCTTTTTATGTTTCAACTATTTGATCATTTGACCTTCTTTGGTTAGGTGCAATTGTTGATGACACCTCAAATTCTAACATTTGCTAATTGTGGTGGATTTGACTATTTGTTCATTTCTCTTTCTTTTTTTTTTTTTTGGTAAGCTAATCCATGTCGGACTAAAAAGGAAAACGAAAAGAAAATGTATGTGCATTACTATAAAGGAAACTTTATTGCAATATGACAAAAGGAACCACTATGGTTAATGAGAATAAAGAAAAATAAGAAGACAGACTCATACTCATATTTGGACTCAGACTTTGAGATTCAGACTTGGACTCAGAGTTAGATTTGGAATTCAATCTCAGATAAGTCAGATTAGCTGAACTTGAACTACTCCATGACATACCTTTTGAGGCTGAGGTAAGGTGGGGTTGAGTTAGGACTAATTTCCTCATCACTGTTGAGGTTGGTGGTAGGGAATTTAGCTTGAAATGATTGACTTTGGATGCAATCTTCAATTTTTGATGCAGTTGCAACCAAAGGTCTGAAGGTGGGCAAGTATTGAGTTAACGAGTGGACTCCATAGGCAGGAAGTAGATTCTTGGCAATGATATCTACTTATTCTTGCTTGGTTGGCCTGTTTACCATTTGAGCATGTCTTGAAAATAGGCATCTTGCCTCTTCATCAGGGTCTCTTGTTGTTTAGAGAGCTTAGCAAGAAGTTCGTTAAAGATTTCATCAGCTCTGGTAGCAGTGACTTCATCTTCGGCCACAAACATTTTGTTAACCTTTGAAAGGGAAAAGGAACTGGGTTAGTATCAAGCTTTGGAAAAAAGGGTTATGGGGAGGTGTGATAAACCAAAGGACTTTAGGTTTAATGACAATGGATGATAATGTCTTATGGTTAGATTGACAGTGTATAGGTAAAGATGAGGGTAGAGGTGTATGATGTTAGCTAGGTAGGTATTTAGCTAAGGGAGCTAGGTCAGATTTTAGCTTTGGGTGGCTAGATCATATTTTAGTTTTGAGTGGCTAGGTCAGAATTTAGCTTAGGTGGCTAGGTTAGATTTTAGCTTTGAGTGGCTAGATCAGAATTTAGCTTTGGGTGATTAGGATTGTGATTGGTTTACTATGGGCTTAAGGATAGAGTGACCATGGGTTTTGGGATTGGGTATGGATGTACCATGGATTTGGATGTTGGGTGCACCATGGGTTTGGTAATAGTTAGATAATGGGTTAGACTATATCATGGGCTTAGATGGGCTATGGGTTTGGATAGTGATGCAAGAGATGAAACCTAGTCAGCATTTAGTTTGGGTAAGGATAAGAGTGATGCTAAGTCAGTATTTAGCTTTGGTAAGGATGGTTAAGGATAATGCTATATTAGTGTTTAGCTTAGGTAAGGACTATGAAAGATGAAAGCTAGATTAGTGTTTAGCTTGGGTAAGAGTTGTGAAAGATGAAAGCTAGGTTAGTATTTAGCTTCAGTAAGAATTATGAAAGATGAAGCTATGTCAGTGTTTAGCTTGGGCTAGGTTAGTGTTTAGCTTGGATAAGAATTATGGAAAAGGATGAGGGTACCATAGATGGGTTTATTTTTACTGTGAGTGACACAAGTTTGGATAGGACTGGATCATGGGATTAGGTGAACCATGAGTTTTGGGCTTTGACCATGGGTTTAGGTGGACCATGGGCTTTGTGTGTTGACCATGGGTTTAGGTGGACCGTGAGTTTTGGGTTTTGATCATGGGTTTAGGTGGACTATGGGCTTTGGGTTTTGACCATGGGTTTAGATGAACAATGGGTCATGAGCTTTGGGTGTTGACCATGGGTTTAGATGGACCATGGGTTTTGGGTGTTGACCATGGGTTTAGGTGAACTATGGGCTTTGAGTTTTGACCATGGGCTTAGGTGAACTATGGGTCATAAGCTTTAGGTGTTGACCATAGGCTTTGGGTTTTAGGTGTTGACTATGGGTTTAGATGGACCATGGGTTTTGGGTTTTGACCATGGGTTTAGGTGAACCATGGGTTTTGAGCTTTAGGTGTTGACCATGGGTTTAGGTGGACCATGGGCTTTAGGTTTTGACCATGGGGTTTAGGTGGACCATGGGCTTTGGGTATGAAGGTGTTTGGATAGGTTTTTGACTCTTCATAAGGTTCAAGCTATGCATGCATGTATGTATGAATGAAAAGGTTTCATGATAATGATATACCAAGTTCAGTATTATGGTACATAAAATCGTAAAGGAAGGTTCTATGAGTCATTACATAAAAGGGTTAGGGTGGTTTAAAGGGAACCCATCACACTATAGATGCGATATACCTAACCATATGTGAGACAAGGAGCCTCGCATGGATCAAATGGTACGTACGTATTCGTTACACCTCTAAAAGAATTAGAGGATACATCGTGGGCTGGATGATTTCACTATTGGCAAGCAGACCTAAGGAAGGTTGCCTACTCGATGTTACTTTCTATCCTTTGTTTTCCTAGAAGCTAGGCTTTTATGGACTAGGAGTCCGATGTAATGATGCATGACAGAATTATTTTGTATTTAAAGCCAAACTCAGTATTTTACCAAAAGTAATCCACTTTATCTTTTATTTGAAAAAGATTTTAAATCTCCAGCGGAGTCACCAATTGTGAGGCCTCGCCCGAGCATCGGTCCGATCCACCAAGGAATCAAAATGCTCTTCAGGAGAAACTCCACAATTGAAACTTGCTGTGAGTTCAGAAAATTGATTTGTGTGATTTGTTATTATGAAAGGGAGTCGCCACTTTAATTTACTTGTTTTAATTGGAAAAATTAAAGAAAACCCAAATTGATTGACTCTAAAAAGGTTTTGATTTTGTCCCAATAGAAAATGCACTAATCCACGAATAACCAAAGCGGGCTTGAGGATCAGGTTTTGGTAATTACACAATTGGAAAAATATGATTCTCTTCAGTTTGGCTAAAAATTGCAAAATAACTCTTGAAAAAGGAATTTTCATGTATGTATGAAAAAAAATGAAATGATGCATGAAATAGATATATAAGATAGGATGAAATGAGAATTATAGATAAATAAGCAAAAATAAATCCTACTTAATTATTATAAATCAAAACGAATAAATAATCTAGCCCTTATAGGTACTAGGAAAAGCACACATTCCTCAATTAAGTTAAAGACATGAAAGATACAAAATTGAAATAAGATGCGAGTACAAATAAATCAAAGTAAAAAGGGGAAAATGTTGTTAAAAAGATTTTGGAGTTGATGCCTTTCAGAATGGCACCCTGCGTATCCTATTGAATAAGAATCAAACTCCACGCAGTTCTTCTTTCTTGCAAAGGAGGGGTTCTAGAAAAAAGTGTTGGTTTGTTTATTAATTTAATTCTGATTCTTAAATTAATAAATTTTAGATCTTTTTTATTTTAGACCTAAAGAGAATTCTAGATCTGAGTTTAGAATTTTGAAAATGGATAAAAAGAATTATACCTTTGCTTTCCTTGATTTTTAGATGAACGGGGCAAGTTTAACTCTGAATTTAAGCTCTACTTTGGATTCAAAACCTTGAATTTGAACCTTAACAGCATAAGGTTAGCAAAATAGCGTAATGAATGTAAATTAAAAAGAAATTGAAACAACAACTTTTGTATCAGATTTCAAGCAGAACTTAAGCACAACAAAGAGAGCAATATAGGAGAGTTTCTGCATTGGACTTCCCCCGTAAATGAGTTGGAAGGAGGCTCTATTTATAGAGCTGCTGAAGAGGGTGCCAGTAGCACCGGCGGCGGCGGCACCGACAACTTGCCAGCGGCACGAGCGGCACCCGTAGCATGCCGACTGGCTGGACGGCACAATGGGCGCGCCACCCATATCGCCGACATAGATTTCATGCCGCCTATGGGACGGCATGTCCGGTATGCCGCCCAGAGAGGTGACATGCCGCATGCGCGCTGACGGCTAGTTTAACTCGTTTCCTACTTTTTCGTCCATTTCTGGTCTATTTCAGTTCCGATTCAAGCTCGGTTTGATTCTATGAGTTCGTGATTGAAAAGCAGTCGACTGGAGGTAAAAGATTTAAGAAATTTATTTTTCAATAGGGCACTGCCCCCTTGACCCTTGCTCGCTACCTGGCTAGCGGGACTACCGTATGCATAGCGCACTATTCTTAGTAGGTGTCAAACTGCAACCGGATCATAAGGGTGCAAATTTGAGGGTTCACATCAAGACAATGGCTACGAGTTTCTATTTTTGTACATGCCTATAAGTTGACATGACCACAGAATAAGCCATAGGTACAGATAAAGGTTATCCTTTTTGTGATGATGGATTGTATGCTATTGTAAAATCTGATCATCATTATATAAAACATCATTAATTACAATAGTGGATGAGTAAAAAATGATTTTTTATTTAATTTAAAAAAAAAAAGAGGTAATTAATTAATTAATTAACTTATGAGTGATTAAAAAAAGATTTTTAGTTAATTAAAATAATTAGTTAACTTGGTTTGGATGAGAAAATTAATTAATTAAAATGATTAATTAATTAATTAGATAGTGGATGGAGGGAGAAGAAGAAGAAAAGTTAATAGATAGCAATCAATATCAACTTTGGTGTGTTTTGGAATGAAGGATGGAGGGCTTATTTATAGGCAAAGTGAGATTAAGGTAGTTTAGGTAATGAAAATGTGAAAAGACCATGAGGGGTAGAGCTAGAAATGGTTGAAAAAATTAGGTTAGAAAGTATTTTGGTGATTGTAGGCTGGGCAGTAAGGCCCATGCCACTGGAGGCACCATCGGTGCCACCGGCAAGATGGGCAGCATGCTGCCCAGAGCCTAGATAGGCATGCTAGCTCAGATTCACTTTTCTGTTCAGTCAAGTTTTTGGACTTTTGGATCAATTTTTGGGAGTTACAGAGTCAAGAAATTTTATCAGCCAGTGTCGATAAACTCAAAATTAATCTTAGAACAATTAAACAGTCAGTTTGTGAAAAGATCCAATCAGTTTCGAAAGAAATATTGTCTAATACAAAAATTTCGGTCAGGATAGGAAAGGCATCAAATTATGCTAAAAATATCTTGGTTAGTATTGGTGAGTTTAGAATTAATTTTTGAGGCATTGAAATGAGGGTTCACACCTATGCATGATGGTGCATGATTGCAAATGATTGTATAGGTGCTAATACGTAGATGATATATGTTTATGTATGCATGTTTCAAAATTCATGGACCTTTTGTCCAATTTCTATACCATAGATGATTGTATGGATGCATGAGAGTGGATTCACACATTTACTTTGTGAATGCAAATTTTTTTTTTTTTAATTTCATGTGACTTTTGCGTCTGAGTCATGTATTTATGGACTGAGAAACTCAATAAAGTTGAGGAACTCAATTTGGATTAATATAAGATGGTTGCTATGATGGTATTATGAGGAGTTCAAGTGGATTGAGATTTTTCTGAGTGCTTGATTTAGGATCCAGTGGCCCATGGTTTCTGTCTTGGTGCTGTTAAGTAGGAGTTGTGTCCCACCCTTGGAAAGTTCAATGCTATGGCTTGGCTACAACTCGGAGGCAACTCTAGTGGTGCTAGAGTTGAGAGTTTGGTATTTTCTATATCTTTCAAGAGTTTATGGACTTACCTTAGGATGTCATAGGTCAGATAGTGGTTGGTGATGGTCAAGTACATTCGACTGTTGTGATTTGAAAAGTTTCATGATCTCAGTGACCAAGAAGATATGAGGGGACGGAGACTTAAGACAAAGGCCTTGGTTTTCTGTTTGAGAGTCAGATAGGGGTCCTTTTTAGGGTGATACCATAGTGGCAAATGAAACAGAAGCATTTTGTTGTTAGAGCTATGCTGACAGAGACACTGATGAGTCTCGATTACTTTGTTCAAGATTTAGAGAGATAAACTTTCTTACCAGTTATTCTCAGGTGAGAAAAATTTATCTATTCCTACTCTTTTTATTTGGGGGTGTTTTGTGGTTGTCTATTTCAGGTTTTGGGTTATCTTAGAAGTGTGGCTGATGGATCTTTTTTGGTTGTGGCCTCTGCTTTTCAATCTATACATGCCTCAAAGGTCAGATAAGATGGTTGCTTATAGCTGGCCCTCGGAGGACACATTTTTAGTACTGCCAATGGCGAGGGATTAGATCCCTTATGACTGAGGGCCATAGGTGTCAAGTGGTTTGCTTGTTGGGTTTGGTTTAGATGACTTTCCACTAAGGAATAAGAGTGTTGAGGTAGATGAGGTAGACTCAAGATGTGCCCCTAGTTTTCTTTCTTGGAGTTTGTGCATATCATAACTTTTATTGCTAGAGCTATCAAGGGGTAGCGAACTAAGGAGTTATCATACTGTTTATTTTGGTATTTCACTTTGGATCATGGAAAGGTATGACAGGTGGTTGATAAAAAGTGATTTGGCCAGTTGAGAAAAAAAGTGCTAAGTTGCATTGCTGAGGGTAATAAAAGGTGATGCAGTTGAGGAATGAAAGACTATAGGCAGAGCCACTAATGGCAAGAGGACTGCAGCACAAATAAAGGGGGTGACTCAATCTTTGAAGAAGACTCAAGGATCTACTAAAAATGCTATACCACAGGTTGCAGTAGTGACTCAAACTACGGTGGTGGTGATAAATGAGATTGACTGTAGTGAGGATAGGATGACACTATATTATAGGTTCTAAGAAGGACTACTATAGCTAAGATAGAGAGGAGGACTGCATCTTTTGAATTGCAGAGGAGGATTTTTGGAAACAGTTTTAAAACTACTGGTACTCAAGAAAAGATTTTTAATACTGCTATGGTGAGCAGTTATGATTTTGTTTATGCCTTTACTATTATAGTAGAAGGAGTTACAAAGATCTGGAGGAGGAGTGTGCCTATTTGAGGAGATAATGGTAGACTGTGATTCTGATGAGGACACGAGAGATGTGAACCTCAAGAGGTAGGGGAGGACTGCCTAGACCATGAACATTTTTGTTTTTTGTCCCAAATACTTGCAAGTTGACAAGACTACATGATACAAGATAAGCTATAGATGACATTGAAAAGGCTATCCCCTATTTTTTCATGATGATGGATTGTTTATTGTAAAATTTGATCGCTATTAAATGAAACATCTTTTATTTTTGCTCTAATTTTTGCGTAAGCTGCCCTTTCAGGTTTTTAGCTTAGTGAGCATTCTTTTTCTTCTTCTTTTTTTGGTTTAGGCAAAAGAACACAGAGAAAATGAGAATGCAATGTAAATAAAATATTTTATATTATGATTTGGACCGCACTCGAGACGGGCTACCTATGTATCTCTTACAGTTATTATCATCATTTTTTTATTATTTTTTTAGGGAGAATCAGGTGCACGTAGTTTTGATTACATATACATGAAAAATAGAAATAAAATGCATATGTCATCTTTGAATGATGTATTATTTCAACTTATCCAGTTGCTAGGATTAGAGAATTCACTTTCATCCATGTCTGTGAAGATAGTGCCTCCATCAGATAGGATCTTCTTAAGCATATACTCTTTAGCTCTTTTAGTTTGAACTTCCTCTTGGATCATGAATAGGGGCTTGGATTTTTCCTAGAACTTGATTTTCTTCTTGCGAATCCTTGTCTCTCACCTTCTAATTGAAGTGTTCAACTAGTTTCTATTAATGATTCTGAATTTTATACAAAGCATCAATTATCTTTTCATTAATAGCATTTAGTTGGTCATGATGCCTTTCGATCTATTCTGTCTTCATTCTCCGTAACTCCTCCTTGATGGGTTTCTTATGTGTGTAGGTTGGGATCTCGTGGACTACAATGCTTGGATCATCCCTATCATGTCCTTGTCTTATGCAGAACAGCTCATGAGCTTTTCTACTACTACCATGCAAATGCGATATATGGGATTTTTTATTCTTTTCCTTTATGCTATAATTAATTAATCCTTTTGCCTTTTTCATTTTTTTGTATTTTTCATTTTTTTTGTTCTCTTTTTTTTTTGGTTTTTTTAAAGATGTCCCATGTAAAGACGAATTAAAAAAAATTAAAGCAAATTAGAAAAGTTCAAACTTTTATTACTGATAAAAGTCCCATCATGAGTACAATAAAGGATAAGCCTAAAAGGCCAAATACAGACTCAGAAGGGTAAGACCTAACATACTCAAATTCAAAGAAAGATTTAATAGAATAGAACATAAACTCTGACTTAGGTGACATGAACTCAAATACAGCAAGGCAACATTCTTCTTAAAGTGTCAATTAACAGGTGAAGCTTGAGATGGTCGAGTGAGCTCGGTAGTTTAGAAAATGATTGATGGTGGTGCTAGACTTTGGGTCTGGGAGCAATAATGTCTCCACTATCAATGAGGTCTTGAATTTTGTGCTTCAGAGCCTTACATGCATCAATTTTGTGGCCCAACCTTTGATGATAGTTGCAATGCTCATTAGCATTATAACCCTTGAGCAAGGGATTTGGAAGAGGTCGTTGGTCTAAAGGCTTGACCATATTAGCCTCTAAGGCTTTCTTGTAAACGACACTAAGGGGCATGCCTAGCTCAGATAAAGTCCTCCTTGTTTTTAACTTTATTGGCTAGTTACATAACACAACATTTACCTCTCCCTCTCTTTGGGTGGTATTGATGGTGTAGTTAGTTTTCCTGTGATACTTTAAACTAAAGGACTGATCCTTGATTTGTCCTTATTATATCAAATTCTCAATCTTGGTGGCAATGGCAATGAGAGCTTTAAAGTTAGGGAGGTATTGAGTTTGCAGATGCATCTGATACTAAGGGTGGAGGTTCTTGATAATAATGTCAATTTGCTCTATTTCAGATGAACGGCTCACCATTTAGGCTACTTTTGCCCTCCACCTTGTAAGGTACATAGTGAAGGATTCTTTTTACCCTTGTTTGGTGGTTTCCAAATCTCAATGGATGACATCTACCTCAATGTTGTAGTGGTATTGCTTGACAAGTGCATTACATATGTCATCCCAAGTCTTCTTGTAATTCTGGTCGAGATCTAATAACCACTTAATAGCAGTTATAGTCAAGGACCGTTGGAATAACTGAGTAAGGAGCTCATCATTTACACAAAAGGTCTCATGGCACCCACATACATCTTGAGGTGAGTTTTAGAGCATATGGTGCCAATAAACCTGTCCATGATTGACATATTAAATTTTGGAGAAACCTATGCATTAAAAAAAAAAAGAGCTAAAGAGTTGACATCTATCACGTCCTTATGCTTTTTGATGTTCTTGATTGTTCTTTTTATGACCTCAATTTTCTCCATCAATTTCTTGATTTTGGGAAAGCTATAGAAATCTCCAACTTGAAAAAGATTCATAGTAGGAGAGGGAGTGGTTGCGTTCAAGTCCACGGCAGAAAAGATTGGAGTTTCATATGCTTTCCCATTATCAGTGAGATTGATAATGGGAGGAGTAAAAGTAAGGGCATGGCTAGTCCCGGCTTAGGCAGTTGCAGGCTTAACACGAGTAAGAGGGGGAGTGACAGTGGCATTGGTCATTTTCTTGACCTCATTGATGATCGACACGTGTTAGGAGCTGAGGGCATTGGTAAAGGTGGCATATAGGATGTTTAGAGCATTTGTGAAAGTGTCAGCTTAGGTCTTAATGGCGGTGGTGAGTGTGGCTTGGAGAGTCTCCTCTTGTTTCTTAAAGAGGTTAGTAAAAATGGTGCTCATTGCATCTTGATCAAAAAAGTTGGAGGAGGTAGCCACTAGTAACTTGAAAATAGAAAATAGAAAAATGGGTAAGAATATAGAATTGTGAAGAAAAAAGGGAAGGTGTATCGGGAAATGGATTCCTTTCATGTAGTTAGTCACTGGGTTTAGATGGAACCTAGGGTCAACACTAAGGTTTTCATAGGTATATGCACAAATATCTCCATTATTACAGTACATGGAACCTAGGGTCAATGTTAGGGCAACTACATGCATGAGGGTGAAAGATGGTTTGATTAAGGGTCTCCATCCCACTGGAGCATCGATATACCTAACCACATGTGAGGCAAGGAGCCTCGCATGGGTTCAACAGTAGCGATTGCTCATTACGCCTTTGAAATGACCAAGGGTTCATCGTGGGGTGGAAAGTTTTGGCTATCTTCCAACAAACTTAAAGAGAGTTATCGAGCTAATGATACTCACCATCCAAAAGTTTTCCTAAATCTAAGGTTCAGCAAGGAGCCTTTATTATGCAAAGTGATGCATGAAAGCCAAATTATACTTAATGAGCCAAACGGAGATTATTTTAGAAAAAATTTTCTTAACCAAATAGTAATCCTCTTATTTTCCTTTATATTTTAAAAAAGGTGGCAACCAATCCCTAGCGGAGTTGCCAACTGTAAGGCCTCGCCTGAGCATCAGTCCGATCAGCTAAAGGGAATCGAGATGCTCATTCAGGCTTACACTCATGATGGAACCCTCGAGTTTAGATTTGATTGATTTTGAAAATGATTTTGGGAGTCGCCACCCAAGTTTATTTTTAAATGGAAAAACTAAGGAAAAACCCAATTAACTCCAATTCATTAATTTTCAATTAATTTACCCAAAGATAAAATCACTAACCTCGAACTAGGATGGGTTTGGAGACTAGCTTTTTAGTTTAAATAATCTAAATTTGGCTCTTAAGTTTAATTTGACTTAAAAATTAATTTCATGAATGACAAACATTATATGACAAGTATAACATCAAGACTAATGCATGAGCATGGTATGAGTGCAATGAGAAAACTAAAATGAAATATCTATAAATTAAATTAATTGAAAAGGGAAAAAGAGATTGATTATGATTTGGATTTGAGGTTTGGATTTAAATTCCAAATGTGCTTACATACCTCATTGAATGGGAATCAAAATCCACGTAGCTCTTTCCATGATTAAGTGGAGGGGTTTAGGAGTTGTTTAGATTGATTTTGTTTTGAGTATTTCGAGAGTGAGGGAAAAAGGCTGATACATTTGCTTTTGGCAGACGAAAGGTTTTGCCAGATCGAAATTTCATTTTATCGGGATCAGATGATTAGATTGATTAAGAGATTAATTAATTAATTAAAATGATTAATTAACTAATTAATGTGATAAAATGGATGGATGGATTAGTTAATTAGAATGATTAATTAATTAATTTGGATGAGGGGTGGATTAAAAAAAAAGGACTAATTTGATTTTTTTAAAAATGTAATTAATTAAAAAGATTAATTAATTAATTGAGTGATTATTTTTAATTTAAAAAGAAGAGTTTTAATTAATTAAAAAGATTAATTAACTTGATTAGGGTAAGATAATTAATTAATTAAAAAGATTAATTAATTAATTAGAGAATGGTTGGAGGAATGAGAAGAGAGAAATTAGTAGATAACCATCAATACTGATTCAAGAGATGTGTAAAATAGGAGAATGGAGAGGGGTATTTATAGGAAAAGTAGGTGAGGGTAATTTGAGAAGTGAAAAAGTGAAAAGACCAACAAGGTAGGGCTGGAAAAATACTGAAAAATCATATTGGAGGTATTTTGGGAACAAAAAAAAAGGAAATAGGGCCCGTGCCACCAGAGGGGCTAGCTGTGCTACCGGGCCTCTAGGCGGTACCATCGATGTGTTAGGCAGCACACCATTGGAGAGGTGGGCAGTACCGCCCAAACAACCGGTGGTGCCACTAGCTGCTCCGATGGCAACTGATGTGGCAGTTATTATTATTATTTTTTAGAGATTAATTGTTGGTTTAGAGTTTAGAAAATGTGAATATCTGGTAGCAATATAATTGAAAGCTAAAAAATTTTCTTTCGGGGCAGCCCGCCGCCTAACCGGCTAGGGGGAACGCTGTAACGGCTCCATGTAGCATATTAAACTTAGCAAGTGCTAAAGCTGCAGTTAGATGATGAGAGTGCAAAATTGAGGGTTCACATTAGTGCCCATAGTAAGCTTGACATCAAACTACCCAACAAAACTATTACATAATAGGGTTATAGGCCCATATGTTAAGCAGATCCAAATTAATAATATTTTAAATCAATGCTACACTGGGCTGACAAAATCATTATATCAAATTATCATATTACATATTACTGGCTTCTACTTAACAAACAAATATCAAATCAAAAGGTACATAATAATATAACTGATAATAAAATAAAATACAGATTTTAGTTGTAACATTACGGAGTTCTACATTAATGATGCAAATATATAAATATTATTTATGCAATTCCATACTTAAAACACATAACACTACCAAAAGAAAAAGATAGTTTAACTCAATTTACAATTTCCTTTACAAGCTCATTCCACAACTTGAAAAGATAGATTAAACAGGAATGAGTGTTTGACTCAATGAATGATACTAACTAATATACTAACCTTGTGTCTTATAGACATATTACTAATACTTATGTTGTGCACTGTGTCACAGAGATTAATAAATCATATAAACAAAAGTAGATGGAATACGATCTATAGTACCACACTAAACCTCACTATGGGGAGCCGATCCTCCAACACTAGCTCTCTTAATCCAACAATCAGTCTCTTATACCCAATGGGCCCGGCCATCACTGGTCTGCACCACGTAGCCCTAACTCAATTGGCAGCAGCCCTGGCAATGAGCAGGCCTGGCCAGCAAACACCAATCATAGCTCATCTTCTCAATCTCATCATAATCATATCTATAAATTCTAAGTGATATTGTATCCTTCCGATCCCATCCATCAACCACAATTATTATGCAATAACAAGTATCAATTCATCAACCACAATCAAATGTTAACATGCATCTATGCAATAATAATGCATAATATACATATACAAATACATACAATAAATGCAGATACATGAAAAAGAAAGGATAATATATTAGGGAGTATCACTCACTTAGTGACGACACGTCTAATTGACTTCTCTAGGAAGTGCGACTCTTGGAATCAAAAAGACTCCAGAAACATTGATACTAAATAACAGACGATATATCATAATACAAACGACTCACTTATCAAGACATAACTTAAAGACTATTGAGATTTTTGCCAGAATTTCAGCAGAATCTCGCCTAAACTTGGACATTTCTTAAAATCAGCAGAGAATATAATATTTCTCATTAATTTCAACAACCCAATATCACATCAACGACCCCTCTTCGGTCCTCCCAATTCACAATCATCAACACAATCAACTTAAATTATCAAATACTAATTAAATTTAACAAACAACTCAAAACAAATTGAAATTCAAGAGATTCAATAGAATTTTCTCAAAGTCAAATTAGAATTTCTCTAATTTGTTAATATTCTAATAATCAAAGTTAAAAGAATTTATCTAACTTCCTAATATTCGAAAAAACATTGAAAAACATAAATTATTCTAATTGAATTCTTTTTTATTTAAAGTAAATATAATTAACTATATATTAATAATAATTATTTTATTTTTTCTTATTCTAGTTGAATTCATTTTTTTTATTTAAATTAAATTTGTCACAACGTGTTTTAAGATTTTTTTATCAAATTTTTTTTATTCATCCTCTTCCAAAAAAATATGGTATGTTTTGATTTGTTTTAATATTTCATGTAATACAATTGTTTTGGTTTATTTTTTATGCATAATTATAGAGAAAATTTATATATTTATTACAATAATTATTTGTTATATATTAATTTTGTAAAATTTCATAATCACTTAAATTATTACAAGAATTATTTATTATATATATATTTCGTTTTGTAAAAACTCTTGTTTTATTTGTAATATAGTAATGATTTTTTTTATAATGATACTTAAATAATTATAGACTTTTATTCATATTTATTTTATTAATAAAGAAAATAAATTATAATAAACTGAAAAGAGAGTTTTTTTCTTTTGATAAAAATAATAAATTCTTATTATTCAAAAGATGAAGATATATTTAATTTTAAGATTGCTCAATCTTTAACAATTATCTCAAGACACATATATATTGGCAATTAGCGATTTACTAATCAATAAATTATCAATTTTAAAATATGATATATTAATTATACTTTTCTAATTAAATAATGATTATCTATCCTAAAAAATAACATTATTATTTAATAAATTAATTTATTAACTATAAAATTACCAAACTAACTTTTATTTATAAGATCAATTAGTCCAAAATAATAAGAATATTTTGGTAAATGTGCATTCCCCCCCATGCCCTCCCCCCTCCCACTACCATACATTTATATATAGTATAGTATAGATATAGATTACCAAACTAATATTTATTTATAAAAATAATTAGTAAAAAATAATAAGAATATTTTGGTAAATGTATTTTTTCTTCCTTCTTACCATACATTTATATATAGTATAGATATAAATATAAATATTGATACATATTTGCCATATAAGATATCTTACTTTTTTTTTTTTTTTTTGCCAAGGCATATAAGATATCTTACATTTAAAAAAAAATTGTCCGCAGCATAAAAGATTGAATTTCAACATATACATATGTGGCCCACATAAATATAAATATATCTATAATTTTTTGGAAAAATTTCAAAAATAACCAAGAAAAAGGAAAAAATATCATTTTCACCGTACTCTTGAAAAAATTTCAAAAATACCGTATAAATTTCAAAAAATAATAATTTTATTTAGGTATAATTTGGCATATTTTTTGAATTTATTCATAAAAAAATAGAAAATGATAAAAAATAAAAAAATTTTAATTTATATTACATTAATGTATACCAACTACTTTATATATATATACATATACAAATTGCAAATTTGTAAAAGATAAAAAGATATAATAATAGTAAATGGTATACATATACCAAAATTTGGTATACATTAAGTATATGTTTTATATCTGCAACTACTTTATACACACACACACATACAAATTGCAAATTTGAAAAAAATTAAAAAGATAAACTCAGTAAATGGTATACGTATACCAAAACTTGGTATACATTAAGTATATATTTAGTATTTGCAACTATTTTAATACATACATATTACAAATTTGTAAAATAAAAAGATTAACTAACAATAAATGGTATACGTATACCAAGTATATGTATACCAAATTTTAGTATACTTTAAGTATATGTTTGGTATCTGCAACTACTTTACATATACACAAATTGTAAATTTGGAAAAAGTGAAAAGATAAACTAATAATAAATAATATGTGTATACCAAAATTTGGTATATATTAAGTATATGTTTGCTATCTGCAACTACTTTAATATATACATATTGCAAATTTAAAGAATTAAAAAAAAATAAACTAATAGTAAATCATATATGTAATACCTTGAATTTTCAATTATTTTATAAAATCTTATTTTTATACGGAAATGTATTATTTTAGTATTTTCCTTATTAAAGCAAGAACTGAAATTATATTTTACTAAATTATATATATTGATATTATTCGAATATGTATTATTAATGGTAACTTTATTTAAATATTATATATGTATATATAATTAAAGAAAGGAATTTATATATTAACATGAAAATATTATGGTGTTATTTTGAGAAAAGGTAATTTGTTAAATAGAAATCTTATAAAGATTAATTTTACATTATAAGGTTTATGATTGTGATTATTGTATTATTATTATTATTATTATTATTATTATTATTATTATTATTATAAGAATTGTATATATATATATATATATATATATATATATATTAGTGTTAAGAAATATGAAGAGAAAGGTGTGAGCCATCTGATTGGTTGGAAAGGAAACAGCCAATTAGATGGCTGAAGGAAGAACAAAATGGAGAGAGAGAGAAAGAGAGAGAGAAAAGGCTGTGGTGCCGGAGAACCAATATCCGACCGGCAATAGGCTGCACCGCCACCTCTAGCAGCTAGCCCATCATCCGGCGACTCCAAAGGAAGCAGCAGCACCTCGATCGGGTGGCGGACGAAATCGTATGTGAGGAGAGAAGATGTCACTAGCACCAAATCTTCAACTACAGATTTCGGCGGCCAAATCGAGCGAAACTGGTGTCATTCGACTCCTAGTGGCGCAAGCTTCATGATGGTACCTGCCATGCCTTCGATCGACCACCAGAGAAGGAGATCAGAAAAGTGAAGGCCAAGACTTTGAAGACATTTTCTGGGGAGATAGTGGCGAATGGTTTTGATTTTCAAGCTCCTGGTGTCGAGGCAAGTCTGGTGGTGTGGAGATCGCCTCGTTCCACCACTGGTAGAGGCACGTGGCTGGCCGGCGGTGCTCCGGCGATGGCGCGTGGCGATAGTGCATGAGATAGGTTCAACAGCTCCATTTTTCATTCCAGTGTGACTCTCAATGTTCATTCGATTTTGTGAGGGTAAACTCGAATCCCTTGAATTTCTTTCATTGTTGTATTATATTTATTAGATTTTAATTAGTATTTAGTGAATTGATGAGTTGAGTTTGCTTGTTGACGATTGTGAGTTGGAAGGACAAAGGAGGGGTCTTTGGAGTTGTATCGGATTGTGTTGACTATTGAGATTATTCTAGAAGTGCTATGTTTTCTGTTGATTTTGAGTAATATCCAAGTTTATGGGAGATTCTATTGAAATTCCGACAAGAGTCAATATTCTTCTAATTTTGTTTTATTATGTGAGTCATTCATATTCTGATAATATCATTTGTTGTTAGTTTCAATATCTTTGGCGTCTTCCCTACTCTAAGGTCGCACCTTCAAGGATAGTCGATCCAATGAGTTGTCAGCCAGGTGAGTGATACTCCCTAATATATTATACTTTCTTCTCATGCATCTGCATTTACTGTATGTATTTATATATGTATATATTATGCATAGATGCATATTAACATTTGACTGTGATTGATGAATCGATATTCTATATTACATAATGGTTGTGGTTGACAGATGGGGATTGAGAGGATACAATACCACCTAGGAATCATGGATATGATTATGATTATGATTATGTTTATGATGAGATTGAGAAGATGAGCTATGACTGGTGGATGCTGGCTAGTCATTGCCAGGGCCGCTATCAGTCGAGTTAAGGCTGCATTGTACAGACTAGTGACGGCTAAGTCATTAGACATAAGAGATAGATTGTTGGATTCATAAAGCTAGGATAGGGGGATCAGCTCCCCATATTGAGATTTAGTGTGGTACTGTGGACTGGATCTCATCCTTATTTGCTTATGTGAGTTGTCTGTCTCTGTGACACTTGCATTAGCATAAACATTAGTTATATGTTTATAGGGCACTAGTGTAATATATTAACTAGTATTATTCATTGAGTTGAACGCTCATTCCTATTGAAATTATATTTTTCAGGTCATGGAATGAGCTTGTGACAAGGATTGTAAATTGCGTTAAACTACCATTATCTTTTGGTAGTGTTCTGTATTTATAAGTTTTGAATTATGTAAAAGATATTTGTATAATTGTATCACAATTTTAGAACTCTACAATGTTACCTCTATTTATGTGTACCTTGTTTAATTATCTGTTGTATGATATATGTACCTCTTGAGTTGATAGTTGTTGGTTAAACAAAATCCAATAACATGTTAATTGAAATTATGAGATAATTGAGTTGATAGCTCAGTGCAACAATATTTGAAAATATTATTTATTTGGATCTACTTACCGTGTAGGCCCATAGCCCTATTATGTGGTGATTTGTCATTTAGTGTGAGGTTAGGCTTACTACGGATACTAGTAGCCATGTGTATTACTCGTGTCCTAGTACCGGTCATGTGCCCTCAGGTTCGGGGCATGACAAAGATGGTATTAAAGCATGGTCTTATGACCTGAATAAAGATATGGTCGTATGGGTTTTACATGAATTAGGTTGTAACATGTGGAGTATAGGATTCCTTATTGTCTTTTGAGTTCCACTTGCTTTTAATTTAGCGTTGTCAATGGTCAGTGTCTTTGGTAACAAAGACCATTAATTAGGTGTGCAGTATTTGAACTTCTCTAATTTTAATTGTGAACAAATGATGATTATGGATAATGATGATGAGATTTTAGCTATAATGGTGAGCTTAATGTTTATTTGCTAATATTTCATACAGTTATTAATTGCTTAATTAAGGTCTTTAATAACTTATAAGTGGTATAATCCATTGCTTCTGAAGTTTAGTGAATAGATAAAAGCTATTTGTTGGGAAATACAATAGAATGGGATATATGATTGACATCTTTATTTTTCTTAATTATTGGCGTATTAGGTTTGGAGATTCCCTCCGTTGGTGTCCTTTAGTACTAGGAGTACCCTATTGCCTAAAAATAGGATAAGCCCTAAGTTGCATTAATTTTGACTATCTCATGTATCGATCTGATCATTTTCAGACGCATGTGGATGAATAATTGTTACCTTAGATAGAGTTGAGAACTATAGTTGTCTGACTAGTCTCATCAGTTATATCTACACAAGATTTTCTTACTAGCTGGACCAATTTTCGAGAAAAAGTTTACTGTAGTTTTGTCTGTAAGGATAGTGAGACTAGTATAATTGGGGATGCATCTATCAAGCAAATTACCATCTAGTTCTAATTTTCTTCCAAGTTTGAGAATTTTCTCTTGACCTAATAATTATCCTTTCTAACTATCAGCTTAACTTTATGGCATCCTCTTCATCTTCATCTTCCTCTGGACCTTATCCTTTTCTTTACCAAGGCCTTCCTCCAGAGATTCAAAGCAATATCTCAAAAGAGCCCTTAAGAACTTAGCCTCTGAACATATTTTTAAGTATCAAACATGCCTCATTCGAAAGTATGGCCCTCGGTTTGTGAGAGAACTGACCATCCACCCTGAGTATCCTTTTCTGAGGCCTTATGCTTTCATGGACATGACAGTGGATTCATTTTGGATATGGCCTAAAGAGTTCCTTTACTTTCTGTGGTATTTCCTCTATCGTTATCACATTGCTGTGGAAGTTTAGCTCTTTCATTTTCTGCAATATATTTAGTATTTGAAAGGCAACAATGCAGCTAACCCAGATTTGGTTACCGTCCTGCATTGGTTTAACCCTCTGGATCAGTGGATGAGGTTTTATATTACTAGTTTGGGTAATTCTTTTTAGACAGATGGTCCCACCATTCGAACTATGCTTGTTCTTCATCATCCTTATACTGCTGTGAGCGATCTTTCAAGCACCTGTCTAATCGTGAATCCTGAAGTTCTTGTCTATAAATCATACTATTTTTCATTCTATAGAGACGTGTTTGATTATTCAAATAAGTTTACTGCCTTTCAACACTTTATATGTGAGAAAAACAATGTTGCTTTACGTAAAATGTGGCCCCCTGATGAGCCTGATGCTCCATGGTGGGATTTTGCTCTTGAGTATTACTATAAGATTTATGATGCTAAAGATGATTGGGACCAAACTTGTCTTAGGGAATTGTATCGAAGGGATGGTCCCTAACCTATGATGCCTTACCCTACTAATCATATTTGGACTCATCTTGCAGAGCCTTCTTTAGGCTCTATTGAGTTTGATGAGATAGCCATTTATAGTCAATATGATGATGATGATGATGACATAATGAATTTGTCTCCCTCGCATGAGCCTATCAAGAAGTGATAGGTTAGGGAATTTGTTATGGAAATGGCTGGTATTTATGATGTGAGATTTGCTAGGTTAGTAGGGCCATGAATTAGTATATATTTTAATTTTTCTTGTTCTGAGGGAGTAATTTTTCTTTTATAATTTGATTGAGATGTGTGTAGGTGTAATGAGGTAGGAAACGGCACTAGAGACACTACTTCAGTATGTTGTATGGACCTATTGTGATGTACCCCTTTTCTGTATAAATAAATGAATATGGTGTGAGTATAAATTTATGTCTAGCAGAGAATTATACTTGGAAATTAAATCATGAGGAGTTGGATAGTATAAGTAAGATTAATTGATGATTAATGGTTGAACTTAGAGTTTCTTAAATTTCACCTTAGTAAGTATAAGATAATAAAGACATTGAATGGTGGATCAGGATATTAGGTTGATTATTGGTAGACTAGTTTGTTCTAATTCAACGTAATCTCATTAGATTATAGGAAAGCGATTTGGCCAATCTGTAAATCTTGTCTAAGTGAAGGTTAAGCTTAAAGTGGTTATTAAAGAATGGCATGTATTTTAGAATCAACAGAATGTTAACATGGTGTTATGATGAGTTACTGGTATTAATTTTGTGAGTGTGTACTATATATATTTGTATGCTTATGTTTGTGAGATATGATGAATTTGATGACTTTTCTTAGAGTTGTGATTATGATAAAAGGATATGTATATATATCTGTGTGGAGCTAGCAGGGATTTTTTTTTTTTTTTTTTAGTGATGAAGGTTCTTTTGAGAATATAGGGTATACTTAGAGTACAAGGATTTGAGCTTTTATAAAGTGATAAGATGTTAAGATTTGTGAACTGTGAATTTAAGGATTCCCGAGAACTTAATCCATGAGGACATAAAATAATTTAATTCAAATTTTTAAATGAATTGGAAATAAAATATTCTAGTTCTGATTTGATTATGTAAATGAGTTCAAATATGATGATTGATTTTAAGGAGTAATTTTAAAGGTAGTTTTGGAAGTATATTATTTTGGAATTCTGTACTTGTGTCCAGTGTTTTTGTGTATATGCATTGAGTCTAGCATTGACAATTCATACATCATCAGTTATGCATTATGAATCTCATCAATCATTGCGTTAAGGTTGCATATTGTTTAGCATCCCTGGACATAGTACCTTGAGTTCTAAAATAAAAAATGAAAATGTTTTGATTCTTATAAATGATTCTAAATAGTTTTGAAAATTTAAACAGTTTTGAACATACCTGAAATGGATTTAAGTCCTCAGGATGAGATAATACTTTGAGGTATTAGATACAATAATATTGATTGGAATCATTGACGATTAGGTAGTGATTTTTGATAGGGAAAGAATTTTATTAGGTAATAAAGTGGAGTATTATTCGAGAGCACTTATGAAGTGTATATGTTTAAGTTGAGATAAATTTAGAATGGCATAGATTGGGAAAGACCAAGAGTTGTATAGAGATTTTATTCAATATTAATGATATTAGTGAATTCATTATTTTTATACGGATAAGTTAAATGATTAGAAATGTAAATATAACAAGATGTAAGTGGGAGGTCTAAAATGAGATGATAGTATGAGCTAAATGTATACAGTTGCGAGGTAGTAGATATTTAATTTATGATAATGATGTATTATATAGAAATAGAGTAAGATTGAAATAGTTGTGAGAATATGAGATATGTTTTAGAGTTAATAGGATTTCTTAATGACCTTGTTAATATAAGGATGTTGAGAGGAATGATAGAATTAATAGGTTAGCATATTAATTATTTGTATGTGTATATGATGATTTTAAAGTCATAAGATAAAGTTTATATATATATATATATATATATATATATATATATATATATATATATATATATATATATATATATATATATATATATATATCTATATATATATTGAAGAAATTAACTAGAGTAGGTATGAGTAGGAAAAGTATTGTTGGAAAATATAACAAGGGAATTATTATTGGAGTTATTGTTTTGTGATCAAATGTAATAGAAATTATAATTTTTCCAAGATATTAAATATGAAAATATTTATTGAGGTTATAATAAAAAAAATTATTAATATGGGAAGAGAATTGTCGGTTACTAAATGGAGTTATTTGATTATGATAAAAATAATAAGTAATGAATGGAAGTGATAATTTAGGTATTAATATTAGTTTTAGTATTGATAAAGACATAACGAAAGGATACGCTTAGGATTATAATTGATTGGAGGTGAAATCAGAAGTTATATTAATTTTATTTAACGTTAAGGGATACAGAATTCTTAAGGATTAGCTTGGAGGATTATTTGCACAAGAGTTGAATGTTTATTTGGGACAAGAGATTAATATTGAAATAATGTATGTTGGATGTTTATTTATATGATTTCATTATATTATGAAGTTTGTGTCCTATTGAATTTGATATGTTAATTGTAAATTAGATTTGTGTCAGAGGGCACAGTAGAAGGGTGGTGGAGGAGTTAACTGAAGTGTATAGCGCTTGTTGAGTTGAAAATTTGGGGACGAATGTTCTTAAGGGGGAGAATTGTAATACCCTGAATTTTCAATTATTTTATAAAATCCTATTTTTGTACAGAAATGTATTATTTTAGCATTTTTCTTATTAAAGTAAGAATTGAAGTTATATTTTATTAAATTATATATATTCATATTATTCGAATATGTATTATTAATGGTAACTTTATATATATATATATATATATATATATATATATATATATATATATATATATATATATATATATATATATATATATATATATATATATAATTGAAGAAAGTAATTTATATATTAACATGAAAATATTATGGTGTTATTTTGAGAAAAGGTAATTTGTTAAATAGAAATCTTATAAAGATTAATTTTACATTATAAGGTTTATGATTGTGATTATTGTATTATTATTATTATTATTATTATTATTATTATTATTATTATTATTATTATTATTATTATTATTATTATTATTATTGTTATAAGAATTGTTATATATATATATGTGTGTGTGTGTGTGTGTTAAGAAAGATGAAGAGGAAAGTGTGAGCCATCCGATTGGCTGGAAAGGAAACAGCCAATCAAATGGCTCACAATTTCCTCTTCATCTTTCTTAACACTGATATATATATATATATATATATATATATATATATATATATATATATATATATATATATATATATATATATATATATATATATATATATATATATATATAAACAGCCAATCAAATGGCTGAAGGAAGAATAGAACAGAGAGAGAGAGAGAGAGAGAAGGTTGTGGTGCCGGAGAACCAATGTCCGATTGGCGGTGGGCTGCACCGCCACCTCCAGCAACTAGCCCATCGTCCGATGACTCCAAAGGAAGCAGCAGCACCTCGATCGGGTGGTGGACGACAGCGTACACAAGGAGAGAAGATGTCACTGGTGCCGAATCTTTAACTATAAATTTCAGCCGATTTCGGCAGCCAAATCAAGTGAGACCAGTGTCATTCAACTCTTAGTGGGACAAGCTTCACAATGGTACCTTCCAAGCCTTTGATCGACCACCGAAGAAGGAGATTGAAAAAGTGAAGACCAAAACTTTGAAGACGTTTTTCAATGACATGGTGGCGAGTGGCGGCGAATGGTTTTGATTTTCAAGCTCCTGGAGTCAAGGCAAGTCTGGTGGTGTGAAGATTGCCTCGTCCGCCATTGGTAGCGGCGGCGCGTGGCCAGCTAGCGGTGCTCCGGCGACAGCGCATGGCGACAGTGTGTGAGATAGGTTTGGCAGCTCCGTTTTTCATTCTGGTGTGACTCTCAATGTTCATTCAATCAGAATTTGTGAGAGTAAACCCGAATCCCTTGAATTTCAATCATTGTTATATTATATTTATTAGATTTAAATTAGTATTTAGTGAATTGATGAGTTGAGTTTGCTTGTTAATGATTGTGAGTTGGAATGACCCAGGAGGGGTCTCTGGAGTTGTATTGGATTGTGTTGACCATTGAGATTATTCTAGAAGTGTTATGTTTTCTATTGATTTTGAGTAATATTCGAGTTTATGGGAGATTCTATTGAAATTCCGGCAAAAATCAATAGTCTTCTAATTTTGTTTTATTATGTGAGTCATTGGTATTCTGATAGTATCGTATGTTGTCAGTGTTGATATCTTTGGCCTCTTCCCGACTCTAAGGTCGCACCTCCGAAGATAGTCGATCTAATGAGTTGTCAGCTAGGTGAGTGATACTCCCTAATATATTATACTTTCTTCTCCTGCATCTGCATTTATTGTATGTATTTATATATGTATATATTATACATTATTATTGCATAGATACATGTTAACATTTGACTGTGATTGATGAATCGATATTCTATGTTACATAATGGTTGTGGTTGACGGATGGGGATCGGGAGGATACAGTACCACCTAGGAATCATGGATATAATTATTATTATAATTACGATTATGTTTATGATGAGATTGAGAAGATGAACTATGACTGGTGGATGCTGCCTGGTCCTGCTTATCACCAGGGCTGCTATTAGTCGGGTTAGGACTGCGTGGTACAGATTAATGACGGTTGGGCCCATTGGACATAAGAGATAGATTGTTGGATTCAGAGAACTAGGATAGGGGGATCAACTCCCCATATTGAGATTTAGTGTGATACTGTGGACTGGATCTCATCCTTATTTGCTTATGTGATTTGTCTGTCTCTGTGACACTTGCATTAGCATAAACATTAGTTATATGTTTATAGGGCACTAGTGTAATATATTAGTTAGTATCATTCATTGAGTTGAATGCTCATTCCTGTTCAAATTATATTTTTCAGGTCGTGGAATGAGCTTATGACAAGGATTGTAAATTGAGTTAAACTGTCATTGTTTTTTAGCAGTGGTCTATATTTATAAGTATTGAATTATGTAAAAGATATTTGTATAATTGTATCACAATTTTAGAACTCTGCAATATTACCTCTATTTACGTGTACCTTGTTTAATTATCTGTTGTATGATATATGTATTTCTTAAGTTGATAGTTGTTGGCTAAGCAGAATCCAATAATATGTTAATTGAAATTATGAGACAATTGAGTTGATAGCTCATTGCAGCAATATTTGAAAATATTGTTTATTTGGATTTGCTTAACGTGTGGGCCCATAGCCCTATTATATGGTGATTTATCGTTTAATGTGAGGTTAGACTTACTATAGGCACTAGTAGCCATGTGCATTACCCGTGTCTTAGTGCCGGTTACGTGTCCTCGGGTTCGAGCCATGATAATATATGTACACTAAAATTTGGTATAAATTAAGTATCTGCAATTACTTTGATGTATACATATTGAAAATTTGAAAAAATTAAAAAGATAAACTAATAGTAAATGGTACACATTTATAAAATATTTAGTATATATTAAGTATATGTTTGGTACCTGCAACTATTATATATATATATACATATTGCAAATTAGAAAAAAAAAAAAGATAAACTAACATTAAATGGTATACGTATATCAAAATTTGGTATACGTTATGTATATGTTTGGTATTTGCAAATATTTTAATATATACAAATTGTAAATTTGAAAAAATTTAACAAGATAAAATATTAATAAAAAATTCAAAGCTATAAAGAATACAAATATATAATCCACCATGTTTATTGCCCAACAGAGAAAATATGGTTTTCAAACAAAATCATCAGTCACATGTACAAAAGAAAATTAAAGAAAAAAAAAAAAGAAACTCACAATATGAAAAGAAAGTGTATCCAAGCTAGCTCTTGTTTAAGATTATACAATCACAAAACTAAAGTTTATAAATTCAACATGGTAAAGTGACAATAAATTTAGTCTTTAGTCAAATAAATTCCACAAAAATTGCAAAAAGTGCATCCAAGCTGGCTCTTGTTTCATTTCTTTAGACTGCAAATTCATAAAACTCTATGCTCTTGTTCGCAAATCCAAGCTACTAATTTCTATGTCTCTCTCATGCTTTCTTAAGGGATATACATATAAAACAATGCCAAAATCATCATACAAACAACATATAAAACTTTCGATGAATTGAAATATATATAACAAGCAACCAGCGAGTAACCACCAATTGCAGCCACGAGCCCATAAAACTTAAAGCCGAATCCAGTAACAAATCCCACAAAGCCAGCAATGAACAACTCCTGCCAATTGATTGACCCAATAACCATGATTCACCATTCAAATTAATTTTTGTTCAAGAACTAGACCAAGGAGAAATAAGTCACAAAAATGCCAAAATTTTTAAAAAATTACCAAAGCTAGGCAACGCAAAAATGAATTAAACCCCTACACCAAGTTTCCTTTTGTTTTAAGAACCAACACAAGAGCCTTGAAGAAATCAAGTACCAAAATTTGTAGAAATTTCAAAAACAAAGTGAATGACTCAAACACCTAGAACCACAATCAATCAAGCCAAAGTGAAGTGAAGAGAGAGGCAGTAAACTGAAAGCGCAAGAGATAAATCAGTGATGGTAGTGGGAAATTTTTCTTGTTGTATTGATGATTGAGTTATAGAGATAGATATTTGGGTCCTTGAGAGAGAGGAATCGAAGAATCAAAAATAAAAAGGGAAACAGAGAGTTTATATATATATATATATATATATATATATATATATATATATATATATATATATATATATATATATATATATATATATATATATATATATATATATATATATATAATTTTAGAAAATTTATATGAGTTTCATTTTTTTTGTTCTTTGATTAAATATTTTTTTAGAATATCTTTGATTAAAAATCTTTAATAAAATTTTAATATATAGCTAAAAATATTATTTTTTAGACAAAAAATTAAATAATAGCTAACAAGTGGATGAACGATTACGCGTTAACGCTTCATTAATTACACTAATAAATAGTAACACCCTATAATCTCTGCAAGCATGTTATAAAATTTAATGTATCATATTGCAAAAATATTAAAATTTTATTGTAATGTGGATTTGATTTGATTTGTAAATAATTTTGTAATAATACCTTTGGATATATAATTATTTACAATTGTATTAAGAGATTAACAAATGTAAAAAATTTCAACTCCAGTAACTTTCCAATACACATTAAAATAAAATCTCAAACAAAGTGAAATATTAATTTCTATTTATATCCTACTTTAACTTACATGAATAATCAACTCCTATTAACAATAATAGTGTTTCATTTTTTAGGGTTTTTATTGAAATTGCTTAAATAGCTAATGAAGCAAGTTGAATATCTCTCACATGGTGAGAATGAGAGGCACCGTCTGTTTTCTCCACTAGTATTTTATTAAAAATAAAATATCTAACAAAAATGAATGGTGAAAATGAAAAAATTCGAAAGGGACAGCCTTAAAAAGAAAAGCGCTGATAGTGTAAAGATATAAAATAAAAAGTAATGGCATGTTTGATATTTTTACCAAAAAAAAAAAAACCGTGGAGGATGTAATTTCCGCTAATTTTTTTCCCCTAGTGTTACTGGGCTTGTGGCCAATTTTCCATGTTTGAATTGAAAGAGATCCGAGTAGCAGTAATTGAATGCTTTGCTTAACGATGTTGAATACCCAAATCCCATATCAAAACAATATCATTTCACTGATTTTTCTGATCTGTGCTCGAATTTGAAGCTCTGTTAATGGGTATTTTTCTTTTTCAGCTCATTTGTTTTGCACTAAATTATAAATTTGTGATATTTTTCATATTATTTTTTCTATGTAAATTTATATATTTTGGCTCAGAAGTGCAATTAGATCATTATGACAACAATTCCTTTATTAAATTGTTGAAACTGAGAAAAGAAAATGAAAATATAATAAATTCTGGGTTTTGGCTTTTTTCTTGTGGATAAATAGAAAAATCAGGTTTAAGAGTTTTATTGTATATTAAAACATCATGTTTCTTTTATTTACTTCCAAGCTTTAGATTTTGAGAATTGGGTTTTTCAGTTTTTACTGAATTTTGGTGTTTTTCAGACCCCGATAATGTTGGAGCATTGAATTCTTTCAAGCATTAAGTTCTTGTTTTATTTTATTTTGATCAAGTATTTTTGACTGAATTTGGGTGTTTTAAGTCCTCAATTTTAAATATAATTTTTCTTCTTGTGTTGGAGTATTGAATTCTTTCAAGCATTGAATTTTAAATATTATTTTTTTAAAAAAATATTTGACTAGATTTTGGAGTTTTAAGTCCTGGCTGTGTTAGATCATTGAATTCTTTTAAGCATTGGATTTTATGTATTATTATTAATATCTTCTAATTTTGACTGAATTTTGGTGTTTTTCTGTTGGTCAGTCCCTGGATGTGTTGGAGTATTGAATGCTTAGCTTGATTGATTTGGAGCAGTATTCATGGTCTTTATATATCTAAATTGAACTCTTTAAGGGATCATAGAAATTGTTTTTTTGAATAATGGGTTTTGATATTCTTCTGGATTGTGAGAGTTATTGAAGTTCAAGTTTGTTTAAAGTTAGACTTCCAGTAGTCGGTGAGCAAGCTGAAGGGTTCAGTGTAAGTGTAAGCCTTTTTTAGCATTGATTTTCTGGGTCTTGTGAGTGCAAAATGTATTGCAATTTTATAGAACGTGGGGCAGAGTATGCGAAGCAGGCTGTTAAAGAGGATGATGCTGGAAACTATACTAAAGCGTATCAGCTTTACAAGAATGCATTAGAGTATTTCCTTACCCATTTGAAATATGAGAAGAATCCCCAAGTTGCAAAAACCGTTAGGGAAAGATGTATGGGATACTTGAGGAGAGCAGAGGAAATTTTGGCCGTTGTTGATAATGGGGGATGTGCACCCACTTCAGAAGGTGGTGCTGCCCCTGCTGCAGTGCATAAGCCAAAGCCAAAGCCAAAGCCAAAAGCTGGAGAAGGAAAAGACGAAGACCCAGAGCTAGCAAAGCTTAGGGCAGGACTTGATTCTGTTATCATTAGGGAGAAGCCAAACGTGAAGTGGAATGATGTGGCAGGCCTTGAGAGTGCCAAACAGGCATTGCAAGAGGCTGTAATATTGCCTGTGAAATTCCCACAGTTTTTTACTGGTAAGTTTTTCAAACTGTGTTCTCTACTTTGAGTTCTTATCTGTTCTAGGTGACAAATTCACATGGATAGAGTTCTTGAAGTTGGCAACATAATTGCTAGCTGAGAATCATATTATTCTGTTGTAAAGTTGTGCTTTCTGTCTCTGACTTATAATCACTCAATCGATTTGGTTTTAATTTTTCTTGAATATGAAATGGAAATTGTTCATTTAAATGGTGCTCTTTCCAATGATAGTTTTCAGTTTTTTGCATACATTACTGGTGTCTTTCATGAATGCAACAATTGAAGGGTTAACTCCACTTTGATTGGTCATTTTACAGAATGTATGCATGTGTGTGTGTATGAGCAAATGCGCACACGCGCACACACGCACACATATTGATGCCAGACAAGGACATGGTATAATTGGCATTCCAATTCACTTGTCCAGTCAGTCAGGATCCTACATTTGATCTGATGTTATTGGGATGTTGAAAATGTTGTGAAGAAAAAAAAAAAAAAATTTACAAACTGAATTAAAGGTTTTTTTTTTTTTTGTAAAGAAGTGATGATGTAGAACTGGCTTGCTCATTAGCTGTTTGGTTCATAACATAAACATGCAGTTTCATTTGCTTGATGTGAATTTGAAATCAGTTTTAGGGGTATATAAAATTTAATTCTGCAAAAATAACTGGTCTGGTGAAGTTTGCATCCCTCTGTTTTCTTGTTCTTGTTTTCTCAAAATGGAATCAATGTAATGGGGTATGCAAGCGCCACTTTGTTAATGGTAAATCCCGCCACTTTGTTAATGGTAAATCCCGCCACTACTTGCTACTTTCTGGACAATATATGAACAAATCTATCTACACTATAGGATATGTGAACCAAGATAAAAGATTTGAATTTGTGCTTGAATAGATGTAATTATGTCAAAAACTTGACTCTTTGATACGAATCCCAAACGACCTGCTTTGAGACCCAATATCTTTACGCTTGGAAGTGACTCCCTTGGAAAGCCAAATCAAGTTTGCAAGGAAAAATCTCAACTTAATGACGAACCTGTGTCAAGAAACCTTAGTATGTTGTGAACAAGCAAAGTAATTAGCTTTGAAAGTTCGGGTTTTGATTCTAATCCTAGAACCAGATTTGAGAAAACTTTCACAAGCTTAAAGCTTGGGGAAAATCAACTTATGTCTCCTTTTATTGATAGAATAGCTAAGTATTTATAGTGTTACATAAACTTTAAATTAGAATCAGCTAAGAAATAGGAAATCTTCCTATTGAGGATTTCTAAACAAGAAGGAAACTGATTTCTAAACAAGAAATAAACCTAAACTCGTTTTGGCCTTTAAACCTAACATAAATAGGCCCAAAATTTACTAATTACATAAGCAAACTTAATTTAATTGAACATTGGCTTATATCATATTGATATGGGCCCAAAACTATCAAAAACTAAGTAAACTAATTAAATTTGAAAATAAAAATGAAGCACACAGAATGCTACACGCCCAAGGACATGCCTATGTTCTAGGGCGTGTTCCATTCTGCCTCTTTTTGATTTCTCTCCCATTTTACATTGTATGAAGCTTGAACTTCAATGTTTTGCCTTTTTCCAACCCCATTTATGCAATTCATCAATGTTGAAGCTTCCTTGAGTGCAATGCTTTCCAAAAGTGATGCTCATTATGCAAGTCTTCTTGATAACGTTGTAGAAAGCTTTGTATTCTTTTGGATTCCTCTTGAAAGAGCCATTGAACATGAATTGAAGCTTCAATGATTCTCTTTACATGCTAGCTTGATGAAAAGGACAGCCTTGAAGAACCTTTTTGAAATCTTTATTATGCATACATCAAAGATCTTCTTGCAAGGCATCTTGATTCTCATTACCCTTTTAAACAGAAAGTGGAATGTTAACTCTAGGACATAATGAGGTCAAATGCCCTCATTATTAATGATTTTAGTTAATCCAGATTTCAGTAATAAAATATAACGAGTGAGACATGTTCATTCTTATTTTTTAAAATTTTATTGCATTATCTTTTGCGAATGTCTTGAAGTCTAGATGTTAATTCATTGATCTGCTGCTCGTTCAGGGAAGAGAAAACCATGGAGGGCTTTTTTGTTATATGGTCCACCTGGAACAGGGAAGTCATACTTAGCAAAGGCCGTTGCAACAGAAGCAGACTCAACTTTCTTTAGGTAATATATATCCAATCATACACCACAATCCAGTATACAACCTCATGACTAGCACAGATGAATAGCTTGTCTTCAAATCGTTTCCAAATTCAATTTGCTCTTTGCATTTAGAAAGCAATTGTGCATTCTATGCATTTTCAAATTACTAGCTTATTGTGCATTCTATGCATTTTCAAATTTCTAGCTTATTTGTCCTTCACCTTCACCTTTACATTTGATCATTTTGTGTTTATAAAAACTTTTAGAGACTTCTAGGACTTCTTTTTTATAATATTTCTTAGAATATCATTTTACTAAAGAGTTTGGGATTATGGAGCATTTCATCAGGTTAAGGATATGAGGAGTATAAAGGATGAAATATTAAGAATTGAAATTTTAATGGCTAGGCCACTAATACACATTCATAACACAATATTAGCAGCCTCCATAATTTCTTTATTTATTTCTATTTTTTTCCCTTCTTCCTCTTCTTCTTTTTGAATTATATAGGATACAGAATTAAATAGTCCCTGCAATCCCAAGTGTGCTGCCAGCAGAATGGGCGTTGCCAACTAACCTAGCTCAATATTCTTGAATAACAAGCACAGTACACTGAGTTGAATCTAGTTTCTGGGGATCTAAGTTTTGTGGCTGAAAATCAGGACAACTAAATGTGTAAATTCAGGCAGAGCAGGATTTAATTTAAACTTTCCAGAGAAAGTGGATTTGTGCATTGAAAGGAGTATGAAAGGTTTGTAAAATGATTATATCCCAGGCAGAGCCTTTATTGAGTTCTCTCTATCTATGATGGATTTGACTTGCACAGATTTTGGTGGCATATTGGTATCTCCACAAACAAATGGATCTATATCCTATGCGGAATCTTTGACCCATATAACCCGTGCTTCCTTTATTTGATGAAAGTTGTCATGCTCAAGGCATTTGAAGCTAGATCTTCTTGTGTGGAACTGTGCTGGATGCTTCCACAAAATTGCAACAGAAGTGCCATTCAGAACAAAAACCTATGTTAAGCATATTTGCTATTCATTTGATACAACTGATCATATTAAGGATGCTGACTTAAATTAGCATGGAAGATTGATGAGGAACTGACTAAACTGACTATGTGATGGTTAAATTTTGCAGCATTCTTAATGTGTGCTCTCAGCATAAGGAATAATTGCCGCACATGATAATTCTTTTTTTGGTTTTTTTGTCCATCTCATCCATATTACTCAACTTTTATAGTAGATGTCTGAGCTCCTTTTTTTTTTTTTTTTTTTTTTTTCCCTTCCTTTCTTATCTTTCCATTTCAATATAATGTCATTTGATCATGGAAGATTATTGTTATTAGTTATATTCCTGGCATTTTTATTGTTCTGTCTTTGAATCTTAATGTTATAATGAACTCACATATTCCATTTACCATGAAATGTCTTGTTTAGTTGTATGTATATATTTCAAGCCTGTAGATCCAAAGAGTTTTTCAGTACAAGTTGCCTCCAAATATAGCTGTGTTTGTTTTTAAGTGTATTCATCTCAGATGTATTTGGCAAGCACATTGACAAGTTCTAGCTGCTGCCTATTTGCAGTGTTTCTTCCTCAGACCTTGTTTCCAAATGGATGGGTGAAAGTGAAAAGCTAGTATCAAATCTTTTCCAAATGGCTCGTGAGAGTTCACCTTCTATTATCTTCATTGATGAAATTGATTCATTATGTGGGCAGCGGGGCGAAGGTAATGAGAGCGAAGCTTCTCGACGCATCAAAACTGAACTTCTTGTACAAATGCAGGTAATTTGGATTTGCTGAATGTGTATCAGGAAACTGTTCCGAGTTTCAATTCCATATAAAGTAATTACTCCATATAATTCTATATAGTAGCCACTTATTGCATATTGCTCCTTTTTCTTTATATTTATTTTTTTCTTCTATGCAAAACATAGAATTTATGGAGTACTCTGTAAACATGTTCCAGAGATAAAAAATCTCTTTTGGCATGAAATATTGACATTTGACAATGTATTATGTAAGGCCTAAACAATGTACCAAAACTATTATTCTTTGATAAAAAACTAAGGCTTACATTGTGGCATTGGCATATACGAGGGTTTAAAAAGGTAAACTCACATGGTTAGAAAGTATAACTAAAGAACAACCTTTTTTTTAGCTATAAAGAGAAAAATAATAAAGAAATAGTTTTTAATTTTCAAATAACAAGGGATAGTGTCAGAACAAAATTCAGGCCTTGTATTGACACCACAAAATTCAGGCCTCATATTGACACAGCTTTTCTGCAGCTGGGATTCTTTTAGATAGGTGTTATATAGTATTTAAATAGAAATAAGAGATGAGAAGGAAAAGAAAGAAAGGGAAGTGTAGGATGGTAGGAGGGATGCTAAGAGAATTATCTTGTTCCAACACTCTCATTCAACCTAATGCATTGATGGTGCACACACCCAGGATAATCGAATCAGAATGGGAAACCTCACACTTGAGCTCCTTCTGTTAAAATATCTGCTAGCTGTGCTCTTGGATTCCTGAGTGACAGGGTAACTGTGTAAATAGGCTAGCTTCTTTCTATTGTTTAATAAATTTTGTCAACTTTTAGGTGCATGGTTATGCCAATAAAGTGGGTAACTGTCAAAATGATCTTCTTAAAACTCAGTTCTCTCAACACAACTTAACGCCAAAATAACCTGCTAACTCCTAGGTAGCACAGAAATGGATATGATACAAAACAGTCACCGGGAAACGGCATTTCTCAATAACTTAGGAAACAAAAATGTAAATATTAAAAAAAGGGGCATTTTATAAATATTAGCTTTTCATGTAAAAATAGAGGAACATTTAAAAAAAATTTCTTTCTTTTCAAGCAAATATTATTAGCGATGAATCACCATGGACATGAAATTTAAGCAAGCCTGGCCACCAATCACTGTGGAGCATATCTCTGACCAGACAGAACGTGGCTGCTGACCATGAAGTTGTGAGAGAGATGGAGGATAAAGGTCAAGTATTGCAACACAGAGAGAGGAACCTTTCGAGCCCATTTCATGGAGGTTTGGTTTCGGAAACATTTCCGAAACATGAAAAATGTAACCCTGCAGATGTTTCTGTGGATCATTGGCTAATCCTAAAGCTAGGGCCCTATATGTCCTGTATTCTGCCAACATTCTTGCTCATTGTGGTACAGGATTTTAAATGTGCTGCCTATATTCTTTCCTCATGATATTAATTCTTAATTTCAGTGGGCAAGGATTAGAACCTGCCTCACTCTTGGGGGTTCAAAATTTAGTAGTTGGGAAAATGCAAGTATCTTTAATCTAAAATTGGGGTTCATTCTCTTTTCATTTCTGTCCTAACCTTAAAATTGGGGCTTTCTTTTATGCATTGCAGGGTATAAGGGATGATGATTCAAAAGTTCTTGTTCTTGCAGCCACAAACACTCCCTATGCTTTGGATCAGGTGAGAAGAGTCTCTTCCCTTAAACTTCAGTGGTTACAAATAAAAATGTCTTTGTAATCATCATAAATGTTCTATGTTGTTCAAAATTATGCAAAATGGATAACAGGCCATTCGGAGGCGTTTTGACAAGAGAATATACATTCCTCTCCCAGATTTGAAGGCAAGGCAACACATTTTTAAGGTATTATATTTCTGGAATCATATAGGCCTCTTAAAATGTTGTAGTAAAATATATTTCTGCTTCATGACCCTTTTATCATCCTTTCTGAAATTTGATACAAATCATGAGCAGGTGCATCTTGGAGACACTCCCCACAACTTAACTGAAAGTGATTTTGAGCATTTGGCTCAGAAAACTGAGGGATTTTCAGGTTCAGATATTTCTGTTTGTGTGAGTATCAGGTTTACTTTTGGATTTTGCAACACTAAACTATGCTAATATGTGTCATTGGAGGGGTTAGTAAAAGCTAAAAGTAGTTAGCTGTTTCTTTTTTCTTCTTTGGTCCTTGTTTTTAATAGGTTAAGGATGTACTATTTGAACCTGTTCGTAAAACTCGGGATGCTGAATATTTCATGAAGGCTTCTGCTGACATGTGGTTCCCTTGTGAACCAACTCAAAGAGGAGCTATAAAAATCACACTGGAGGAACTTGATGCACAAGGCCTAGCTCCAAAGGTATGGACTGGATAAAAAAAAAAATTGTGTATGACCAAGTTTTGCAACAAGCAGTTCCATGGCGCACAAAAGAACATAGTTTATAAAAGTCCATTAGATGATGAAGATATTCAATTGAATTGCATCGATGATTACCAAACCAATCCTTAATTTCTACTTCACTCTCAAAGCTTAAGTTATTGCATCAATGAATATTATGAAGAAATATGGCGCAATGCATGTTAGTCAATTGCATCAACTATCTTTAAATTATTCATTTAAAAAAAAAAAAAAATTCTAAAACCTAATACTAGCCACAAGCTTGAGTCAAAATAACTGATCGATGTGGCACGTGTTCTAACCCATGCAAATGACTGCAATGTGCTGCATCATCTTTTTGCCTGCTTTGAAAACGAATTTAGCAACTCCTCATTCTAGAATGCAAGCATAGATGAAATAAAAGAATGGTGATATGATTAGAAAGATTTGAAGTGATAATTGAACGGATTTATCCAACAACATGCTTATGTTTTTGTATTTTCTCTCTAAAAATTGGGTTTGTTTTATGTTTGTAGGCAAAAGCATGATACATGTACTTTTATTTTTCTAACGTGATATTCATGTATTTTCATCATAACTTTCACCGGATAATGGGTTATATGGAATTGCAGATCCTTCCGCCACCAATCACAAGAGCAGATTTTGACAAAGTTCTTGCAAGGCAGAAGCCAACAGTGAGTAAAGCTGATCTTGAGGTACATGAAAGATTCACAAAAGAGTTTGGAGAGGAGGGATGATGAACTTATAGAGGAAGAGAGAACTTGATCAATCATATATATTAATACTGGCTATATATTATATAACATTATATTGTTAATTGTATCCTTTTTCTTGTGACCTACACTGTCAGTATCATGAAAAATTGGCTCTCCACATGAATTTGTTCCCTTTTTTTCTAAAAAAAAATAAATAAATAAATAAAGGGGGCAAAGAGGTAAACCACATGGATGTAATAGCTTTAATAAGAAGTGTATATATTTTAAAGATGTTCTTTTTAAGTTGTTATTTTTGCTGGCCCGAGTGGTAGGTGATTCTCAGTGTTGTTTGATAAACAAGAGATTTACACTAGTTAACATATAAAATATAGAATATGTGTTATAAGTAACAAGTATATATATATATATATATATATATATATATATATATATATATATATATATATATATATATATATATATATATATATATTAGATAATGATAAAAAATAATTTTTGATAATATAATACTTTAAAATAATATAATAAATATTATTAAAACTTGCTAACACATTTTATTTTATTTTTAATTAAAAAAAAACAAAAGAAACAAAAAAAAACAAAAAAAAACAAAAGAAACAAAAAAAATCTAACTTGATTCGGCTTGCTGATGATGATTTGGCCAACCTCATTTATTAACAAACCAAGCCTAAGGTAGCTAAAATCCAATTTAGCTCATTTGTATTGGCCGAAAAAGAAAGTCAAAAAGAAAAAAATCATTGTAGATTTGTGACACCGAAAATTTTTATTGTAGCCAGCAAATTGGTAGCCGGCTACGCGGTGTTCTTGCCCTATAAAAGGTAAGAGCACTCAAGCATTTAAAGCATCTCAAATCTCAGAAAGAAAATTAGAAAGGTAGATAAAAATTATTTAGTGTGTTTTTTCTTTTTTAAAAGAGATTATTATTGTTATCTCATTGTGATTTAGAGAGAAAGTTGTAACTCTTGTTATTTCTCATATTGAAATTTTTTTATTTTTGCCTGTGGTTTTACTCTAATTTATTTGAAGTTTTTCCATATAAAATTTGTGTTAAAATTATCTTCTCAAATTATTAGTTGCAATTTTATTTTAATTTGGTGTCAATTTCCACAACAAGTAGTATCAGAGCAACTGATGGTGATCCTATTAATATTCTTAATATGCCTTGTGGTTGCATTATAGATTAATCTTCCACATCAGAAAAGAATTTATTGGGATTGTTACATAGTCGCTGTCTTGGGCAATTTCATATTTTGAATAAAGAAAATTCACACGAAAAAAAACCTGATAGATTTTATGACAAAAGTAGTCAATGCTGACAAGTTTGTTTGATATCAATCCTCTAGCAGCCTAACAAAAATATGAGCAATAGGGAATGATAAGAAAGAAAGAATAGTGTGAAGATTGATTGATCCTCAATCAAATCTTCAAGTGAGAGATTGTTGGTCGAAAAAGAAAGTCAAAAAGAAAAAAATCATTGTAGATTTGCAGCATTGAAAATTTTTATCATAGCCAACAAATTGTTAGCTGGCTACGTGGTGCTCTTGCCCTATAAAAGGCAAGAGCACTCAATCATTTAAGGCATCCCAAATCTCAAAGAGAAAATTAGAGAGTTAGATAAAAATTATTTTGTGTGTGTGTGTGTGTTTTTTTTTAAAAGAGATTATTATTGTTATCTCTTTGTAATTTAGAGAGAATGTTGTAACTTTTATTATTTCTCATAGTGAAATTCTTCTATTCTTGTCTATGGTTTTTTACCCTAATTTGTTTGGGGATTTTCTACGTAAAATCTATGTGTCAAAATTATCTTCTCAAATTATTAGCTGCAGTTTTACTCTAATTTGGTGTTAATTTCTGCAACAATTTGTAGCCCAAAGAAAGGATGAAAACTAAAAATGTGTTTTTTTACTTTTATATATTTTTCTTTCTTTTTTCTTTTTTATGTTTTTTTAATTTTTGGGAAGAATACAAACTGTCTTCTTATTTTAATATTTCTTAAAAATGTAATTGAATCAAACTAGTTGCTATATAATTAAAATTTGATTTTACGAAAATGTATTTGAACTCATTCTTTACATTATAACAATGACAATGGTGTCTGATTTTATGAATTCATGAAATCAGACACCATTGCTATTGTTATAATTTTTCCCTAAGGGATCAAGAAAATAAAAAATACAATAAAATAAAAACCAACTTGCCTATAACAAACTTGATGCATATCAAAACATAACAATATAAGCTTTATTCTTATAAACAATGTTTTCACAATTGATTTTTACTTTTATGAAATTATGATCATGCCTCTTTGATTAATTTTATGAAATTACGGTTATGCCCCTTTGATTGTTTCTTTTTGTCTTCAAAATGTTGTCTTTTTTTTTTTTTTTTTTTTAATATATATATATATGCCAGTTTACAGGCTCAGTTGTAGTGGTAAGAATTTGAAATTATCGATGTGGCCTTTTACTATTTCTAGAACTCAGGAAAAATGGCGCCGTTTTCATTAGGCAATATAGTAATTTCACGCGCTGTAACTTATATTTACATTTTTGCCCTTATTTATATAGATGATTGCCCTTATTTCTTTCTCATCCAACCTTCTCTCTTCCATTGTTAATGTATAGAATATTACATTTAGCCTCGAATCGTGCCCCTAATTACGTTGTAATATTGCATATAATTTAGCCTAGAATCATGCTCCTAATCATGTTATAATTATTCTCGTATAATATATACAAGTAATAAAAAAGAGGACTCCAACCCAAATTACAAAAGAAAATCTCATAACCATTTATTAAATATGATTTAAGAAAGGACCAACACCAATATTAGTTATGTAATACATATATGATAATTTTCTTTATCAGATCACCAATTATTGAATTAGTTATGGACCAACTTTTAGCACTAATTATTTTTATGGCATAATGCATATTTTGCTCCCTATACTTGTCATGATTGGTAATTTTCCCCCCTCACCTTCAAGTTGAACCAATTTACACCCCCAACTTGTCAAATCATAGGTCAGGCCCCCCTAATCATCTAGTAGCAAATTGCATGATGGTTATGCATGTTGATGTGTTATAACAACTTATGACCTGGACTAAATAGAAATGATTTGGCCATTTTTTGCTAACAAGGACTTTATTCTCATTGTTTTACCACTAAAAGAAATAGAATGACCAAATTAACCCTAACTAAAATAATTAATCTCAATTTTAATATTGAATACACTGTAAAATCAAAAAGGGAAATAAGATGAAGGACATTCATCTGCTTATCAAGTAATACAGTGAACATGAGGATAGAAAATTTGAAATTGATTGAAGAACTGAAGTTTGTAGACATTTTGGTTTTGTATCGAGCTTGAAATCTATAAGTATATGATTCTGCATATGTGAGCATTGACATAAACCATTGCATCCTAGGTCTGGTGAGTTCAACTTAATGAGTATAATTTCATTGCCACTGTTTATTTAGCTTATAATTTCATTAGCTTACTTAAAAACTTTCTCATTTTCTGTCAATAATTTTTCTTTCGAACAGTAGATTCTTTACTTCATATCTTAGTGTTTTTCTAGTAATAAAATCGAAAATTAAGGGTTTTTGTTTAGAGTCAGATTTTTGTTTTTGTTTTTTGTTTTTTGTTTTGTTTTGTTTTTTTTTTTTGGTGAATTCTTCAATCATTGATGTGTATTATGCAGAATAGTAGGTTAAAAATGAAAATTTTATTCATTTGCTTATGTGCAGACAGTAAGAATATTAGCCCACTTTTTTTTTGTCTACTAATTTATCTTAAAGGGTAATTAAAAATTGATTTATTTTATTATTTTTATCATTAGTATTTGTGAAAAATAGTGTAAAACTTATGTTGCCTTTACTATCTAATAGGTAATGTGTGAGAATGGGTAATAAGTATGTGAATTTACACTTTCGTCATGGGGACAAGTTCGTAAATGATAGAAGAAACCCTAGGTATATTGGTGGAGATGTGTCAGTAGTTGAAGGTGTTGATACTGATAGGCTTTCCATTATTGAGTTGGGCAACTATTGTGCTGGGTTTGGGTATAATTCTATAAGTGGTGTGTATCGAAGGAATAAGGTTAGGGGTAGATATGCGTTTAAATTGATTTGGAGTGATACAACACTTCTAGAGTTGTTGGCTAGATTAAAAGATGGGAGAGACCTTCATTTATATGTGGATCATCCTATTGATGTTCTTCCATAGATAGATTCTGCATATGTGAATTTGTTAGAAGGTGTAGATAATGAAATTGCAGATCAGGCTGTAGATGATGAAGTACATGAACCTGTTGTACATGATGATGTTGTATATGAAGCTGAAAATAATGATGCTGCTGTAGAGGGTGGTGGAGAAAATAAAGCTGCTGTAAATGGTGATGGAGTCTATGAAGATGCTGTAGATGGTGTTGGAGAGTATGAATCTATTGTAGATGTAGCATATGTTGATGGGTTTGCTAGAGTATATGAAGATAGATCTACTAGGATATTTTTGAAGATAGATATGTTGTTGATGAATTGCCTAGTGTGCCTATTGAAGAAGGTGATGTACTTAGTGTGAATTGTGAAGTAAATGGTATGCCTGCTATGCCTAGTGAAGAAGTTGATGTACCTACTATTAATATTAGGGATGTAGGAGGTGGGTGGCATAGTGAAAGTAATAGTAGTGAAGAAAGTTGTGATTTAAATGAAGAAACAAAAAATCAAGCAAATGGAGAAGAGAGCACAGATACAGATAGTATAGAAGACATATGTGAGGAGCCCTTGGAAGGAAGTGATGTTGATGAAGAATAATTAACTATAAGGGAGACCATTAAAAGGTACAAGAGGGATTCAATAAAAAAATTCAAAAGCAACTCAAATAGAAGATATTCCACTTGGTGATTCAGGTGCAGATGATGGTTTTAAGGTTGCAAACAAGAGGAGAAATAGACAACAAGGCAAAATAGGTGGATTGATAACGGTGATCCAGATAGCAGATATGGCAGTGAAGATGAGGAAGGTGCAAAGAATTTTGATAAAAGTAGGAGGAGAAATATGCATTATGACCCATAAGCACCAAAATCAATGTTCCAACTTGGTATGATTTTTGTCAATGCTAAGCAATTTAGGGAAGCAGTGAGGAAGTATGGGAAATTGAGAAGGGTTTCATTGAAGTTCAACATGAATGACCCAATTAGAGTAATCCGCAAAAATTCAAGTGCAAGTTCAAGTTCAAGTAATTGTCCTTAGTTGATATATGGTAGTAAGGAGAAGGAAACAGATAACTTCAAGATTAAGACATATAATCCTATCCATAAATGCTCAACAACTAACAAGTTAAAGTTCTGTAATTCTGATTTCCTTGCTAAGCATTTCAGAGCAAGGATCACTTCTTAGCCTACCATCAATCTTAGTGAACTTCAAAACTTATGCGACTTAATTGAAGCTATATATAGGTAAGATTATTTGTAGGAGAGCAAAAGCTAAGGTATTAGTTGATGTGGTGGGTGACTTTAGAGTAGAATTTCATACGTTGCATGACTATGTGGATGAAATTAATAGAAGTAATCCTGGAACTACTTGCTTTGTGAAAACAAAGACATTAGAGGTTGTTACTAAGAGGTTTAAGAAGATATATGTGTGTTTCAATGCTGTAAAGAAGGGTTTTCTAGAAGGTTGTAGACCTATTCTTGATATAGATGGTTGCTTCTTAAAAGGACCATTTAAAGATCAATTATTAGTGGTTGTTTCTAAAGATGGCAATAAAACAAATGTACCCAATAGCTTACAAAATTGGACGTGGTTCATTTCAGTAGTGACGCAAGATCCAGGAATCATCACTGGTGATGGATGGACTATCGTCACTGATATGCAAAAGGTATAACTACTAAATTCTATTAATTATCTGTTTGTATTATATTTATAATTAATTTGTAATTTATAAAATGTTCACTACATTATATTGTCTTATTGATGCATAGGATTTAAAAGTTGTAATTGAGGAGGAATTGCCATAGGTAGAACATCAGATGTGTGCAAGACATGTTTGGCAAAACTGGTCAAAGAAATGAATAGTTGCAGAGAGGAGGAAAGAATTTTAGGAGTATGCATGGTCTCCATTTGAGGCTTTATTTAAGGAAAAACTAATGGAGCTTTCTAAGTTAAGTAGGGGTATTGTAAAAGACCTTATTTACTATAATCATGAAACATGGGGTAGAGCTTACTTTAATGTTGATTGCAAGTGTGATGCAATGGACAACAATATGTCTGAGACTTTTAATGGGTGGATATTGGCAAGTAGGATGAAAGCATTATTAGTATGCTTGAAGAAATAACGGTGCAAATCATGAATAAGATTAGATATATGAGGGAATTTGTAAACACATGGATTTGTGATATATCACCCACGGCAGTGTCCAAATTGCAGCAAAATAAAAATTGATCCATGAATTGTAGTATTATGAGGAATGAGGAGAATGGATTTGAGATATTAGATGGTAAATATGGACATACAGTGGATTTAAAGTTGCAAAAATGTACTTGCAGGTCATAGGAGCTTAAAAGGATGCCATGTGCACATGCAATATGTGCTGTGAATCATGTAGGTATAAATCTTGATAATTATGTGGCACATTGGTATAGGAAATCCACTTACTTGAAAGCCTATGGCAATCCAATTCAACCAGTTAGGGGTATGGCTCTGTGGGATGAGTCTGCAAATGGTCTTATTGTGCCCCCAATGAAAAAAAAAATTGCCTGGAAGACTTAAAAGGAATAGGAAAAAAGATGTAGATGAAGGAAAAAAAAGTGGGCAAACTATTAAGGAGAAGAATATTAATGACATGATGCAAACTTGGATGGTAGAGACCATCGAACCCACAAACAAATCAAAATCAACAACCCAAGAAAGTCTAAATTCAAGTCATAGAAATGGAACCCCACTCAATGATGAACCTGTGTCAAAGAATGGAAGCTATAACACCATGGAAAGATATGAATGCCACAAGGTTCGACCGGCCTTGATAAGTTCTAGAATTGTTCAATCATGTAGAGACATGATTTGAAACAATAAAAGGAGAATAAACTCTGACATTTTATTAATCAATAATATTCTCAATAATCTAAGTCCCCTTACAATTTTTGTTGAGTACATATATATAGAGAGACTCAAGTCTAACCCTAGAATCAGATAAGATTAGGAAATCTTACCTTTATAAGGAAAGTAGTTCCTTATTGAAAATCAACTCCTTAAATTAAGTAATTAAAATAAATCTAATTTAAACCTCTTATTATAGTTAGTTTAGGCTGTACTAACATCATAAATTCACTAAAAATAATAAAAAATGGAAAATAGAAAAATCAACACGTTATGCCTGGGATGGGTGTCACGATCACCATGAATAGCAGTATAGCCTTCTGTTGCACCCGTGACACCCGTCGCGGGTGCGACACCTTTAGCTTTTAGCATTTGCATAATTTCTTTACTTGGCCTCTAGGTCTTGTTCTTCCAATTCCTAGCCTTGTTCATCTTCATATTGAATATTTGAAACTTGAATCCCATAATCAGCTTGATATGAAGTTGACCTCACCTAGGATTGTATCATTCCCTCTTCCTTCAAAAAGATTCGTCCTTAAATCTTGCATCTCCCTTGGCTTATTTTGCAAATGTTCCACCTTTATTATGATTGTATTTTTTTTAATTGATTAAGAGACTCACTCAAAACAAAGATTAAAGACCCAATGACAAACAATAGGATTGACACAAGGAAGAAAAAAAAAAACAAAAGAATTTGATCAAACATAACAATCTGACTCAGAATAGAATTAATTGATGCCATCTAAAGCAAACTCCAAAGATAAAATTTTGAAACCCAACATCAATATAGGAATAAAAAATGCCAATAATGGAATTAATTGACACCATCTGTTGAGAACCTTAAGTGACCTGCCTTAAGACCTAACAATAATATAGAAATCAAGAAAACGAAAACATGGAATTAATTGACACCGTCTGATAAGAACCTCAAGCGACCTGCCTTGAGACTTAACATTAATATAGGAATCAAGAAAACCAAAACATGGAATTAATTGATATCATTTGATGAGAACCCCAAACATAGAATTTTAGGACATAACAACAATATTAGAATCAAGAAAATCAAAATATGAACCAGATTGCGAACTAAAATATATATATATATATTTTTGACATTAGGATTGAATAGACAACACAGAAAGAAAGAAGAACATATAAAACTAAAGACACAATTAATTTTAATTTGAGGAAGCAAGGAACTCTATTTCAAAATTAATTAGGACACTTTTTATTTTTATTTTTTTATTTGTTTCTTTTTTTACTCTAAACACATGAATAACCAACTTGAATTGAAAACTTAAGCTCTAATACCAACTTATGCGAACCCAGATGGTAGAGACCATCAAACTCATGAACAAATCAAAATTAACAACTCGGGAAAGTCCAAATTCAAGTCATAGAAATGGAACCCCACTCAATGATGAACCTGTGTCAAAGAACAGACGCTATAACACCATGAAAAGATATGAACGCCATAAGGTTTGGTAGGCCTTTATAAGTTCTAGGATTTTTCAATCATGTAGAGATATGATTTGAAACAATAAAAGGAGAATAAACTCTCATATTTTATTGATCAATAATATTCTCAATAATCTAAGTCCCTTTACAAGCTTTGTTGAGTACATATATATAGAGAGACTCAAGTCTAACCCTAGAATCAGATAAGATTTAAGAAATCTTACCTTTACAAGGAAAGTAGATTCCTTATTGAAAATCAACTCCTAAAATTAAGTAATTAAAATAAATCTAATTTGGACTACTTATTATAGTTAGTTTAGGCCCCACAAACATCAGAAATTCACTAAAAATAATAAAAAACATGAAAAAATAGAAAAATTAGTGCATTGCGCCTGTGATGGGTGTCATGGTCATGATGAACAGTAGCTTAGCCTTCTGTTAAACCCGTGATACCCGTTGCGAGTGCGAAACCTTCAGTTTTTAGCATTTGCATAATTTCTTTACTTGGCCTCTAGGTCTTGTTCTTCCAATTCCTAGCCTTGTTTATCTTCATAACAAGAAAGGATGCAAGCAAATAAGACAAAGTCAGGTATATTAATTCAACCATTTTTTTCATTATATATAATGAGTTATTTCATTATTTCAATAAAAGTGGGCAAATTAATAATGATTAATGTTTTTGGCTAGAATCCTAATCATAATCAAGCCTTTAGTAGCCATTCACCTATACAAAGTCATTCATATGCATTTGTACCTGCATCTGTACCTGCTGTTGTACGCACACCTCTTACACCTGCAAGACCAGCTCAATTTGCACCTGTAAGACCACCTCCACCTCCATCTGTACGTATAAGTGAAATTGCAGATGACGAAGTAATTGGGAGAGGGATAGGAAGAGGGAGAGGGAGAGGCATTAGAAGTGGTAGTGGCAGAGGAGTAGAGAGGGGTCTTGACATTATCAATCCAGGTATTTGATTTAGTATGTCTATTTTCTTCAATCTTAATTTATTATGTATTAGTTTTTTTTTTTAAATCTATATATAGTGATTGAATATGCTGCTACAGGAGGAAGTGTAAGAGGAGGGGTTCAACAAATTCACAGTCAGGTTGTGTATTTTTCTGCTTGCATGTTGTTCTTGTGTGTTTTGCTATAAAGGTCAATTGATTAGCATACTTATGTTTATTGTTGTTGCTAGATAATGTTGTTTTAGCTGGTAGGGGGAAAGGAAGAGGAAGGGGACGAGGAAGAGGATTAGATGACAGCAATCCAATTGTGTTAATTGTCTTTTGTCCAAGTTTATAATAAGGTTATTTCAATTTAATGTGAATGTTAATATCAATAAACTTTATTGAGATATTGAATGGTTTTATGTTGTAACTAGATTAGGTGATTCAATAGAGATGGGTTTGGGTATCTGCGGGGGAAAAATGATATCAACGGGCAATGGTGCCCAATTTAAAAGGCAGAAGCTTTGCAAGGGATTTGGAGCGCAATATAGTGATAATGGAGCTATAACATTTAATGTAAGTAACTTACCTTAATAAAATGTACATATACTTTACTATGTTTTAATTTTCTAAATTATAGGGTTTGAAAAGATGTTGTAAAAATTTTAGTATCCAACTAATTCATCAAAGGTTATCAGAAATCCTACAACGATCACTAAGTCAATTGAAGTTACAGGAGAAATTGGTTTCAAAGATAACTCTGTTAAATGGCAAAAAAGAAAGATTGTTACTAGCTAATAACTTCAACAGTATGCTCAAACCAGGCAGATTTAGACTAGACAGCAATCTGGAAGTCAATCACAAGGCAGCAACTTCATTAAGGAAGGAGGTGCACAATAAAGCTGCAATAGATGAAGTTGAAGTGGTTGTTTTGTAATTCTGTCATTTTAGATTAGTTTATGATCAAGTTGTAAATTGAAATTTATTTGTTTAGGTAGAAACAAACTGAAATTTTTAGTGGTTAATGCAATAACTACTTCTTTTGTCATGTACCTGGGATATTAGCATTATAATATTGGTCATGTACTTGGGATTGAATTATGAATGGAAGTTTTTAGTTCTACTTCTATTATCAGCATTACATTTCATAATATATTAGGATTCATTTGAAATGAAATTGAATAGGAAGCAAGAACATTTGAAATGCATAATAATAGAACTTCATTAATATATCATGGTTACATTCTTTTTGCCAATAATAATATTTTTGTGCCTAATGACTACCAAAATTTTGCACCAATATATTGTACTATATTTATGAAATTATGGTGCCTAGAATACTAAAATCACTACTACACTATGTTCAACTTAAGCATACATTTTATGCTTCAATTTCACCAACATAACAACAAAAATCCCCACAACAATCTACTTCAATAGCCATTTGGTAGTTCTTCTTTTTTCTTCTTCATATTCTTTCACTCTTCTGAGCAAGCCAACTATAACATACTTGCAGTGTTCAGGGACAGAAGTGTCAAATCATGTAAAGAATCTACAACCTCTAGTATTCTAAAAAAAAAAAAAATTAAATCATGATTTTATTAATGTTATGCTTTCAATTTCAGTGCCAATACCAATTATAAAACCCTTTCTATCAAACACCTACATCCTCTCAACCGAAAATCATTAAACACATAACCCAAAGTTTCAATTTTTGGCAAACATGCACAGACCCAAATTCCACTTTTCATTAACCAATAATATCATTTCTTTTTCACAAATTCACAAAAACATGCACTGAGCCCATTTTTATATACGTAACCTTAACCCATTTTTTTCAAATTAAAAATCAAACAAACTAACTAACCTGATAATTAGCACAACCAATGAATCATCTACCTAGATTTGTGTTAGTCCAACTAGCATTCATCACTACCACTCAACCACAATTACAAAGAGGTATAGAGCACTTAGTTAAGAATTGCTCCATTTTTTAGAAATCACGATAAAATATTGATGTCAGAAATTTTAAACTCAAAAAATAAATGCAAAAAAAAAAAAGCAATGAGAATGTGAGAAAGAAATAAAACTTTGATTGACAGAGAAATTGAAAGCGAGAAGGAAAGAGAGTTAGAACACAAGAGAGGTTGAGAGGGTAAGAGAAAAAATGAGAGGTTAGGGATTTTATTAATTAGGGATTTCAATAAAAGAGGTTGATTGGGATTTTACCGTTGGGTTGGGTTTTTAGGTTTTTAATTTTATTTTTTTAAAAAAAATTAATATAATCCATGTCAACCAATTTTACTCCACGTAAGAATTTATATTCAGTCATCACTTGTCTCAGGTATGCATGACCATCATGCAATTTGCTACTAGTTGATTAGGGGGCCTGACCTATGATTTGGCAAGTTAGGTGTTGTGAGGCCTCGCTCGAGCATCGATCCGATCTATTAAAGGGAATCGAAATGCTCATTTGGGAAAGAACTCACAAGGAAGCCCTCGGGCTTATCTTTGATAGGTTTGAAAATTATTTCTTAGAGTTGCCACCTTAATTTATTTTTATTTGGGAGAATATAAGGAAAAATTCCATTTGACTCCAATTATTACCCAAAAGAAAAAGGATCACTAGCCTCAAAACCAAAGAGGATTCAGAGACTAGATTTTTGGTTTAATTTAACAAAATAAGTTTGGCCAAGTAATATAAAAGTAACTTAAAATATATTTCATGAATAATTTATAATATGCATGATCATTCAATCCATAAAGTTTATACGTAATTAGAATTCAAAATAAAAGAGAGTCAATATTAAAATGAAATCCAAACTTAGAGGATACCTCCTCTAGCCCTTATGAGTTTTAGGGAAGTCACACATTCCCCAAATTAAACTTAATAACAAAGTAAAGGAAACAAAATAAGAGTAAGTGAAGAAGGTGAAAGGGGAAAAGTTGGTTAGTTTTAAATTAGATTCAATGCCTGAACCAAGCATGCCTATGTATCCCTTTAAATGGGAATCAGAATCCACGCAGTTCTCCCTTCTTGCGAAGAGGTTAGTTTAGCCTAGCCACTTTATCATGTTTTGATGGATTGATTAAAAGAGAGTTGAGTTAATTAATTAATTGAATTGATTACCGAGTTAATTAGCTAGCAACCTAGATGAATCAATTTAATTAACTAAAAGAGGCAAGAAAATTTAAACAAAAGAAAATTAAAAGAAAAGAAGCTTACCTCGGGTGGCAAGCGACAATTGACTTTAGATGGCGAGTAGCGGCTCGCTTAAGATGGTGAACGGTGGGCGGCAGGGGGATTCGAATGGCAAGTAGCGGTTGGCTTTGGATGGCAGGCGGCGGCTAGCCTCGGCGGGAGGCAGGTGGCTACTGGCCTCAAACGGTGGGTGGCAGTGGCTAGCTTTGGGCAAGAGACTTGCCTCAAACAGGCAGGCAAAAAACCTTAAACTAGTCTGGTAGGAATCAATGAGAAACCCCCCAACTCACTTTGTGAAGCAAGGAGCAAATGCAAAGTGGTTTGCTTGAAGTAATGCTTTTCAAGCTCTGGAAGTTGGTCATTTTGAAGTCTGGAGAGGTCCTCTATATATTGGAGGAGGTTGAAGCATAGAAAACACAAATTTTTAATGTGGGATTCAAAAACATGCTAGAGGTGCCGCAGAGGAGATAAAGTTACAGCATAGGGCTATGCGGTGTCGCACAGGTCCGTGCGGCAACCACACAGGGTTGTGCAGTAGCTAGCCTCTCTTTTGTCCGTTTTTCCCATTTTCACCTGTTCTTGCTCGTTTCTCGTCCATTTTACATGATTCCTATTGTGTTGTATTCGTCACTCAGTCCTGGATGATTTAAAAAGGTTTAAATGTCAAAAAGAAATGTTTTGATTTTCCCATTTTGAGAGTTTTTGACTTCTGAAAGTTTGTTCACCAAGTCTAAGTGCTTCTAAAGTTCAAACGCATATTGGAGGGTGCAAAATTAAGGGTTCACAGCTGCCTCCTTATCAGAATTATTTTTGCCTAAAAGGCGATTCTGATGACAGTGAACCTGAGGATAGGAGATGGTGAAAGGAACCAAATTAATGTCTAGAACAGAGTTCAAACATTTAGGTGAGAGGTGTGGTTGAATTTTAAGGAAGACGCCTTTAGTATATTTGGGAGATCTAGTTTGGTACTTCTGATGTATAGTAGAAGCTAAAGGCGATGTTCCTGTCTAGTAGGAAAGAAAGTAACCTTGTCTGATAGGCATCGACGAAGTGGTGAGCCTGTCTGGTAGGAATGATAATGATGATCTTGTCTAGTAGGAAAAAAGATGACCCTGCCTGGTAGGAATCGACGAAGGAGTGATCTTGTCTAGTAGGAATAATGATGATGATCTTGTCTGGTAAGCTTAAAGGCGACCCTGTCTAGTAGGAATCGAGAAGTGGTGATCCTATCTGGTAGGCTTGAAGGCAACCTTGTCTGGTAGGAATTGATGAAGTGGTGATCCTGTATGGTAGGAATGATGATGATGATCTTATCTAGTAAGAAAAAAGACGACCCTGTCTGGTAGGAATCGACGAACTAGTGATCCTATATAATAGGAATGATGATGATGATCCTGTCTAGTAGGTGTTAACCTAAGTTATATCAAAACTTAGTCAATCTCTATTTTCATCTTGTCAATCAAATTGAAAGCTATTTAATGTTTGTTCAAGTGTTTGTTTTGCAGAATATATCATATTTATTGATTGAAATTGAAAGGAAATCAAAATCTTCCAAAGTATATTGGATTGCTTCTGAATCGCGACCAAGATCATTAAATCGCGACCGCGACTTCTAAATCACGATCGCGACTATTTAATCGTAATAAAAAAACTTAAAAAGCCATTGATCAATTTCACTCAGAGCGAATCGCGACCTCAGTTGCGATTACCACCAAGGGCGCGATCCTATATTCGAGACCACGAATTAGAAGTCACGACTGCAAATTTCATACAAAAATTAAAGCTTGCAATGGATAGTTGAAGAACTATTGAGAAGATGCCACGTGTAATCTAGCTGTTGTGAATTATGAAGATCGTGACCGCGAAATATTAGTCACGAACGTGAAAAAGGAGTTGCGACCGCGAAAAAGGCTTAGCGACCGTGACCCAGCTTTGACAGTGCATTTAATGCAAGATTTTATGGCTGTTATAAGGATCCTTTTTGGTATTTCTTTGTAACAGGAATTTGGAGGGAAGAAGCTATAAATACCCCCCTCCAAAGACCCTCATAATGATCCAACAACTTTCATTTAAGCCAAACTCTTGCAATTTTAATTCTCAAAGCCTTTACCTCTTAATTGTTATCATTTGGTTATTATAAGAGTATTGATAACTCAAAGGATTGAGTGTTAGCCTTGAAAATACATATTGTTGGGTTGAGAGTGAGCCATTGGAAAAGTCTTATATAGGTTTGAGTGTGAGCCTAAGGGAAACACTTGTAAGGGTTGTGTGTGAGCCATTGAAAACACATTGTAAGTTTGGAGTGAGCTTAAAAATCCTTGTAAGCTTCATCTAGTAGTAGAACACCCAATTGAGATTAGGGAGTGGACGTAGGGTTCGTTAATACCCGAACCACTATGAAATTGATTGTGTTCATTCTCTTTCCCTTTCTTTTTCTATCTAATTTTTAATTTCCTACCAATTCAACTCCCCTTCTTAGTGTATAAGGCCAAACAAGTGGTATCAGAGCATTGGTCTCACTTTTCTAGCTTAATTGTGTGAGAAAAGATCAAAATGGCTAATAAAGGGATGTATCACCTCAAGCCACACTTCGATGGTACCGATTACGCGCATTGGAAATATAGAATGGAGGTATATCTTGATAGTGATGTCATTGATGTATGGGATTATATAATCAAAGAACGGAAAACTCCATCAAGAAAAGTTGATGATGTTGAAGAATTGGTTCATAGAGAAGAATGGGTGGATGCATAAAGAAAAGCTAATGGGAAAAATAAGAGAGCCATAACAATTTTAGTTTACTCTCAAGAGAAGAATGTGGTAGAGTTCAACATTGTTCAAGTGCATTTAGCATTTGGAAATCTTTAGAAAACTACTATGAAGGAACTAAGCAAGTCAAGGAGAAAAAGATTCAGTTGTACACAACTGAATATGAGCTCTTCAAGATGAAACCCAACGAAAGTGTCACCGATATGACAAATAGGCTTCTAGCCCTTGTCACTAACATGAAGAAATTAGGCAAAGTATACACCTTGAACGATATAAACTACAAGATTCCCAAAACTCTCCCAAAGAAAGATTATAGAGTTAGAATTGCTGGCATAGAAGAAGCTAATGAGGATCTTGGAAAGGTTCCTATCGATGTCCTCATTGGAAAACTCCTTACCGAAGAAACATCTCTATTGATAAAGAAGGAAGAGAATCAAGAGAAGGAGAAAAAGAAATCCTTAGCTCTCAAATCCTCTCTCAAAAGTAAAAAGGAATGTAAGAGCTCAAGTGAATCGGAGGAAAGTGAAGATGATGATGATGAAGAACTTACTATGCTCTCAAAAAGGGTCAAAGACATCATCAAGAGAAGAAAGAAAGAAAAGAGGCCCTTTAGGAGATCATCATCAAATTACAAACTCAAACTCAAGCAAAGAAAATAAGAATGACATTACTTGCTATGAATGTGGCAAGCAAGGTCATATAAAAATAGAATGTCCCAACATCAAGAAGAAAAAAAAAATGGGACAAGGAGAAGAAGAAGAAGGGTTTCAAAGCTACATGGGGTGATGACTCCTTAAGTGATGAAGAGCAAGAAGATGTTGCAAACTTATGTTTCATGGCCTTAGAGGACTCATCAAATGAGGTAAGCTTTAACTCTCAATCTTATGATGATATTGATGATGATATGCATAATGAGGATGAGCTAATTAAAGCTATGAATTTAAAATGCAAAAAGTATAAATCAAAAATGAAATTTTTTTAAGGAAAAGAATTCTAAGTTGGAGGATAATTTTAAAGAATTAGAAAAACTTGTTTTAAGCTTGAAAACCTCTAATGTTAGCTTAAAAAGCTCATTAGAGGAAATCACTTCTAAAAACTCCTCTTTTAATTCTTTATATAAAGAAAACAATGCTTTGAAAATTAAGGTTGAAGAATTAAGAAACTGAATCTCAAAATTTCACAAAGGAAAAGAAGCCTTGGATACTCTTATTGTATCACAAAGGCCAACCCTTATGAGATATGGTCTTGGCTTTGATAGCTCATCTCCATCCACATCCTCACCCACTATGTTCATAAAGGCTACAACTCCTCAAACCTCTAGCATTAAGGTAATTCATAAGGAAGTGAAAACACATACTAAACCTCCAAGTCCCAAAAGGACTCAAAAGGTTACATTAGACTCAAAAGCTAAGCCTCAAAGAGTTAACCATGCATTTATGTATCAAAAGAGACATGCTCAAAATCATCTACAACCACAACATAATACTTGTTCTTGTATGCACTCATGTCATAATGTTGTGAAAAGACCAAATTTTTTTGACAAAATGGCTAAGAAAATCTTTAAGTCAAAACTTAAATGCCATTATTGTATGAAAGATGGTCATATAAATGTATTTTGTTATATAAAGAAGGCTTAACTCAAGCTTGAGGACCTTTCCAAGGCTAACCCCCAAGGACCCAAGTATATTTGGGTACCTAAAATAAGATGATTAATCCTTTCTTGTAGGTGTGTCTAAAATCCACTACCAAGGAGAACAAATGGCATGTAGATAGTGGATGTTCAAGACATATGACTGGAAATGCAAGCCTCTTCATAAATTTAAAAGAAAAGAGAGGTGGAAACATCACATTTGCTAACAATGCCAAAGGCAATATAGTCAATGCACCATTGGTAAGGAAAAAAATTCTCTCGTTGAAAACGTTCTTTCAGTTGATGGTTTAAAATTTAACTTGCTTAGTGTAAGTCAATTATGTGATAAGGGTAATAAAGTCACCTTTGACTCTAAAGCATGCATTGTCACCACTTTAGTTAATGACAATGTAGTGTTTAAAGGTGAAAGGGAGGGCAATACCTTCATGATTGACTTAGATGATTTGGCTAACCAAGATGTCAAGTGTTTCATGTCTATTAGCAATGAATCTTGGCTTTGGCATAAAAGGCTTAGACATGCAAGCATAGAGCTTCTTCACAGTCTTTGCAAGGATGAGCTTGTTGAAGGACTTCCAAAGATCCAATTCTCAAAGGACAAGACATGTGGACCTTGTTAAATGGGAAAGCAGCACAAGTCATCCTACAAATCAGAAAATATTGTAAGTACTTCTAGACTCCTTCAACTTATTCATATAGATTTGTTTGGACCTAGTAGAGTTGCTAGTTTAGGTGGAAAAATGTATGCCTATGTGCTTGTTAATGACTACTCTAGATTTACTTGGATTAATTTCTTGACTCATAAGAGCGATGCTTTTGATGCATTCAAAAGTTTTGCAAAAAGAGTTCAAAATGAGAAAGGCTATTTCATTTTCACAACTAGAAGTGATCATGGAAAAGAATTTGAAAATGAATTTTTTGAAAATTTTTGCATTGAACATGGAATTTCATATAATTTTTCATCTCTTAGAACACCTTAACAAAATGGTGTTGTAGAAAGGAAAAATAGAACCTTGATTAAAATGGCTAGAACTATGCTTAATGAGTATGGTCTACCAACTGACTTTTAGGCAGAAGCCATTAATACTTCATGTTACATTTCAAATAGAGTTTTTAAAAGACCTATTTTGAATAAAACCTCTTATGAGTATGGAATGGAAGAAAACCCAAAATTTCATATCTAAGAGTTTTTGGTTGCAAGTGTTACATATTAAATACTAAGGATAACCTTGGAAAATTTGCTTCTAAAACCGATGAAGGAATTTTCTTAGGATATTCCACCACTAGTAAAGCTTATAAAGTCTTTAATAAAAAGACTAAGGTAATTGAAGAGTTTATGAATGTTGTATTTGATGAATCTAGTAAACTTGATCTTGGGAAAGGTAGTGTTCTTAATGATCTTTTAGCTAAATTTGAAAAGCTTGGATTGGATCAAGATGAGACTCCAAAAGAAGTTGAAGACCAAGTGGAAAACCAATAAGATCATGAGGATCAATCAAATCCATAAGAGGAAGATGTTCAAGAACTTCCTAAGGAGTGGAGATAGCCCAAGAATCATCCTAAGGAGCAAATCACAGGTGATCCATCTAAGGGTGTAAGTACTAGATCTCATTATAAAGCCTTAGATAATAATTTTGCTTTTGTTTCTCAAATTAAGCCAAGGACCATTGATGAGACTCTTAATGATGAGAGTTAGGTGATTGCTATGCAAGAGGAACTCAACCAATTTGAGAGAAACAAAGTTTGGGAACTTGTTCCTAGACCTAAAGATCATCCCATTATTAGATGTAAATGGATTTATAAAAATAAGTTTGATGAGCCCGCTTCATCACTAGGAATAAGGCTAGATTGGTCGTCAAAGGGTATAACCAAGAGGAAGGCATTAATTATGATGAAACTTATGCTCTGATAGCAAGATTATAGGCTATTAGAATTTTGCTTGCTTATACATGTCATATGGATTTTAAACTTTTTCAAATGGATGTTAAAAGTGCTTTTTTAAATGGATTTATTAAGAAGGAGGTTTATGTTGAGCAACCACCCAGTTTTGAACATCATGAACTTCCCATCATGTTTTTAAATTAACCAAGGCCTTCTATGGTTTGAAACAAGCTTTTAAAGCTTGGTATGAAAGGCTAAGTACATTTCTTTTGAAAAATGATTTTGTTAAGGGCAAAGTTAGCACAACACTTTTTGTAAAACGGTACAAAAAAGACACTTTAATTGTTCAAATTTATGTTGATGATATTGTATTTGGTGCTACTAATGAACATCTTTGTGAAGAATTTGCCAAGTGTATGACTAGGAAATTTGAGATGAGCATGATGGGTGAGCTCAAGTTCTTCCAAGGATTACAAATCAAGTAATGCAAAGATGGCATCTTCATCAACTAATCCAAATAAACAAGAGAGCTTCTCAAGATGTTTGGCATGGATGGTTGCAAAAGTAGCAAGACTCCAAAGAGCACATCAACTAAGCTTGACAAAGATGAAAAGGGTAAGGCTATAGATGAGAAGAAATATCGAGGTATGATTGGTTCTCTTCTCTACCTTACGGCATCTAGACCTGATATAATGCATAGTGTTTGTTTGTGTGCACGTTTTCAATCTTGTCCTAAACAATCTTATTTGCATGCGGTTAAAAGAATTTTGAAGTACTTACATGGCACATTGCATTTAGGGCTTTGGTATCCTAGAAATTCATCTTTTATGATAATTGGTTTTTCAGATACAGATTATACCAGTAGTTTGCTTGATAGAAAAAGCACTTTTAGAACTTGTCATTTTCTTGGTGAATGTTTAGTTTCATGGTTTAGCAAGAAAAATTTTTGGTAGCCTTGTCCACCATTGAAGTGGAATATGTTGCTGCAGGTTGTTGTTGCACTCAAGTTCTTTGGATGAAACAACAACTCAAGGACTATGGTCAAGTGGTTGATCACATTCCCATCAAATGTAATAACATAAGTACCATAAATCTTTCCAAAAATCCCATCCTCTAGGAGTAGGCATATAGACATTAGGCATCATTTTTTGAGAGATCATGTGCAAAATGTTGATATTGTATTAGAATTTATTGATACAACTAACTAACTTACTGATATTTTCACAAAACCCCTAAATGAAGAAAGATTAAATTTCATAAAAAGGGAAATTGGCATGCTTAATGGGAGCTTATTGCCTTAGATTTTCAAACTTACATAAAGTTTTTCATTTACATCAAAATTTTATGCATGTTATGACATTTATCTTTCATATTTTACTCTGTTAAAAATCTTGAATTGAGGTGACCCTTAAGTCAATTAAATTTATTTTTTTTTACCTTATGCAGTTTGGTTGCATGTTGGTTGCTTTATGGTTGATTTTTGGTTTATTTGATCCAAATTGCTTGAAATTTATTTTCAATAATTTGTTATATTATAGTTTGTTGAATATATAATTGTATATATTTTTATCTTGAACTATAATGCCAATTATATTGCATATATCTTTCCTCAAAAGTTTTCAAAAATTTCTATTTTTTTTTTAAATTCGCGGTTGCTACAGATAAATCGCGGTCGCGAAATTTAAAATAATAGCCATTATCTTTTAGCCCCTTAGTCCTGCTCACGATCTGTAAATCACGAACACGACTTTTGAAATTTTCAAAATTCGCGGTCGTGACTCAAGAGTTTTGCAACATTCAAAACTAGTTGTTTTTGAATGGACATTTTTACATTTAATTCAAAAACAAGTTGTTTCCTGACCATTTTTCACCTATTTTTTGCCTATAAATACCCTACTATTTCAAATTCTGCTACTTTCAAACTCTCTTCCAACTTTTCTCTCTTTCAAGCTTTATTTTCTTCATCTTTTCAAACTCTTCTCCATTAATGGCTTCAAGAAGACCTTCTAGAAAAGGGAAAGAAGTCCAAACTTCCCGACAACCCTCTCCTTTTGAACTCACGAGGGGAATTACCCAAGAAGAAAAACAAAATTTCCTTAGAATCTAAGACAAAACCAATTTGCCCTCCAAAATACCTTCCTTAGTGTGTCTCAAAACTTTAGGAATTAAGGATAGCATCATTGGCTACCTCAAAAATCTAAAATAGGGAAAGTTTGTTTTTGTTGGTGAAGATGGATATGGTGAATTAACTAGGGAGTTTCTTACAACTCTAGTAGTACACAAAAAGCTCCACCCTACCTGTGGTCATTATGCCATACATTTCCAATTTTTTGGTCACTTCTATGAGCTTTCCCTTAGTGATCTTGCTAACATCTTTGGTCTCCAAATTGAGGGTGCCTACACCATCAACAAATTCTCCCTTGAACTCAACTCTTTTTGGACCGAAATTTCCATTGAACCTAAATTCGATCCAAAATCCTCTCTTGCCAAACACATCAAGACACTTTCTCTTTAGCTTCTTCATAGGATTGTCACCCTCACCATAAATGCTAGAGGGGATGGAAATGAAAAGGTTTCCCAAAGAGATCTTTTCTTCCTCTATGGTCTTGTCAAGGGAAAACTAATCCAACCAATCCAAACTGCTATGTTTCTAATAGACCAATTTCTTCACCTTTCTTCAACAAAAAAAAGGCATCATTCTACTCTCTTCCCACATTTCTACAATAGCCAAACATGTTAGGGCTCTTACTCCACCCAACATAACTATTCTCCAAAGACCAATAAAAAAAATCCCTTATTGACTTTTAATATATGATCAATGCCAAGGCATTGAGAGAAAAAGAAGGGAAATATGAATATACCTTTGGAGATATTGGTGTACAAGAGAGAATTAGAAAAATACCAAGAGTGGTGGCAGGTGAATCTAGTCAAGCTCAAGAAGAGGAACCCCAAATACCTCCCATTGTCCCTCTATCTCAACCTCAAGATGAAACCAATAAACTTCTTCATAAAGTCTTGAGTAGAGTTTCCCTTCTAGACCATATTCACTAAGACATATTTGATATGTAAGGTCATATGGGTCTCCCTCAACATAACCTCCAAGAATGGCAATATAGTGAAGAAAAGGAGAAGACATATGAGGAGGCCCCTCGTGAAGAAGAAGAGGCCCCTTATCAAGAAGAAGAGGAACCCAAAGATGGAGGAGATGATTAGATTTTTCAAAAAAAAATTATTTTCTTTCTTTTGTTTAGCTTACTATGTTTCTAATTTCTCTTATATTTTTTTTATGCATTCCAATGTGGCATTAACCAATTTTGAATTAATGCAATTATCTATTTTCTCTATTTTTTTTTCTTGTTTATTCTTTGCTCTATTGTCTTGTTCCCTTTACAATATATTTTTCTCTATTTCTTTTTGATATTGCCAATGGGGGAGAAACATAGAACTTAAATAAACTCAAATGAACATCACTTGATTATAACTTTGAGAATATGTTCTCCACTTTATATATATATATATATATATATATATATATATATATATATATATATATATATATATATATATATATATATATATATATATATATATATATATATTTTGTCATTTGTTGCATAAATTGAAGGGGATAACTCTTGATGAATTGAATGTTATTTTACATTTAACTTCTATTTTATATTTAAGTTCAATTTCATTGTCAAAATCAAAAAGGGGGAGATTGTTGACCTAAGTTATTTCAAAACTTAGTCAATCTCTATTTTAATCTTGTCAATCAAATTGAAAGCTATCTAATGTTTATTCAAGTGTTTGTTTTGCAGAATATATCATATTTATTGATTGAAATTGAAAGGAAATCAAAATCTTCCAAAGTATATTAGATTGCTTCTAAGTCTCGACCAAGAAATTTAAGAAGCCAATTTTATCAATTTCACTCAGAGCGAATAATGAACTCAGTCGTGACCACAACCAAGGGCGTGATCTTGGATTCGCGACTGCGAATTTCATATATAAATCTAAGCTTGTAACAGATAGTTGAAGTAGCAATGAGAAGATGCCACATGTGATCTAGCCATTGTGAATTATGAAGATTGCGACTGTGAAATATTAGTCGCGGCTGCGAAAATGGAGTCGCGACCGCAAAAAAGGCTTAGCAACCGTGACCCAGCTCTGACAATGCATTTAGTGCAAGATTTTGTGGCTGTTATGAAGATCCTTTTTGGTATTTCTTTGTAATGGGAATTTAGAGGGAAGAAGCTATAAATATCCCCTCCAAAGACCCTCATAATGATCCAACAACTTTCATTTAAGCCAAACTCTTGCAATTTTAATTCTCAAAGCCTTTACCTCTTAATTGTTATCATTTGGTTGTTATAAGAGTATTGATAGCTCAAAGGGTTGATTGTTAGCCTTGAAAACACATATTGTTGGGTTGAGAGTGAGCCATTACAAAACTCTTATATAGGTTTGAGTGTGAGCCTAAGGGAAACACTTGTAAGGATTATGTGTGAGCCATTGAAAACACATTTTAAGTTTGGAGTGAGCTTGAAACTCCTTGTAAGCATCATCTAGTAGTAGAATACCCAATTGATATTGGAAAATGGATGTAGGGTTCGTTAATACCTGAACCACTATAAAATTGATTGTGTTCATTCTCTTTCCCTTTCTCTTTCTATCTAATCTTTAATTTCCCACCAATTCAACCCCTTTTCTTAGTGCATAAGGGCAAACAGTAGGCTTGAAGGCAACCCTGTCTAGTAAGAATTAACGAAGTGGTAATCCTGTCTGGTAGGAATGATGATGATGATCCTATCTGTTAGGAAAGAAGACGACCCTATCTGGTAGGAATCAACAAAGGGGGATCCTGTTTGGTAGGAATGATGATGATGATCTTGTATGGTAGAAAAGAAGATGACCCTGTCTTATAGGAATCGATAAAGTAGTGATCATGTCTAGTAGGAATAATGATGATGATCCTATCTGGTAGGCTTGAAGGCGGCCCTATCTAGTAGGAATGATGAAGTAGTGATCCTGTCTGGTAAGAAAGATGATTATGATCCTGTCTTGTAGGCTTGAAGGCAACCTTGTCTAGTAGGAATCGACGAAGTGGCGATCCTATCTGGTAGGAATGATGATGATGATCCTGTCTAATAGGAATGATGATGATGATCTTGTTTAGTAGGAATGAAGACGGCCCTATCTGGTAGGAATCTACAAAGTGGTGATCCTATATGATAGGAATAAAGGCAACCTTGTCTGGTAGGAATTAACAAAGTGGTGATCCTTTCTGGTAGGCTTAAGGGTGACCCTGTCTAGTAGAAATCAACGAAGTGGTGATCCTGTTTGGTAGGCTTAAAGGTGACCCTATCTAGTAGGAATCAACGAAGTGGTGATCCTATCTAGTAGGCTTGAAGGCGACCCTATCTGGTAGGAATTGATGAAGCGGTGATCTTGTCTAGTAGGCTTCAAAGCAACCTTATCTGGTAGGAATCGACAAAGTGGTGATCCTATCTGGTAGGCTTGAAGGCGACCCTTTCTAGTAGGAATCAACGAAATGGTGATCTTGTCTGATAGGCTTAAAGGTGACCCTGTCTGGTAAGAATCGATGAAGTGGTGATCCTGTCTAGTAAGAATGATGATGATGATCCTGTTTGATAGGAAAGAAGACAACCCTGTCTAGTAGGAATCGATGAAGTAGTGATCCTGTCTGATAGGAATGATGATGATGATCCTGTCTGGTAGAAAAGAAGACAACCCTATCTAGTAGGAATCAACGAAGTGGTGATCCTGTCTAGTAGGAATGATAATAATCATCTTGTCTTTCTTCGAGAATTTTGACAATTTGCCTTGATTTATGATCCTATTCAATGCAAAAAACGCTAGATAATTATGCAATGATGTGATACCTTGAACCTGTGAAGGGTCAATCTTGATATAAAAGTGTTGATCTTTGGGAGAAAGATGTCCTCATTTTAGAAAAGTGAATATTTGGAAGGGATGTGCCCCCACTTTAGAATGATAGAGAAAAGTGGTTTGGTCATTTGGCCTTTGGTTGATTGGTTAGCCTAGAGGTGAAGTGGGCATGCCAAGTATGAGTTTGGCTAGTTAATGGCTATCAGTTCAGCTTAGGAAAAAGTTATTCTGGAAATCTAAGCAAGGTGTGGTCTTGCAAAAGATTAGGCTGTTCAGTTTAAAAGGCTTAAATAGGTATGACTTTGGGGAAGATTTAGTTTGAGCTGGATTGTAGAGCTTGATCATAAGGGTCAGGTTTTTGGAGATGATTAGATTGGAAGATTTGGGGAAGGTCACCTTGTGGGGCTTGTCATCAGATAAGTTCATATGGAAGGCTTAGTCAGGTCTAGCACTTATACTTGGTTAGTTACAACCTTTGGGGAGTTTATTTGGAAGACTTGGTAAAGTTCTACCTTAGGCTCGGTTAGGTTTGGCTTAGAGGAAAGGTTAAGCTAAGAAATTAGTTAGGGAAGGCTTGGTCAGATTTGGCCTTAGAGGAGACTATAGTCTTTTTATGAATGGTGAAAGCTAGGCTTAAGCTTCTTGGTTTGGGCTTCATGGTAAAAGCTAGGCTTGGGCTTCATGGCGAACGCTTTTTGGTTTAGACTTCATGGGAAAGGCTTTTTGGTTTAGGCTTCGTAGTGAAGGCTTTGAGAGAGTGGTTTTTATGGTGAAGGCTTTTAGGCTTAGGCTTCATGGTGAAGGCTTTTGGGCTTAGGCTTTAGGGTGAAGTTTTTTTTTTTTTTTTTTTTTTGGTTTGGGCTTTAAGGTGAAGATTCCTAGGGAGTAAGCTTTTTGTGGTTTGGGCTTTATAGTGAAGCCTTTTTGGAAAGCATTTTTTTTTTTTTTTGGAGTGGGCTTCATGGTAAAGGCTTTTGGGCTTGGTTTTTTTGGTGAATGCTTTTCTAGGGAGTGGGTTTCGTAGTGAAGGCTTCATGGTGAAGGCTTTTGGTTAAAAGGTTTTGTCAGCTTGGACTTTTCTATAAAGATGCTTTGGACCTCTTTGGAAGATGGTTAGCTTCATCTTAGGTATGGTGGTAAAGGTTTTGGTGGCAGGCTCATGGATAAGTGTTTGCCTTTTGACATGGTTGCATTAGATTTTCTAGCCCATCATACAGTTGGTAGGCTTTGACTCAATTGGACTTTATAGGTGATGTAATTTGCCAAAGAGGCTTGGTTTTTTCAAGGATGATGAGATTTTGCCAATAAGACATGGAATGACTGGGCTTTGAGTGGTTTGAGCCTTTTTTAAGCTTTGCAAGACATGACTTGATTTTGGTTATGCTAGAGAAAGCTACCTTTAAGGATGACAAGTCTTCAAAGACTTAGAATCTTCAGTTTTGCTCATGGGCTTAGCTCTTAGAAGATGATGAGACTTTGCCAAGGAAAGGGTGATACAAGGCTTGAGTTATGAGGTTTAAGCTTGAAAGGTTGGTATGATTTTTCCAATGAGGCTTGTACATTATGAAGTTTGGGAATGGTTCAAAGGTGGGTTGGAAATTCTAAAAAGGATTAGAGAGGTTGTATGATTTTGTTGTTTGTAGCGTGATTCATGGAAAAGAATAAGCCAAGCTAATCTTGTCATTTTGAGATTGAAGAGAGATTTAGGGTGACACTCTATTGGCTGGAATATAGATGACAAATTGGATGAAAGGAAGTACCCTAAGGAGTGGCTAAAGGACTGATGAAAAGAGATAATTTAGGGATCATACTTCTAATAAAAGATACGAACATGATAGACTAGCAATGTGAGAGACTATGTCTAAGCTCTTTCAGCTAAGTGACGAGACAAAATAACAAAAGATGATGATGACTTAGAAGGACATGCCCTCACTATGAGATAAGGGCATAGAAGACAATGTCACTTTAGAGAATGAGCAAGCTAATAAGGAAGGATGAGTTTAAAGACATAAGGTGAGACGGATTGACAAACTTTGAATGATATGAAGGAATATGACTAGGATGAGCTTCCTTTTTTGTTCTTTTTTAGCTCTAACTTTTGTCTAAGTCGCCCTTTTAGGTTTTCAACTTAGCGAGCTTGGATTAATGAAATTTGGGAGAAAACATTCCACCATGATTTGCTACTTTTCTTCACTTTGAGGGGCTTTAATCATTAAATTTTGGATTTAATGGACTTGTTGCCCTTTATTGAGGTGTACTGTTTGATTTTGTGCTTCAACTATTTGATGAGAGGTTTATTTCTTGACCTTCTTTGGTTAGGAGTTGGCAAAGCAATTGTTGATGGCACCTCAATTATGGTGGATTTAATTGATGTTCATTTCTCTTTTTCTCTTTTTTTCTTTTTCTCTTTTCTCCCTTTTTTTCCTTTTTTTTTCAAAGCTCATCCATGTTTAAAATAAGAAAGATAAGTGCACAAATAAATGTGGATATTTTATTGCAATGGAAAATTTTATTACAAAATAACAAAAAATGGACCAACATGATTGACAAAAAATACCCAAAAAGGAAAATAAGTTGATAGACTCATACTCGAATTTAGACTCAAACTTTGGGATTTGGACTCAGACTTGGAGATTTAGACTCAAACTTGGAATTCAATCTCAGATAGGTTAGATTAGCTGAACTTGAACTCTTCTATGTCATGCCACTTAGGTTGAGGTAAGGTGGAGTTGAATTACGTTTGGGTTCTTCATCACCGCTCAGGCTTGTGTTGAGGAATTCAGGTTGCAATGATACATTTTGGATGTAATCTTCAACCTTTGATGCAGTTGCAACCAAAGCTTTAAAAGTGGGTAGGTATTGGGTTAACAAGTGGTCTCGATGGGTTGGAAGTAGATTTTTAACAAAGAAGTCCACTTGTTCTTGCTTTGTTGGTCTAGTTATCATTTGAGCAACTTTAGCCCTCCACCTTGTAAGGAATATGGAGAAGGACTCCTCTGGAAGTTTCTTGCTAATTTCCAAGTCATGCCTAGTGACATCCACTTCACTACTATAATGATATTGTTCGACAAAGGCACAGCAGATATCATCCCATGTCCTTTTCTTGCTCTTGTCTAGTGAAAGGAACCATTTCCTAGTAGCACCAGTTAGTGATTGTTGGAACAGTTGAGCAAGAACCTCATCGCTAACTCCTAAAGGTTTCATTACCCCCATATACATCTTCAGATGGGTCTTGGGGCAAGTGGTTCCATCAAATCTTTCTAGCTCAGGCATTTTGAATTTAGGAGGAAGCTTGACTTGAGGGAATAAGGTTAAACTGTCCATATCAATTAGATCATTATGGTGCTTTAGGGATTTGATAGTTCTTTTCATGTACTCAAGTTTCTCCATGAGCAATTTGGTGTTTGGATAAGAGAAAACTTTCCTATCTTGGTTTACATATGAGCTGGTTTGGCTCGAATTTGGGCTAGGATTGATCTGGTTCAAGATAAGGTTTAAGTTAGGATGGTTAAGGCTAGCCTGGTTAATCATAGCCTGCACTTCCTTAATGATAAATTGCCTTTGTTCCTCGAATTGGGCTCGTTAAGCAGCAAGGATAGCTTGGAAATGCTCTTCTTGTTTCTTAAGGACTCTGGTCACAAGTGTGGTCAGGGAAGTCATGTCAAGCGGGTTAGCCATTGGTACCTTGTGAACCAAGTCAAAGAAAAGAAGCAAGAAGATGAGCATGCAGACTTTTGAGAAAAAAGATTCCTTTTAATGTTGTGAGCTAACTGCATTTGGGCTTTTGAGGATTTCCTAAGGTTGCATAGGTCAAGGTCTCAAGCTTAAGGTATTAGGTTGAACTAAAGGCACTGGACTTAGGATAGTGTGTTGGGCCCAATGTATTGGGTTTAAGGTATTGTGTTAGGTCAAAGATATTGGGCTTAGGGTAGTGTGTTAGGCCAAAGGTATTGGGTTTAGGGTATTGTGTCAAGTCAAAGGTATTGGACTTAGGGTAGTGTATTGGGTCAAAGGTATTAGGCTTAGGGTAGTGTGTTGGGCCAAAAGTATTGGGTTTAGGGTAGTGTGTTGGGTCAAAGGTATTAGGTTTAGGGTATTGTGTTGGGTCAAAGGTATTAGGCTTAGGGTAGTGTGTTAAGGCAAAGGTATTGTGTTTAAGGTATTGTGTTGGGTAAAAGGTATTAGGCTTAGGGTTGTGTCTTGATGATTTGAGTATAGGCTATAGGCATCTGTCAATCTGGGGGTGATGGATTGGTTTTGAAGGTAATGGGCCAAGGATATTGGGCGATAGTATTTTGTGGCTAGGTTGGCAAGGTATGGGTAAAAAGAAGGGTAGATATATTTATAGGTTACAATTTAAGGTGGAGACATTTTGGGTAAGGTTAAGGTAACAATGTTTAAGGTTAGTGGTGTTTGAGGTTAAGGCTAAGGAAATGAGGTTTTAGGCTTAGGACTATGGTATTGGTGTTTAGGTTAAAGGCTAAGGTAACAAGATAAGGTTCAGGGTTAGGGTATTGGTGTTTAGGTTAAAGGTTAAGGTAAAGAGTTAAGGTTTAGGGTGATGACTTAAGATTTGTAGGGGCAAAGGTGAATGGGATAGAGGTGAGAGTGTTTAAAGTTTAGAAGTGAAGGTATTGGGATAAAAGTGAGTATATAACCTTTCTTTGGTTCAAGGTATAACCTAGACTTAAGATTAATGCATGTTTTGTTATACAATATGGATGCATGATATGCATAAGGAAAACATTTCATGAGAACGCAAAGATGCAAAGTTTTAATCATGGTATATATAACCTAAGGCCAGGATCTAAGTTCATTATATAAAAGGGTAAGGGTGGCTCGATTTGGGTACCTGTCACACTATATCAATGATATACCTAACCATATGTGAGTTAAGGAGTCTCGCGTGGATCCAACACTACGTGCATACTCATTACACCTTTGAAAGGATGAAAGGATTCATCGCGGGGTGGATGATTTCACTATCGGCAAATAGATCTAAGGAGGGTTACCCACTCGATGCTATTCACTATCTATTGTTTTCCTAAAACTAGGTTGAATGGCAAAGAGCCTATACAAGTGATGCATGCAGAGTCACAATCATATTAAAAGGCCAAACTCTTTTTAAACCAATTAGTAGTCCACCTATTTTTTTTTCCTTTTATTAAAAGAAAGTTAGTCCCCAGCTGTGAGGTCTCGCCCGAGCACCAGTTTGATCTGCTAAAAGGAATTGAAATGCTCATTTAGGAAAGAACTCATGAGGAAGCCCTCGAGCTTATCTTTGATAGGTTTGAAAATCATTTCTTAGAGTCGCCACCTTCATTTATTTTATTTGGAAAAATATAAAGAAAAAACCCATTTAACTCAAATTATTACCCAAAAGAAAAAGGATCACTAGCTTGAAACCAAAGAGGATTCGGAAACTAGGTTTTCAGTTTAATTTAACAAAATAAGTTTGGCCAAGTAATATAAAAGTAACTTAAAATATATTTCATGAACAATTAAAATGCATGAACAATTTATAATATGCATGATCATTCAATCCATAAAGTTTATACACAATTAGAATTCAAAATAAAAGAAAGTCAATATTACAATGAAATCTAAACTTAGGGGATACCTCCTCTAGCTCTTAAGGGTTCTAGGGAAGTCACACATTCCCCAAACTAAACTTAATAACAAAGTAAAGGAAACAAAATAAGAGTAAGTGAAGAAGGTAATAGGGGGAAAGTTGGTTAGTTTTAAATTGGATTCGATGCCTGACCCAAGCATGCCTACGTATCCCTTTGAATGTGAATCAGAACCCACGCAGTTCTCCTTTCTTGTGAAGGGGTTAGTTTAGCCTAGCCACTTTATCATATTTTGATTGTTGATTAAAAGAGAGTTGAGTTAATTAATTAATTTAATTGATTTCTAAGTTGATTAGCTAGCAACCTAGATGAATCAATTTAATTAACTAACTAAAAAAGGCAAGAAAATTTAAACAAAAGAAAATTATAGGAAAAGATGCTTACCTAGGATGGCGGGCGACAACTGACTTCGAATAGCGAGCGGCGGCTGGCTTAGGATGGCGAACAGCGGGTGGCAGCCGGCTTTGGATGGTAGGCAGCTGCTGGCTTTGGTGAGTGGCGGCTAGCCTTGGATGGTAGGTGGTGGCTAGCCTCGGCAGGCGACGGATAGCCTAGGATGGTGGGTTGCGGCTAGCCTCGGACGGCGAGCAGCAGACATGAGCCTTAGGCAAGAGACTTGCCTCGAATAGGAAGGTGGAAAGCCTTAAACTAGTCGAGTAGGAATCAAGAAGAAACCCCACAACTCGCTTTTTGAAGCAAGGAGCAAATGCAAAGCGGTTTACTTGAAGTAATACTTTTCAAGCTTTGGAAGTTGGTCATTTTGAAGTGTGGAGAGGTTCTTTATATATAGGAGGAGGTTGAAGCCTAGAAAACAAAAATTTTCAATGTGGGATTAAGAAACAAGCTCGAGGTGTCACAGAGTAGATAAAGCTACCGCACAGGGCTGTGCGGCAACCAGCCTCTCTTCTGTCCATTTTGCCCATTTTTGCCCGTTCTTGCTTTTTTCTCGTCCGTTTTATATGATTCTAGTTGCATTGTATTTGTTAGTCAGTCCCAGATGATTTGAAAGGGTTCAAATGTCAAAAAGAAATGTTTTGATTTTCCCATTTTGAGAGTTTTTGACTTCTGCAAGTTTGTTCACGAAGTCTAAGTGCTTCTAAAGTTTGAACGCATGCTGGAGGGTGCAAAATTAAGGGTTCACAGCTGTATAAATTGGTTCAACTTGAAGGTGAAGAGGGAAAATGACCAATCATGACAAGTATAGAGGGCAAAATATGCATGATGCCTTGTTTCTAATGCAACAGTAACTTGTCTGATACCCATCAACAAATATGATGATTCCTTATTACTCAATATATATATAATTATTAATATATTTAATAATGTATAATATAATCAAATATATTTCTAATGTAACTACTACAAAAAATTTATTGATGAGGGAAAAAAATATCCTCTATAAGGGGTCTCCATTTTCCCTTATATATAAGAGAAGCAAAGATAAAATCAAGGTACAACAACCTCTCTCTAGACTCTCTCTAGCTCAAATCTTTTGAAATGACTCGCTAACTTAGACATGGAAGCTCCCTCGGAGGTCAGTTTTTGGGAGCCTTTGACCTTTATTTTTCTCTATATATAGGTCCTACCCCTCATAGGGCCCTCCATCTACAATGCAGGATGATTTGAAATTCATCAAATTAGTGCCGTCTATAGGGAATGACACAGAAAGTCATGTCCCAACCTCCATTTCTATTAGAAATCAATTTTTCTAGTCACCAATGTTCTTGATCATCATAGATCTAGCATTTACCAACATTGATCGAAGAAATTTGAGCATCCATCTTTAATAAAAAAAATCAAAAAATCAGACAAAAAAAAAAGCAAGAAATACCAGTTCTAAGAGAGAGGAAATGAAAGAGAGGAGAGAGAAAATTGATTGCCATAGCCATTCTCCATCTTCGGTGATCATTGGATGACATTCCACCACCAAAAGCAAGCCTAGATGCCAATCGATGACCACCATGAACCAATTCTAGAAACAGCCACACCTTCCATCCTAAGCTAGTAGTCATCGAAAACTTCTAGCCATATTTTCATCCAAAACACAACTCCATTCACGACATTTTTACATTATGAGATCCTTATGACTCCAGCTTCATTTTGGTACAAATTATATAGCCAATCTATCACTGCAAAGATAGATAAAAAAAATTGGCAATTGAACCATTGCAAGCAGATTTTGACTAGAATCCGATGAGTCACAGCGAGTGAAGTGTAGATTCATACTCCTAACATCGAGTTGGTCCTAGTGGTATATTCCTACCTCGAGATCTTGCTCTGACAAAGGCACATCGAGAAAAATTATTTGCTAAATGCCAGAGGATGAAGACAAAGGCTAAGGCAAAGGCCAGAGGATGAAGGTTAAGACTAGAGGCAAAAGCCAAAGGACAAAAGCTGAAGGCCATATGAGAAGGCGAAGGCCGAAGGCCAGGATGAAGCCTATCAAGCAAAGGCCTCTGATAGGCAAAGGTCATGACAAAGTGCTTGGCCAAGCACGCCAGTCCATATATGTTTTTAATTTTTTTCATACTTTAATTTAAATTTCACAATATTATTTGCTGAAGCATGATGTGAATATATTAATAATCTTCTATGATAAAATTATCTACCATAACTATGTAGCATAAAATGCCATATCATATTAGAGCATGATACATAATTAATTATGCATATCAAATGCTATTTTACTGCCAATTATTGCTCCAAAAAATGGATTTCAACCGAATCCATTATTTTTTCGAGGGAGTAAGAGTCCCTCTATAGTGAAAAATTCATTATAATTATTAAAGTCTAATTAGACTTCGCTTGATTCATGATGTGCATAAATTTTTTTTAGAAAATATGGCCATATAGGCAAAACGAGCATCTTAAATGAATTCGTGATTTATAAATCATACATCTTATATTTTACCGTATGCTAATGAAGAGTAAGCAAAGTACAAAGCTTAGTGAATCAGGCACGGTTCAGCCCAAAAAAAAAAAAAAGACATGTTGTGTTGAGCTCAAAAGTACAAAATGCCTAGGCAAAAAACTCAATTGACAAGATAAAGAAGACTATTGGGGTTAGCCCAAAAGAGGAAAGTATAGGCTAAAGGCCAAATGTGACGAGTACTCCAGGTGAAATCCTAATAAATGAAAGCCCTAATGAATCTAGGCAGTATACCTCGCAAAGGCGGGATGGACTTCCTAAAGAAGGAAGTAAGAGCTATGGTGAATCTAGACGAAAAGATCTTGAGAGATTCTAGGAAAAAAAAAGCCTCACAAATAGTGAGATAGGCTTCCCAAAAGGGAAGTAAAAGCCCTAGTGAATCCAGGCGAAATACCTTACAATTGCGAGATGGGCTTCCTATAAAAGGAAGTAAGAGATCTAGTGAATCCAAACAAAAATACCTAGCAAGATCTAGGCAAGAGATCAAGTTCAGCTATGAAGCAATAAAAGAAGAAAATAAAGAGTCAAAAGACTTGCGCTTTGTTGAAGAACCTATAAAGGGAAAAGTTCCCTCTTCGCAGGGAGAAAGAGAGATAACTCACAAAAGCAACTCCTAAGCTCTCTATAGAAGCTACTTAACTATAGAATAATAGGACAAAGAAATAAATAAAATGAAGACAAAAGTGCTCAAGAATTTTACAAGGCATACAAACAAACAAAGCTGTTTGAAGAGAAGTTATTTCATTTTAGTAAATAATGTTGTATTTATATAAAATGTACAATCATGTAAATATACTTGTAAAAAGAATCATGTACTATACATAAAAAGAAAAGAAATAAAGAAAAAGAAAAAAAATATTATCATTATCATTGGAGTCCTATTGAGACTAGCTCAAAAGATGAAAGTCCAGGTGAAAAGCCACAAGAGATGAGTAATCTAGGCGAAAGTCCAATAGGCAAAAGATCTTATCAAGGCAAGGCACCAAAGACCTAACAATACTTGGCATATTATTATATAAGTCCTCATCTAGCAAGGCAGACATGAGAAGACCTCCAAGTGAGGTGGATTTCTAAATACCTAGCCAACACTAGGCATATTATTATATAAATCCTCATTTGGTGAGGCAGATACGAGAAGACCTCCTGGAGAGTCAGATTTCTTAGTTAAAGCATATTATTATTAAAGACCTTAAAAAGTTAAGGCAGATTTATTATCGAATATCTCCTAGCGAAGTGGATTTCTAAAGTCCTCAACAATTGAGGCAAATCATTATATAAGTTCTTGATTAGTAAGGCATATTATCTATAAGACCTTCGAGTGAGGCAAATTTTCTTAAAGACTCCTAAGTGGAGTGGATTTCTATAAAGTCCTCCAAGAGTGAGGCAGAATTTCTCTAAAGTTCTTCATGAGTGAGGTAATTTTTCTTGAAGACTTCCAAGTGGAGTAGATTATATATATAAGGTCCTCTAAATAAAGGATAATATCTTCCTCAAATTAGCCCTAAAGACAGTAAGATAGGCATAGGAAAACTTATATATTGATGACACATGTTTCATTAAAGACCTCTAAGTGAGGCACATTATCTAAAATTCCTCTATTGATGGGGTGGGCTTCCCTAAAGACCTCTAAGGAGGTAGAATTTTAAAAGTCCTTGAGAAGTTAAGGCAAATTATTATCATACAAGTCCTTGAAAAGTAAGGTAGATTATTATACAAGTCCTCAAAAAGTCAAGGCAGGTTTTGTTGAAGACCTCTAAAAGAGGTGGATTTCTAAGTCCTCATTTAGGGAGGCAAATTATTAAAGGCCTCTAAGGAGGTGGATTTCTAAAATCCTCCATAAGTCAAGGTAGATCACTATTATTTAAGACCTTGATCAGCAGGCAGACTATCCAAAGAACTCTATTAGATAGTGGGGGGCTTCGCCAATTGTTTATGCCTAATCATCATGTGAAGACATCTGATGTCAAAAAGAACAGCTAATCAGTGAAGTGCATCAGGTGAAGGCCTCTAATGTTGAAGTAGACTATCTAATCAACAAAATGCATATATTATTACTATTATTATTACCCGAGTCTTTGGCTAACAAAGCAGCTATCTGAAGGCCTCCTTAGATGAAGCAGGTCATTTGAAGACCTTCGTCAGTAAGTTGATAAAATAGTTCGTATGAAGATCTTTTTTAGTGTAGCAAAGCTTTAAGGTCCTCAACCATAGAGGCATATATATACTTGAGTCTTCGACAGATGAAGTAACATATGTCATAATAATTACTTAAGCCTTCGACGGGTGAAGCATTTCATTTGAGAACCACCCATCGACTAACGAAGTAATCAATTTAGAGTCCTCCTTTAGCTAGGTAGACCTTTAAAGTCCTTGGTTAATCAACTAAATTATTTGAAGCTATTAGGGATTTATAAGTATATGTAATGAAGTGGCATCCTAGACTATAAAATCACATCCTAAAGTGGCAATCATACAGCTCACATCTTTGTCCAAGCATATAGTTGCCTCCATATTGAGCCAATTGGCTCACCTTATCATTCAAACATACAATTGCCTCTAAATCGAGCTAATTAGCTTACCTTACCATTTAGGCACCCAATTGGCCCCTAAATCGAGCTAATCAGCTCACATTATTGTTTAGGCACAAGATGCCTCCAGATTGAGCTCCTCTACTCGCCCTATCATTCACATGCTCAACTGCCATTGTATCAAGCTTCTTCGCTCGCCTTCACATTCAAAGCATCTAACAGCTTTCATGTCAAGCTCACAGGATATGGCTAAATTGGTAATTTTATGTACATTGCAGATGAATCATAAGCAAAGAAAGGGTATTTCAACTCCTTTAACCTTCTCTTCGATATGCTCGATCAGACTAAGGAGTGGGGGGCTTCTAACGAGGAACAAAAATATCCTCTATAATGGGTCCCCATTTTCCCTTATATATAGGAGAAACAAAGTAAATTCAAGGTATAACGACCTCTCTCTAAACTTTTTCTAGCTCAAATCCTGTCAAATGGCTCATTGACCTGGGCATCAAAGGCTCCATCGAAGGTTGGCTTTTGAGAGCCCTTGACCCTCCTTTTTCTCTATATACAGGTCCTACCCCTCATAGGGCCCTTCATCTATAGTCTAGGATGATTTCAAACTTATCATTTACCAACTATTGAAATTGTGAATTCAAAAAAACAAGTTGATAATCCATTCAAACATGCAATCTATCACTCTATAAAATAGCAATGCTATGATATGGTTATTGTTAGAACTATTTTTTTTCTTTTGCAAGTTAAATATAGCAATTATTGATTAATTTTATCATTTTTAAGTTCATTTGATAGTGACGTTCAAATGAAAGATCTATATGCATCACATGAATGACTCATATATAATAATAATAATAATAATAATAATAATAATAATAAGCGATTAACTTGTTTGAGAAAATTCTCAAAAATTATTTAGTGACTATCATAGCTTAATGGTGATGTGATCTATTAGCCTTGCAATCTTACAAAAGATGATTAAGATAAACCAAACTGGAGAGGAGTCACCATTTAGTTTTACGTATTACCGAGACTACAAATTAAAAGCATTTTTTTCTCTAATAAATAAGTGGTAGCTTGTATCCCTAATAGACCATCAAGCCATCTTAACTAGTCAAAGATCTAGTCAATGACAGAGCTAGGGGGATTGAGGGTGGCAATAGCCCCCTAACTTTTGAAAATTTTAATATATTGTGTACTAACTTATATAAAAAAATAAATTGGCCCCACCATAATTTTTGAAAATTTTGGTATATAGTATGCTAATATGGTACAATATAAGGTTCATATTATACTTGGCTTCCCGTAGGAAAAAATCCTAGCTCCACCACTAGATCCAGTAATTAAGAAAACTAGGTATGAATTAGGAAAGACCATCACAGTTAGCTTCCACTTTACCTAAAGATTTTAATAAAAGAGAACTAGAATATATTTGTTACATACTAATATGGGTAAATCACCCTACATAAACCACATATTCGCCCACCTAAGCCAAGAGTATTGCTTGAAGTTTGCTCCCTCACGCCTCTTCTTCCTTATCTATCTAGGAATTGGAAACCTAAAGAACTTCCTTCAATCTGTCTCCTAATACAACTGTATAACATATACTCCTACTTTAAAAGGGACTCGAGTCCCCCGCTTGTTATTGTAAATAGATGGAACTTCTTTATAAAATTGGTAACATATTCTAAGCACCCAAAACTCCTTAATTTATCCAAATCATAGCCTTTCTTCCTTAAGTATCAGAGTGGTCCCCTAAACACATCGCATAAGCCCTCTAATCATTATATTTTACAAGTCTTGAAGATTAGCAATTCACCCGATAATGTGTTAAGGATCATAATTCATCCTTGAGCATGTCAATATTTTTAATGAATGAACAGTTTATATATGCAACATCTCAAGGATATATAAACATTAAAAGATAAATGTTTCAGACAAAAAGCACATTAATCCTAAAGAAAGAGAAAGATAAATGAATGTTGTAGGCAACTTAGTAAATATAAGTGTGCAATCCATTGAAAGGTAAATATTTTCCATATAAGCATACATCTAACACCATAAATAAAGAATGGGAAAGAGAAATGATTACAACCCATCAATTTATATAATACTTATACTAAAGAAAGGGAAGAAGAAATGATATTTAAATAATAATTCCATAGCCTTTTCATAGCTATAGTTTGTTATGAATTCATATTCCAATTTTGGGATATGATAGTCCTAAGGCATGGGTAGGCATAAAGTCACTAAAAACATATATAATCCTTCTTTACTATGATTCTAATGAAATTCTAGCAGAATGACTACTATACATACAACATTACCGAAGATCATAATATGCAAGTAAACAACACTTCTAACATTCCACCTTATACCCTCAACTTCATATGCAACTCACAAGTATCCAATACCAACTATTTACATTGCATTGATCATACTTAAAAGTATATTCACTACCAATAATGTTTCAATATGTAAATTTGAGTCATTTGCAATTAACAAATTATACAATACCCTTTTACAAATTCTGAAACCCACGGAGCATCTAAATAAAAACTTATATTTATATATATATGAATAATATCATTGAAAATTCTAATAAGGAATTTATTCCATCCTCAATGCAAGCTTCAAGTAAAACTGGTGATTGAGCCCTAACCTGGCTACCTTTTATCTTCTTGTGAAAAAAATTGAGAATGGGGGTGAGTTTGTAACTCTGTGAATTATACTACCACAAAACGCATGGTATAATTAGGAACTAGGATTCATAGGAATTTCAAGTAACTCAAACATTATTTTGGGCATGTGGATTTTCTCTTTGTAATGTAGTCCAGCAATGAATACGATCTTAGAATGTAAATCATAATAGATAATAGAATAGTGATTGTTCACCTTGACTTGCCTAGTTTTAACAATAGGGCAATAGTAATCTCCTTGATGTTCTTCTTCCTTCCTCTCTTGTTTTAACCCCCTTGAGGTTCCTCAAATCCTCTACATACCGTAAATGTATGCATTAATTTTCATAAACAAATACATTAAAAAATTGAAATTAAAAAAAAAAGTAAAATTCTACCTATAAGTTTCTTTCCTAGCCTAACTTCCTTATTAGTGCCATATCTCATGCTATACTACTCCAATTGCCCCGATTCTTAATGCATTGGAAATATAACACATTAAACTCTGACATGTTCAAAAATCATCCTATTTGAACTTCTATAGCTCCTAAGGTGACTCACCAAAATCTATCCTGTGTCTGCTACCTATGCAGACTGAGCTTACCCTACTATTGCTATTGTAGTTCATTATGATTATGCCCAATTACAAAACCCTTAAACATGGTAATATTTGATGTATAAAGGTATGAGATCTCATCCGAGCACTGGTCCGATTTGCTGAAAGGGATAAAAATGCTTATTTTAGTTTAAACTCATGATAAAACTCTCATGTTCAAATTGGTTAATTTTGAAAATTGACTTAATGTCACCACCTTAATTTTACTTTTTATTTGGGAAAAGTTAAGGGAAAACTCAATTTAAATCACTCCAATTTTATTCCAATAGAATCCTAGTCCTTGATTTCCAAAAAGGATTCAGATATTAGGTTTTTGGTTTATTTAGAAAAAGATAAGTTTGACAAATTTAATAAAAAATGACTTAAAATGGATTTCATGAATAGTTTATATAATGCATGAACAATTATAATATGCATAATTATTCAACAATACAATAATATAGTAATTACGGGAACAAGAAAGTAAAATGAAAATATTAAATTTACAATGAAAACTCAAATATTAAATTTACAATGAAAACTCAAAATAAGGTATACTTCCTAGCTCTTATAGATTCTAGAAAAGTCACACATTCCCCAAACTAAATCCTAAAGTATGCAATAAAGAAAAGAACAGAAAACAAATCCTAGTCTATATGAAGAAGGTGAAAGAGAAAAAAGGTTGTTTATTTTAATTTGATTTGATGCTTGGAACAAGCATACTGGGAATCAAAATCCACATAGTTCATCTTTCTTGCAAGATTTGTTTAGTTTTAGCCTTTTATCATGTTTCGGTTCATTGATTAAAAGGAGAGTTGAGTTGATTGATTGATTTTAATTAATTACCAAGTGGAGTTAATTAAATTAGGTTATAATTAACAACCTTGGCAAACCAAATAGTAGGCAAAAAGCCTTAGAACAAAAATCCCAATGAGGGAAGCTAAAATGAAATAAATAAATAAATAAAAGGAAAAGAAATAGGAAAGGAAACTTACCTCCAATCGTAAGTGATGGCTAGTCTCAGAAGGCGCGCAGCAATTTTCCTCAGATGGCGTCTTATCTTAGATAGCAGGCAGTGGCTTACCTCAGATGGTGGAAGACTTTTGATTTGATGGGTCAGCTCGAAAAGTGGCAACCCAACTTGCTTTGCAAAACAAAGAGCAATAGTAAAGCAACAATAAAAAGAAAAACCTTAGAACTAAAACGCTAATTCCTTTTGGACCAAGCTTTAAAAAAAAATTGTTTGCTTTGAGACCAGAGGATTTGATCAAGCAATGATGAGTATGTGAATGACCTGGGGGGTTAGTTTATATAGGCTGAAGGCCAAAGGTGAAAAAGCTAATTCTTTGATGTGAAATTATGAAATGGAGCATTGACCATACCTAGGCCCCACAGTGCCGCACGTAGCACCTGCTCATCAAGATGTAATAGCACGTGCTTGTGCAATCACCATATGGGTCCGTGCAGTCACCGCATTAGGCTCTGTGGACATGGGCCTTGAGTCTATCGGTTTAGTTCATTTTCGACCGTTCTAGACCCTTTCAGCTTTTGGGACCTAGGAACTAACTTTAAGGGTTAGTATGGTCACAAAAGGATCAATTTATTAGTTTTGAGATAAATAAAAATCTATCTCTATGACCCTTTTCTCAATTTCTATATATGTACAATTTGTGCATTCGGGGGCAGTCCTAATTTGAGTCTTATATCTCCCAACTTATTGAGAATTCCCTTAAGTCATTTAAATTATATATATAGGATTATTAGGTTTGAGATTACACCGATTCTGCTTTTAAGACCCTCAAGTCTAAGGTTCAATTTTTGTCTTCTTAATGATCTTACTTATAGAGACAACCTCAGTATAGGCTCAATAGCTCTCTATTCATTAGGAATTTGACTGAGCCCTTTCACTGGCACTAATGTCACTCTTCTGCCTACAATTTCTTAGTTTTGGCCAAGTCAAATTCGAACCCTAAGGTCCTTAAACTCAAGTCACAAGTTATAAGAGTATAACTCCCTCATTAATTATGTTTTAGGTTTTCCACCTTCAACCACTTCTATTCAACTTTTCTCTACCCAAACTCTTCCATACAACCAAGACATGCCATTATCAATTTGTGACAAATATGCATAAGTTATTATTGGTGAAATTTTTTTGCTAAAAGCGAGTGTGCCATGTGTGTGAGATACATGAATTGTAGGATTGCACCTTAAATGACTTCTTTGATTAAATGGATTATGGATCCCTAAGTTTTCCTAGCCAAAGTTCACTTGGATTCAATGAATGCCAATAACTAAATTGAAAGAATTAAGAGAAATGAAAATATGAACATAGGAACTAAAATGGAAATGGACTAGTATTGCATTAATTAAACTTGCATTAAAATGGAAATATTAATAGTGAAAAGAAAACTTCAACTGTAACAAAGACAACTTGTCACAAGGTATAGAAAAGAGGCGACAGCTAATTCATGAGTTGGTAAATTATCCTTTTTCTTCATGGTTTCATTCTTCTTCCATGGAATTTTGCCATCAATTGATCTTTTGATTTTATTTTTCAAATTACCCAAAACCCTTTTATTAGGAAGTATATCCCACTCCACCTCCACTACCACTAAGAATAACATCTCCATCAAGAAACCCTTCTTCATTAATCTACAAGTTTTATCCAATTTTTTAAGTTTACCAAAGAAAAAGGTTCAAGAAAGGCAAATTTTGGTGGTGTTCTCAATTTTGGTTGTAATTTTGAATGAAACTCTAGAGATTGAGTTTGATTTTGCTTGAGAAATTTAAACCGGGTGATTTATTTATAGAAAAACTAAATTTGGTAAAAGGAATGTTTTGGGTATTTTAGTGCTTAGCAAAATTGGTTTCCAAAAATTTAAATATTGGTTCTCTTTATTTGTAGACACATGAAAGTTCCTATTGAACTTTTGGTTTTGTGATTTTATTCTCATTCTTGATATATATAGCCATATTTTGGATATTTAAGGAAAATTCTTGGTAATATAGAATAGACTCCCAAATAAACTAAATTTATTGCCATGATTCCTTTATGTTCCTTGAAACTTTCAAATTCTATGGATAATGAATAGCCATAATGACCATTTGCAAATTTCCCTTGATAATGTATTTAGTTTGATTCTCCAAATTTGCCAATGACTATTTGCAATGGGGAATTTCGGCCTTAATAAAGCATGAAATGGCATTTTTGATGATTTTGTGCATCAAAAGTGAAATGGACTTGGTGTTCTCTGCTTAGTATTTGGAATTGCCATTGAATGTAAGTTGGGCTGATTTAAGTTCTATTTTCTTGTCTTATTCACTTGATAATGGTAATGTACAATATGCAAACAAGTATTGGGAAATTTGGTTTGTAAATATAGTAGCTCGACTTGGTACTTAGCTTTAGTCATTTTGGGCTAAAACTCATGACAAATAGTCAAATGGCCATATTTTGGCCTTACTCTACCAACCTTATCATGAAAGATTAATCACCAAGACTTAGGCTTGAGAAAATTTAGACGCCAAGTAATGAAACACAAATATAGCCATGGGTTGGCCTAGGAGACTTGCTATGCTAAACTTGGTGTATGATAAGATCTTCAAGCTTTGGTATTTTTATCTTAAAAGGAATGATATAGCCATGTGATTGACCATGAGAAAACATTACAAAGAATGGGTTTAACTTCAAAAAGAACATGAATTTATTGGCCAAAATTAGGACCAAAAGAACTAAACTTCAAAAGTAACAAGGAAAGATGAGTGTATTTTGGAAAAATTTAAAACTTTATAAAGGACCTTGAGAATTTAAAAATGGTTTTAAATTCCAAAGAAATCCTCCTTAACCAAAAGGCAAATGCTTTTGAAAAGTTTATTAACAAAAATTCATAAGATTCCTTTGATATTCTCCTCTTTCACCTGAGGCACTATGGTTAAAAGCCATACTTTTTAATGCTTTGTTCTTTTATTTTGATGGTTGAACACATTTTCTTAGCCAATTAAGCCAAGAAATCCACACTTTGAAATTTTTGGCCCTTAGGAATAACTTAAGAAAAAGATTGAGTAAATTTAAATGGCCATGTATTGGCCTTTTAGGAAAAGATTTGCCAATTTAAATTGATGGAAAATTATATGAATAACAACAATGTAGGCTTTTCAAGTGTATTGGTGTTTGAATTGGGTTTTTCTAGAAAATGGGAATAAAGAATGGAAAACAACTGATAGTGGCAAACAAAATGGATTTGAGCAAAGCATTGACCACTTAAGCTACCAAATTAATAATAGAAAAGAACAATTTAACCAAAATGGTAGAAAGATATGACTTTAAATGGCCTTCAACAAGTTACTAGCAAAATTAGGAACCTTGATTTTATTAATGATGTGGTAATTTTAGTTTCAATAATAAATTTGCTTATCAAAGTAAACTATCCTTAGCCAAATGGCCAACGGATCACTAGAAATTTATGCAAACCTAGAAACATTTGACTCCATATGTTAATTTGCTAAAATTTCCAACCACACTTTAGGTTCTAAATTTTCTTGATGCTTTACTAGATTTCCTGGTACTTCATAGTTAAAATCCATTGTCTATGGTTGTTTGTTCTTTCACTTCAATGCAACATAGTTGAAATCCATTTTCTTAGCTAATTAGGCTAAGAATTACATCCTTTGAAATTTTGGTATTTTTTGCCTAAGCCATTTTTAATTTGGTTCATTGTTTCCAACAAGCTAAACCATCATAGTATTAGCATATTTCTTAAACTTTTATTGCTTGTTCAATCATTTGCTTATTTTCAAGTAAATACACCAATAACTAAAATATGTGCAAACTTGGTTCTTTATGAGAAAAGATATGGTGAACTGATAATTTTTGGTGGTTTTCTCTGAACATGGTATGGCTCGATTTGTTTTGTGATTGGACCTAAAATTATAAGGATATTTTGGCTTTTGAGGAAATTTTGTGCTTGTTACTTTGAGAAAATTAGGTTGGGGAACTATGCGTTATTGTGTTAATTTTGCTTTCTTAAGGCCAGGAAGCCTATAGAAAGAGAAAATCTTTATTTTTCCATCTTGAAAAACTCATATCACCAGAAATTGCAATGAATTGCTACTTGTTACTTAGAAGATTAAGATACTGATGATTTGAAAATTGTAGCTTACTTTGCAACCTATATTTAGCTCCAAATTAACTAAAAGCTCTTAAATAAAATTGCTTTATCTTAATTTGGCACCAAATAAATTTGTACCTTATTTTCTTGTAGCTATGACCATAGATCCTTATTTTCTTGTAGCTATGACCTTATTTTCTTGTAGCTATGACCATAGATCCTACATCTTCCTCTGTCTCAGTGGATCCTTTTTCTGCTTCCGCTCTTACTACAACTTGCACCTCTATTAATCTTAGGGATCGAGAGGTGGCATAGGTATCTTCCTTAGCAATTTACCTTGACTTGATTTCCTTTGCTGACACGCCTTGTCTTGGTGGTGTTTTTAAACATTTGATGTAATTACTTGGTGCAACCACTCAATTGCCTTCTTCTAGCTCTAACTGTGCCATCTCTTGGTAAAGAAATAAATTTCATTCCTTTTTATCCATTTCCCATAGGTACTATACTAACAATTTTCCTTTATCTAGAGTGATCCATCAATAGCCCTTCTTGTTGATGAGTCTTGCCCTCATGTACATTTCAGGTAATTTCTATTCTCATATACTTATTCTTCTTTTAACAAGGTATTTATGAAGTTATTTTAATTGTAGCTTTGATCCTCATGACTTTTTTACATAACCCTCTAAAGAAGGCTACTTGCTCAGCATTAGACCAAAATCCTCTGTAATTCCAGCCCTTCCTTTTCCTTTAGATGACCCTGATGAGCTACTTTCAGTAAGGCTCCTTAAGTTGCCTAATTCTTCTAGAAAAATCAAATCCTGGCCTAAATTTACTGATGAATGGCACCAATAGGTTTCTAGGCTGCTTCTTCAATTTAAAGATACATGGAAGAAGCTTGGAATTTTTGAATTAGTCTCTCTAAGCCTTCAACCACTTATTGTGGAACCTAACTTACTATGTGCAGCCCTGAGGTTCTGGTCCCTTACTCTCAGTTCCTTCATCTTTCCTCTTGGACCTACCTTTATAACTTTAAAGAACATCTTTTTCTTTACTGGGCTTCCAATAATAGGCAATGACACCCCATGACTTATAGATTCCCTAGAACCTTCTCTTCCTCATTATCAATCAAGTTCTACCTCTTATGTCTCTTACCAAAATATCATCAACAAGTGGCATAAATCCGCTACTAAAATTTCCATAGAAGAGCATATTAAGTTTCTTTAGGTCTTGGTTTGTAGTTCCTTTTTTCCCAACTTCGAAAAACCATCAATGGATTATCTACATCTTGCCAGATCTTTAGCTATATATGGGGAACATACTTTGGATAATATGTTTCTATCTTCTACTTATCTTGCACTTTATAAATAGACCATTGAGGACCTTTTTTTCCAAGGTTGGTGGTGGTTTATGGATTGTTCAATTCTGGCTATTGGCTTATTTTCCTAAACTAAGAGAGCTTGAGTTTAAGCTTACCAATAACTTTAAATTATAGAATGATGACCACTAAGTGTTCACTTAGGTTGCATAAGTGTATCTCTTTCTTCTATTCTCTCCATGCTTGGTCTCTCACCCAACTAGATATTTAGGCCACTTAATATGATAGTATCCATCACAAGCCTAGATGTTTACACTTTGTGCTTATTAATGCACTCATCTGAAGAAACCCACTCTTCCAGGCCTTCTCCTCTAATCATCTTCTCATAGTAGTTAGCTCTTTATCATTCACTAATGTTCCTTCAGCTGCTCCTCCAAAGATATATTAGTACCTTCCATGCCTTTGAAGTTATCAATTTGGGCTATCTTAAATCATTCCTTCCTTGGCACTACCTGAGCTTTCTTTCCCAACTGAAACTGCTACTAAAGATGTTGTGGTACAATTGGTAGGTCGAGATTATATTTCTTATTGTGAGATCTTAGAGCTTCATCCCAAAGAAGTGTATGCCTTTCAAGCTTGGTGGCCCTCAGTTTATAAGGGACTTATACCTTATTCCCTCCCACATATGTTTGTTGGTATGTACATTTAGTTGCTTTTCTTTTCACTTCTTTAGTGGCCCTTAGGTTTACTAAGTTTTCTTCACTTGTTTATTTTCATTTTTTTCAGATATGCCTCCTCTACCTCCAACTTCAAAACTTAGGAAAAGGCAAAAAGTTTCTAGTGCTTCTCCTGGCAAAAAGTTTCTACTGCTTATCCTTCCACTCAAGTACCTTCAACAAAAAAAGGCTTCTAAAGCTCCTGTTACCCTAGAAGGAAGCAAGAAAGTTAAAGTGTCTAAGTTAAGTAAAGTAATTAGCAAACTATCATCTCTTCTTCTAAGTTGATGAGGTCAAATAGAATTCCTTTGAAAAGCAAGTTCATTAATACTCCTAAGACTCTAGTCACTGTTTTCAATGGTAGTTCTTTTAATGAATCTGAAAGTGACCAATAAAAAGAAGAAGAAATGAATTAAGAGTAAGAAGAAGAGAACAACTTGGAGAGTCTCCCTCTTTATTATTCTTCTGGCTCTAATGAAAATTCTCATATTCTTGTTAGGCTTCAAGAAGATGAAATGAATGACGGTGAAGATGCTAAAGTAGTAGGAGCTTCCTCCCATGATGAGCTTGTTATTCCCCCACTGCTAAAGGTACATTTTGACACTTTTACTTCATTTTTATATACTAATTTCTAAATGCCTTCCTTGTTTTATGTAGGCCTTTGCATTTCTTTCCTCTTACATTGATCCTTTGAGTAGGCTAGACTTTTCTTTGCTCACAACAGCTTCCTCTACTGCTAACTTCACCACATCTCTGCCTTCTAAAGCTTTCATAAAATCTGCTAAGGCCAATCTTGAGCATCTTATGAGTTTGGACTTGTTGACACCTAATGAAGATCAATATATGGTGATACAATCTTCAATTTCCACTCTACAAGCTGCTGCTAGTACTTCGCAGGAAGCTTTTTTTATTGGTGAAATACTTTTTGACGTGAATTCTATGTTTGGATCAGCCAAGTCACAAAGTGCTTCAATTACTAGTCTCACTCACAAGATCTCTTTTTTTTTCTGCTCGAAAATTCCAATATGACTCCTTAACCTAAGAAGCCATTCAAGCAAATGAAGCTCTTTCTACTACTTATTAAACTGAATATGAAGCACTCCAAAAGCTCAAAGTTGAGGTTCAAGTGCGAGTGACCTGACTCCTAGAATTGTTGACTAAAGGTAAGGGACTTAAAATGCACTGTGACTCCAAGGCTAATGAAGCTTCAATTCAAAGTGCATCCATCAAGTCTGAATATCCTATGGTTCAATCTTATAACAAAGAGCTTGAAACTTTACACAACACAAAGGAGACTCAATGCAAAAGATAGGGTGAATTAAGATCTACTTTGTTCACAATGCTTAGATTCTAGCTTTAAGTAACTCCTTTTGAACTTTGTTGACTTGGTGAATGATAGATTGTTTTAATTTATGAAGTTAAAATGACTTTGTTTAATATGAAGGAAACTGAGCCTTTACATTATGAAATGAATTTTATTATAGGTTGTGGCTTTGAAAGTGTACCTTGATTGATGATTAAGGCTGAGCCTCCATTTGATGATTGCATTTGCATTTAAGACTCGATTTAGGTTGTACCTACATTTGATTGTGATTTTTTATTGGCTTGATACAAAGACTGAGCCTCCATTCTCATATAGCTACTTCACCTATCACTTTCACATGTTCACCACAGCCATTCCTTACATCATACAGCCATGCATCATAATACATTTGCATAGACTCACTTGCACCCACATCATTTATATTTATGCCTTTGTTGATGTTCTATTTGTCAATGGCTAAATTGTGAGCTAATAAAGTAGCAAAAGAAATAACAATTAGGAAAATATGACATTGACTTTAGAAAGTGGCCATTAGGCCTACTCCTTTATTATTTAAAATTTAAGTGGCTATATAGCATCTTACAAAGAAAAGTAGAAAAATAAACATAAATGGCCTTGTGGATGGCCTTACATATATGACTAGGTCACAAAATACACATGAAAATTTTATAGATCTAAGGACCTAATTTAATGGCCATGGGATTGGTCTGATGCATCTTTTTTATTCCTTGTCAACCATTTCCCACATTATAGGAAAATACCTCTTTAAATATTTCCTATTAATATATCTCTTGTAGGGCTCACCTTTCAAGATAGAGAGCCAGTAAGCATTTCCTTCTAAAACTTTATAAACCTTGAAAGCACCCTCCCAATTTGGGGACCATTTCCCAAACTCTCTATCTTTAGTCCCTATAAGAAGTATCATTTTCCAAACTAAATCTCCTTCCTCAAAGCTTTTACTTTTAACTCTCTTATTATAGGACCTAGAAATCATCTTTTTCTGCACAATTAGGTAGTCTAAAGCTTGCATTGTTTCTTCATCAAGTTGCTCCAATTCCATTTGCATAGCTTCATTATATTCTTCAAGTGTTAATCCATTTTGCCTTACCACCCTTAGAGATGGAACAACTACCTCCATTAGGATGATAACATCATGACCATAGGTTAGTATAGAAGGACTCACTCTTATAGAATTCCTCTTAGAAATTCTATATGCCTATAAGGTTTCAGATAGGATCCTATACCAATCTCTAGGATTATCTTCTAACATTTTCTCCAGGATTCCTATGAGCATCCTGTTTGAAGCCTCTGCTTATCCATTATCTTGTGCATAGAAAGGAGTTGATATGATGAGTTTGACTCCGTAGTCCTCAACAAAATCCTTTACATCCTCCCCAGTAAACATAGTACCTTAATCTATAGTAATTGATTCAGGAATGCCAAATATGTGTATAATATGCTCCTTGATGAAACAAATCACGTCTCTTTGCTCTACCTTCTTTTTAAGAATGGCCTCTACCCATTTTGTAAAGTAGTTAATAGCTATAATAATGAAGCTATGACCCTTAGAAGAAGTTGGATGGATCTTCCCTAATAACTTAACAGCCCACCCTTTGAATGGCTACAGTTTTATAATTCAATGAAGCTCTATAGCTGGTATCTTCTAGATGCTTCCATATTTTTTACATTATTGGCACCCTTTAGCATAGTTAATACAATCTTTTAGGATTGATGGCCAATAATAGCCATGTCTCCTAATTAGCCATCTCATCTTAATTTTAGTTTGATATGCTCCACAAACACCTTCATGCACTTGTTTCATCACTTCTATAACATTTGGGAGTATAAGGCACCTTAGCAATAGTTCATCAAAACCTTTTCTATATAGTTCACTTCCCAAGACACAAAGCTTTAGGCCGTCACCTTTATTTTGAATGGAGTCCTTCTCCCAAGGCAATCCAAGTATTTCATTAATTCATTCCTCCAATCATCTTTCATATTAATCCTTGCATCTAAAGAATCAACAGTAATACCCCTCTTTGTGATTGATGGATGCCTTATTTTTTCAATCATAATCTTTTTATATGTTACTTCTTGGCTTATTTTGATTCCAGAAGCAATTTGGGCCAATTCATCAGCTTCCCAATTTGCCTCTCTAAAGACATGTAGGAAAGACACTTCTTTAAATGAATTAATTATTTGGATAGCTGCAGTAAAATAAGGGGCTAATAACAAACCATTACATTGATATTCTCCTAATAATTGTCTTAAAACAAGTTATGAGTCATTGACCCTTTTAGCTCCCAATTCTTGTAAGATCTCCAGCTAATTACCAATGTTTCATCTTTAGCTTGGTTGTTTGTGCATTCAAAATTCAATTTGAATGACAAAGCTGTTTTTACTCCAGTAGGTGAAGTGATCACCACTCGTGCTCTAGCTGAATCATCAGTGTTAGATCAATCAAACCTTAAAACGCAAGGTTTAGTCTCAATCTCATATACCTTCAACTCTGGAGCTTTTATCTCCTAAACTTCTAAGGATGGATGGTCTGCCAAGAAATTCGCTAACACCTGCCCTTTCACAGATTTTTGAGGAAAATAAATCAATGTCAATTTAGTTAGAGTTAGGGACCATTTACCAATCCTCCCTATTATCAAAGGTCTATTCAACATATACTTCATGAGGTCAGTTTGAGACACCACATAGACTTTGGACTTGATTAAGTAATGCCTCAATTTAGTGTAGGCAAAATAAAGTGCTAAATCTCAATTAGGAAGTATTTAATTTCTATAGGTAACAAAATCCTACTCAGATAGTATATGGCCTACTCATGACTTCCATGGTTGTTCTAAGCTAATAGGCAACCAATGGATTCATTTGCGATCAAAATGTATAGTTTGAGGGGAACTCCTTCCCTTGGAGGCATCAACACTGATGTCTTAGATAAGTAGTCTTTAATCTTGTCAAATGCTTTCTGATGTTTCTCCTCCCATGTGAACTCCTCCAATTGTTTGATTTTCAACAAATCTGAAAACACTTTAGTTTTCCTTGATAGGTTAAAAATAAACCTTCTTAAATAATTTACCTAGCCTAGGAACCTCTAAAGCTCTTTCTTATTATAAGGAGCCTTAACTTCAATTACTTCTTTAGCCTTGTTCTTGTCTACTTTTACACCTCTTTGATGTACCAGGAATCCCAGAAATTTTCCTACCTAGACTCTAAGAGCACATTTCAAAGGATTAAGCTTCAAAACATTGCTGCATATGCATTTTGAACATTGTAGCTGCAGTTATCGCTAATTCTTTATTAGTGCAATTAATCATAGGATCTCCTTTATAATTGGTTGAGACATTGGCCTGTATGGCACAATGGTTGTAGGTTTGAGGATTGCCTTGGCTTATTGCACAATCTTTTCTTTTAGCACATAAATAGATTTTGGTTACCCCTTTTTATCTCTCCCTATGAACTTGATTGAGCCAAAATCCATGTCATAGTATCTAGCCTCAATAGAGTCACTGTAAGTAAAAAAAGATTTTTTACTTGCCCATACCACTTCTATATCATCACCTTTCCAAAAAAAAAAAAAAAGAAGTAAGAATTGATGAAGGGAATATGGTACACACTAATTGTCATGTATCCAATCTCTCCCTAGTAAAACAATATAATTGGCATAAGAATTGACAATAAAGAATGTTGAAAGGGAAGTTTTACTACCAATAGTAATTTTCATAGGAAGAACTCCATGTGTTTTAGTTACCTCCCTGTAAATGCATATACAGACACCTCTATTGCTATCAAATCATATTTTATCCTTCCTAAAACACTTAACATCTTGAGTGGCAGCACATTTACCATTGACCCATTATCCACCAACACCCTTACTACTGGTCTCTCATTCATATGTGCCCTCACATATAAAGGTCTAATGTATTTGGTCATTTCTACAGAAGGTTTGTCAAAAATGACTCTTTTTGGTTTGTTTGGATTAGTGGCTTGAATGGTGATGCTGCTTCTTCCCTCTTCTTCAATAGGTGTTGGGTGTTGCTCTTCCTTCTTTTCACTTGTAATTTCAATCCCATCTTCTTCTTTAGCTTTTTTTGACTAAAAGCTAAAAGGAATAGTTATAGAAGTTATTGCACAACCAAAAAGGATGGGAATCCCTCCAACCATAAAAGTTCCTTCCACCATAGATTCAGCTTCTTAATCCTCCTGAGGAACACTATTAGAGCTACCTATAAAGGACAAAGATCATCTTTATCATTAGTGAAACCCGCATCCTCAGTAGCTTTCCTGCAGAACTTGGATTTTGGTGGATTCTTTTTAGCTTGATTCTCTACTTCTTTCTTTCATCTTTTTGCAACCCGTTGTCATAGTAACCTCCTTTTCTGAGTCCTTGTCAATGATTGAGGAAATATTTTATGCTGAACCATGTGCTATTAATTACTTGGAAACACTGTAAGAGTTACTATAAATCTTGGTTGATTCCTTTGAAACCTTGGTGGTGGAATGAATTGCTTTTGAGGAGCATGTTGAACTTTTAGGAGTCTTGCAGGTACTTTCTTCACAATTTTCATTTCATTTTTTCCATCAAAGCCTTCTCAGGAACCCACAACTTCTAATACACCTTTCCAAGCTTAATCTCTAACTCCTTCCTTCTCTTTTCTTCTAATTTCAAATTGAGAAAGGTCCTCAGATCAAAAGTGGCCACATTGATGGGTGCCACAAGAGGAAATGGATCCTCATCAATCAACCTGGCCTCCTTCTTTTAAGGGAATTTCAGGATCCTTTTGTTGATTATCTTTTGAACCAAGTTCCTGAAAGACCAATAGCTGTTAGTACTATGATTGAATGAGTTATGTAACTTACAGTAGTCTCTCCCCTTTAATTCCTCCTTAGAAGGCAACTTATGATCTGAAGGTAACTTAATGCAATTCTTCTTTAACAAGAAATTAAAAATTTCTCAAGTTTTGGAAACTTCAAATGTATATTGAGGAGTAGCACTTGTGGTATGAGTTTTCTTCTAGGCATTAGGAACCCTTTTTACTAAGAAAGGATAAACACATGATCTATTGATGGATAAGTCTGCTACTACAACCTCCCCATTCAACTCCTAGTAATAGGTACATATAGAAGATATTTTCTTGTGACTTCCTTCACTTAGGAGTGCTTCATACGCTGCCACCTTAGCTACAAGTTCATAAAAATCTCTGAATTTCATCTCCTAAAACTTTTTCCTTAGCTCAATATATAGCTCTCTTTAAGTCATTTTGACAAATTCAGTCTCAAGTAGATACTTCTTGCATTTATTTCTCATTGTCTTAAACCTTGCTATATATTGGTCAGTATATTCTCTTACTCTCTGAGTTACCATTGATAGCTTTGCAATACACACCTTTGGTTCCACTCTAAAAATTGAGTGTGCAACTGTGTCTCCATTTCCTATCAATTCATAATAGAATTCATAAGCAATGTGACATACCAAGTAAATGTCATACTTATTAGAGAGTTAGGAAAAAGTCTAAGATTAAAGTTAGCAAAATTTTCAAGATTGAATGCTTCACCGCACTGTATAGTAAACTTAGCCACATGCTCCAAAGTGGATTGACCACTTTCTCTTAAAAAAAAAAAAAAAGGTAAAATCAGGGATTTGGATATGGATTTTCCTTATCAATAGCATCAAGATAAGGCTTGTAGAACTCAAGCTGACCAATTTACCTTATGCCAGGCCCATACAACTCTTATACTACTTCCCTTAGTGCATTTCTGTCAACTTGGGGTGGAAAGAATTGCCTTGGTAGATAGGCTTGGTTTTCCCCATTAACTTCTTGTGCCATACCCCTCACACCCCCTTGGAATAGTGCCCATTCATTAGCTTCATATATCATAGGTTGATAGATAGGGTTTGTGTTAGCAAATATTTGTTAAGGAGCTAGCCTACCATTAACGTAACCATTCATTGGTGTCACTTTGGATAAGACACTAGTTTCTTCTCTTTTGTGTGGAGGAAGGTAGGTACCTCTCATCATTCAATTTTTAAGGTTGATAGAGTTGGTAGATGGTTGCCCTCTATGCTCCTCACCATTTCCTTGTTTTGCAAGCCTTAAAGTGACATTTTGACCTCCTGCACTTATATGATCTAGGCTTACACTCATTTTCTCTGCTAACCCGGATATCACAGACCCAATATGTTGTATAACCTTGCAATTGTCTAAACCAATTCACTGTAACACCTTAGCATTCTCCTCTGTGATTTGATGTAAAGTCTTAACATTTTTCTTCTGCAGCTTTCTTTTGGTTATCCACTACAATTTTCTAAGCTTCCTCTAGAACACACATTTGTGGTCTGAACTCTTCTACCATAGATTTGAAACTATTTTCAACATACATAGCAGAAATTAAATTCTCACCTTATTCAACAACAGGTCCAATTGGATGAATTAGTGTCTCATTGTGATGTTGAAACTCCTGAAGTGCTAAGTTCTTTTCAATCTGTTTCACTATGTAGGGAACAAATCCTTCTTGTCCTGCTTCTTCAATAATGACACTGACATCCTAAGACACAATGGTTGTATCTTCCTTAATTCTAGTTTTTTGGTAGTATGTCCAATATGTCCCACCAAGCGTGCCAAAATTATATTGGTGAAATTTTTGCTAAAAGTGAGAGTGTCACTTGTGTGAAGTATACGAACCGTAGAATTACGCCTTAAATGACTTCTTTAATCAAACGGATTATGAATCCCCAAGTTTTCTTAGTCACAGTTCACTTGGATTCGATGAATGCCAGTAATTAAATTGAAAGAACTAAGAGAAATGGAAATATGAGCACAAGAACTAAAATGGAAATGCATTAGTATTGCATTAATTGAACTTGCATTAAAATAGAAATATTATCAGTGAAAAGAAAACTTCAATTGTAATAAAGCCAAGAATTTGAAAATAAAATGCTCGAAAAGAAAATGAGTTGCAGGAATTGATTGCTTAAAAAAAAAAAAATGAAATGCTTGAGTTGAGTTACTGAAGAATTTGTTATAGCTTTGGTAGTTTTTGAGTGATTGTCTATGTGCCCTCACTTGATCTTCCTCTTGTCTTTTATATCCTTTTTCTTCTATAACTTCCAACCAAGCCACTTGCTTCCCGTTGAGAAAATTTAGGAATGCAATTGTGCACCATGATCCCTTGATTTTCTATACCCATTATATCTCCTTTGTAGCTCCTCAACCTTTTTCTCCACCACTTTATCAACCAATAGAAAAACATTTATCTTTTAATTTCCTGGAGTTAAGTCCAATTCCTAAATCAAAAATGGGCTAGGATTTATAATATGGGCCCAATAAATTTTAGACCAAACAACTATTATACTAAACATCTAAATGAGCAAACTAATCAAAAAAAAAAAAAAAAGGTAGCATATTCATATCTTTATGATCATACAATTTCAATTTAGAAGCAACTGGAGCATGTCAACATTAATACACAACCTAAACATATAAATATGCATGTTAAAATAAGTAAATTATCCAAATGAACTTAATATGGCAATAACATATATGCATCCAAATAATCATGTAAACTCAATTAAAAGTTAAGCAAAGCATGCCAATATAAAATCATAACCTAAACATATGAAAATGCATATTAATGCATCATGTTAAGATTATAATTCAAAATCCTAGCAAGATTTATAAGAAGACCTTTTTATATTTTGTTCATGAGAAATATTCCTCAATTGAACGGAGAATTATTTCTTTTATAAGCAATTGTTATTTTAATATTATTTCCAATTGAGTAAAGATCATTGTTGAGTTAGAATTGATAATGATTAACATTACAAATAAGAATATTATGAGAGATGTTCGTTATCTCTTGCCCAATAAGTGAGTTAGCTTTCGCTTATTTATTGAGTGTGATACAAAATGCATAGATATAATGTCATTGTGATGATATTGTGAAAAGATTTTCAATTTTGTCCATTCAAAAATTATAATATGCTGATTTAATAGATTATTCCTTCGAGATACCGTGAACATAGGTTTACTGAGAGACTATACTACGTAAAATTTATTTGTTTTGCTTTTCTATTTTCTTATTGCGCTTATAACTCTAGTTTTCTAGCCCATCAAAATGAGCAAATTAACATAAGAAACTCATCATGGCAGTAGCTTATTCACACTATTATGATCATACAAAATTGATCAATTTAAATTCAAGTGTATAAACATTAAATGCTAATCATGTCACACCCCAAAATCTATGATGTGATAGTCTTAAGGCATGAGTAAGTTTAAAACTACCAAACATTTAAAATGTTCACATATTACCCAACATTCTACGAAGCAACTAGCATTGAATTTAAAACTATTTTATTTACATATTAAGATATAGTCTTAGGAAAACACATATTTGTAGCTTTGAGGAAGAAAAATCACGAAGCTTAGTTCTATCGGTTCCTATCCTCTTTGACTCGCCTACTTGAAACCACAGACGCATAAGAATGAGTCGTTAACTCAATAAATCATAAGAATGTATAGGCACTAGGGTAACCGAGTAAGCAACCGTTTATGAACATAAGATTATAAATATATCAATATAGTAGGGTACAAATAAAATCATGTGTTGAGAACAAACAAGCACCAAAAGGCACATTCGTCACAACAAAACAACACATATCCATTAGAAAAAAAGGGTAGGATTGAACCACCGTTCCCACAAACCTCCATAACCATCAGGACAATAATTTCTCCATGTATACATGTTTGGACTTGCATATCCCTAAGGCAAATGACCCTTCTAAGTAGGACATCGAGGTATTTGACTCTATGAGCGGAGTCACAAGTGCATACGGTCTAATGGATTCTCCTCCATTAGCAAAGGCATTCTGCCCGTGGTCAAAGCTAGGTATTGGCTCGATAGGATCATTATTATAGCAAAAAGGTTAGCCCACTGCCCTCATTATCAACAATCAGACATCAATTCAATATTTTAGTAGCTTACAACTTTCAAGTTGAGGAACAATTTGGTTATGAAATATTTAAGTCTTAGTACCAACAACTTAAACAATGAAATAATAATAGTTATAAAATCTTTTCAGATCAAGGAAAGATTAAACAAAACAAATCAAGGTAGTTTCATCATGCATTCATATACAACATTTCATAACATACCTCAAAGCAACTCTTGCACTTAAGCTCAAATCACCTCTAAAATCTTGATATTTATCAATTTCTGACTTAACTATATCACAATCAACTCCAGTTTAACTTTCTTAAAGAAAGGTAGAAAAAGAAAAATCAATTGGACCAAAGATTTCTTAACAGTTCTATGATTTCTTTAGAGAAGTATAAGAATTTGGATCTATGAAAAAATATCAAGAGTTAATAGGTCTAAACATCTTCATAGGGAAAAGAATAGAACATTAATGGTTGTGGCCGACAAACTAGTTAGCGGCAGGTAACTTACATCCCTAACCACACATTTCCTATAATATCATGCATAGGTAGGTGGCTTACGTTCTTAGCCATATATTGTTAAATCACTATTCAGAAGTAGGTAGCTTCCAACACAAGCTAAGCAATTACCGTGTATCATGAGTGATAGCCTTAAACTTACCATTATAAAACACTACTCAACTCCTAACCATTCTGTCCGCTTTGCATTAAAACAAGTGTCTTCTGCCTCATTACCGAGCCTCTCGATTCGCTCTTCTTAAGAAAATGACATACGAATATTAGTTGAATCCAAATACTTTAAATATAAAGATTTACTTAATATTTACTTAACATATTATTATTTACTTTGAAGAATTTTTGTAGGATTAAACTTGTATCAATCCAAATTACTTTAAAAAAAAAAAAAAAAAAGAAGGAAGATTTTTTATCTTTTATATTAAAAATGTTATTTTTGGTCAATTCAAAAATTTTACCCTTTTAGAGAATTTTATATATAAGCACTGTATGCGATTATTATGAATATTATACTATCAAATACTAAATACTTCAACTGATGCTTCAATTTTCAATTCAAATCATGCCGCTTCAATTTAAAAGATGAATTCTGTTTTTGTTTCAATAAGAAATGCGTAGAGATAGATACTGAGTAATCTTACACAAATTAGGAATTTCAATGTGTAAAGATACTTCAAAACTCTTTCTCAGGCTGTCATTCTTGGACGACCCCTGCTGTACTTTGGAGGGTTCGTCTTGGCAACATCAACTACAATCATCCAACCGTTAATAATCTGCAGTAAAAGAAATAAGAATGAATTCAGCTCAGCCCCTTGGTTTTAAATATCGGCCAATACATTATGTTGATATTCTCCGTTACGATACAGGTGATTGAAATCACATAATTTTTTTAACAAATTTTCTAATAAATGATTTTTTAACCATATATTTGTTATTGTAAATTAATAGACACATAAGACTAAAATGATAATATATTGAAGTATTTGCTCAAGATTTATTTGTCTCATTTTGCAAAATTTGAAAAAATTATTCATAATGGCAGCAGCTAATACAGTATGATTCCATTATACAGTATCCAATTCCAAAACTGTTTCTGAAATCCTTATTTAAAACCGTGACTCAGCCATTTAAAACCCTGGCTCAGCCACCTTGCTATGAGTGCTAAATCAAACCTGAACAGAAACAGAGACTTGTTTTCAAACTTACCTTGCCATTCATCTCTTTGAGTGCTGCACTTGCGGCCTCCTCTGTGGTGTACTCTATAAATGCATAACCTTTCGACCTTTTAGAGATCTTGTCCATTATTATTTTCACTGTCAGGATAAGCATTTCCATTAGCAGACCTACCTCCCCATTGCATAAAAGTGAAATATTTCATGTTGACTGCAAAATGTACCTTCAACAAGCTCACCAAATCCCTCAAATGCGGCACGCAAGGTCTTTTCAGAAGTATAGAATGACAAACCTGTTATAAAGATACCCCGAGTACTTACCATCATAGATTGAGAAGATAAATTTAATTTGATTATGCTAAGGAAATTCAATCTTGTGATATATATGAACTGAATTCACCCCCTAATAATTCACATTCATAGTGTACATAAAAGTAATCATTACATAGGAATATTATTTGCATCTACATACTTCTTAAAAGTTAAAATCAAATAGAATATATATATATATATATATATATATATATATATATATATATATATATATATATATATATATATATGCTAAGGAAATTCAATCTTGTGATATATATGAACTGAATTCACCCCCTAATAATTTCACATTCATAGTGTACATAAAAGTAATCATTATATAGGAATATTATTTGCATCTACATACTTCTTAAAGTTAAAATCAAAAAGAATATATATATATATATATATATATATATATATATATATATATATATAAATGTATGTATGTATATATATTTATATTCATATATATATATATATATGTATGTATGGATGTGTATATATATATATATATATATATACACATCCGTACATACATATATATATATATATATGAATATAAATATATATACATACATACATTTATATATATATATATATATATATATATATATATATATATATATATATATATATATATATATACATATATATGTATGCATGTGTGTGTGTGTGTATATATATATATATATATATATATATATATATATATATATATATATATATATATATATGTACAGGGGCGGTACTACACATACACTGGGGGGAGCAGCAAAAAAAAAAAAAAAAAAAAAAAACTTATATTATATATGTATATTTTATGTGCTAGCCCCTCTTAAAAAAAAAGTCATTGCCCCCCTCCCATACTAAAATAATGGGCTGAGCTATGAAAAAAAAAACATAATATATTAGTAATTGATGAAAAAATGAATATAGAATGATATTTATTTAAGAGTTTATGAATTTAATTCAGGTCAATTTTTTTCACTGGCCTCCACCCCAACCACCCCCCCCCCCCCCCTATATGTATGTATGTATGTATATATATATGTATATATGTATGTATGTATGTATATATATATGTATATATATATATATATATATATATATATATATATATATATATGTACAGGGGCAGTACTACACATACACTGAGGGGGGCAGCAAAAAAAAAAAAAAAAAAAAAAACCTTGTACTATATATGTATATTTTATGTGCTAGCCCCCCTTAAAAAAAAGTCATTGCCCCCCTCCCATACTAAAATAATGGGCTGAGCTATGAAAAAAAAAAACATAATATATTAGTAATTGATGAAAAAATGAATATAGAATGATATTTATTTAAGAGTTTATGAATTTAATTCAGGTCAATTTTTTTCACTGGCCTCCACCCCAACCACCACCCACCCACCCCCCCCCAATTCTATTTTTCTAGTTCCGCCCCTGTGTATGTATATATATATATATATACAAATACGCGTGTGTATATGTGTGTATGTATACATATATAAAGTTTTAGAGTCTCTTGACTGAATTAAACATAAACTAAACCTTTCAATACGAGGGGGAAGGACAAGAAGAGGAGAAAGGATCACACTCGACAGAAAAATGCAAGCACAAGAAAATAGTCCATTAAAATAGCAAAATCGAAGCGGAAATTTGCAAAATTACACAAACTGATTTCTCATCTGGGGCATATACAGTAATATATGACTTTTACTAAATATAAATGCAGGTCACTTGATTATTTATGGATATATGAAAAATTATATCCTTAAATATATATGTAATGTCAAAGGCATTATACTAATTCATAACTTGAACAAAAAATGATAAAAAATATTGAGTTAAAAGTTATTAGAGAACATGAAACATAAGACACATAATGAACTCTGATTCTTTGCAAAATTATGAAATATTGGAAATTATTCCTTTGGAATATAAAATATGAGACAGCTGGCCATAGTATGAAAGATGGGTTTTGGAGAATGCCAAATTAGGAAACTTCAATTTTGAGTAGCAGCAAAGGACATGTACAACTCAGTAAGAAATCTCAACTTTTGCATTTTGCTTTGGTCGCCTGTTTTATTATCTATAAATATTGGGCAGCCAATATGAAAATGCACAAGCTAAATAATTTGTGTTACTTGCAAGCCAGTGTCTCACTGACAAAACAGGAAAAAGAAATAAGCAATTAAAAGAATGTAGAATTCTCAGAATTTGATTTGAAGATGCCACATACCAGTTACAAAAAGTTTCTTCGTTTTCACAGGAGTTATCTGACTTGCATCTGATTGATCTACAGTATCTTTTATACTATCACCTGAAAACTATATATTATTAACTGTAGGGTGGAAAAAAGTTGAAATAATTAAATAACATCCTCAATGACATTGAACTAAAAATATAAGTTACATTGGCTTTCCTTAGAGGTCAAAAGGATAGAATGATAATTTTTATGTCCGAAAGAAAATCACAGAAACTAATTTGAGACTGTCAAATCTCTAATTTCATATTTTCCATCATAAATAATGTGTAATTTCAAATGCACTCTCTAAGATTTTGTTAAATCATGTTTTTCTCTTTTCTACAAGTCCAATGCCTCATACAATATTTTGTCCTCAAATTTGTACAATTTGAACCTAAAGATAAAATGCAAAACCTAGGATTTCAAATATTTCATTCAATTGCAACTGTAGTTCTTAGATAATTCCACAAATAACTACCAGTTATCAGAGAACAGAGTTTTCACTCGTCTGCTTCTCTGCAGGCATCATCTTATACCTGATAGAATTTCTTCTTCAGAAGATAAAATTTCCACTCCTTCAATTAAGTTCTACAGAGGGAAGAACATTTCGAAGATAATTCTTCAGCTTCAGTTATGCCATAGCTTCTTCTGTCATTAACAAAATTTCTACAATCATCTTTTTTTTTTTTTTTTTTTAATTAAACTATTTCTCCAAATTTTCATTTTTGACATAAATTGCAACAATTTCCCACATTGTGCACATGAATCAACCAACAAGCAGACTCATCTCTGTTAGTAACTGCATTATCTTCTTTTACTTGGCGATGGCCATGAAACTGGACATGCTGTAGAGTTGTGAACCTATAACCCTGCCACAAAGCCTCTCAGCTGTTTGCTATATATTGCCAGCAATCCATGCAGTTCATTCTCAAAACCATATGAGTCTTGTTTGAGACCATACCATTATCATTATGATGGTAATACAGGGAACACCATACTCAATGTTGATGCCTTATGCCCCCTTGAGAACAAGATATTTAATCCAGTAAAAATAGCAAATTTGAATAATTATAGCAGACTACTTGTAACTGAAAAACAATGACAATGATAAGGCAAAGAAATGAAGTGTATAAATATTTTCAAAGCAGCCAGCCAAAGAAACAAATTTCAGTATTAAAGAAAGGAATGCACCTGCATAATCCTTATTTTCTGACTCAAAATTCTTATCTAGTTGAACAGATAAAACCCCAGGCACACCTACAAAAATATGGAATCATTGTTCCTTTAAATGCACAAAACATTCAACCCAACACATGGGTTCAAATGGAATAAACTCACCAGCTAGTTCTTGTGCACATTCCTCATCAAGTTCACAACAGAACCCAAAATTGGACCGCCAAGAAACATGATAGATACACATTTGTGCATCCTTTTCACTGCATAAAATTCAAATTTTCACCTTTCGAGAAAAGAGAAACAACGCAATAAAAGGAAACAGATTGCATTAATTGGTCAAACATTAGAACTTACTTGCCTAGAACTTTGGTTAGCATTTCAGCATAATAATCAACCATTTGCGCCTTTGTAACAACTCCAACACCTGGCTTATGTATTTTAACTAGCCAGTGTTTGGTATTTCCAGCTGGAAACAACAATGTACTTCCAATTTGTCGGTTTGATAGATCACTCAACTGATTACTTGAACTATAATCTTTTTCCTCAGATTTATAATCAGGGTCAGGCCTAACAGATAAAACCCCTGGCAAATCTGCAACACATAAAATGCATATCCAATTATCAACCAATTACAACACAAGAAAGCCTCTTGCAATCCCAATTTCTCCAATTATTTTCACATTCTATAGCATAGTCAGTTCATTTAGACAGCTGCAAAGTTCAATAGAAAAAGTAACTACGAATAAGAACAAAACCTTACTAGCAAGCTCACGAGATGCTTCTTCATCTATATCACAACAAAAACCAAAGTGCGTATCACAAGAAGCATCATATATACACATTTGAGCATCCTTTTCACTGTTGAGAACCACAAAGAAAGCAAATTAACACCCAAAAACCAAGAATATTCAAGTGGGTAAAGTATTGAAACAAACCCACCTGCCCAAAACTCTCTCTAGAGTCTTGACATAGTAATCAATAATTTCTGGCTTGGAATCGACCTTTTGAGAAGGACTTTCCATGAGCACCATCCAATGGCGGTTTTCGGCTGTAGTAGAAGTAGAAAGAGAACGGGAAGTGAATTGTGTAGCTGTTGATGTAGTGGGCGTTGATTTTCTCCTGGTTGATAAATAAACACAAGAAAAGATAAACTTTTGAGGAGAGGATAAAGAGAGTTTTGTGTGATTCTGGTTGTTTATTGGAAAAGGAGTTCTGATACTTGAAATAGAAGTTTGAATTGAATGTTTCTTGGCTATGGAGGAGGAGGTGAAGGTGGTGGAGAGTGAGGCGGGTAGTGTTTCCATGGCTCTCTTACCTTTTCCTTAGAGAGAGAATGCTTTTGCTCTGCGTAAATAATCTACACCTTCCTATATCCGTTAGATTTTTCTCCTTTTTTTTTTTTTTTTTTTTTTTTTGAATTAAATTAAAATTAAAGGCAAAATTAGTTCTTAAATTTTCGAGTTATTTAAATTTATTTTTTATTAAAAATAAAATACCTTTTTTTTTTTACCCATAATTTAACATCATGGTTTCGAAATATTTATTAAGTATTGTATGCATAATAAAATATTATACTGATAAGTCAGCATAATTAATTAATACACTCCCTTTGGAACTTAGAAGTCCTAGGTTCAAGTTGTATAAAATTGTTTTTTCTTTTTTCATTTATCTTTTGTTTTTTCTCTGTTTTTTACTTATTCTTTTTTTCTTTTTCATTTTTTTTGTTTTTTAATATCAAAAATATTAAAAAAATTATATTAATAATTGTATTTTTTTATTTGATTCTTATAATGATAATTAATTTTAATATTATTAATTTTTCAACGTAATTTTTATTTATAAATTTTAATATTTTTATAACTAATTTTTTTACATGGTTTTTAAAGATAATTTAACAAAAAAATAAATATCACGACCCGAATCCGAAGGCACATGATTAATACTAGGACACAGATGATGCACATGACTATTAGTGTCCATAATAAACCTGACATCACATTAGAAGACAAAATATCTTACAATAAGACTATGTGCCCACATGTTAAGCAAAGCCAAATATCAAATAACATAAAATTTATTTTCTACTCAACAAAACAACTTATTAACTTAAATAACTTAAAAGATATATTAATATACAACTGATATTTAATCAGAATACAAGAAATAGAGGTAATATTGTGGAATCTTAGAATTATAATACATTTATATAAATATCGTTTATATACTCAATAATTAAATATAAAACACTATTGAAGGATAAAAGGCACTATAACTCAAAGTAAAATTATCTTTAGAAGCTCATTCAACAGCCTGGAAAGATAAATTGATCAGAAATGAGCTTTCTACTCAATAAGCTATATAGTACTAATATAACTACCAATCAAATGTTTGAAATGCTAATACATATGCCAACCAGATAAACAATTTACAAACTCAATCGATGATAGGAATTAGTCTACAAGAACCACATTAAACCTCAATATGAGGAGCCGATCCTCTATACCCTCAATATGAGGAGCCGATCCTCTATACCTAACTCTCTTAATCTAAAACTGTCTCTTAATTTCAATAGGGCCGTAGCCGTCACTGGCTTATGCCATGCAGCTCTAGGCCATGAGCAAGTCGAGCCGTCATATACTAGTTATAGCTTATAAGTCATCATTATACTCATAATCAGATTCGCTTTCCTAAGTGATTCCTATATCATCTCAATTTCATTCATCAACTACGAGTAATATGCAGTTCAAACATAACAAGTCAATCACATACATATGCGGGGATGCTTAATTTATATTTATAATGCATAATTATATATAATATATAAAACAAGTACGGCATGTATGCGAGTGTAATATTAAACAATTAAAACAAATGGAAAGTTATATTAAAAATATATAACTCACAGATTTAAGGGAATCAAATTAGCTCTCCTCATGGAGTGCAATAACAGATGATTGAAAGTATGCCCGAACATATACTCTGAATAGCAGACAAATTATTAAAAAAGAAAGACTCGTCTTTCAAGATATAACTAAACGATTCTTGAGATTCTTACCGGAATTTTAGCAGAATCTCCCCTAAACTACGACATTATCCAAAATCAACAGAGAAAACAACACTTCTAATTAGCTTCAATAACCCAACATCATATCAATAACCCTTTTTGGGTCTTCCTAACTCATTATTATCAATACAGTTCAACAATCAATTCCATTCACAATCATCAAGGTAACAATTACTGATAAAATCTACTAAACATAATTTAATTCAAATTATAAATCAAATAACAACTGAAATTCAAGAGTTTCGGGTTTACCCTAGTAAAATTCATCGAACGAATGTTAAGAATCATATCAGAATGACAAAATGGAGCTGTTGGATCTGTCCCACGTGCCCCTGACACGCATCGCCACTACCGGTGGTTAAACGGAGCGATCTTCACATCAATCTACTTGTCTCGATGCCAGGAGCTCAAAAATCAACCCCACTCGTTGGTATCTCATTGGAAAACGCCCTCAAAGATTTGATTTCTAATTTTTCGATCTGGCTTTCTGGTAGCTTTTAGAAGGCATGGTAGATACCAAATGAAAGCTCTTAACACCAGGAGTCGAACGAGACCAAAATCGCCAGATTCCGCCGAAATCTCGACTTGAAGATTTAGCGCCGGCAAGCCTTCTCTCCTCATAGGCGCCGTCGTCTGTCTCCCGATCATGATGTTATTGCTCCACTTGAAGTCGCTGGATCACAAATAATTGAGTAAGTAAAATATTTTTCTTTAAATTCATATATCGTATTATCAAAATAAGATTTTATAATTAACAATATAATTTAGATTAATCAAATATAATATTAATTTCTAAAAAAATCTTAATAATTTATATCCAAATCATAAGAATATATCAAATTAAATGAAAATGAAAATTTCACTTACACTTTAATAAAGAAAATAATAAAATAATATATTTTCGTATAAAATAAGATTTTGGTTTAGTAGCATAGGAATTGCCTCTTAGCAATGGAGTTTGAATATCAGTTAAATTTATAAAAAAAAATAAAATAAAATTATTTGTCGTTTTTAGTTTACAGTTGTATGTAAAATTTTAGTTTGTTTTGACTATCTTTGTTAAGTTAGTGTCTAGATATAAGAATTAAGAGAACTTAGATTTAATTGATTGCAATGCATACACTTTATACGCAAAACGTGAATAGCCTAATAGGTATTTTTAGTTGAGTAAAGCAAAAAGTGGATATATCTCTAGCTAAGTAGACTGATGGGTGCAAGACTGCAATGATGATAAAAGAGCAAGTGCTTGAATTGATTGGTTCAATTTGTGGTTTTAACAAGTTTAATTAGCTAATTTCTTCTATATACAAGTTCATCATATTAAACTTTTTGGGATTTCATTAGTTAAGAGAACTTATTGATAAATTATCATGTGAGTATTATTTTTTATCTAATATTATGGGTTTACTTAATTATATTTGAGTAATTGTTGCTAATGCACAAAGGAGTATACGTTAAGGTTTTATGAATAAAGTGGAAGTGATGATCTTGATTTTGTCTTATTACTCAAATGCATTTGTGTTGTCGGCCCACAAAAATGACCAATAACGAGCCGTAATAAATCTGTATAAAGAAGTCCTGATTTACTATTAGGTCCAGATGTACATGGTGAATTCATTCATTTCATATTTTCCCCAAATTAAGGCTAGAGTTTATGTAAATATTTTATGTTTATCTAAATATTCTTGTAAATCCTCTATAAATAATGTTGTAAATTCATTGTAAATTTTTATCACTCAATTTAATGAAAATACTCGATTTTCTCAATCATTTTGTGTGGCCACCCATTTTTATATAGTAGATCTAGGTTAATTAATTGTTCACTTAAATATAATAAAAATAAATTTAAATCAATAGTTGACGGTAGTGAGACAAAAGACTCTTCATTAAAATAATCTAAAGATTTTAGTTCTAAATTAGTTAATTAATTAGATTAATTATTTTTAGAGCAAATATCTTTTTGGCATAGCAAGTGAGACCACTTTTCATCAAAAAAAATATAAAATGTTAGGGTCACTAGTATGAAGTTCGGTCACATAAGACCGACAGAACTGGAGACAATATTAAACCTTCGGCTACTAACATAGCCAATGCATAAAATACCCATAATGAGCTTGACTGAAACTAAGAAATAGCCCAAGTCAATGACCCCAAAACCAGTGTCCTGAATCCAATTCCTTTGGCCGCGCAAATAAGGAGAACAATGAATCAATGGCCACTGAAAGTGGGGATTCAACCAAGACATGGGGCTTATAGCAGAGAAGGTTCTACCGAAGGTGATAATTCCAAAACTAGGGATCTTGACTACAATACCTCTAAGGCTGCTTACTCTCAGTGTCGATGATCAAAGAGCTATAGTTGATGGAGTATCCCAAGTTAATAATGAGGGGATGGTCAAGCAGATCATTGTGGTCATGAAACCAATGATAGTTGAAAACTGCAATGCACAGTGATCTATTGACCGATCTCTGGACAGCTTCACAATAGCCTTGACTCATTTTACTGAGCTCATGGAAAATAGGAATGAAGATATGACTAGAAGAAGAAATTTCAGCGAGCAGCTTGGAAGGTGTGCTCTTGATAAACCAAAGGAACGAACCCATACATGAGGAAGTTAATTTACTACGAAGAGTTGACCAAGAGGGTATAAGGAGAACAAAAAGCATGGGCCAACCAGTTGAGCTCATTAAGGTAATGACCCCCTCCACTATGATAATGATTATAGAGTTGATTATAGATATAATGACAACTGCAATGCACAGTGATCTATTGACCGATCTCTGGACAGCTTCACAATAGCCTTGACTCATTTTACTGAGCTCATGGAAAATAGGAATGAAGATATGACTAGAAGAAGAAATTTCAGCGAGCAGCTTGGAAGGTGTGCTCTTGATAAACCAAAGGAACGAACCCATACATGAGGAAGTTAATTTACTACGAAGAGTTGACCAAGAGGGTATAAGGAGAACAAAAAGCATGGGCCAACCAGTTGAGCTCATTAAGGTAATGACCCCCTCCACTATGATAATGATTATAGAGTTGATTATAGATATAATGACAAGAGGGGGCTTGAGCCCAAGTATCGTCAAAGAAATAATAGGCAGTCTAACTAATGGCATGATAATCTGGAGATTGATGACAGAGCCGAACTGGAAAGGAATCGAGATGATTATGGATACAATCAATCGATCAATAATGATTTAATGAGGGCTCTAAGAAGAATGGACATAGATTTCAATGATTATACTCAGCCAGTTTATGAGAAGCCATATTCAAATTGCCAATTGGATACATAAAATTAAAACCACTTAATACCTTGGAAGCTATAATAAAGAGCAAACTATTGAAAATTCCAAATTGCTCAAAAAGTTGACCCGTTCCACTCCTTTCCTCCCAATAGGAAGTCTAAAAAAATTATTAAAAAATCAAATATTTAGAATTTGTTAAATAATGTAAAAATTCAATCTAAATTATAATATAATAAGATTTTCTTATACAAATAATAATAAATGTCTAATTTAAAAAATATGAAAAATTAATAAGAGTATTTTTATCTATCAACATATTCCTCCTTTTCATACATTTACATATATATATATATATATATATATATATATATATATATATATATATATATATATATATATATATATATATATATATATATATAGAAAGATAATTTTGATAATAGATTTTAATTTGAATCTCTCATCTCCCAAATCACCTTCCAATTCCAATCTAAACAAGAACTACCATTTCTAATTTAGAAAGCAATGAAACCATATATAAAGAACATAAATTTATAAAGTCGTATTTTCAAACTCCATTATTATTAATGTATAAGATAGTTACGGAGCATGCTAAACTAGCAATCCTATTGGTAAAAGACAACAGAACTCACAAGTCTTGCCTCATTACTGCCAACTCCACCAACTCAACACCTACTTTCTAGTAAAATTATTATAGCAAGCCTTTAGCAGACCAAAATTGCGACTGAATCAATGCAATGCAACAAGAAATTAACTATAGATAGTTACGCAATGTATAATGTCCAAATTTTATTATTAAAGAAAAAGAGAAGGGCACATCACATATATATAAATATAATTAATAGCTTATCAATCTAAGTACTCTAAATATAAGGATTTGAATTGATCAAATCTAACTTGAATTTTAATTAAATTTAGCTTTGTCATTAATATGTAAAAACAAAAAAAGATATATCATATTTGGTTCTAGTCCTTCTTATACATATATTTAAACCTTTAAAATTCTGTTGTGTACTTTTCATAATTCATACCTTGAAAAAGGATGGAAAGAGACCTTCATTGGTAAACTATGCGTGCACTTGGTTTTCCTAATGCTAAATGATCAACATAAGAAGATAATGTAATGTATTACTGTTATATGATGTTATTCTATGTGGTTACGCTATTACCTTTTTTTTTTTTTTTTTTTTTTTTTTTGTTTTTTTACAATTAACTTAACACACACAACACATGGATTGTTATATTATGGACCCAGTCCATGTTGTATTATGGATGCAGAGTTCAAAACATTAAGTATTATATTGCAGTAATATATTCAAAAGTACCATTGGTATGATTGGTTAACATATTAACTTAATATTCTTAAGATGTTTGGTTTAAACATTAGGTCGCAACTTTTTTTTTTCTTTATTTAGTTATTCTTTGGTTTTTTAGTTATTTATTTCTTTTTTATTTATAATATTTTTAATTAAAATTATATTAATAGTTGAATTTTTTATTTATTTAATTGTTCTAATTAAATTTATATTAATTTCTATAAAAAAATTAAATTAATAGTTGAATGTTTTATGAATATTTATTTATTTATTTATATGAAATTATCTTTTTGATTCTTTATTTATATTCAATTTGATCAAATTAATAGAGTTACTAAATATTATTTGATATTTGCATAGATAAATTATTTAATGCATCAAATAAAATTTACTTTCCATAAATTTATATAAAATTAACAATATATATATATATATATATATATATATATATATATATATATATATATATATATATATATATAAATTAATTATAAAATAATATGTTTATTTTTTATGATATTAAATTTTTGTTCTAATATTTATATCATTAAAATAATATTTAAAATTTTTTTTATGGTTAGAAACTAATATATTAAAGTTCATAAATCATAGAAAGTAAGTTCATCAGCTATAAAATATAGGTTCATAAAATATAAAAAATAAATTTATCACTTTTAAAGAATATATTTTATTCTCTCACTAATATAGCTATGAATCTACAGTTTGCAAATGATGAACTTACACTATATATTTGATGAATTTATAAGTAATACTTAATAAACTTGTTGTTTATATTGTTTTGAATTCTACTCGATCGAAATAACAAAAATAGTTGTTGATTCATAAAAAAAAATAGATAATTTAGTATTAATTTATAATAATGAATCTGACAGTAAAAAATGATAAATTTACATGTGATATATGATAAATTTAAACGTTATATCTAATGAACCTAATAATTATATGTGATGAATCTAAACTTTAAATCTAATAAATCTCATAATTACATGTAAAAAATTAACGAATGAAAATTATAAATATGAGGAATGAATAAAATTAAATTATAAAATAATTAAATTATGAATCTGACAGTAAAAGATAATAAATCTGTATGTGATATATAATTAATCTAAACGTTATATCTAATGAATTTGATAATTATATATGATAAATCTAAACTTTAAATCTAATAAACCTGATAATTTAAAATTTAATATGAATCTACAGTTTACAAATAATGAACTTACACTATATATTTGATGAATTTATAAGTAGTATTTAATGAATATGTTGCTTATAAGTGGTGAATACGATTATTATATAAATTCTACTCGACGGTGAATTTTTAATAAATCTATACTATACTATTGATAATTTAATTTAGCATTTATAGATAAAAAAAATCATAAATTATAAACTAAAAAAAATAATATTGTGAAAATTAATTATATAATCAAGTTAATAATTTTTCCGGGGCTTAATTATTATTTAAAAAATAATTTTTGAAAATTTATTGTCATAAAAAAGATAAATATGATATTTTATAAAATTGTTAAATTTTTCTTAAAAACCATTTTAAAAAATTACCTATAAAAATATTAAATTTTATAAATAAAAATTATGTTGAAAAATTAATGATATTAAATAATCATTATAAGAATTAAATAAAAAAATTCAACCATTAATGTAATTTTTTTTCAATATTTTTGATATTAAAAATAAAAAAAAATTGGAAAAAAAGAATAAATAAAAAAATAGAGAAAAAATAAAGAATAAATGAAAAAAGAAAAAAAATGAAAGTTTTGTGTAGCTTGAACATAAGACTTTCAAGTTCTAAAAATAATGTGTTAATTAATTGTACCAATCTGTCATTTTAATATTTTACTATTGATATAATACTTAACATATATTCCGAAACTATGACGGTGGAATCCATGGTATAAATTGCCCACAACACGGAGACATCATATGCAACTCATCAAAGTCATAGTTACGTTATTACTTAATAGATAAGTAATGGAGTATTTATCTAGCAAAAAAAAAATAGGACTTCAAGCGTGCAACATTTTAACTAAAAGGTTAAGACATTTCTTTAAAACACTAAAGATTTTGAGCATAATTCTAATATCCACTTGAGATGGTATGTATGTATAAATAGGTTTTGCGCTGGTGCATACAACTCCCACTCAACTAGCAGATTTGTATTTCACTTGAAAAGTTTACTTGGAGAAAATGAGGCGTTTACTATGGCTGGCTCACTTTCTCTTCTTCCTTTTCTGTCACTTACATTTTCAAGCCACTTGTAAAATGGTGTGCAACCATGACCAGAGTCTTGCCTTGCTCCAATTCAAAAAATCTTTGTCCATTACTACTATTCCTCCTACCAGGAATTATTCTTACCCCAAGACAGAGACTTGGGAAGAGGGTACAGATTGCTGCCGGTGGGATGGGGTCACTTGCGACAAACAAACTGGTACTGTAATTGGGCTTGACCTTTCTAGCAGCTTGCTTCAAGGTACCTTCAATTCTAATACTGGTCTTTTCTCTCTTGCTCATCTCCAAAAGCTTGATCTTTCTGACAATAATTTCAATAGCTCCCAAATTTCACCCCAGTTTGGTCAGTTGTTGAATTTGATTTTTCTTAACCTGAATTTATCGAATTTTGCGGGCCCAGTACCAACAGAAATCAGTCAGCTCTCTAATTTAGTTTCTCTTGATCTGTCTTGGAATGATGGGCTGACAGTAGAAGCAACAACTTTTAACAAGCTTGTTCAAAACTTAACTAAGTTGCAAGAATTGCACTTAAGCGGTATTGACATGTCTTTAGTTGCGCCTACTTCCTTGATGAATTTAACTTCTTCTTTGTCATCTCTCAAACTCATGTCTTGCGGATTGCAGGGAAAAGTCCCTGATATCACTCATCTATCAAAGATGGTTTCGATTGATCTGTCTTGGAATGGTCTATCAATGGAAACAATGACTTTTGACAAGCTTGTTCAAAATCTAACCAAGCTAAGAGAACTTGACTTCAGCTCAGTAAACATGTCATTGGTTGCACCTACTTCCTTCATGAATCTGTCTTCTTCTTGTTCCTCTCTCATGCTTAGCTATTGCGAATTGCAGTGGAAATTTCCATATATTATTCATCTGTCTGAATTGCTTTCACTTGGTCTCTCTTCCAATTATGATCTGACACCAGAAACCACTACACTTTACAAGCTTGTTCAAAACCTAACCAAGTTACAAGAGTTGGACTTGAGCTTTATAAACATGTCTTTGATTGCACCTAATATCTTAATGAATCTGTCTTCTTCTTTGTCATCTCTCAGGCTCCCATTTTCTAGATTGCAAGGGAAATTTCCAGGCAACATAATTCAACTACCAAATCTCCAATTCCTTGAACTATCGTACAATGAAGACCTCACTGGCTCTTTTCCATTGTCCAATTGGAGTCGTTCCCTCATCTACTTGTCTCTTTCTATAACAAAAATTCCACTATATTTAGAAAATGATTTTTTCAAGAATCTAAAGTCATCGCGCAGGCTGCTACTTTCTAGTTGCAATTTTGTTGGGTCTAACATAGCATTATTTGGTAATCTATCCCAGCTCACATGGTTGGACCTCTCATATAACAACTTTAGTGGTCAAATTCCATCCTCCATTGGAAACCTTGAGCATTTGAATATTTTGGATCTCTCATATAACAACTTCAGCGGTCAAATTCCATTCTCCATTGGAAACCTTGAGCAATTGAATGATTTGGATCTCTCATATAACAACTTTAGTGGTCAAATTCCTTCCTCATTTGCAAACCTTAAGCAACTCGGACACTTAAACATCGAAAGAAACAATATTAATGGTCAGATTCCCAATTACTTCACAAACTTGACAGAACTTTCACGTTTGATATTATCCAAGAATCGATTGGGTGGTCCCATCCCTTCTGAAATAGGTAGGCTTTCGAGGCTTTTCTACCTGGATTTGTCTGATAACTTGCTCAATGCAACTATACCATCCTCCCTATTTGCTCTACCTCTGAATAGATTATTACTGAACAATAACAGGCTCATGGGTCCTATAGGCCAATTCCAATATAATACATTGAGTTATCTTGATCTTAGCCACAACAAACTGTATGGCTCAATTCCAAGTTCAATTTTCGAACTTGTAGACTTGAGTGTTCTCATTCTCTCATCCAACAATAAATTGACAGGAGAAGTTTCTTCTGCAGTTTGCGAGTTAAAATTTCTCCAAATTCTTGACTTGTCAAATAATAATTTCAGTGGTACCATTCCGCAATGTCTAGGAAATTTCAGTAATAGCCTTTCAGTATTGCACCTGGGTACGAGCAATTTCCATGGAGCTATCCCTGAAACATTTTCAGGGGATAGTAGCTTGAGATATTTGAACCTCAATGGCAATCAATTACAAGGGCGGATCCCACCATCTATTTCCAATTGTAAAAAATTGGAAATTTTAGATCTTGGCAACAATAAGATAGATGACAGGTTCCCCTATTTTCTTGGAACTCTTCCAGAGCTTCAAATTCTAGTGCTTCAATCCAATAAACTCCGTGGTTTGGTGGAAGGATCCATTGCTAATTATTCATTCCCCAAGGTACGGGTTTTTGACCTCTCAGATAACATGTTCAGCGGACCTTTGCCTGCTGGGTACTTGAATAATTTTAAAGCAATGATGGACTTTGATCAAAATATGAAATACATGGGGGCACCAAATTTCTCTTATGACTATTCTGTGACGCTGACATTAAAAGGATTGGAAATTGAATTGGTGAAAATTCAAACACTTCTCACAACCATTGATTTATCAAATAATAGATTCACAGGGAAGATTCCTCAGTCAATTGGGAAACTTAAATCACTTAAGCAGTTGAACATCTCTTACAATCATCTCACAGGCAATATTGAACCATCGCTGCGGAATTTGACCAATTTGGAATCGCTAGACCTCTCTTCAAATCTTCTTACTGGAAGGATTCCATTGCAATTGACAGACTTGACATTTCTTCAGATATTCCGTGTTTCAAATAATCAACTTGAAGGACCCATCCCTCAAGGCAAGCAGTTCAACACATTTGAAAACGCTTCATATGAAGGAAATGTAGGATTATGTGGTTTTCCACTGCAAAAAGAGTGTAACAATGGAGAGAGCCAACAACCAACACCACCAAAAGAAGATGATTTGAAGTCTGACAATGGATTTGGATGGAAAGCTGTATTAGCAGGGTATGGATGTGGACTGGTGTTTGGTCTTGCAATTGGATTCATTGTATTTAAAACTAGAAAACCTACATGGTTTGTCAAGATGGTTGAAGGTGAAGGGCATCAAAAGCCTAGAAAGCTTAACAAGAAAGCCTGCAGGATCAATGGAAGGAGAAACTTACCAATGCAATTGGTTTTTCCAGGTAATTTTTCACAATTGTTTTGAAATATTAATTAGCCTTTTTTTTTTTATAATTTTTGAATTTGTTGTTAATTTTTCTGCCTTAATCAATTGTTAGGTACATGAAGAAGGATTAGGAGCTTAATTTTCTACTATGTTCCGCTTGTTTGTAAAGGAAGCTCAGTTAATGATGTTTCTAAGGTTGGGAGTTGCTAATTATAAAGTCCTTGTTTTAATTTTAATGTTGTAATTATGTCTGGGCTAAGCTATATAATGCATAATTAATTAACGGTTAAATTTATGCCAATAGTTTTTATCCAATTTTCCTTTTTTTCATTCCAACTTTAAATGCTAAACAGAATGAAATAAATTATTAAATTTTTAAATATTTTTATAATTTAAAAAATATATCTCTTATATTATTCAACGTTTAAGAGATTAGTGATTTAAAGTTAATAATTTTTAAATTTAAGTAAAAACTAAAAATTTTATGTTTCAAGTTCTTGTTGTGTGGTAGATTTCTAGGTCATACTTTTAGAAGGAAAATATGATAACTGATTTCTAAAATTTTATTGTGTATATTTTATTTTATTAGAAATTTTATCAAGTCTAGTTTGTAACTCGATAAAACCGTTCTTTCTATAAAAAATGAATTTGTACTGAAGGATGTCTGGTCTTTCTAGCGACAGCAGCATAAAAGTATTACAGAAAATATAAAAAATTGTATAGTGAAATCCAGTCTAGTTTATGTAGGGCAAATGGATTGAAAAATGAATATTTTCTGGAAGAACTTGCACAATAACTTACTTCAACTGTTATTTTAATTAATTTTGAGATAACTTTCAACACTTCAAATTAGATAATTGTTTGGAGTGAGAGCACCGACGTAGAGGAATTTAAATAGAACAAGAAAATAAACTTAAAAAATCACTCAAACTCTCAATATTCTAAAAAGCCAATTGCTTCTTATCTATCCCGCTCAATTGCAAGGTGTTTTTAAAATAAGGAGAATGGGGTGGTATTTATAAGTGAGATGAGTGCCAAAAATATGGCTACAAAGATGTCACATATATGCTAAATATCCTTCACATAATAAAGTGGCTCCAATGTCCAAAAAAGGAGGTAGCTCCAATATCCAAAAAAAGATTTAATCCATTTGCCATTTATTAATATAAGCCACATCAATAATAATTATGGCTTAATTAGTTCTGATTAGAGTTGCAATAATCTTTCATACATTAATCATGAAGAAATTTCGTGATCTCTTCAAAATCAAAACTATAGTGCATTTACAAAAAGCAGAGGAGCACAGAAAGATTGGTAAGATTTGAAGTGGTGCATAACAACATTGTCTTCTTTGGTGTTGGGTATTTCGTTGGGCTATACAAGGGACCCATCATCAACAGTCTTTCAAAACACCACAATTTGATCAATATGTCATTTGATAAATCATTAATTTAATTAGAGGAAATTATACCACCTATCCATTTTTTTTTATTTCTTTACATTTTAGGCTCCGCATGAAAACTTTAACTTCCTAGTAATTGCTTTTTATATTTATGCGTTTTATAGTTTATTCTATGTATTTTTGTGCCTTATTTGTTAAAAGCTTAATTTACTCATTATTTATCTCTTATTTTTCCTATATTTTGAATTGTTACCGTTTTTGTCGGGAATTTGACCAAAATGTACCACTTAAAAAACTTATTTATCCATATATACTATTTTCAAATTTATTTACAAAACATATACCACTTGTTTAGCAGAGAGAGTGTGGAGACCACAAAACTGAAAGTCAAACTTTTGATTTTGTGCGTACAAAAGGCCCAGTACTAGTGTGCAGTAAATAGGATGTTTGACATCTAATTTTTTGCACACGTGGCAAGAAAACCGGATGTTAAACATCCGGTTTCTATATCTCTGCACTCTGACAAGACAAACGAATGACATAAAACCAGATCTTTAAGATCCGGTTTATGTGTGGCTACCCATATTTAACCCTCTCAACCAAATTTTTCTTCATCAATCTATCAATTTATTCCCCCCCTCCGGAACTAAATTTTCTATCAATCTAGGTGTATTTTTGCATTAAAGCAAATTTCCCTTCATTTTTAGTTTAGGTATATTTTTTGCATTGAAAGGAGGTAAGTAATTTTTTTTATATTTATTATATGTTTTTTAAGCAAATTTTATAGTAAGTAGTTTTTTTTTTAGTATTTATTATAAGTTTTTTAAAGCAAATATTTATTATAAGTTTATTTCTCATATTAAAAAGTGGTCATTTGTAATTTTAATTGATAAATTTTCTCTATAATATTATTAATATTAATATTTTTTGAAATTACAAATACGTGAACTAAATATTTAGGTGAAATAATTTTATTTTATAAATAATAATATATGTATATCATTTATAATGAATTTTTATTTTTAATAGATTTGATGATTTTTGTGATATAAAATTTGTTATTATAAAATAATAATTATTAAGAAATAAGTGAAATAATAATTTAATTAGTTTTATATTTATTTAAATCACATTAATGTATAATTTTTTTTAAAATTTTTGTTTGGATTTTGGAAAAACTAAACAAATACAATTTTTTCAATAATAAAATTTAAGAAATATTTATATAATTAATATATTATTAACTAAACAAATATATTATGTTTTTTAAGCAAATATTTATGGTAAGTAATTTTTTTTAATATTTATTATAAGTTTTTCGAAGCAAATATTTATTTTAAGTTTATTTCTCATATTAAAAAGTGGTCATTTATAATTTTAATTGATAAATTTTTTCTCTATTATATTTTTTAATTAATGATTATTTGAAATTACAAATATGTGAACTAAATATTTAGGTGAAATAATTTTATTTCATAAATAATAATATATGTATATCATTTATAATGAATTTTTATTTTTAATAGATTTGATAATTTTTGTGATATAAAATTTGTTATTATGAAATAACAATTATTAAGAAATAAGTGAAATAATAATTTAATTAGTTTTATATTTATTTAAATCACATTAGTGTATAATTTTTTTAAAATTTTTGTTTGGATTTCGGAAAAACTAAACAAATACAATTTTTTCAATAATAAATTTTAAGAAATATTTATATAATTAATATATTATTTCTTAAATTAAGATAATAAATAATGTTTAATTGTATAATATTAATAATGTATAATATTATTAAATGAGTATAATATACTAATTTAAGTTAAAAATATAATTTAATAGCATAAATTAACATCATTAACTTATATTTATCTCAAGTTATTTGAATTTATTTAAAATGCATATGAAATGTCTAGTTTAGAAATATGCTACTATGCGAAAATTGAAATTTTGTTGTTGACAGTGCATACTAAATGTTAATTGCAATATTTAATTTTAATACAATGAATGAACTTTAAATTGATAGGTTGAAGCATTAATGGTAAAAAAAAAAATACATCCTTAATAATGTCACATTTCAATGATGACTAGGAATGTGAAAAATTTACAGATCCGAAAGAATATGATGCCGGTTTGAGGCGTAAATGGTTTTTTCGAGTGGAAGAATCAAATAGATTAGTAGAAGAATTGCCTCCGATCGTACATCATCGATCATTAAGTTTGATAAGGAGAAATAAGTCTACATATGAAACTGCTATTATTCGAATATGAAAAGAGAATATACGGATACTTCGTTGCAGATCAAGATATTACATGTTGCAACTTGCAAAAGAACAAGCTTTTATGAATGGTAGAATCTTATATAATACAGAGGTTAGTAATGTGCTTAGGTACCACAAACATGCCTCTGATGATGAAATGTCTGATGAAGAGGCATAGGATATGATGTTTAATTTTAATATTATAAGATGGTTTGGTATGTGTTCTAGATTATATTGAATAAATTGTACTAATATATTAATCGTTTTAAATTAATTGTAATAATATTAAATTGTCATATATATGCGAATTGTTATAAATGTATTGTCTGGATCAATATGGAAGCATTAATTCAACAAATTGTTTGTAGTTGAAAACTTAGGAAAATGATATGAAATATGAAAATATAACCATTCAAATGAATATTATATTAATTGTTCATCGAAAAAAAAAATTAATGGCCACGACCTCTATGTCTTCCTTGAACATGACATCGGTCTCCTCCAGTCCCACAAGGTGGAGACCGACAGTTAGGTGGTGGAGCACATCTTGGCTGAACTATAGTAGGTTGCACTTTTGGAGGCTCTTCTTCTACTGCAGCAGCATCCTGCTCTTGTCCATCCTTCTAATATGGAATAGAAGAATGCGTAAAAGTAGGTCTTGATGTAGGAAACTAGAAAACAATCATATCAGTTGAAGTGAAGAACCCCCCAGAGTATTCTGTTTGCTATGTGAGAGTTCCACCCTACTGTGCTCCTGTCCAGGGTGTGCATACAGAAGATGGTGCTAGTATATATGGGTTTGGTAGAAACAGTTCAACTGTAAAAGGGTCATACGGAGGCTATATATATGAACTGAACTGTGAGAATTGAGTAGAGAATTGTCTGTACAAATCATCCATAGCAGCAGGTGGTTGAGCCCCTAATGAACTACTAAACTCAAATCTAGTTGATGTGCTGGGTTGGAACCTATCATCATCAACTATGGCATCTTGCTGACTAGATTGGTGGAATTCTACTGGTCGTAATACATCAGAAAAATCAGATGTACTCGTTGAGTGCCTTTGGTTTACACTCCAACTAGAATGCCATCGAGCTTGTCGTTCGTTGGGACCTACATTTGGCTGATGATGTTCTGAAACTTTCTCTGGCTCTAGAGGTTGGCCCATGACTGTGGACCCTTAAATTTGCACCTTTATGATTCAGCTATAGCTTGACTCCTACTAAGAATAGTGCGCTATGCATATGACGGTCCTGCTAGCCGGTTAGCAGGTAGGTGTCAAGGGGGCAGCGCCTTGTTGAAAAATAAATTTCCTGAATCTTTCACCTCTAGTCGACTGCTTTTCAATCATGAACTCATAGAATCAAATCGAGCCCGAATCAGAACTGAAACAGACCCGAAACGAACGAAAAAGTAGAAAACAGGTTGAATTAGCCAGCCAGCGTGCAAAAGGCACGCCGTCACTCTGGGTGGCACACCTGCCGTGCCGCTGCTCTAGATGGCATGCTTGCCGTGCCACCTCATAGGCGGCACGAAATTTATGCTGGTGGTAAGGCGGCATGCTTAACGTGCTGCCCGGACAACTGGCATGTTGCCCGTGCGGCCTATGCCACCAGTATTTTGCCGGTGCCGCCACCGGTACCGCCGGCACCCCCTTCACTAGTTCTATAAATAGAGCCTCCTTTCAGCTCATTTGGGGAAATTCCAAGGACAGAAATTCTCTCTGATACATTTCATCATGCTATTTCGCTAATCTTTTGTTATTAAGATTCAGATTTCCAAGGGTTTCGAATCTAAAGTGGAGCTTAGATATGGAGTTAAGCTCCCCTGTTCATCTTAAAATCAAGGAAAGCAAAGGTATAATCTTCTTTCCATTTTCAAAATTCTAAACTCAGATCTAGAATTCTCTTTAGGTCTAAAATAAAAAAGATCTAAAATTTATTAATTTAAGAATCAGAATTAAATTAATAAACAGACTAACACTCTTTTTCAAAACCTCTCCTTCGCAAGAAGGAAGAACTGCATGAGGTTTGATTCCTATTCAATAGGATACGCAGGCTGCCATTATGAAAAGGCATCAACTCCAAAATCTTTTTATTAACATTTTTTTCCTTTGGCTTTGATTTATTTGCATTAATCTTTTATTTCTGATTCTATGTTACTTTAGTTGAGGAATGTGTGCTTTTTCTAGTACCCATAAGGGCTAGAGGAAAGATCCTCTTCATTTTAATCATTTTGGCTTTGTAATAATTAAGTAGGATTTATTCTTTTACTTATTTATTGCCATTTTATTTCATTTTATCATATATATCTACTTCATGCATCATTATATTCCTGTTCATGCATACACGAAAATTCCTTTTTTCGAAGTTATTTTGCACCTTTTAGCCAAATTAAAGAAAATCATATTTTCTTAATTATGTAATTACCAAAACCTGATCCCCGAGCCCTCTTTGGCCACTCGCGGATTAGTGCATTTTCCATTGGGATAATCAAATATTTTATGGAGTCAATCATGTTGGAGTTTCTTTAATTTTCCCAATTAAAACAAGTAAATTAAAGTGGCGACTCACTTTCACAACTTTCAAAATACAAAAATCAATTTTTTGAACTCACAGTGAGTTCCAATCGTGGAGTTTCTCCCGAAGAGCATTTCGATTCCTCAGCGGATCGGACCGGTGCTCGGGCGAGGCCTCACAGTTAGCGACTCCACTGGGGACTTAAAATCTTTTCAAATAAAAGATAAAGTGGATTACTTTTGGTAAAATACCATGTTTGGCTTTAAATGCAAAATAACTCTTTCATGCATCACTACATCAGACTTTTAGTCCATAAAAACCTAGCTTCTAGGAAAACAAAGGATAGAAAGTAACATCGAGTGGGCAACCTTCCTTAGGTCTGCTTGCCAATAGTGAAATCATCCAGCCCACGACGTATCCTCTAATCCTTTTAGAGGTGTAATGAGTATGCATGTACCATTAGACCCACGCGAGGCTCCTTGTCTCACATGTGGTTAGGTATATCGCATCTCTACTGTGATGCGTTCCCTTTAAACTACCCGAACCCTTTCATGTTATGACTCTTAGAACCTTTCTTTAGGATTTTATGCACCATAATACTGAACTTGGTATATCATTATCATGAAACCTTTTCATTCATGCATACATGCATGCATAGCTTGAACCTTGTGAAGAGTCAAAAACCTATCCAAACACCTTCACACCCAAAACCCATGGTCCACCTAAACCTATGATCAAAACCCAAAGCCCATGGTCCATCTAAACCCATGGTCAACACCTAAAGCTCATGACCCATGGTTTACCTAAACCCATGGTCAAAACCTAAAGCCCATGGTCCATCGAAACCCCATGATCAAAACCCAAAGCCTATGGTCCATTTAAACCCATGGTCAACACCTAAAGCTCAAAACCCATGGTCCATCTAAACCTATAGTCAAAACTCAAAGCACATGGTTCACCTAAACCCATGGTCAACACCCAAAGTCCATGGTCCATCTAAATCCATGGACAACACCTAAAGCTCATGACCCATTGTTCACCTAAACCCATGGTCAAAATCCAAAACTTATGATCCACCTAAACCCATAGTTAAAACCCAAAGCCCATGGTCCACTTAAACCTATGGTCAACACCCAAATCCCACAGTCCATCTAAACCCATGATCAAAATCCAAAACTCATGGTCCGCCTAAATCCATGATCAAAATCCAAAAACTCATGGTTCACCTAAACCCATGATCCAATCCTATCAAATCCATGTCAAAGTCATAGTAAAAATGAACCCGTCTATGGTACCCTCATCCTTTTCCATAATTCTTATCCAAGCTAAACACTAACCTTGCCCAAGCTAAACACTAATATAGCTTCATCTTTCATAATTCTTACCAAAGCCAAATACTAACCTAGCTTTCATCTTTCACAACTCTTACCCAAGTTAAACACTGATCTAGCTTTCATCTTTCATAGTCCTTACCCAAGCTAAACACTGATATAGCTTTATCCTTAACCATCCTTACTAAAGCTAAATACTAACTTAGCATCACTCTTATCCTAACCCAAACTAAATGCTGACTGGGTTTCATCTCTTACATCACTATCCAAACCCATGGCCCATCTAAGCCCATGATCTAGTCTAACCTATTATCTAACTATTACCAAACCCATGGTGCATCCAACATCCAAATCCATGGTACATCCATACCCAATCCCAAAACTCATGGTCACTCTATCCTTAAGCCTATGGTAAACCAATCACAATTCCAATCACCCAAAGCTAAATTTTAATTTAGCCACTCAAAGCTAAAATATGATCTAGCCACCCTAAGCTAAATTCTAACCTAGCCACTCAAAGATAAAATCTGATCTAGCCACCTAAAGCTAAAATCTGACCTAACTCCCTTAGCTAAATACATACCTAGCTAACATTATGCACCTCTACCCTCATCTTTACCCATACACCGTCAACCTATCCACAAGGCACTATCATCCATTGTCATTAAGCCTAAGATCCTTTGGTTTGTCACACCTTCCCATAACCCTTTTTTCCAAAGCTTGAAACTAACTCAGTTCCTTTTCCCTTTTAAAGGTTGACAAAATGTCTGTTGCTGGAGATGAAGTCACTGCTACTAGAGCTGATGAAATCTTTAACAAGCTTCTTGTTAAGCTCTCTGGACAACAAGAGATCCTGATGAAGAGGTAAAATGCCTATTTTCAAGACCTGCTCAAAGCCTAAAGGAGGGCCATTATGGAAGATGTCTGCATCTTGATGGAACAGATCTCCTTGGTCCAAAGCCCAACTGACCCAAAACTACTCAAATCTGACCCAAGACCCGCTCTTTATCCTATCTATGGATCCACTTTCAGAGCTGATTCCAAAGACAAAGAGCCTGCAAACACTGACACGATGCCACCACTACCTATTCCATCACCTGAATTCCTCAGAAAAAACTCACTCTATCAACCTATGATAGTTCAACCACCAAATTCACCCCTACACTCAATTCCCGACCCGCAAATCCTTTCCAAAGGAAGGAAGTCAACCTTGAAATCAAAGCCTTCATAGAAAAAGTGAAGCACATGGAAAAAATGATGAAGAATCTGAAGAAGAAAGAGAACCTGGTTGATACAGGCTCCCTGAGCTTATTTCCCAATGCAAGAGTTTTGCTAAAGTTCAAGATGCCGAAATTTAGATAGATTTGATGGTACTACTTGCCCTAAGATCCATTTAAAAATGTACGTGAGGGCAATGCATCCCTTTGGTATCAACAATGAGCTCTTTGCTCAACTTTTTCAGCAAACTCTTACTGTTCTTGCCTTAAGGTGGTTTATTAACTTGGATGATACCCAAAAATAGACTTGGGAGGACATTTGCAAGGCATTTGTCGAACAGTACCACTACAATATTGAAGTTCACATTATAAGAAGGGATTTAGAAACAACAAAGCAACTTCTGGATGAGTCCTTTTCCATTTTCCTTACAAGGTGGAGGGCTAAAGCTGCTTAAATGGTAAACAGGCCAATCGAGCAAGAACAAGTAGATATCATTGTCAATAATCTACTTCCCACCTATAAAGCCCATTTGTTAACAAAATACCTACCCACCTTTAGAGCTTTGGTTGCAACTGCATCAAAAGTTAAGGATTGCATCCAAAGTACATCATTTCAAGCTGAATTCCCCACCACCAACCTGAACAGTGATGAGGAATCTAGTTCTGACCAAACCCACCTTACCTTAGTCCCACAAGGCATGTCATGGAGTAGTTCAAGTTCAGCTAATTTGAGCTGTCTAAGATTGAATTCCAAGTCTAAACCTGAGTCCAAGTCTAAATCTTAAAAGTCTAAGTCCAAATCTGAGTCGGAGTCTGTCATCTTATTTTTCTTCATTCTTGTCGACCATAGTGGTTCCTTTTGTCATGTTGCAATAAAGTTTCCTTTATAGTAATGTACATACATTTTCTTTTCGTCTTCCTTGTTTAGTCTAGCATGGATGAGCCATTTAAAAAATAGAGAGAAAAAAATACAAAAAAGAGAAAAAGAAAAAGAGGAAAAAAGAGAGAAATGAACAAACAGTCAAATCCACCACAATTAGCATATGTTAGAATTTGAGGTGCCATCAATAATTGCACCTAATCAAAGAAGGTCAAATAGTTGAAGCATAAAGAGCAAATCAAATGGAATTACCTATTACACATTAGGTAATCAAGCAATGCACCTCAACAAGTTCAGAGAAGACCTTTGTCAAATCTAGAATTCAAAGGCCAGAGCCCCTCAAAGCAGCAGCCCAAATCATGGTGAAATATTTTCTCCTAAATGCAAGCTCACTAAGCTGAAAACCCAAAAACGGCGGCTTAGGCAAAAGTTAGAGCTAAGAGAGAGGGATAGAAAGAGAAAGCTCATCCAAGTCTCCTTCCCTCATGTCCAAAGTTGTCAAATCATCTTCAATCAATCTATCTCATCTCATGTCTCTAGAATCATCCTTCCTCACCAGAGGTTCATTCTTTAAGGATATTTTATCTTTTATGCCCTTATCCTACAATGGGGCATGTCTTCCTAGGTTGTCATCTATTGTCAATCCATCCCGTCACTTAGCTTAAAGAGCTAAGGCACAATCCCTCATACATATCTCCAGTCTATCACATTCTTATATCTCATTTGGAAGTATGATCCCTAGTTTATCTTCTTCCACTAGCCCTTTAGCCATTCCTAAGGGCTTGTTGTTTCAACTAGTGCAATTTGCAATTAAGTGTCACTCTAAGAGTCTCTTCAATCTCAAGTAACAAGAAAAGATTGAATTGATCTTTTCCATGATTAATGCTATAAAAAGCAAAATCATACAACCTCCATGATTCTTTATAGATGTTTCAGCCTACCTTCAAACCATTCTCGAACTTTATAAAATCATATTGTTCCATCCCAAGCTTCATCAGCAAATCATACCACCTACCACCTATTCATTGGCATAATCTCAAAATGAGTAGAACCAAAATTCCCAAGTCTATCAGGGCTTATCATCTTTAAATCTAGTTTCCTTGGCAAAACCAGAAGTTGAGGCATATCTCCCAAAAAGCCTTTATGAAGAAGCCCAAATCCAAAAATCTTCATTAAGAAGCCCAAATCCAAAAGCCTTCATCAAGAAGCCTAAATTCAGAAGCCTTCATCCAAAAGCCTAAACCAAAAGCCTTCATGAAGAAGCCCAAATCCAGAAGCCTTCATCAAAAAGCCTAAACCAAAAGCCTTCATGAAGAAGCCCAAATCTAGAAGCCTTCATTAAGAAGTCCAGATCCCAAAATCTTAATCAAGAAGCCCAAATCCAAAAGCCTTCGCCATAAAGCCCAAAACTAAAAGGCCTTCATTTATAAAGCCTATGATCTCCTTTAAGGTAAAATCAGACTGAGCCTTTCAAATGGATTTTCTAATTAGACCGACCCTCTTCAACCAAGACCTTTCCCTACAAGGACTAATCCTCAACCATAACTTTCAAATGGGTAAATTGAGTTGAGCCACCCATGTTGACTTTTCCACACCCCTCGTCTTTCAGAAATATAACCTTTTCTAAATCTAACACCAAAGTTGAACAGATAGCTTCGATCCTAATCCTTTTAACACCAAAGCCGAACAGATAGCTTTGATCCTAGCTTTTAGCTTTGATCCTAGCTTTTCTAACATCAAGGCTGAATAAATAGCTTTGTTCCTATTCTTCCTGACATCAAAGCCAAATAGATAGCTTTGACTATAATCCTCTCAACCACCAAAGCCAAACAGATAGCTTTGATCCCAATCTTTCCAAATATCAAAGTCAAACAGATAACTTTGATCATAATCTCCCTAATAGTAGGATTGAACAAATGGCCTTGCTAAACCAATTTGAATTCCCTAGGTTGACCAAATCTCCAAATCTTTCAAAGTCTAGGCAGAATAGATAGCCTTGATTAAAATTCACCAAATCATCTTTACCTCCAACAATTAGGCTGAACATACAGTCTTAATTGAAGATCACCATGATAATTCTCACATCCAATGCTAAGGTCAAGCTAATAGCCATTGACAAAATCTCATTTATCCTGTAGGCCTTCTCCCAAAAGGTTCATATCTTTATACCATGTTTATCCTTCATGAGGTTCAGTTTGCACCAAGCATGATTGTCCTCATACATGATAAGCATAAGCATATATTGCACATCCAGAGTCTGACATGGTATAACCCAGAATCTGACATGGTATAGCCTAGAATCTGATATGGCAAAAGAACATATAAGCCAAAAATCTGATGTTGCAAGAGCACAATCCCAAAGTTTGATATGGCATCTCTTCCTAGGGTTCATTGTCATCAGAATCGACTTTTACTTAAAGCCAATTCTGATGAGAGGGCAGTTGTGAACCCTCAAATTTGCACCTTTATGATCCGGCTGTAGCTTAATACCTACTAAGAATAGTGTGCTATGCATACAGCGGTCTCGCAAGCTGGTTAGTGGGCAAGGGTCAAGGGGGCAACGCTCCTTGCGGGGTGCGGGGTAGCGCCCCATTGAAAAACAAATTTCCTGAATCTTTCACCTTAAGTTGACTGCTTTTCAACCACGAACTCATGAAATCAAATTGAGCCCAAATCAGAACTGAAACGGACCCGAAATGGACAAAAAAGTAGGAAACAGGTTGAACCAGCTAGCCAACGTGCAAGAGGCGCATCGCTGCTCTGGGCGGCACACTTGCCATGTTGCCTCTCTAGGCAGTATGCCTGCCGTGCCGCCTCATAGGTGGCACAAAATTTATGCTGGCAGTAAGGTGGCACGCTCAACGTGCCACTTGGATAACCTACATGTTACCCGTGCCGCCCATGCCGCTGGCACGTTGCCGGTGCCGCCACCGATACCGCCGGCACCTCTTTCACTAGCTCTATAAATAGAGCCTCCTTCGAGCTCATTTGGGGAAATTCCAAGGATATAAATTCTCTTTGATACATTTCATCACACTATTTTGCTAATCTTTTGTTATTAAGATTCAGATTTCCAAGGGTTTTGAATCCAAGGTGGAGCTTAGATCCGGAGTTAAGCTCCCCCCTTCATTCGAAAATCAAGGAAAGCAAAGGTATAATCTTCTTTCCATTTTCAAAATACTAAACTCAGATCTAGAATTCTCTTTAGGTCTAAAATAGAAAAGATCTAAAATTTATTAATTTAAGAATTAGAATTAAATTAATAAACAAACTAATACTCTTTTTTAAAACCCCTCCTTCGCAAGAAGGAAGAACTGCGTGGGATTTGATTCCTATTCAATAGGATAAGCAGGCTGCCATTCTGAAAAGGCATCAACTCCAAAATCTTTTTATTAACATTTGTTTCCTTTTACTTTGATTTATTTGCGTTAATCTTTCATTTCTGATTCTATGTTACTTTAGTTGAGGAATGTGTGCTTTTCCTAGTACCCATAAGGGCTAGAGGAAAGATCCTCTTAATTAAGTAGGATTTATTCTTTTACTTATTTATTGCCATTTTATTTTATTTTATCATATATATCTGCTTCATGCATCATTATATTCCTGTTCATGCATACACGAAAATTCCTTTTTTAAGAGTCATTTTGCACCTTTTAGGCAAACTAAAGAAAATCATATTTTCTTAATTATGTAATTACCAAAACCTAATCCCAGAGCCCTCTTTGGTCACTCGTGGATTAATGCATTTTTCATTGGGATAATCAAATATTTTATGGAGTCAATCATGTTGGGTTTTCTTTAATTTTCCCAATTAAAACAAGTAAATTAAAGTGGCGACTCACTTTCACAACTTTCAAAATACAAAAATCAATTTTCTGAACTCACAGCGAGTTCTAATCGTGGAGTTTCTCCCGAAGAGTATTTCGATTTCTTAGCGGATCAGACAGGTGCTCGGGCAAGGCCTCACAATGATAATACGTTTCTCCTCAGCCAATACATCAAACAAGGTTTGATTGATTTCATGAATTGTCTGAACATCATTTGTTATACGGATTCTCTCCACAACATCTTTTTACAAGTAATACATTATTAATTAGATACAACATGGAAAAATTGAAATAATGCGAGTTTTATATTACTGGAACAACAACTAGCCGTTGTGGCAAACAAACCACCATTGTGAGATAAATATCTTATGGTGACCCTTCTATACCATTCTATATACTGAGAATGGTACTGTGGACGTGTGTCTCATGGCACATCTATACAGATTTGCTGATGTCTATCATTTCATATTGTAATCCATTACTGATGGTACACAATCCAGTCACCTACTCTAGAACGTAAGTCAATGTCCTCAAGCCCTCTAGGTTGATGAGGCTGCCTCAGAATACGTTGCCTCTGTCCAAACTATCTCAAAACTCTATCGGGCTGGTGCCACTGGACAATGTGGAAGCATATAAGTAGGACAACTGCTTGCCATATATCTTGCCCATTATGGCAATAATCAGGGAGTGCTTCCATTATCTCATGGTCATAGGGCTGCCATATCATCTACACTATAAAAATTTCAACATTCATTAGAATAATACATGAAAAAAAAATAACATATCAATAATTATGTCATTTGTGTAATCCCAATTACATACCTACTGATAATGCATGACATCGAATTTATACTGAATAACTAGTAAGACGTGGGTAACGACCTCAGTAACTCGTCTGGAGGTGCTCCATTTGTATGTAAAATAAATGTAATTAACCATGAATATTAAATAAATTAATATAATATGAATATTATAATTCATACTCACCATTGCCCGAGAGGGGTGTCAATAGCTGGCATCCTTTGATGTAGAGTGGAGAAATTATGGAAAGTCTATCCCACGCCCAAATTTGTAATAGGAATATTGGTCCTGCAATTTCAGTTGCGTCTCGATTGGTTGCTGAACATAACTCACTACACAAATATGCAAGACATGTAGCTCCTCAGCTGTATTGACCAGTATGATTGAAGTTCTCTAAAAGAGGCAACCACATCAAATGGACTCGACTATCATCGTTAGTAATGAACAAAACTCCACCAATAAGATGGAGTATATATGCACGCATATACACATCCATTTGAAACTCAGTCAGGTCATCGGGAAGAGTGCTAAATCTTGTATTTAGCCAAGTAAATGACACTTTGTTGCCTCTGATTTGCGAGCCCTCTGGGACCTGACTAAGAAGTCTCATGCATAGGTCATGTCCATTAATGTGTGTAGTACCCATCACTGCATAGACCTATATGTATGCATATGTCCTGTAAGGTGATGGTCATCTTTCCATATGATAAATGGAACGTATGTGTCTCTGGTCTCCATCTCTCTACAAGTGCAGTAATAAGATGGTAGTCTAATTGAAAAAAGTCTAGTCTAGACACACCGTCACAAAATCACATAATACTGACGCATTACGCCTACATCTCAATGGCGTGCTAGCTCTCTCGTCCTCCCATACATCTCTCGATCGATGATAATCCTACATGTCCAACAATATAGGATCATATGGTCTAGGATATATGTGATGTGCATCATTCCCTTATATAAGCTATCTTCAGTATCTACCATATTTTCATCTATATCTACTTGCACTCGCATTATTGTGAAATCTACACTCTCATTAGGATTGTACTAAAAACATGCAGATGGTACATTGATTAGTGCATAATGACTTACACTAGGTGTCTCCCCCTCACAACTATAGTGATCAGAGTCAGAATCGGTTGAATCATCTAACATATTTTCATTGCTTTTATCAGACCTTGATGGTGCATCTTCACTGTCATCTTCATCAACAGCATCTCATTCCTCAAAATTATATTGAACAATAGCCCTTACACCCTCAACAGACTCACACACATCTTCATTTTGTTCATCCCCATCCCTATCATGGGAACCATCCATGTTTTCCTCATTCACGTCATCAGTTGATTGCCTCGCAGCAATCTCAACATACACCTCAAAAAAATTGAAATACCCTTTCAAAGAATCTATTTGTTTGAACATTTGTTCTACACCACAGTCATCACATATGTTCACTGCTTTAAACATAAACCCATATGGTCCTCTTACAAGATTTCTAAATAGTATTAATTTAACAAAACAATTTTCAGAATCAATTGTTGTGGCGATGTAAATTACCCGAAGCAACTTAACCATTTTGTAATAGGAGGAACTTGGAGCACATTGGATTGCCCATTTTTATAATCAACCCCGTAGTTTATATTTTGTATCACTTCGCCAGACCAATAAAAGCAAATTGATGTCGGCCCAGCCATAACTATACACATTATATATAATTTAATTGAAAAATATTAATCAATATTATTAGCTAAAATAATACATTATAATAAAATTAATAAAATTTATTTAAATAACACAATCATTCACAAAGTTATTGCGTATCAGTTCACCTATTAGGATTTACGATTTATGATTTAGGGATTAGACTTTAAAAAAAGTTTAGGGTTTATTATTAATATAATTATTATTATCAAGTTCATTATCATCATCATCATCATCATTATTATTATATATTTTCTTATTATATTTTTTTTTCATTATGATAATTAGTTTATATCCACACCATGTCTCCATTTTTTTAATATTAATAAAATAATTAATAACCCTAAATTTTTTATTTAAATTTATCAAAATTGATATTTAAATAATAATTTTCATAAGCAACTTTTTTTATTGTATTTTTTATAGGGTTTCAATTAAATACTAATAATATTAAAAATAAACAAACTAATATAATCATACTTATTGTAATGAATTACCTTAATTAATATATTAATCATATAATATTGAATAATATTAAATTTAAATATTAAAGAATATTATAAATTTTAAGTTATAATAAACCACATTAATTATATTCAATAAATTTCAATCCAATTATTAAAATTACTATATTTATTTTACAGAAACGAGACAATTAATTATTGTAAATTAATTTACCTTGTATTATATTAAGTTCATTATATTAATTTAAATAGCATAATAACAAATTCTTTATAATTTAAATAACCAAAATTTTATTTTATTATTTTGTTCCAATGTAAAAATTAGTTAAATAAATTTTTAAAATTAATTCTATCAAATTATACAAACTGGATATTATTGCCATGAACAATTTTTATTTTATTATTTTTTTATTTCCTAACAATGTAAAAATTAGTTAAACAAATTTTTAAAATTAATTCTATCAAATTACACAAACTAAATATTATTGCCATAAACAAACTTTTTATTTTATTATATTTTTCAAATATTTTTTTATTTCCTAACAATGTAAAAATTAGTTAAATAAATTTTTAAAATTAATTATATCAAATTATACAAAATAGATATTATTGCCATAACCGAAATTTTTATTTTATTATATTTTTCTAATATTTTTTTCTAACAACGTAAAAATTAGTTAAACAAATTTTTTAAATTAATTCTATCAAATTACACAAACAAGGTATTATTGAAATAACCAATTTTTTTTATTATATTGTTCCAATATATTTTTTTTTATTTCCTAGCAATGTAAAAATTAGGTAAATAAATTTTTAAAATTAATTCTATTAAATTACACAAAATAGATATTATTGCCATAACCAAATTTTTTATTTTATTATATTTTTCCAATATTTTTTTTATTTCCTAAGAATATAAAAATTAGTTAAACAAATTTTTAAAATTAATTCTATCAAATTACACAAATTAGGTATTATTGCAAAAAACAAAATTTTTTTTTATTATATAGTTCCAATATTTTTACTTTATTTCTAACAATGTAAAAATTAGGTAAACAAAATTTAAAAATAATTTTATCGAATTACACAAAATAGATATTATTGGCATAACCAAATTTTTTATTTTATTATATTTTTTCAATTTTTTTTATTTCCTAACAATATAAAAATTAGTTAGACAATTTTTAAAATTAATTCTATCAAATTACACAAACTAGGTATTATTACAATAACCAATTTTTTTATTATATTATTCCAATATTTTTTATATTTCCTAATAATGTAAAAATTAGTTAAATAAATTTTAAAATTAATTCTATCAAATTACATAAACTATATATATTATTGCCATAACCAAATTTTTTATTTTATTATATTTTTCCAATTTTTTTCCTAATAATGTAAAAATTAGTTAAACAAAATTTTAAAATTAATTCTATCAAATTACACAAAATAAATATTATTGCCATAACTAAAATTTTATTTTATTATATTGTTCCAATATTTTTTTTTATTTCCTAACAATGTAAAAATTAGGTAAACAAATTTTTAAAATTAATTTTATCTATTTGAACAAACTACATATTATTGACATAACTAAATTTTTTATTTTATTATATTTTTTCAATATTTTTTTAAATTTCCTAACAATGTAAAAATTAGTTAAACAAATTTTTAAAATTTATTCTATCAAATTACACAAACTAGATATTATTGCTATAACCAAATTTTTATTTTAATATATTTTTTTCCTAACAACGTAAAAATTACTTAAACTAAATATTATTAATTTAACCAAAATTTTATTTTATTATATTGTTCCAATTTTTTTTATTTCCTAACAATGTAAAAATTAGTTAAACAAATTTTTAAAATTAATTCTACCAAATTACATATTCAAACACAAACTAAATATTATTAAACTTAATATATCCATAAATATAATAATGTACAACTATTATTAATAACAAAATCATTTAATAGTATCTCAAATTTTACAAAACAAACTAATTGAATAAGTATAAAAAATAAATTTATTACACTAATTTAGCTAAACAAATTAAAATTAAATTACTTAAATCACTTACCTTTTAAGAAGCAAATTTGTTTAAAATTATCTTCTAATAATCTTATTTTAACCTGAAAATAATAAATTATTAGTAAATATTATAATTATTTATCATAATATATAAATATTTATCATAATTAGTTATAACTATATTTTTAAGAAAATTATTACCTTTAAACAATATATCTTCAGATCACAAGTAATTTGAAAAAAAAAACTTTAGCAAAATAAAAAAAAACTTTAGCAAAATAATAAAAAAAAAAAACAGTTGAGTTTGAGTTGAAGAAGAAAAAAAGCTGAGGAGAAAGATGGTATTCAGGGGTTGGGGATGGTGGCTTTTAATATACTCAGCCACTATCTCCAGCCGTCAGATTTTTTGCCATCCAACGGCTAGGAAGAAAAGCAATAACTGTGGCAGGTGAGCAAAAAACTAGAACTTAAAGTTCCAATTTTATGCTCTGGACGTGACTAAAGTCACTACCACACACATAGAAACTGGATGTTTAATATTTGGTTTCTCGTCACGTGTGCAGAAAAACCGGATATCAAACATTTGATTGCATATTGCTTGCTCAGGCTCTATGCGCACAAAACCGAAAGTTTGACTTCCGGTTTTGTAGTCCCCACATCATCCGGATTTAAAAAAGTGGCATATTTGGGTTTATAAATTTAAAAATGGCATATATGGGTAAATAAATTTTTTAAGTTGCATATTTTTGTCATATCCCCGTTTTTGTCTCTCTCTTTCTTTCCATTTTTTTCTTTGATTTTTTCATCTATTATTGCTGCAAATTTAATAAATTTATGGCTACTCCCATTTCTCATTCAACTTCATGTATTATATTTTACATGCAAATGTTTTTTTTCTTTTCTTTTCTTTTTTTTAAATTTTGTAATTTCCATTTATCCCCTTTTTATATTATGGTTCAAACCTGATCTTCATCTCCTAATATTTGGTCTAATAATCAAATTTTTAGAGATTTAGTTATTCCTCTTTCTTCTCTTAAGAAGAATTTGGGAATCGGTCTTTTTTTATTTGTTTTGAATATATTAAAAACTCACAGAAGAAGCAAAACAGGGAAGAAAAAACCAAGCAAAAAAGGGAAGAAAAAACAAACCTTCATATTGGTTTTTCTCTATAGATAATAGCAAAAATTTTCTCAACTAGTTATTTTTAAACAAACCAAGTAGTAGCTATTTTCTTAGCAATGAAAACTTTTTGATAAATATAAAAACATAAAATGCTAGTGTTGTAAAATCCATAATAATTGTGTCATATGAAGGATGTAACGTGTAACTAGGATTATGTTCAATTGATACATGTCTAAATGGATATTTTTCAAATCTTGAATCTTTGACATGTGATGATTAATTAGATAATTAGTCTCCACTATCCAGTATCTATATGGTTTTTTTCTTTATTCTCTTCAAGATTTTGTAACTTGGCAACTTCTTGAATTTTTAGATCAACACCTGGATTACAAATATTTAAGCAATATATAGAGAAATCTATTTTTTTTTTTTATAGTGGATTAATGTCAATGGTGGTAGAGATTGATTGCAAAGGTCAAAATCCAATCTAATGGCTAAAGAAATTTAATCGATTATATTTTCTCTTAGACATATTCTAAGTTGTAAATTCACTTTGCTTTAATTTTTTTTTGAATGATTTGTATATCTAGAGAAAGGTCGTTGCCTTAGTCTAATATTTTTATTTTATTTTCAATTATTTTTTTCTGTTATAGTTATAGTGTGTGCTTGGGTTGATACTGGGTTGATTATTGTTATATTTTAAGCTATTTTTTTTGTTTATAGGATTTTAGTAAATCATTTCCCATTACTTATCATTATGCACTTCTTTTATATTTTTAATATTGCAATTTTTTAACATTTGAGTAAAATATACTCGGAATATACTGTGAATATACTCTTTCTATACTCATTATAAACTTGGGCTAAACAATTTGCTATTACTTATTGTTATGCACTTCTTTTATGTGTTTAATGTTGTAGTTATTTAACAAGTAAGTATAGATTGAGTGTACTTTGAATATATTTTGAGTATACTTCGATTTTATAGTATATGTGCATTAAATTTGTAGTAATTCATAAATTCTGAAATAGTAGTAGATATGCAATGTACACTTAGAAATACCTTTAGTATACTAAATACTGTTAACTTTATTTGAAAATATATTAAATTAAAAGATTACATATATTATTATGGATTTATTATAATCAAATTTGCTAAATCTTCAAGAATTGAGTATAATATACTCGAAATATGTTGTGAATATACCTTTTGTATAATGACTATAAACTTGATCTAAACCATTTGCTGTCACTTATTGTTATGCATTTCTTTTATGTATTTAATGTTGCTTTGAAAGTATTTCCAAGAGTTTCTCAAAACTGCTATTCTTGGGTATAAGTATACTCGTCACTTCAAAGTCAATATATATGATGTTTTCTTCCCAATGTCTATTATGATGAACAAAAACAGGTATCTTGTCCATATTTGTTTTGGAAAAAAAATTATTAATATTTGAAATAGACATAGTTAATTAAGAATGATAATATAATATACCTAAAATATACTCATGATATACTTAAAATATATTGTTGCTGTTAATGCTGAAAATTATTTATCTATTTTTTTAGAATAGAAATCTTAAGATGATAGTATAATATACCTAAAATATAGTCATAATATACTGTTTACAGCTAATCATGAAAATTATTTATTTTTTTTTTAGAATATAAATGTTAAGGATGACAAAACAATAAACCTAAAATATAGTCGTAATATACCATTTACTGCTAATCATGAAAATTATTTATTTATTTATTTTTTAGAATATAAATGTTAAGAATGACAACACAATAAACCTAAAATATGCTTGTGATATACTTAAAATATATTGTTCATTGCTAATGCTGAACATTGGTTTATAGGATTTTTTTTTAAGAACTATAAAGTAATTTTCAAATTATAAAAATTTCAAAATCATAAAATAATCATATGATATATTCGGTTTTAATATTTTTAGTGAGATCTCAGTTAAAAGAAGAATTCTTTGAAATATATGTATGAAATTTGAATTATCTCAAAAAATAATTGTAGAATTAGCTTTTTGTAAATTGAGCTCAATGAATTTCAAAGATTGCATATCAATTTCAATGTTCTAAAAGAATAGAAAATTCTATTGAAATATGTATATGAAATTTGGATTACCTCAATAATCATTGAAGAATTGGGTTTTTGTTAATTGAGTTCAATGATCTTTAAAAATCTGCAGATCTGTGATTTTTTTGTTTTTTTGTAACTGTTGGTGTTGGTACACTGGTTAGAGCATTGCTTAAAGATTTTTGGAGTTGATTCTTCAAAAATTTGTGATTATAGATTAGATTTTGGGGGAGTTATGAGTGTTGTATGGTTGCAGTGGGTTTTGTTAGTTAGAGTGCATAAAAGTTAAAAAAAAAAAAAATGGAGTGCAACATGTAAAAATTAGATTTAAAAAGTGAGGGCATATTTGTAAGTTTGATATTTTTTTTTAGGTATCTCTGTAGAAATCCCATTTAATTACGCCAAAGTCTAACTAGAAATTCCAAGAAAAGGAATTACCAACAATATTATATATAAAATAAGCACACTACAAAATCTATAAAATAAGCACACTACAAAATCTTGAATTGAACTTATAATACATTTATTTTCTATTTGGATTAGAGGGATTTAGGTCACTGATTTGATTTTGGCCGAAATCCTTAGTTTGGGTCACTAAATTTTGTTGGATTTGGATTTCAACTAAATACTCACTAAAATTTACTTCTCTGAGAATTTAATATTTGAAATTCCTTATTTTAAGTAGTTATTTCAAATACAGCTCCCCATCTAATTGCCCAAAAACTAGGTCTCCATTCTCAACTTTGCCTCTCTCTTGCTTTCTTTGTGAATCCATCCTCTCATCAATTGATGGGTGCCATTTAGTCATTGGGTTAGTGGGTTTGACGGCCTTGTTATTGGGTGGTTCTGCCATTGGTGTTGTTGTTGCTCGTGGTTCTTGCTATTCATCAGGTAATTTCTGGTTATTTTTTCCTTGATTTGTTAACAAATTATATTTGTTAATAAATTATTTTTTGAGATATAGAAATATGATGATAAGTTTGATTAATTTAGAAAGAGTTTGAATCTTAATGCTAAAGTGAGATTGATTAGTAAATTCGATTTGTTTGAATTGGGAATAGAATTGAAGTCCTTTTTCAATTTCAATGTTGCTAACTGTATTGGTCCTTTTTAGAAGTCTTTATATTGTTGATATGCCCATTTGATGGGGAATGACTTGGTTTCACAAGATTTCAAAATGGATTGCGTCTTATAAAATTTAATGTTGGCAACTAGAAAATAGCTTTAATTTGATTCCTATTCCATGTTTGTATGTTTGGACTTTGCAAAGTTGCTTGAAATTGAGATGGTTTTATGTCCCATTTACAAATGAAAATAGGTAATCTAAATTTTACTTGTTCTTTATTTAGTATATGTAATTTTTTTTTTTGCCAAAAGTATATGTTACATTTTAATATGGACGAATCACCATATGCAAACCACATGTTTGCCCATCCAAACCGAAAAGTATCATATGAAGTTTGCTCCTTCATGACTCTTCTTCCTTATCCATTTAAGATTCATTAAACTTAAACTCTGTGTCAATATAACTTCCTTCAGTCTGTCTCCTAATACAACCCTTCAACGTATACTCTTACTTTAAGTTGGACTCGAGTCCTCAGCTTGCCATTATAAATAAGGGAAACTTCTCTATAAGATGGCGAATGTATTCTATGCACTCTAAACTCTCTAAACTCTCTAATTTCTCTATATAACAACCTTTTTGACTTAAGCATTGGAGTGGTCTCTCAGCACATAGCCTGAGCCCTCTAACCCTTCTATTTTGTAGACCTTGAAGACTAGTATATCACTTATTATTGTGTTGAGGATTGAAATTCATCATTGAGGACATCATTTGGTATTGTGAGCGTGGACCATTAATTTAGATATTCAGCTTAGATTTTCCTAATGAGCCTTATAGATCCATATGCTCAGGGTAATGGCTTAGGCCTTAACCTGTTACTAGAGCTTTCAGATAATGAAAACCATTAAGAAAATCTTTAGGAGAATCATTAGAATGGTCATGTCCTGCCAAACCTTAATGCCCTTATAAGGCCAAATAACTCAGAGATCACATAAGCAACCATGCAAGATCTTTTTTCCACCTTTACAAACTTTACTAATAAGCTAAAAGAGTTAAAAGAAGCCATCACCCAACAATCTCAAATAGCATCTTTAGCAATACCTCAACTGGTCCCTCAAAATAGGAACGCTTAGATAGGTCCTAAGCACACAGGCCATATAAATGAAGATGAATCTTGGTTTGATGGAGAACAAGAGAACATAGATGACTCAGAAAGAGAAAAAGATTTAGGAAGTCATGTCCAGGATCGACATAAATGTGAACAAGATGGATTTCAACCTATAAATAGATTGGCCTCTCTGCGAGACATCGTCATGGTGGTCTATCCTCAAAAGTTCAGAATCCCTTCCTACATGGAATCTAATGATGGAATAGCTTGTCCTAAAAGCCATATCCATAAGTTCTGAACAATAATTGATGCTCAGACACACCTTGATCATGTCATTTGTAAGTTGTTCCCCACCATACTGAAAGGCCTAGCTCAAGATTGGTATCAGACTTTGCCCTTAAAATCCATCACTTCTTTTACTCAACTTTGCATCCTCTTCCAAGCCAGGTTCACTGCTTCAATCACACCTAAAAAGATTTTGACTGATTTATTAACCATTATCCAAATGGAATGCGAGAGTTTCAGGAAGTATATAGAGCGCTTTAACAGGGAGGGGATCCAAATTGCAGATCTCAACGAAGACATCGCCTATATGGAAACACTTTATGAAACTTCTAACATTGATATGAGAAAAGATTACTATCTAACCCTCCTCAAACAATCTGATCTTTGGTGGTGAAAATTGAAAATCACATTTGAGTCGATGATGGAATGAGGGATTTTGGGCAGAAACTAAAGGAGGGGGGCTCATCGAGAGGGTAAGGAGGCCAATAGGGAGGTTGCCAATATAGGATTAGTACAAATAATAAAGTGGGGGCAAAAAAGGTGATAGGTCAAATAGACCAGGGGCGATCAACAAATAGTTCACTCTATTGACAGTAGATCAGTCATGTGTATTAATATGGATCAAAGATACAGGTGAAAATATACAGTGGCCTAAAAAGATGCGTAGTTCTTCAGTAGGTTAAAGTGACAATAGCAAATAATGCGAATTTCATAAAGACAAGGGGCACAAAACTAATGAGCATTGGCACTTAAAAGAAGAAATTGAGAGGCTAATATGAAAAAGGACACTAGGGATTAGGCAGTTTGTTCATCATGATAAAGAAAGAAAGAGGAAGATCCTTAAAAAGAAATGAATAATGGGAAATCAAATAGAAAAGGTAGAGAAGTGAAATAGTGGGCCAGATTAATATTATATTTAGTGGGAGTTCTAGAGAAGATAGTTCCACCAAGAGAAAACTGGTAGTAAGGGACTTATACTCAGTGAGCGCATTAAGATCGGTGAGTAAAGTATTTAGTTCAGTTATCTTCTCTGATAAAGATAGTAGGGAGGTGATCACCCTCACAATGACGCCTTAGTGATCTCTAGGTGATTAAACAATTTCCTGGTTAGAAGAATGCTAGTAGATGATGAAAGTGCAGTTAATCTGATCACCCTAACTATATTTAAGAACATAGGAATAATAAAGAAGAATTTGAAACCTGTGGCAACCTATTTAGTGAGTTTGGATGGAAAAAAAGTACTAGTTGAAGGATGAGTAATGGAGGTGGAGTTAGGAAATGGGGATATTACGAAAGAAATACAAGCATAATTCATGGTGGTTGATATCTTCTTTGTATATAATGAAATCATTATAAGGCTGATCCTTTTTTACACCTGTGTAGTGATATGCACAAGATGTTTAATGATAAAAATCCCAACCTCTAGAGGGATAACAGTTAAGAAAATGCTAGGAAAACTTATTTTAATGCCTTGAAGGGAGTTTTTGCAACCCTATAGTCGAGTTGCTAGATAGTTCAGATGGAGAGATAAGGCAAAGCCTGAAGGCAAACTAAAGAAAATAGAAATCTCCCCATGAAAGGCTATATATATTGGGTCAATGCTAAAGAAAGAGATTGGTTCAGAGGTGACTAAGATCTTAAGGGAGAATCTTGAAGCTTTTGTCTAGAACACTAAGGATTTGGTAGGGGTTGGTAAGAAAGTAATAACATATAGGCATGTATAGACCCATCGGTCAGATCGGTGGTACAGAAAAGGAGAAAATACTCACCTAAGAAATAGTTTGCCATTATAGAAGAAATATGAAAACTTTTAGAGGCCAGGGTGATTCAGGAAGTATATTATCCAGAATGGTTGGTGAACGTTGTAATGGTCAATAAACTGAATGTCTCATTCTGAATATGTGTAGATTTTATAGATCTAAACAAGATTTCCCCTAAAGACAACTACTATGTGCAGAATATTGATTAATTAGTAGACTCTACAGTAGGATACAAACTTTATTCTTTTTTGGATGCTAAGGCAAGGTATCACTAGATTTAGATGCATGGATTGGACGAAGAAAAAATGTACTTTGTGACTGACCAAGGGATGTATTGCTACAGGATGATGCCATTCAGCTTAAAGAATGTAGGATGACATATTAGAGGTTAGTCAACCACATGTTCAAGGACCATATCGGCAAGAACATGGAACTATGTGTTGAGTACATGATCATCAAAATTAAAAGAGCAGAAGATCATCATGAGGATTTGGAAACTATTCTAAAAATTATGAAGTCTTATAACTTGAAGTTAAATCTTGAGAAGTGTGTATTTGGGGTCATATCAGGAAAATTCTTAGGATGCATGGTCTCAAAATGGGGATTAAGGTCAACCCTCAAATAATTAAAGTAATACTTAAGATAAACCCCTCCCACCTGTAAAAGATAAGTACAAAAGCTAAATAGGAGAATAGCTATTCTGGGACGTTTCATCTCATCTTTAGCCAAAAATTTTTAGCCATTTTCTAAGACATTCAAAACCTAAAAAATATTTCTAATGGATAGAGTAGTGCCAAAAGTCCTTTAAAAAATTGAAAAAGTTTTTAACTACTCCTCCTTTACTAAGTCACCTTTTACCACATGAGGACTTATACTTCTACCTATCTACAACAGCTAAAATAATAGTTGTAGTACCGATAAGGGAGGAATCAAGAGAGTAATATCCAACCTATGACATTAGTCGAGTCCTCTAAGATGCCGAACTGAGATACCCAACATTGGAAAAGCATGGCTTGGCCCTGCTCATGGCCACACAAATGTTAAGGCATCATTGTGAAGCTCATTAGGTGATCATCTGAACTGATATATCTCTGAGGAAGATCCTGCAAGAACTCAAGACATTGGGTATTCTCACTAAATGAACAGTGAGTATAGGATGTCTGGGTATAAAATATGAACCTAGAAAGTAATGAAGGGACAAATCCTAACAAATTTTGTTAGTACTGACCCGTAAAGCAGGTGAGCTGTTGAGAAAGAGAAGTGGGAAATGTTTGTTGATGGGACAGTCAGTGCAGAAGGATCAGGTGTAGGGATTGTGATTAAAGGACCATACAAAATAATCATCGAATATGTTATAAAGTTGGACTTCCTAGTTTCTAATAATGTGGTTGAGTACCAAGCTCTCCTAAAAAGCCTTTCTCTAGCTAAGGAAATTAGTCTAGAAAATTTGGTGATGTACAATGACTCATAGCTAGTGGTTGATCATTGACTTGGCAGTTACTTAGCAAAAGAAGAAACTTTAAAGAAATATGCCAAACTTGCACCATAAGCCATGAAAAAAGGAGATTAAATAGAAGGTAACTGGGTAGTGGTATGGACCCTTAGAATAAAAAATGAAAGAGTGGATGAGATCTCTAAATTTGTGGCCACTAGAAAAATTGATAGCTTAAAGAGGACTCCTATAGAAGTCAAGATATCTCCTACGAGAGAAGAACTAGTAATGCTAGTACAATGTGAGGATAGTTGGATGGAACTAATTGTCAGATATTTATCAGAAGGATCCCTCCCTGAAAAGAGATCAGAAATAAAAGGGTGATCAATAGAACAAAAAGATGTAACTGGTATGAGGGATATCAGTACCGATAATCTAAAACACACCCTTAGTTGAGGTGCATCCCAATCGAGGATGGAAACTATGTGCTAAGAGAAGTATATGAAGGGATATGTGCAGCTCATAAGGCATGTACCAACATCGCCAGAAAAGCCCTTCTTTTAGGGTATTATTGGCCTACTATGAAGAAAGATGCCAGAGAATTAGTTTGCTGATGCAAATAATATCAAGAGCATACACTTGTCCTAAGAAAGCCATCTAGGGAACTTGTACCTATTGGATGTGCTTGGCCCTTTCAGTAATGAGGCATCGATATTTTAGGCCTATTCCCGCCATCTATACGGTAGTTAAGTGGTGGCCATCAATCACTTCACAAAGTGGATTGAAATTGAGCCTTTGGCAAAGATTACCAATAGGAATATTACTAATTTTATTTGAAAGTCTATTGTTGTTTATAGGTTTGGAACTCCAAAAATTATAATCTCAAACAATGGTAAGTAGTTCAATTGTGCCCCATTTAAATCCTTTAGTAAAGGCCTGCACATCAATTTGCTATTCACCTTTGTAGCTTAACTACATACTAATGGGCAAACTAAAGTTACTAACCATGTTATCCTCCAACAGATAAAGAACAGGCTAGATGGCATAAAAGGGAAATAGGTAGAAGAATTGTACAGTGTACTTTGGAGTTATCGGACTACACCCAGAGAGGCTACTGGAGAAAGTCAATTTTCCTTATGTATGGCTCAGATGCAGTAGTTCTAGTGGAGATCAGATTACCAAGTTATTAGACAGAAAAATATGATAAAATTGATCAAGAGACTAAACTCTGAACTGACCTAAAATCAAACTTATGAAAAGGGAGTCTTTTATGGGCAACAAGTGCCTTAGTATCATAATCACCAAGTAAAAGGAAGATTTTTTTTTCAAGAATGAGACTTGGTCTTAAGAAAGGCAGAAATCACCAGAGGCAATGCAGGGATAGGAAACTTTAGCCTAATTGGGAAGGCTAATACAAGATCTCCATTATTACAGGATTGGAAGCATATCGTGGGATGTTGCCTGAACTCCCTTCCCTCACTCAAGGGAATTTTTGCCTTAAGGAAAGGCGATTAATTTTTAAGGAGTTCATAAAATGAGTTTCGATGCTCACGATCGGAACGGTTATCATTCGGAAAATTGATTTTGAAAAGGATTTAGGAGTCACCACCCTAATTTATTTTAAATGGAAAAATTAAGAAAAACCCAATTTATACTCAAATTCAATAATTTTGTAGTTAATTTATCCAATGATAAAAACACTAGTCTTCAAACCAAGTTGAATTCGAGGACTAGGTTTTTGGTTGAATAATCTAAATTTGGCTCTTAAGTTTAATTTAACTTAAAAATTAGTTTCATGAATTGCGATGATAAGATAATAATTAAAATGCAAGAGCATGACATAGTTATGAAATGCATGAGAAAATTCAAGAAATAAACATCCACAAGCCAAGAAGAGTGTTCTCTCTAGTCCTTCTGGATGCTAGAAGAACCATAGAATCGCTCATTGACTCTAAAACAATTAAATCAATTGAATACACTAATTATTTGGAAAATAAAAGGGGAAAGGTGATTGATTAAGATTTAGATTTGAGGTTTGGATTTAGATTCTAAATATGCCTACATTCCCTATTTAATGGGGATCAAAATTCATGTAGTTCATTCCACGATTTAGTGGAAGGGTTTATGGATTGATTGGATTGATTGATTTGATTTGGATTTATGGGTGAGAGAAAAAAGCTGATACCTTTGCTTTTAGCAGGCGGAGGGTTTTACCAAATCAAAGTTCTATTTTATCGGGACTGGATAATTAGATTGATTGGAGATTAATTTATTAATTAAAATGATTAATTAACTAATTAATGTGATAAAATGGATAGATGGATTAATTAATTAAGAAGATTAATTAATTAATTTGGATAAAGGGTGAATTTGAAAAAACAAATGATTAATTTGATTTTGAAAAAAAAAAGTGATTAATTAATTAATTAAAAGGATTAACTAATTAATTGAGTGATTAATTTTAATTTTAAGAAAAAAAGAGTTTTAGTTAATTAAAAAGATTAATTAACTTGATTAGGGTGAGATTAATTAATTAAAAAGATTAATTAATTAATTAGAGAGTGGTTGGAGGGAGAAGAAGAGAGAAATTAGAGGATAGCTATCAACTCTTACTCAAGGGATGAGTGAAATGAAGAAATAAAGAGGGTATTTATAGGAAAAGGGATGAGGGTAATTTAAAAAGTGAAAAAGTGAAAGATCAAAAGGATAAGACTAAAAATGCTAAAAAGATCATGCTAGAGGGGCAAAAAAGGAAAAAATCAATGGCATCGCCTTACTAGCTCTATGTGAACACTAAATTTTACACCCTTTAGTATGCCTTTGAACCTTAGAAGCAATTAGACTCAGTGAACATACCTCAAGAAGTCAAAAACTCTCAAAATGGGAAAATTGGAAAAATTAAAATATGTCTTTTTGATATTAAAACCCTTTCAAATCATCTGGGACTGAATAACGTATATGATTCAACTAGAATCATAAAAAACGGATGAGAAACTAGCAAGAACGGGTAAAATGGACGAAAACAGGCTCGTTGCTGCAAAGCTCAATGTCACTGCTATAAAAGCCTCTGCGGAGCCACAGAGAGCTGTGCTGTAATGCCACAGAGAGCTCTATGATGCCACAAAGCCCTTTGCAGCAACTCCGACAAATTCTCCTATTTTCACAATCCCACATCGGAATTTCAGTGTTTTCCTCCTCCAATCATCCTCCTATATATAGAGGACCTCTCTATACTTCAAAAGACCAACTCTAGAGCTTGAAGAGCATAACTTCAAGCAAACCACTTTGCATTTGCTCCTTGCTTTGCAAAGCAAGTTGGGAGCTTTCTCCTTGATTCCTACTCAACTAGTTAAAGGCTTTCCGCCTGGCTGTTTAAGGCAAGTCTATTGCCTAAGGCTCGTGTTGGAAGATTTCTCCTTAATTCCTATTTGACTAGTTAAAGGCTTCCTACCCACCTATTTGAGGCAAGTCTATTGCTTAAGGCTCATGTCTGTCATCCAAAGCTTGCCACTGCCCACCATGTAAGGCTCATGTCCCTCATGTGGAGAAGGTGGAATTGTGATTTGATTATCAGCTCCATCCGCCCTATGTCCCTAAGCCACGAAAGCGCAAGGTAAGATTCTTTTCCTTTACTTTTCCTTTGTCTAAGGTTCCTTGCCTCTCTTAGTTAGTTAATTAAGTTGATTCACCTAGGTTGCTAGCTAATCAATTCAGTAGTCAATTAGGTTAACTAATGTAATCAATCAAAACATGATAAAGTGGTTAGGTTAAACCAACCCCTTCCCTAAAAGGGAGAACTGCGTGGGTTCTGATTCCCATATGTAGGCATGCTTGGTTCAAGTATCGAATCTAATTAAAACTAACCAACTCTCTCCCCTATCACCTTTTTCATTTGCTTTTACTTTATTTTCTTTTTGCTTTGTTATTAGGCTTAGTTTGTGGAATGTGTAACTTTCCTAGAACCCATAAGGGCTAGAGAAGGTATTGATATGATGCAAAATGGCATAACCAAACTAACAATATCTTTACTTATTTTGTTTGAATGCATGCATGTTTTATGTTAATTTTCTATACTAGGGTGTGTTTGATCTTTTGTTTGAGTGTTATAGGATAATATTAGTGTAAGAAGATGATTTTGATTGAAAATAAAAGCTAAGGACCAAAATAGAACCAAGTGCCAAGCTTACGAGCAAAAACAAGCCAATGAATAGGATGTGCCGACTCGTGATAGAAGCCAACCATGCCGACTCATGACAGAGAAGGTGGTTACTATAACCTTTCAAGGCACCCTTTCATTTTGACACCTTTTTCAAAGCGGCACTTCATGGGACACCTTAAGACTTATAAATACTTAGATTTGGCTTTATTTTGGGGGAGAGATGCTATTGTATTAGATAAGAAAAACTTACTTAAAATCCTTATAAACACCTTATTAGAATTAAGTACTTGGTTTGTATCAAGTGTCCTTCCAAAAGGCACTTCAAGTTCAAGAATTGTGCAAGTCATTTCCTGAAGAATAAAGGAGTTTTCATTCATCAATCTTTCTTCCTTTCTTCTATTTTTACTTTACTATTCAATAATGAATGCTTGCATTATTTCTATGTTATATTTTACCATGTACTTAGTCTAATAGGTTATTAGAATTGCAATGATGAATTAATTTTATAAACTACATTCTTAATATGCATGAATGATTTAGTTTCAATTGAGTCTTACATTATGTTATGTATGCTTGATCACCGTATATAACTTGTTAATCATTTTGTTCACAATGAGAGTTGGGACATTTTGGTGGAAATGCAATTGAAATTACTCAAAGGATAGGAAAGTACCTGGAGACAATAAATCCACTTTGAGGGTTAAAGAATTGGCATGGAACTTAATAGTTTTTGTTTATCTCTATAATGTCATGAGAGTGCTTGTAGACTCTAAATGAAAATACCCTTAATTGATAATGAGAGTTGCTTTTAAGGAATGTTGGTCATATTCTCCAATCATTACATGTGTTCATATGTTGTTAACTTTTATAGTTCAAAATTAATTTTGAATTGTAATTCTAATATTCATTGCTTATTATTATTAATTAAAGTAATAATAAAACCTTAGCATTTTAGATTAGATAGAATAAATCAATATCTTTTGTTTGTTGTCTGCCTATCCATCTTAGTAATTACCCGATTAATATAAAATTGCTCCAAATTCCCTAGAGTTCGACACCCTACTCACTTTATACTTAGTCTTAGAGACTAGGGTATTAAATTTGACCCACACCAGGTATCCCCTAAGTTTGGGATTTTTATTATAATGTTAACTTTCTTTTGAATTTTACTTGTGTATTTACTTTATTATTGATTGAATAATCATGCATATTATAACTTGTTCATGCATTTTAAACTATTCATGGAATATATTTTAAGTTACTCTTATATTAATTGGCCAAACTTATTTTGTTAGAGTAAACCAAAAACCTAGTCCCCAGATCCTCTTTGGTTTCGAGGCTAGTGATCTTTTTTCCTTTGGGTAATGATTGAGTAAAATGGGTTTTTTTTCCTTATTTTTTCCCAAATAAAAATAAATTAAAGTGGCGACTCTAAGAAACAATTTTCAAATCTATTAAGGATAAGCCTAAGGGCTTCCCTGTGAGTTCTTTTCCAAATGAGCATTTTGATTCCCTTTAGCATATTGGATCAGTGCTCGGGCAAGACCTTATAGTTGGTAACTTCACTATGGACTAAAATGTCTTTTAATAAAAGGAAAAAATAAGTGGACTACTAATTGGTTTAAAAATAGTTTGGCCTTTTAATATGATTGTGACTTTGCATGCATTACTTGCATAGGCTCTTTGCAATTCAACCTAGTTTTAGGAAAATAATGAATAGTGAGTAGCATCGAATGGGTAACCCTCTTTAGGTCTATTCACCGATAGTGAAATCATCCACCCTGCAATGAATCCTTTGATCCTTTCAAAGGTGTAACGAACATGCACGTACTATTGGATCCATATAAGGCTCCTTGACTCATATGTGGTTAGGTATATCGTTGCTCTAGTGTGATGGATACCCTGTACAAGCCACCCTTACCCTATCATATAATAAACCTAGATCCTAACCTTAGGTTCTATATACCATAATTAAAACCTTGCATCTTTGCATTCTCATGAAATATTTTCCCCATGCATATCATGTATTCATATTTTATAACAAAACATGCATTCATCTCAAGTCTAGGTCAAACCTTGAACTAAAGAAGGATCAAATATTCTTACCTCCATTCAAATACCTTCCCCATAAATGCTCTCATCTATACCCCCATCACCTTATCTAATAACCCTTAAACCATTACCTTGAACCTTTGACCTAAACACCATTATCCCTTTACTCTAGCCCTTAACCCAAGCATTTGCACCCTTAAACCCTAAACACACTCACTTTTAACCCAACCACCTTCGCCCCCACAAACCTAAAATCATCACTTTGACCTTCAATCCTAAACATCTCATCCTAGCTGTTATCTTAAACATCATCACCTTAGCCACATACCTTAAACACCTCACCTTAACCTTATCCTAAATACCAAACACTTAAACCTCACACCTTAAATGTAAACCTAAACCACCTTCCATCTTTGGACCTTAAACTATAAGCTCATAACCCTAAAATCCATATCCAACCCTAAAAACTCTACTACCTAACCATAAGCCTAACCCACAGCCTCTATCCTTATTAAAAAAAAAAAAAGACACTTTAGGTTCTTCATACCAAAACCATTATCTTGATCTTACCCCTGGTTCAAAATCAAACCTACTATTTTTAAGACTAACACATATGGCCCAATACCTTTAAAACTAGCATGTTACCTTTAAGCCCAATAACTTTGGCCCAACACACTACCTTAAACTTAATACCTTTGATCCTACCCTAAACCCAAAACATTTTCCCCATCTCACCTTAAACTCAAAAAATGGTTGGCTCATGACATAATAAGGAAACATTTTCTCTAAAGATCTGTATGCCTATGCCTTCACCACCTTTTCTATTCCATACTGGTCACTTACCCTTTCATTTTGATTTAGAGGTATCAATGGTTAATCTGCTTGACATGGCTTCCCTGACCACACTTGTGACCAAACTCCTTAAGAAGCAAGAAGTGCATTTCCAAGCTATCCTAACTGCTCAACAAGCCCAATTCGAGGAACAAAGGCAATTCATTATAAAAGAAGTTTGGGATATGATTAACCAAGCTAGCCTTAATCATCTTAACCCAAACCTTATCTTGAACCAATCCAACCCTAGCCCAAATTTGAGCCAAACTAACCCGTATCTAAACTAAGTTGGGGAAGTTTTATATTATCTAAACATTAGAATGGTCATATAGAAACTTGAAACTATGGAGAAAACTATTAAATCCCTAAAGCACAATAGTGACCTAATTGATGTGGTAGTTTAACCTTATTCCCTAATGCCAAGCTTCCTTCTAAATTCAAAATGCTTGAACTAGAAAGATTTGATGGAACCACATTCCTTAAGACCTATCTAAAGATATATGTGGGGGCAATGAAACCTTTGGGACTTAGTGATGAGCTCCTTGCTCGACTGTTCCAACAATCACTAATTGGTGCTACCAGGAGATGGTTCCTTTAACTATACAAGAGCCAAAAAAGGACATGGGATGGTATCTTTCATGCCTTTGTCAAGTAGTATCATTACAATGGTGAAATGAATATCACTAGGCATAACTTAGAAATTACCAAGTAGCTTCCAGAGGATTCATTCTCAATGTTCCTTACAAGGTGGAGGGCTAAAGTTGCTCAAATGGTAAACAAATCAATAGAGCAAGAACAAGTGGACATACTTATCTAGAACATACTTCCAGCCTACCGAGTCTACTTGTTAACCCAATACCTACCCACTTTCAAAACTTTGGTTGCAACTCTATCAAAGGTTGAAGATTGCATCCAAAGTGTATCATTTCAAATCTGCATTCCCCATCACCGACTTGAATAATGATGAAGAACCCAAACCCAATTCAACCCCACCTTATCTCAGCCCCAAGTGGCATGACATGAAAGAGTTTAAATTCAGCTAATCTGATCTGTCTAAGATTGAATTCTAAGTCTGAGTTCAAGTCTACATCTAAATCTCAAAGTCTGAGTCTAAATTTGAGTCTGGGTCTGTCACCTTATTTTCTTTTTTTTGTGTATTTTTCATCGATCATGTTAGTTTGATTTTTGTTATCTTGTAATAAAAATTTTCATTGTAATAAAACATCCACATTTTTTTTAATTATTTATAAACTTATCTTTCTTATTTTAAACATGGATGTGCTTCGCCAAAAAAAGAAAAAGAGAAAAGAAAGAAAGAAAAAAAAAAGAGAAAAAGAGAAATGAACAGTCAATTTCTTTAGCCATTACAGCTAGCACATGTTAGAATTAAGGTGCCATCAACAATTGCTTTGCCAACTCCTAACCAAAGAAGGTTAAGAAATAGACCTCTCATCAAATAGTTGAAGTATAAAATCAAACAATACACCTCAACAAGTGGCAACAAGTTCGTCAAATCTAAAATTCAAAGGTTAGAGCCCTTCAAAGTGAAGAAAAGCAGCAAATCATGGTGGAATGTCTTCTCCCAAATTTTATTATTCCAAGTTCACTAAGTGAAATCCAAAAGGGTGGCTTAGGCTAAACTTAAAGCTAAAAAAGAAAAGAGAAAGAGAGAGAGAGAGAGAGAGAGAGAGAGAGAAAGCTCATCCTAGTCATATTCCTTTGTATCATTCAAAGTTTGTCAAATCATCTTCAATCAATCTGTCTCGTCTCAAGTCTTCAAAGTCATCCTTCCTCATTAGAGGCTCATTCTTTAAAGTGATATTGTCTTCTATGCCTTTATCTCATAGTGGGGGCATATCCTTTTGTAAGACTTTGCTGAGGGGGATTGAAATGCTCTTTGGGAGAAACTCCACAATTAAAACTTGCTGTGAGTTTAGAAAATTGAGTTTTGTAATTTGTTGTTTGTGAAAGGGAGTCGCCACTTTAATTTACTTATTTTAATTGGGAAAATTAAAGAAAAACCCAATTTGATAGACTCCAAAAAATGTTTGATTTATCCCAATGGAAAAGCACTAATCTGCGAGTGACCAAAGAGGGCTCGCGGATTAGGTTTTGGTATTTACACAAGTTAAGAAAATATTATTTTCTTTAGTTTGGCTAAAAGTTACAAAATAACTCTAAAAAAAGTAATTTTAGTGTATGCATGAATATGAGTAAAAATGATGAATGAAACAGTTATAGATGATAATGTGAGATGATAGTTATAAATAAATAAGTAAAAATGAATCTTACTTAATTATTACAAAATCAAAATGAATGAAATAAAGAGGATCTTTCCTCTAGCCCTTATGGGTATTAGAAAGAGCACATGTTCTTCAACTAAATTAAAAAAAGAAACAAAAAGAATTGAAAATAAATAACAAATATAAAAGGGAAAATGTTATTGAAAATGATTTTGGAGTTGATGCCTTAGAGACAACATACCTACGTATCCTATTGAATAGGAATCAAATCCCACGCAGTTCTTCCTTCTTGTGAAGGAGGGGTTTTGGAAAAATTTTTGGTTTGGTTTATTAATTTAATTCTAATTTTTAAATTAATAAATTTTAGATCTTCTCTATTTTAGACCTAAAGAGAATTCTAGATCTGAGTTTAGAATTTTAGAAAATGGAAAAAAGAAAAGGAATTATGCCTTCACTTTCCTTTACTTTTGGATGAATGGAGCGAGCTTAACTCCAGATCTAAGCTCCACCTTGGGTTTAAGAACCTCGAAGTTGAACCTTAAACAGCAAAAGGTTAGCAAAAACAGAATAATAAATGCAAATTAAAGAATTTGAAATGATAACCTTTTGTATCAAATTTCAAAGAGAATTTTTAGCATAAAAAGCAGAGCAATAGAGGTTAGTTTCTACCCTAGAAATCATCCCAAATGAGCTTAAAGGAGGCTCTATTTATAGAGCTTTTGACAAGGCACCGTCGGATGCAAGGCGGCATAGGTGCCGGAGATTTTTGGTGCCACCTTACTGCTGGTATGCCTAGCATGTCGTTTGTGCTGCTGGTACACTGCACATGCCACCCATTGTGGTGGCACACCTAGCGTGTTGCCGACTCTCTGGTTCAACATAATTTTGCACTATTTTGGCCAATTTTAGTCCATTTCTGATCCGATTTAAGCCTAGTTTGATTATATGGATTTGTAATAAAAAAATCAGTCATCTGAAGGTGAAAGATTTAGAAAAATTATTTTTTCAACAGAGCGCTGCCCCCTTGACCCCTATCTGCTAATCGGCTAGTGGGACTGCCATACTGGCTCTGCATAGTGCACTAATCTTAACAAGTGTCAAGCTACAGCTGAATCCCAATGGTGCAATTTTAAGGGTACACAGCTGCTCCCTCATTAAAATTGGCTTTGAGCAAAAGGTGATTCTGATGATAGTGAACCTTAGGAAGAGATACCATGTCGGACTCTAGGTTTGTGCTCATGACATGTCAGATTTTGGCTTATGTCAGATTTTGAGCTATACCATGTTAGACTTTGGGCTTGTGATATTTGCTTGTGTTTGTCATTCATGAGGGCATTCATGCTTTGTGCAAATTGAACCTTGTGAAGGATAAACATTATAAGATTATGAACCATTGGGATGGGGCCCCTAGGATAAATGAGGTTTTGTCAATGGCTATTGGTTTGACCTTGATGTTGCACATAAGAATGGTCTTAGAGAATTCAATTAAAGTTATCTATCCAGCCTAAATGTTGGAGGTAAAGATGGTTTTGGTGAATTTCAATCAAGGATATCCATCCAGCCTAGATTTTATGATTTAGAGATTTGGTCCACCTAGAAAGGGGAGATTTAGGGATTCAAATAGTTTTAGCAAGGCTACCTCTTTGATCCTACTATTAGGGAGATTGTGATCAAAGTTATCTATTTGGCTTTGATATTTAAGAGGAAATCTATTTGTTTGGCTTTGGTGATTGGTAGGATTGAGATCAAAGTTATCTGTTTGGCTTTAGACGGATTGACATTGCACTAGTTAGCTTGAAAGGCTTAGTCAAGCATGGCATTTTGGGATCAGATTGAATAACCAGTTTAGGGTCTTATCATATATGAGGCTGCTTGGTCACTGGTTATCAGTTTGACCTAGGAAGAAGTCACTTTAGGAAGTTAAACCAAGTATGGTTGGAAAAAGTCAGGCTGGGTGATGTGATGTAAAATGGTATGGATTTAGTGTTATTTCAAGTGCATTTTAATTGCTTTTTAGGTATATGTTTAGTATATTATAATGAATTTTGTGTTTTATTCCCTTAATATTTATTCTACTAACATTTTCTCAAGATTTCTCCTTAATCTGGTGGTTTTGAGAGTATTTTATAAGTTTTAGTAGGTTATGGGAAGTATTGGAGGTTCCTAGAAGAGTCAAATATAAAAAGACATCAAATTTTGGAATTCACTAGTGCTGAGTCATCACCAAGTGTGCTGACTCAGCACCAATGGCTGCTGTGCTGAGTTGTTGAGTAGAGGATGAGTTGGTGCCGAGTTGGCACACACCAAAAGACAGGATTCTTCACGAATAGTCTGTAATGTTTTGGTCATAACTTCCTCTACACAACTCGGATCAAAACAATTCAAGAGGCTATGGAAAGCTGATAAAAAGGCCTACAACTTTCATGAAGACCTCAAAGTCTAATTTTGCCATCTGAATTGTCCAAAACCTTAAAGTTTCTGAAGTAGTTATTAGGTGATTTTTCACAAAGTGTTGCATTTCTTCACAAGCAGTCTATAATGTTTTGGTCATAACTTCCTCTACACAACTCAGATTAAAACGATTCAAGAGGCAATGGAAAGCTGATAAAAAGGCCTACAACTTTCGTGAAGACCTCAAAGTCTAATTTTGCCATCTGAATTGTCCAATATGTCCTTGACATTTTTGAAGCAGTTAATAGGTATCCTTTCACGAAGTATTGCATTCCTTTATGAAATGTTATGACTTTTAACTATTCAAAGCCTTTAAATAGTTGAAGTTTCTTCTATAAAAGACATCTAGAAAATCATAATACAAGTAGAGAGTATTGTATTAAGAAGAAAAAGAGAGATCTTACAAGTTTTAGCATTTTCAAGTACAACACTTTGGGAAACTATTCTTCTATCAAGGCTTCTAATCTTGAAAAGGGCTAGTAAAAGATTTCTATAACTTTTTTCTTTACTTAATCTATTTTATTTCTTGATGATTGAATGTTTAACTTTCTTTTTATAAAATATCTAACGATGCACCAAGGCTAAAGTACTTATGGTTAGAATTGCAATGCAAATTTAGTCTATGAACTTCATGTTGATATTTTGTTAATGAATGATTGATTTGGCTTCAATTAAGTTCTTAATAGTTGTTGTATATGCTTGATCACCATATGTAATATGTTAGTTAAGAATTTGCAATGAGAATTGGAATTCTTAATGGAAAAGTAATTGATGTCACTTAAGTTAAAAGATTAATTAGAATATACTTCTAAAGGGATAAAAAGAATTAACATTGAACTTCATAGTTTTTGTTAACATTTACATTGACATGAGAGTGTGTGTAAGTCTATTCAAAAATACCTTTAATTGACTTAGAGATAAGCTTTTAAAGATTTTGTGTTAATTCTCCAATCAACTCATTCATAATCTTATTTTATATACATGTTAAAAGTTCATTGATTTAAATTTAATTTGTAATTCTAACTTGTTCTTTTTCTAGAAATTGTTTAATAACTTTGAATTATTTAGAGTTTAGTGATTTGTAGTTAAATTAGTAGTTAATTAGTTATTATTCTTTACCTATTCATCTTATTATTTGTTCAGTTAATAATAAATTCATCATTTTTCCCAGTGTTCGACCCCTTGCTCATCCTATATTTAGTCATAAGGGCTAGGGTATAATAATTTTCCCACATCACTGGGCTTAGGTAGATTCGGCTTGGGAGAAGGTTTGGTTTGAGGCTAAATTGGAAAACTTGACTAGGAGGGTCAAGTCTTTGGAGATGATTAGGTCAAAAGGCTAGGTCAAGTTTTGAGGAAGGTCAATTTGTCAAGCTTATCTCCAAAAAAGTTCATACGGGAGTCTTTGGTCTGGTCTAGCAATTAGCTTGGTTAGTTATGGCCTTTTGGTTTGGCTTTAGAGGAGATCATCTTGAAAAGCTAGGTCAGGTTTAGCCTTGGTTAAGGTCATTTTGAAGCTTAGTCTTGTTTGGCTTTGTAAGAGATTTGATTAGATGCCTGGTCAAGTTATGGCCTTTTGGTGAGTTCATTTGAAAGGCTTGGTCAGTGTTAGAGAGAACAGGCTAGGATGCTAGACCTAGAAGGTTAATCTTGGCTTAGAAGAAAGGTTAGGCTAGGAAATTAGTTTGGAAGGCTTAGTCAGATTTTGCCTTAGAAGAGATCATGGGTTTCATAAATGAGGGCTTTTTAAGAGTGGGCTTCATAATGAAGGCTTTATAGGAGCAGGCTTCATGGTGAAGGCTTTTCAAGAGTGGGCTTTATAGTGAAGGCTTTTGGTTTTAGGCTTCATAGTGAAGGCTTCTAAATTTGGGCTTCTTGATGAAGGCTTTTAGATTTGGGCTTCATGGCGAAGGCTTTTTAGGAGAGGGCTTCATAGTGAACGCTTTTAAATTTAGGCTTCTTGATGAAGGCTTTTATATTTAGGCTTCATGGCAAAGGCTTTTGGTTTTGGGCTTCATGGTAAAGGCTTCTAGGTATTGAGGATAGTTTTCTACAAGGGTGCCTTAGATGGTTAGCTTTGGCTCAGGTATGGTGCTGCAAGTTTTGATCACAAGGATACTATAGGCTTATGGATAGGGGTTTTCCCTTTAACATGGTTGCATCAGAATGGTTTATAGGCTTTAAGGATCTCAAGGATTATGTTTTTGCCAATGAGGCTTAAGCTTTGAAGGATCATGAGATGTTTGTTAAAGAGGTATGAGATGGGCCTTAACTAGTTCAAGTCCTTCTTAACCAACTTGAGGATGATAGGCTTTAGGAGATATGCCTTGATTTATGGTTTTGCCAAGGAAACTAGATTCAAAGATGATGAGTCTTGAGAGACTTGGGATTTTTGGTTCTGCCAATGATGAGATTTTGCCAAGAAAAGGGTGGTACATGGCTTGAGATTGACATGATGGTATGATTGCCAATAAGGCTTGGGATGGAACAGTATAATTTCATAAAGTTTGAAAATGGTTTAAAGGTAGGTTGAAACTTTTGAAAAGAATCATGGAGGTTGTATGGGTTTTGTTTTTATAGCATGAATCATAGAAAAGAGCAAGTGAAGCTTTTCTTATTGTTTGAGATTGAAGAGACTCTTGAAGTGACACTTAATTTATTGACTGGATGTAAATGACCGCATTCGTTGAAACAAAAAGCCCTTAGGAATGGTTAAGGGCTAGTAGAAGAAGACAACTTGGGGATCATGTTCCCAAATAAGAGATAAGAATATGAAAGTGGGAAATGTGAGGGATTGTGCCTTAGCTTTTTGAGCTAAGCGACAAGACATATGGATAACAAATGACAACCTAGGAAGAAATGCCCCCATTATAGGATAAGGGCATAGAAGATTGTATATTCTTAGAGAATGAACCTCTAATGAGGAAGGATAACTTTGGAAACATGAGATAGGTTGAATTAATTGAAGATGATTTAACAACTTTGGACATAAGGGGAGATGACTTAGATGAGCTCTCTCTCTCTCTCTTTTTCTCAGCTCTAACTATTGCCTTAGCCGCCCTTTTGGATTTTCATCTTAGCGAGCTTAGATTAATGAAATTTGGGAGAAAATATTCCACCACGATTTGAGCTACTACTTTGAGGGGCTCTGGCCTTTGAATTCTGGATTTGACAAAGGTCTTCTCTAAACTTGTTGCCTTTTGTTGAGGTGTATTGTTTGATTACCCAATGTGTAATAGGTAATTCTATTTGATTTGCTATTTGTGCTTTAATTGTTTTGATCTTAGGAGTTGGTGAAGCGATTATTGATTTGAGAGAACGAGGACACCTCAAATTTTGATCTATGCTAATTGTGGTGGATTTAATCTTTACTCCTCTTTTCTTCATTTTTTTGATTTTCTTTTTTCTCTTATTTTTCTTTTTAAGGCTCATCCATGTTAGACTAAACAAGGAAATGCATAAATAATGAAAAGAAAATATAGATGCATTACCGTAAAGGAAACTTTATTGCTAGATGACAAAAAGAAACCATTATGGTCGATGAGAATACAAAAAAAAATAAGATGATGGACTCAGAATCAGACTTGGACTTAAACTCAGGTTTAGACTTGGAATTCAATCTCCAATAGGTCAGACTAGTTGAACTTGAATTACTTTATGACATGCCTTCTAGGGCTGAGGTAAGGTGGGGTTGAGTCGGACTTAGATTCCTCATCACTATTCAGGTTGGTAGTGGGGAATTCAACTTGAAATGATGTACTTTGGATGCAATCTTCAACTTTTGATGCAGTTGCAACCAATGCTCTGAAGGTGGGTAAGTATTGTGTTAACAAGTGGGCTTGATAGGTCGTGAGTAGATTCTTGACAATGATATCCACTTGTTCTTGCTCGGTTGGCTTGTTTACCATTTGAGCAACTTTAGCCCTCCACCTAATAAGGAACATAGAGAAGGACTCCTCTGAAAGTTTCCTTATGGTTTCTAAATCCCTTCTTGTAATGTCCACTTCAATATTATAATGGAACTATTTAACAAATGCCTTGCAAATGTCCTCCTAAGTCTATTTTGGGGTGTCATCTAAGTTAATAAACCATCTTAGGGCAGTATTAGTAAGGGTTTGCTGAAAGAGTTAAGCAAGAAGCTTATTGTTGATACTAAGGGGATGCATTACCCCTATATACATCTTCAAATGGATCTTAGGGAAAGTAGTACCATCAAATTTGTCCAAATTCGTCATCTTGAACTTTGATGGTAACCGGGTATTGGGGAAGACGCTTAATGAACTTGTATCAACCATGCCTTCCCTCTTCTTTAGACTTTTTACTGACTTCTCCATGGCTTCCAGTTTGAGTAGGAAGACTTTAAGCCTAGGATTACATATGGTTTCCCTCCCTTAGGAAGGATCTAGTAGAAATGAGGTGATTTGTTTTTGTTTAGTGGGTGTTAAATAGGAGAGAGTGTTTGTTTAAAGGATATTAGGTAAGGGAAGTGATGGAGAGGTTAGCTTGATAGAGGAAGTAGAAGCATAGGCTTGAACTAATGCCAAATTTTGGTCTAGGCTGAGTGAATTTTGGAGAGTGGGATTTGGGGTTTAGTTTATGCCAGCTTGACTTAGCATGTCTTGGACATCATTTAGTATGGCCTCCCCTTGGGCATGTAATTAAGCCTAAATTTGGGCCGTTTGTCTCTTGAACCTCTCTTCTTATTGCTCTAACAATTTGACCAGAATCTTATTCATGGCATCTTTATCGAATCTAGTGGACATCTTGGCAACCTTTGGAAAGGGAAAAGGAGCTGGGTTAGTATCAAGCTTTAGAAAAGATGGTTATAGTGGGGTATGACAAACCAAGAACCTTAGGTTTAATGGCAATGGATGATGGTGTCTTATGGTTAGGTTGACGGTGTATGGGGACCGATGAGGGTAGAGGTGTGTGATGTTAACTAAGTAGGTATTTAACTAGGGGAGCTAGGTTAGATTTTAGCTTGGAGGAACCAAAGTTTAGTTAGGAAGGCTAGGTTAGAGTTTAGCGTCAAATAATTGGGTTTGCAATTTATGGATGGTTTAGTATAGGCTTAAGGATAGAAGGACCATGGGTTTTTGTAATTGGGTTATAGATGTACCATGGATTTGGAGGTTTGGCGACAATTGGATAATGGGTTTAATTGGACTGAACCATAGGCTTAGAGGGACCATGGGTTTGGATAGTACTATAAAAGATGAAGCCAAGTTAGCGTTTAGTTTAGGCAAGGATTGAGGATAAGAGTAAAGTTAGGTCAGTGTTTAGCTTTGGTAAGGACAATGAAAGATGAAAGCTAGGTTAGTGTTTAACTTGGGTAACAGTTATACAAAATAGGGCTAGGTCAGTATTAGCTTGGATAAGGATTGCGGATAAGGATGAGCGTACCATAGATGGGTTTATTTTTATTATGAGTCTTGGATTTTGACCATGGGTTTAGGTGGACCAATGGGTTTTGGGTTTTGACCATGGGTTTAGGTGGACCATAGGCTTTGATTTTTGACCATGGGTTTAGGTGAACCATGAGCTTTGGTTTTTGACCATATGTTTAGGTGTACCATGGGTTTAGGTGGACCAATGGGTTTTAGATTTTGACCATGGGTTTAGGTGGACTATGGGCTTTAGGTGTTGACCATAGGTTTAGGTGGACTATGGATTTTGGGTTTTGACCATAGGTTTAAGTGGACCATGGGCTTTGGGTGTTGACCATGGGTTTAGGTGGACCATAGGTTTTGGGTGTTGACCATGGGTTTAGGTGGACCATAGGCTTTAGGTTTTGACCATGGGTTTAGGTGGATCATGGGCTTTAGGTATAAAGATGTTTGGATAGGTTTTTGACTCCACACAAGGTTCAAGATATGCATGCATGTATGCATGAAAAGGTTTCATGATAATGAATGTTTGGATAGGTTTTTGACTCCACACAAGGTTCAAGCTATGCATGCATGTATGCATGAAAAGGTTTCATGATAATGACATACCAAGTTTAGTATTATGGTGCATACCATCCTAAAGGAAAGTTTTATAAGTCATTACATGAAAGGGTTAGGGTGGTTTAAAGGGGACCTATCGCACTAAAGATGTGATATAACTAATCACATGTGAGACAATGAGCCTCATATGGATACAATGGTACGTGCATACTCATTACACCTCTAAAAGGATTAGAGGATACATTGTGGGCTGAATGATTTCACTATCGGCAAGCAAACCTAAGGAAGGTTGTCCACTCGATGTTACTTTCTATCCTTTGTTTTCCTAGGAAGCTAGGTTTTTTGGACAAGAAGTTTGATGTAGTGATGCATGAAAAGAGTTATTTCACATTTAAAGCCAAACTTGGTATTTTACCAAAAGTAATCCACTTTATCTTTTATTTGAAAAAGATTTCTAGTCGCTAATAGAGTCGCCAATTGTGAGGCGTCACTCGAGCACCAGTTCAATTCGTTGAGGGGCATTAAAATGCTCTTTAGGAGAAACTCCATGATTGGAACTCACTGTGAGTTCAGAAAATTGAGTTTTGTAATTTATTGTTTGTGAAAGGGAGTCACCACTTTAATTGACTTATTTTAATTAGGAAAATTAAAGAAAAACCAAATTGATTGACCCCAAAAATGTTTGATTTATCCAAACAAAAAAGCGCTAATCCGCGAGTGACCAGAGAGGGCTTGGGGATCAGACTTTGGTATTTACACAAGTTAAGAAAATATTTTTTTCTTTAGTTTGGCTAAAAGTTGCAAAATAACTCTAAAAAAGGTAATTTTAGTGTACGCATGAATAGGAGTAAGAATTATGAATGAAACAGTTATATATGGTAAAATGAGATGACCGTTATATATAAATAAGTAAAAATGAATCCTATTTAATTATTATAAAATCAAAATCAATGAAATAAAGAGGATCTTTCCTTTAGCCCTTAAGGGTACTAGGAAAAGCACACGTTTCTTAATTAAATTAAAGAAAGAAACACAAAGAATAAAAAATAAATAACAAATATAAAAGGGAAAAAAGTTTTGAAAATGATTTTGGAGTTGATGCCTTAGAGACAGCATGCCTATGTATCCTATTGAATAGGAATCAAACCCCATATAGTTCTTTCTTTTTGTGAAAAAGGGGTTCTAGAAAAAATGTTGGTTTAGTTTATTAATTTAATTTTGATTTTTAAATTAATAAATTTTAGATCTTCTCTATTTTAGACTTAAAGAGAATTCTTGATATGAGTTTAGAATTTTAGAAATGAAAAAAAGACAAGGAATTACATTTTTGCTTTCCTTGACTTTCGGATGAATGGGGTGAGCTTAACTATGGATCTAAGCTCTACCTTGGATTTAAGAACCTTGAAGTTGAACCTTAAACAGTAAAAGGTTAGCAAAAACAGAATAATAAATGCAAATTAAAGAATTTGAAATGACAGCCTTTTAGTATCAAATTTCAAAGAGAATTTTATCATAAAAAGTAAAGCAATAGAGGTGAGTTTCTGCCCTAGAAATCATCCCAAATGAGGTTAAAGGAGGCTATATTTATAGAGTTTCTGACAGGGCACCGCCGAATGTCAGGCAGCATAGGTGGCGTACTAGAGAACTGAGCGGCACCGACGGCATGCTTGTGCCGCTTTATTATGGCATGCCTAGCATGTTGCCTATGCTGCTGGCATGTTGTGCGTGCTACCCAATGTGAGGGCATGCTTGGCGCGCCGCCGACTCTCCAGTTCAACCTGATTTCACACCGTTTTGGTCGATTTTGGTTCATTTTTAATCAGATTTGAGCCCAGTTTGATTCTATGGATTCATAATAAAAAACTGATCATCTAAAGGTGAAAGATTCAGGAAAATTATCTTTTAACAGGGCACTGCCCCCTTGACCCCTGTCTGTTAATTGGCTAGCAGGATCGTTGTACTGGCTCTGCATAGTGTACTAATCTTAACAAGTGTCAAGCTGCGGCTGAATCCCAAGGGTGCAATTTTGAGGGTTCTCACCTTCTAGGTAGTCATCATCTTTTATTGATCTATCTCATCGCTTAGCTTAAAGATTTTAGGCACAATCTCTCACATTACGAGTCTGTTAAGTTCCTATATTCAATTGGGAATATGATTCCTAAGTTGTCTTTTCTCACCAATCCTTCAGCTACTCCTTAAGGCACTTCCTTTTAGCTAGTATTTTATCTACGTTCAAGCTAATAGAGTGTCACCCCAAATGTCTCTTCAATCTCAAAATAATAATTTTAGCTTGGCTTGTTTTTTTTCATGAATCATGCTGCAAATAGCAAAATCATACAACCTCCTGACCCTTTTCAGACTTCCCAACCCACCTTTGAACCATTCCTAAAATTTAATATATACCATCCTATCCTTTCAAGCTTAAGCCTCATACCATTCTTTCAAGCTTAAGCCTCATGCCACCCTTTTCTTGGCAAAGTCTCATCATCTTCTAAAGGCTAAGCCTATGTGTAGAACCAAAAATCCTAAAAGCCAATTTTCTTTGGCAAAACTAAAATCAAGTCTTACCTCGCAAAAAGAAAAGCTTAAACTAGTCAAGGCCCATCCTATGCCTCTTTGGCAAAATTTCATTATCATTGAATGACCAAGCCTTCTTGGCAAATTACATCACTCATAAAGTCTAATTGAGTTAAGGCTTACTAACCATCTGATGGCCATTGAAATATGATCTAACCTTGTCAAAGGGCAAACCTTTATCTATGAGCCTGTAGTATCCTTATGACCAAAATCTGTAGCACCATACCTGAGATAAAGCCAACCATCTTCCAAAAAGGTCCAAATCACCCTTGCAGAAAAAGCCCAAGCTGACAAACTATCCTTAAAGCCTGAAAGCCTTTTAACTAAAAACCTTCAAGCCTTCACCATAAAGTCTTCATTATGAAGCCCACTCCTAAAAATCCTTCACTATGAAGCCCACTCCTAAAAATCCTTCACTATGAAGCCCACTCCCAAAAAGCCTTCACCATGAAGCCCACTCCTAAAAAGCCTTCATTTATGATGACTATAATCTCCTCCATGGCCAAATCTGACCAAGCCTTCTCAACCTAGCTTTTTAGCCTGACCTTTCCACTAAGCTAGACTTAGCCTCCCAGTATGACCTCCTATAAAGTCTAGTATCACAAGCTTAGTCTTAAGGAAAAATCTGACTGAGCCTTCCAAATGAACTCCTTAAGGGCCATAACTTGACTAAGTCTTCTAAACTTGACCGAGCTTAAGGCAGAACTTGACAGGGCCTTCCAAATGAACTCTCTAAAGGTTGTAACCTGACTAAGGCAAAGTGCCAGACTTGACTAAACCTTCTATCTGAACTTCTATAAGGACAAGCCCCATAAATTGACCTTCCCTAAACCTTCCAACCTAATCATCTCCAAAGACTTGACCCTTCTAATTAAGCTCTCAAGTCCAGTCTCAAGCCAAACCTTCTCTAAAGTTGGACCTATCTAAGTCATTTAAACTAGATAGCCTGATCTTTTCCAAGACCACACCTTGCTTGACCTACTCGAATGACTTCTTTTTGGGCTAAAATGATAGTCATTGACTAACTAGCCTTATACCTGTGCCCGTTTTCACCTCCAAGCTAGTCAATTAACCCAAAGCCAAATGACCAAACCACTTTCCTTTATTAGGGGCACCTCCCTTCCAAATATTCACCTTTATAAAATAGGGGCATCTTTATCCCAAAGATCAATACTTTTATATTAGGCTGACCCTTTTACAAGTCTAAGGTATCCGATCATTGCATAATTATCCAACATTTTTACATTAAACAGGCTTATAAATCAAGATGGATCATCAAACTCTCAAAGTAAGACAAATCATCAACTTGATCAATTTGAATCAATCTCTTTTCAAAAAATCTCAATCTTAGGATCAGTACCTTTTACTATCCCTACTAGATAGGATAACCATCTTTACCATTCCTACCAGATAGGATGATCATCTTTTTGATTCTACCATATAGGATCATTACTTTTCATTCCTACTAGAAAGGACCATTACTTTTACTGTTCCTACTAAACAGGATAGTTATATTTATCATTCTTACTAGACAGGATCATCACTTTTCATTCCTACTAGAAAAGATCACTACTTTTACTGTTCTTACCAAATAGGATAGTTATCTTTATCATTCTTACCAGACAAGATGGTCATCTTTTTGATCCTACCAGATGGGATCATCATTTTTCATTCCTATTAGAAAGGACCATTACTTATATTGTTCCTACCAGACAAGACAGTTATCTTTACCATTCCTATCAGACAGGATAATCATCTTTTTTTATCCAACCAAATAGGATCATCACTTTTCATCCCTACCAAAAAGGGCCAATACTTTTACTATTTCTACTAGACATGATAGTTACTTTACCAATTCCTACTAAGATAGGATGGTCATCCTTTTAATCTTACCATATAGGATCATCACTTTTTATTCCCACTAGAAAGGATCATTACTTTTACTATTCCTACCAGATAGGACAGTTATCTTTACCATTCCTACTAGACAAGATGGTCATCTTTTTTATCCTACTAGATAGGATCACCACTTTGTTAGGGTTGCCTTCTTCTCTACTAGACAGGATAATCATTCTTACCAGACAGGATCACCATTTTATTGATTCCAACCATACAAGATCGCCTTTTTTCCTAGATTATCATTCTTACCAGATAGGAATATCACTTTTACCTCTTATTAGAAAGGACAACAGCCAAATGCTACTAACCGACAGATCTTCTAAATGTACCAGGAGCATCTTCTTCAAAATTTAGTCACATCTTTTATCCAAATGTCTAAACTCAAACCTAGACATTAATTTGGTGCCTTTTACCATCTCTTATCCTCAGGTTCACTGTCATTAGAATTACCTTTCAGAAAAAGACAATTCTAATAAGGAGGTAGCTATGAACCCTAAATTTTGCACCCTTTAGTATGGCATTTAAACCTTAAAAGCACTTAAACTCAGTAAATAAACCTCTAGAAGCTGAAAACTGTCAAAATGGAAAAATTGGAAAAATCAAAATATGTCTTTTTGACATTTGAACCCCTTCAAATTATTCGGGACTAAGTAACAAATACAACACAACTAGAATAGTGAAAAACATATGAGAAACAAGCAAGAACGGACAAAAACAAGTAAAAATGGGCCTGTTGCCGTAGAGCTCTATGTCACTGCTGCAAAATTCTTTACGGAATTGCAAAGAGCTTTGCAGCACTGCAAAGCCATTTATAGAAACTCCGGTAAATTCTCCTATTTTCTTAATCCACATAAGAATTTCAGTGTTTTCCTCCTCCAATCTTCTCCTATATATGGAGTACCTCTTCATACTTCAAAGGACCAACTTCAAGAGCTTGAAAAGCATTAACTTCTAGCTAACCACTTTGCATTTGCTCCTTGCTTTATAAAGCAAGTTGGGGGGGTTTCTCTATAATTCATACTCAACTAGTTAAAGGCTTTTCTCCTGCCTATTCGAGGCAAGTCTATTGCCTAAGGCTCGTGTTGGGAGGTTTCTCCTTGATTCGTACTTGACTAGTTAAAGGCTTTTTGCCCGCCTGTTCGAGGCAAGTCTACTGCCTAAGGCTCATGTCTGCTTTCCAAGGCTAGCGACCGTCTGCCATTTGAGGCTCATGTCCCTCGTATGAAGAAGATGGCACTGTGATTCAGTTGTCCGCTCCATTTGCCCTACATCCCTAAGCTGCAAAAGTGCAAGGTAAGCTTCTTTTCCTTTACTTTTCCTTTATCTAAGGTTCCTTGCCTCTCTTTGTTAGTTATTTAAGTTGATTCACTTAGGTTGCTAGCTAATAAACTCGGTAGTCAATTAGGTTAACTAATGTAATCAATTAAAATATGATAAAGTGGCTAGGCTAAACTAACCCCTTCACGAGAAGGGAGAACTATGTGGGTTCTGATAACTATATATAGGCATGCTTGATTCAAGTATCGAATCCAATTAAAACTAACCAACTCTCTCCCCTATCACTTTCTTTATTTACTTTTACTTTATTTTCTTTTTGCTTTGTTATTAGGCTTAGTTTAGGGAATGTGTGACTTCCCTAGAACCTATAAGGGCTAGAGGAGGTATCTCCTAAATTTGAGATTTTTATTATAATGTTAATTTTCTTTTGAACTTTATTTGTGTATTTACTTTATTGTTGATTGAATGATAATGCATATTATAAATTGTTCATGCAATTTAAACTATTCATGAAATATATTTTAAGTTACTCTTATATTAATTGGCTAAACTTATTTTGTTAAAGTAAACCAAAAACCTAGTCCTCGGATCCTTTTTGAATTTGAGGCTAGTGATCTTTTTTTCTTTGGGTAATAATTGGATCAAATGGGTGTTTTTCCTTATATTTTTCCAAATAAAAATAAATTAAGGTGGTGACTCTAAGAAACAATTTTCAAATCTATCAAAGATAAGCTCGAGGGCTTCCCTATGAGGTCTTTCCTAAATGAGTATTTTGATTCCTTTAAGTGGATCGGATTGGTGCTCGAGCGAGGGCTCACACTCTGCATAGCACACTAAATTTAGCAAGTGTTAGGCTGTGACTGGATAATGAGTGTGTATAATTAAGGGTTCACAGCTGTCCCTTCATCAAAGTTGTCTTGTCTATAAGGTAATTCTGATGATAGTGAACCTAAGATTTGAGATGGTATAAGGAACTAATGGGATGCCTAGGTCAATAGTTGAATATGTTTGGGTAAGATACATGGTTGAATTTCAAGAATGGTGGTAAAAAGAACCAAGAAATGTTTAAGTGATCATTTCTAAACATTTATGGGTAAAAATTATGACTGACAAATAAAAATGAGAAAAGGAACTAAAGGGATATCTAGGCTGGTGGATAGATATTTTTGGGTGAATTAATAGATTTGGATAAAAGAGGTGGAAAGTAGAACCATATAGATGCCTAGGTAATTATTTTTAGACATACAGGTGGAATTGATGGATTTGGATAAAAGAGATGAAAAAAGAACCACATAGATGTCCATGTGACCGTTTTTAGACACTTATGGGTAGAAGAGGTGGAAAAAGGAACCACAGAAATGTATAGGTGACCATTTCTAGACATTTATAAGTGGAAGAGGATTTTAGACAAGATAATTTAGTGAAAGGAGAGCCTCAACCTATGGCCAGTAGTCTCAAGAGATTCTAGCAAGATTTTAGTAAAGAGAAAGCCTTGACTTATGACGAGTTAGCTTGAGAGGTTCTGATAGGATTTTGGTAAAAGGATAGCCTCGACCTATGGTTAGTCAGCTCAATAAATTCTAAAAAGATTTTGGTAGGAGGAAAGCCTTAATCTATGGTAAGTCAGCTCAATAGATTCTGAAAAGATTTTGGTAGGAGGAGAGCCTCGACCTATGGTGAGTTAGCTCGAGAGATTTTGATAAAATTTATGTAAAAGGAGTGCCTTGGCCTATGGTGAGTCAACTTAAGAGATTTTGATAAGATTTGAGTTGTACCAAGGAAACTTGGGCTTCTGAATGTGAGGGGTTGGGCCTATTGGAAGGCTTGAAGAAACTTTACTGAGATCAAAGGGACTTTGGAAGTCACATTTTATCGGTTACATCTGGATAGGTATCATTTAGCTTCAAAGAGGCACTGGCTAGCTTTAAAAGAGGCTAGTCAACTTTAAAGAAGTACTAGTGAACTTTGCAAATGCTATTAACTCAGCTTATGCATAATTGTGCATGGCTGTAGATAGTTACATACGCATATATGTTCGTGCATAGATGATGCATATTCATATATGCATGTTTTAGGATTCATGGACCTTTTGTTTAATTTTTAAGCCATAGATGATTTGTGATGATGCCTTAGTGGATGATTACATGGATCCAAGAGGGTGAATTCATGAGTTTGCATTGCGAACGCAATTTTTCATGTGACTTGTGTGTCTTTGGAAGCCATATTTTAGACACTAAATGGATTTGTGGATTGAGAAACTTGACAAGGTTAAGAAATTTAACTTGGGTTGGTATGGAATAGTTGCCATGGTGGCATTGCAGTGAGTTTGAGTGAACTGAGATTTTTTTTCTAAGGGCTTGCTTTAAGTTTTGGGATCCAATGGCCTGTATTTTCTATTTTGGTGCTAGTAAGAAAGAGCTGTGTCCCACTTTTGAGAAGTTCAATGTTATGGCTTGGTTATGACTTAGAGGAACTCTGGCTATGCCAAAGTTCAAAGTTAGGTATTCTCTATATTTTCATTAGTTTTTAGACTTGGCTTAGGATGTTGCAGGCCAGAGGGAGATTAGTGATGGTTAGGTGAATTTGACTGTTGTGATTGGGAAGTTCTATGATCCTGGTGACCAGGAAGATATGAGAGGAGTGGAGACTCAAGACAAGGGCCTTGGTTTTCTATTTGAGAGTCAGATACCCATTTCATAGGTTTGTTGATTGGGATTATGCCAAAGGGGTAAGATTGGTATTAGAGATGAAATAGAGGCATTTTATGGTTAGACTTATGCTAGCGGAGACATTGATGAGTCTCAATTGCTTTGTTTAAGGGTTTAAAGTAATGTATTGTCTTGCTACTTATTCTCCAAGTGAGAAAATTTTATCTATTCTTACCCTTTCTATTAGGAGTGCTTTATGGGTGTCTAATTTTAGGTTTTAGATTGTTTTGCAGGTGTAGCTAATGGATCATTTTTGGGTGGTGGCCTCTACTTTTTAGTCCACATATGTCTTATTGACACATGATCAAAGATCAAATAAGATGATTGCTTGCAGCTTACCCCAAAGGACATATTTTGGCACTACCATTGGTAAAGGAATAGATCTTTCATGATTAAAGGTCATGATTGTCGAGTGGTCTACTTGTTGGGTTTGGTTTGAATGACCTTTCACTAAAGGATGGGGGTTATGAGGCAGGTGAGGCAGATTCAGGATGTGGCCCTAGTTTTCCTTTCTTGGAGTCTATGCAGATCACAACTTCCATTATCGGAGCTATCGAAGTGGTTGGATAAAAGAGTTATCATGTTGTTTGTTCTGGGATTTCATTTAGGACTATAGAGGTTTATGACAAGTGGTTGATAAAGGTGGTTTGGCTTGTTGAGAAAGAGCACCGGCCTATCCTGTTGAAGGTAATAAGAGGTGACGCAACTAAGGAGGGAGAGATAGCGGGAGTGATAGTAGAGATAGAGGGGTTACTAGGCCTATAGAGAAGACTAAAAAGTGATTATAGGTTGAATTAGTGACTTAGACTGCAGTGATGGTGACAAAGGAGACTTTGGCTGTAGTAAGGAGATAGGGTAATATTATAATGGTGATTCAGAGAAGGACTACTATAGTTAGGGCAAAAAGGGATACTGCAGTTTTTGAATTGTAGAGGAGCATATTTAGGAGCAGTTTTAGAACTATTGATATTAGGAGAAGGTTTTCGATATTGTTATGGGAGCAGTTATGATTCTACTGGTACTTTTGCTTTTATGGCAGAGGGAGCTATAGAGACCTGAAGGATTGGCGTGCCCATATGAAGAGATTATGGCAGACTCTGATTCTAACGAGGGCATAAGAGATGTGCACTTAGGAAGTAGAAGAGGACTGGCGAGACTATGACTTCATACATGATCCTTTTATTTTTTGTGTTCAAGATACTTATTGGTATATAAGACTACATGATACAGGATAAACTATAGACGATATTGAAAGGGCTATCCTTTTGTCATGATGATGGGTTGCATTTTGTAAAATTTGATCACCATTAAATGAGACATCTTTTATTTTTGCTCTAATTTCTGCCTAAGTTGCCCTTTTAGGTTTTCAACTTAGTGAGCTCTTTCTTCTTATTAACTTTCTTTTTTTTTTTTAATTTTTTAATTTTTCTTTTGTTTTCCTTTTTTAGATGTTCTATTCAAAGATGAATTAGAAAAAATTAGAAAGTTTAAACTTTTTATTACTGATAAAAGCCACATCGATAGTTATATTAAAAGATAAGCCTAAAAAACAAAATATATACTTAGAAGGGCAAGACTTGAAAGACTCAAATTTAAAGAAAGATTTAATATAAACAAATTCAAAAGACTTAAACTTAGACTTAGACTCAGGTGACTTAGACAAAAACTCAAACGACTCAGACATGGACTTGAAGGACTCAGACATAGACTCAAAATACTTGGATAGGGGCACAACAGGGTGGCATTCTTCACAAAGTGCTAATTATTGGGTGAAACTTGAGATAATTAGGTGAGTTTAGTGGTTCAAAAAAGGATTGGTGGTGGTGCTAGACTTTGGATTTAGGAGCAATGACGTCTTTACTGTTAATGAGGTCTTGAATTTTGTGCTTCAAAGCCTTGCAAGCATCAGTTTTGTGCCTTGGCCCTTATTGATAGTCACAAATCTTCTTAGCATTTTATCCTTTGGGCAATGGGTTTGGAGGAGGTCGTGGTTCTAAGGGCTTAACCAGATTAGCCTTTAAGGCTTTCTTATAAACGATGCTAAGTGGCAGGCCCAGCTTAGAGAAAGTCCTTTTTATTTCTAACTTCATCAGCTAGTGACAAGAGATGACATTTACCTCCCCCTCTCTTTGGGTGATAGAATTGGTGGTATTGATGGAGTAGTTAGTGTTTTTGTGATACCTCAAACTAGAGGACTAATCCTTAACTAGTCGTAATTGGATCAAATTTTTGATCTTAGTAGGGTTTGCAATGAGAGCTTTAAAGCTAGTGAGGTATTACGTTTGCGTATGAGTTTGGTATTAGAGGAGGAGATTCTTGACAATAATGTCAATTTGCTCGACATTAGATGGATGGTTCACTATTTAGGCTGCTTTCACCCTCCACCTTATAAAGAATGTAATGAAGGACTTTCTTTAGCCTTGATTAGTGGTTTTTAGATCTCGGCAGGTGACATAAACCTCAATATTATAGTGGTATTACTTGACAAAAGTATTACAAATGTCATCCCATATTTTCTTGTAGTTCTGATAGAGATTTAAGAGCCACTTAATGGTAGCCTCGATTAAAGATTATTGGAATAATTCAGCAAGGAGCTCATCATCCACACCAAATGGTCTCATTACACCAACGTACATCTTGAGGTGAGTCTTTGAGAAAGTGATGCCTTTAAATTTGTCCATTATAGGCATTTTAAATTTAGGTGGAACCCGTGCATTTGGGAAAAGTGCCAATGAGTCGACATCTATCATGTCTTCATACTTTTTAATGTTCTTGAGTGTTCTTTATATGGCCTCAAATTTCTTCATCATTTTTTTAGCTTCAGGGAAGCTAGAGAAACCTCAATTTTGAAAAGGATTCATAGTGGGAGTGGGGCCAATGGCATTCATATTTAAAGCTGCAGAGGTTAGAGTTTTTTGTGCCTTCCCTCTATTAATGAGATCAATTATAGGAGGAGTGAAAGTGAAGGCATGGCTAGTTCCAGTTTAAGTGGAATTTAGATCAGCAGAGGGAAGAGCAATGGTGGCATTGGTCATTTCCTTGACCTTATTAATGATAGATTGGCATTAGGAATTGAGAGTATTAGTGAAGGTGGCAGATTGGGCTTTAAGAGCATTGGCGAAAGTATCAAGTTGGATCTTAAAAGCAATGCTAAATGCAGTTTCAAAGGGTTCCTCTTGTTTTTTAAAGAGGCTAGTGAAGAAAGCACACATGGCATCTTGGTCGAAGGGGCTGAAGGTGTTGACCATCAATACCTTTAAAATAGAATAAGATAGAAAATGGGTAAGAGTACATAATTATGAAAGGAAAAGGTTATGAGTATAATGGTATATCGGGAAAGGGATTCCCTTCATATGGTTGGTCATCAGGTTTAAACTTTGATAGGGTGAGTGTGTGTGGTTATTATGTTTTGGGGTGATGGACCATTGGTTTTAAGGTCTTAAGGTGTTTGAAGATTTACCTTGTTGAGCTTCTCATGTTATGTATACATAATCATGATGTGATGCATGCCAAAAAAAGATTTCATGAACTTGCACACAAGAGTATCAATTATTATGTTACTATGAACCCTCAATTTTGCACCCTCATCATCCAAACATAGCCTTAGTATTTGCTCAGTTTAATGCATTATGCGAAGCTATTATGGTGGTCCCACTAACTAGTTAACAGGTGGGGGTTTGGAGGCAGCACCCCTAAAAGAAAATTTTTTAGCCTTCAATTACATTGCCACCAGGCATTGAGGTTCTCTTTTCACTAAATTATCTTGTCCAAAATCATCTTTACCTCTAGCATTAAGGCCAAATAGATAGCCTTGATTGAGATTTACCCAAATCTTCTTTACCTCCAACATTAAAGCCGGATAGATAGTCTTGATTGAGATTTACCCAAATCTTCTTTAACTCTAGCATTAAGACTAAACAAATAGCCTTGATTGAGATTTACCCAAACCTTCTTTACCTCTAGCATTAAGGTCGGACAGATAGCCTTGATTGAGATTTATCCAAATCTTCTTTACCTCTAGCATTAAGGCCAAACAAATAGCTTTGATTGAGATTTATCAAAATCTTCTTTACCTCTAGTATTAAGGCCAAATAAATAGTCTTGATTGAGATTTACCTAAATCTTCTTTTCCTCCAATATTAAGGCCGAATAGATAGCCTTGATTGGGATTTACCCAAATCATCTTTACATCTAGCATTAAGGCTAAACAGATAGCCTTGATTGAGATTTACCCAAATCTTCTTTACCTCCAACATTAAGGTTAGACAAATAGCCTTGATTAATATTTACCCAAATCTTCTTTACCTCCAACATTAAGACCAGACAAATAACCTTGATTGAGATTCACACTAGATCATCTTTATCTCCAACATTAAGGCTGGACATACAGCTTTGATTAAAATTCACCAAACCTTCTTTATCTCCAACATTAAGGCCAGACAGATAGCCTTGATTAAAATTCAACAAATATTTTTTATCTCCAACATTAAGGCCAAACAGATAGCCTCGATTGAAATTCAACAAACTTTCTTTATCTCCAACATTAAGGCTAAATAGATAGCCTTGATTGAAATTCACCAAATCTTCTTTATCTTTGACATTAAGGCAAGACAGATAGCTTTGATTAAAATTCACCAAGACCATTCTCGCATCCAACGTCAAAGCCGAACATATAGCCATTGATAAGAACACACAAGCCTAAAGGGCCTCCTCCCAAAAGACATGACAAGAACACACAAGCCCAGAATCTGACATGGCACCTCTTCCCAATGTTCACAATCATCAAAATCACCTTTTGTTCAAAGCTAATTCTGATGAGGGGGCAACTGTGAATCCTCAATTTTACACCCTCATCATCCAAACGCAGCCTTAGCACTTATTGAGTTTAATGCGTTATGCAGAGCCATTACGGTGATCCCGCTAACCAGTTAGCTGGACACTGCCCCTGAAAGAAAATTTTTTAGCCTTCAATTACATTGGCACTAGACATCTAAATTTTCCAAACTCCATTGCAATAACCAATCTCTAAAAAAGAAAAAAATGGGCCATGTCAGTTGTTGTCGAGGCAGCCGGTGGTGGCGACGACAGTTTGGGCGGCACTACCACCATCTTGGGCAGCGTGCCACCTAGAACATCGGCAGCGCAGTCCAGAGACCCGGTGGTGCGATCCCCACTACCCTTTTTGAAGTTTTTAAAATGCCCCTAATATTATTTTTCAGCATTTTTCCAATCCTACCCTTTTAGTCTTTTCACTTTTCACTTCCCAAACTATTCTCACTCACTTTTCCTATAAATACCTCCCTCCACTTCTCATTTCAAGATACCTCCAAAGTTGATATAGATGGTTATCTATCAACTTCTCTTCTTTTTCTCCCTCTAATCACTCTCTAATTAATTAATTAATTAATCTTTTTAATTAATTAATTACCTCACCCTAACCAAGTTAATTAATTTTTTTAATAACTAAAACTCTTTTTTTTAATTAATCACTCAATTAATTAATTTTTTAATTAATTAATTAATCACTCCTTTTTCAAAGGTCATTCTTTTTTTCAAAAATCAAATTAATCCTTTTTCTTAATTCACCCTTCATCCAAATTAATTAATTAATCCATCTATCTTTTTTATTATATTAATTAGTTAATTAATCTTTTGAATTAATTAATTAATCTCCCAATCAGTCAAATTACTCGATTCCAATAAAATGGAACTTCAGTCCGGTAAAACTCTTTGCTCACCAAAAGCAAAGGCATTAGCCTTTTTCCTCACTCATAAAACACCCAAACCAAAATCAATATGATCAACTCCTAAATCCTTTTACTTAATTATACAACGAACTATGTGGGTTTTGATCCCCATTCAATGGGGTACGTAGGCACGTTTGGAATCTAAATCCAAATCCCAATCAATCTCCTTTCCTTCTTTTTTTTAATGTTTCATTTTAATTTTCTCATTGCACTCATGCCATGCTCATGCATTATAATTGTTTGTCATCCATGAAATCAAATTTTCAAAGTCAAATTAAACTTAAGAGCCAAATTTAGATTATTTAAAACTAAAAACCTAGTTCCCAAACTCAATCTGGTTCACAGCCAATGATTTTATCCATGGCCAAATTAAAGTAAAAAATTAATGAATTAGAGTCAATTGGGTTTTTCTTTAATTTTCCCATTTAAGAAATAAATTAGGGTGGCGACTCCCAAAATCATTTTCAAAATCAACTAAATCCGAACTCAAGAGTTCCATCGTGAGTCTAAACTCAAATAAGCATCCCAGTTCCCTCTAGCAGATTGGGCTGGTGCTCAGGCAAGGCCTCACAGTTGGAAACTCCGCTAGGGACTAGTTGCCACTTTTTTTAAAAACGAAAATAAGAGGATTACTATTCCACCTCGCAATGAATCTCCGATCATTTCGGTGGTGTAATGAGCAATCAGTACTATTGGACCCATGCAAGGCTCTTTGCCTCACATGTGGTTAGGTATATCAATGCTCTAGTGAGACGGGGACCTTTAAATCAAACCACCCTTCACCTTTATGCATATAGTCGCCTTAGCCATTGGCCTTAGATTCTATGTACTGTAATAATCAATACTCTTGTATATGCATGAAACCTTTTCCAACACGTATCACGCCATAATCATGCATACATAACATGAAAAGCTCAAAAAGGTCAACCCTCAAACACTTCAAAGACCCAAACTAGTGGTCTGTTACCCCAAAACACCTCACACACTCACCTTGTCAACATGTAAACCCGGTGACCAACCATGTGGAGGAAATCCTTTTCCCTACACACCTTCACATGCATGCCATTTTTTCCTTCATAATTCTATATTCTTACCCTTTTTTTCTATCTATTTTCTGTTTAAAGGTACTGATGGCCAACACCTCCAGCCCCTTTGACCAAGAAGCAAAAGCATTATTTTCACCAATCTCCTTAAGAAATAAGAGGAAACTTTTCAAGTTGCACTCACCATTGCTCTTCAAACCCAAACTGAAATTTTCACCAATGCTCTCAATGCCCAGTCTACCACCTTTATTGATGCTCTCAACTCCCAACGCCAGTCGATCATCAATGAGGTCAAGGAAATGACCAATGCCATTATCACTCCCCCTCTTACTCATGTTGAGCCTGCATTTGCCCAAGCCGGGACTAGTCATGCCCCTATTCTTCCCATTATCAATCTCATTGATAATGGAAAAGTACCTGGAACTCCATCCTTTCCTGCCGTGGACTTGAATGCAATAACTCCCTCTTCCATTGTGAATCCTTTTCAAAGTGGAGATTTCTCTAGCTTTCTCAAAGCTAAGAAATTGATGGAGAAAATTGAGGCTATGGAGAGAAAAATTAAGAACATCAAAAAGCATGAGGACATGATAGATGTCAATTCTTTAGCTCTCTTCCCAAATGTATGGGTTCCACCAAAATTTAAAATGCTAGTCATGGACAAGTTTAATTGCACCACAAGCCCTAAAACTCACCTTAAGATGTATGTAGGTGCCATGAGATCCTTTGGTGTGGATGGCGAGCTCCTTGCTTAGCTATTTCAATAATCCTTAACTGGAGCTGCTGTTAAATGGTTGCTAGATCTAGGCCAAAATTACAAGAAAACTTGGGATGACATCTGCAATGCTTTTGTCAAGTAATACCACTATAAAATCGAGGTGGATGTCACTCATTGAGATTTGGAAACTACTAAATAAGGGCCAACAGAATCCTTCACCGCGTTCCTTATAAGGTGGAGGACAAAAGCGGCACAAATGATGAACTGTCCATCTAAAGTAGAGCAAATTGACATCATCATCAAGAACCTCCTCTCCTAATATCAAGCTCATCTGCAAACTTGATACCTCCCCAGCTTCAAAGCTCTCATTGTCATAGTCACCAAGATCAAGGATTTGATTCAATTAGGATGAATCCTCTAGGTATCATGAGAACACTAACTACACTATCCAAAGAGAGGGAGACGTAAATATTGCATCCTGTCACCAGTCAATGAAGTTAGAAATAAGAAGGACTTTCTTTGAGTTAGGCATGCCCCTTAGCATCATTCACAAGAAGCCTTAGAGGCTAATCTGGTTAAGCCTTTAGAACCACGACCTCCTCTAAACCGCTTGCCCAAGGGTTATAATGCTAATGAGCACTATGACTATCATCAAGGGCCGGGCATAAAACTAATGCATGCAAGGCTTTAAAGCATAAAATCCAAGACGACATTGACAGGGGAGACATCATTGCTCCCAAACCCAAAGTCTAGCATCAATGAGCTCACCCGACCATCTCAAGCTTCATCCAATAACCAGTATTTTGAGAAGAGTGCCAGCGCTGCTATACCCCCTATCCAAGTCCTCCAAGTCTACGTCAGAGTGTAATAACCCACACCTACCCTAGAAATTTTTATGACAATTTGCTTGATTTATAATTATTAAGGTTAAGTGTGTGCTTTTATAAAAATTTATGTCTACATGATTGATGAGCATGTGGCATGTTAAATTAATTTTTAATATGCATAATATGAGTTATTATTGTAAAATAAATAATTTATATGAAGTACATTAGCATAAAATAAATTATTTTAATTAAAATGAATTTTCATGTATAAAGACAATTTTTAAGCATAAAATGATTTTATGAGTATTTTAAAATAATTTTTAAATAAATGTTTTGAGAGAAATTTTAATGAAAATAATAAGAAAAATATTTTTATTTTAATTACTCATAATCAACCCCTAATTTAAATAAAAAGTCCAAATACCTAAAAGCCACTACCCAAAAACCCTCCTAACCTAGCTCATTAAGGGTATTAGTGGAAATTGCCCAAAACTCTACATTTAAGTATTAAAATTTCAGCCAGCCCTAATGTTACAGTAGCCATCACTCTAATTTTCTCTATTTTGATAGAAAAATTCTTTCAAAACAATTATCTTTACCGAAATTAAGAAAACACCTTTCAATTTTGCGATTTCTCGCTCGTATTTGTAAATTTTTCTTTCTTTTCAAATTCCGATCTGAATTCTATGAAATAAATTATGAAAAAATTATTTTGAATTGGTTTTTTACTGATTTTTATAGATTTAATTCTATTTGGGTGATTTTTTGAAAGAGGAATTTAATTCTCTACTGAAAACACAAATTTTTCCGTGCGATTTCTCCAAAGGTGAATCCTGTAACTTAAAAATAATTTTTTATGCATAAACACTTGAAGTGGGGACGATTCCTACATAATTAAAATCTAAATAGATGTTTGATGTTTTTTTTTTGGATTAAATCATATTTCTGCATATTACTGAAATGACCGAAAAGTTTCAGAAAAAAGAAAATTCAAGGATTTTGCTCTAGAACTTGAAAATTGGAAAATTCTTTGGTTTGATAACTCCAAGGCTTCTAAATTGTGATGTTTAATATTATAAAATGATATTTTTTTTTGTTTGGATGAAAATTAATGATTTAAATCATGCGTTTATATATTATTGTAATGAATGGAAAGCGCGGAAAGCGTGAAAACTCATGGTTTTCACCCTAAGCCTTAAACTTTGGAATTTTCATGCATAATTATTACCTATGGTAGCCGAATCATACATGTGGATGTTCTAAATTGATATTTTCTATGATTGAATGAAAAATAATGGTTTAAACCACCTATTTACATATTACTGTAATGACCAGAAAATACCAAAAATATGAAAACTCATGGTTTTGCATCCTAAAACCTAAAATTCAAATTTTCATGTACATGTCACACATATGGCTGCCGATTCATGTAAATTATTTTAAAATCATTTTTGTTGTGTTTATATGAAAAATTTTGATTCAAAACATGTTTTACATATTACTGTAATAGACAGAAAGTGCGAAAAAAAAGAAAAATTCAGTTTTTCCTTTGATGATGCATTCGGCCTGCTATGGGATTTTTATTCCAATGTCTATAATTTTTATGCAGTGTATTTTGATGATTATTGACATGTATGTATGTATAATAAATGATAAAATTGCAAGTTAGTTGAAGGAACAACCCTAGACAAGCCTAGAGGCACTTTGGTATACTTAAGGTATACCTAAGGTATCTTGACCTTATGTTATGATGAGAATGTGAATGTGATTAGGAAATATGGAAATAGATTTCATTATGACTTGATAATGAATTAATGATCTTAAATTGATTGATTGAATGAATGGATCATAAGAGTTAAGCATGATAATTGAAAGGTCATTTGTTAAGTCGACATATATGGAAGTGTTAAGAGTATTAAGATGATTGTTAAAATAAATTGACATTAAAATAATAATATTGTGTTGACCTTAGAAAGGTATGGACATGAATTATGATGTGTTTCATATGGGCCTAAAAAGGCTAAGTGTGTAAGACTTTTAAGTCAACATGTTATATGCAAATGATGAGTGCACCTATATGTGCAACTCTAAGTGTATGAGAATGTTATATGTGTATGGGGTAGATATGGGATAGGATAGCATCATGACTAAATAAATACTAAGTATTATATTAAATATTATGGTAGAGCTTGAGGAGTCTTAGAAGTCTAAGGGCTATGTGAATTAGGAGCAAAGGAACCACAAGATGAGTAAATATTGTATTCATTTTACAAGTGTGAGTAAACACTATGTTCATGTTACAAGTGTGAGTAACATTATATTATGTTACAAGTATGTGATATCATGTTATGTGTACCTTGATATTCTTGAAACCCAAGTTATTTTCTATTTCAAATGAACTTAATGATCTCTATTTTAAGCTTGGGTTGCCAAAGGACATTTGGTCCAAAAACCATTTTATTTATCCAATGATAATTCTTTTGAGATAATTGCCCTAACTTATTTTCTTTCTAGAACTACACTAT